>CAMZMU010000104.1:36258776-36858776 GCA_947311845.1 Poa pratensis
TTAAAATTTGGGGATACAATAGTTCGCGGAAATTTATAACCTACACTAAATCAAGCACTTCCTAAACCTTCGCGGTGCCTCGATAGGTGCGGCGTTGGACATCGTTGCCCCAATGCTGGCCTGGAGGGCATCATCCGCAGCTTGACAATGGGCCGCTTCTGCCTGGGCGGCCTTGATGACGCACCGGATGGTGCGGTCGGGCTCTGACAAGAACCGTGTCCCGCTCGGCGACGTATTTATCCGATGCTGGATGATCGCTGGCTAAGCGGTTGGTGCGCGCCTCTCGCTCCTCGTGGAAGAACGTGGGCCAGGAGGGGCTATATCGACAACATCTTTGGGTCCAGCCACAGCCGGAGCTTCTTCTTGCGGCGGTGGACTCACACTCAAAGGCAAAGCCTGCTTTGGGGACTGGCTGCAACGGGCACTCCACCCAAGCTGATGGCAAATCCTTTCGGCGACGTTGCCTTCGGTGGAGGTGGATACCATGTTCGGCAACTCTTTGGCCTCGTACCAGGAGAGCCACTCCCTATTCACATCCAGGTGGTGGTGGTGCGCGTTGTGTGGCCGGTGGACGGAAGGAAATGGAGGAGACTGAGGGAAATGGGGGAGAGTGGGGAGGCAACGGAAGGATGAAGGTGAGGCCTTCTTATACATCGCTGGGTAGGACGAGAGGCGGTGGCGCCGGCGTTAAATGCTACGCGTGGGGAAGCCGCAACGCCCTCACGTCGCCTGGTGGTGGCGTTAATGCGATGCGCGGGGAAGGCGCAACGCCGACGCGTCGCCTGGTGCTTGTGCTGGCGTTAATGCTACGGTGTGTCGCTTCGGGAGAGCGCTGCCGCCTGTCTCCTCGCTCGCGTTTTTTTACCACCCTCGCCCTTGTTTTTAACCGTGCCCTCGCCTGCGTCTAACGCCGCACTCCAATCCAGTCCCACGATGTAGTTGGCGAGAAGGATGCCGTGCTGCCGGAGCGGGAGGAGAAGGAAGCCGTGCTGCCGGAGCCGGAGGAGAAGAAAGGTGCTGCTGACGCCGGAGCACGATGAGGGAAGAGGATGACGAGCCGACAACTCGACCACCCGCTCTGCCGGCTTGTTCCCTGTGGGAACCGTGGTCCCCGTGGGAGTCTCGTCTGCTAGCACAGGCGACACATGTGGCAGCAACCGGCGGAAACGCTTGTGCTGCAGCCGCAAACTCCAGATGCCACGCTGCAGGCGACGTGCCGGGCACTCCACCAACCGAGGCCGAGTTCGGACGACGAGTAGTTCGGTTTTAGTTTTAATTTTTATGTTCTATAAATATATGTGTAATTATTTGAGATGAAATGGCATGGACAACTTTTTAAAGGGAGTGGGACGTGACATCTAGACCAAATTCACGTGTGCACCTGAACCATCAGCCTAACATATCGTCTAGTAAATCTTAGCCGTTATAATCTGGTCTTAACACTATGATTAACGGGTCAGATAATTTAGCATAGACTTCTTTTTCTATATTATTTTAATAAGTATATAATAATAGATAAATAGAATATTTTTTGCGCTTCCTCTGTTTCCTGCTCCGCCACTGGACATGCATCGTGCTCGGCGTCAAGGGTACACGGTGAGGTGATCGCACACGAACACCTTGATTAATAGATCTCATCATTCGCCAAAAGAAAATACTATTGTGAAGTCAATTTATGTACTAACATAGTTAAATAAAGACAATAAGGTTAAAGCATGCCACTTTAAATCCAGTATAGTTGGTGCCCATGTAAACGCGAAGCTAGGACGAAGATGAAAAGGAAGCGTAAGTGGAGTTGGAATCCTTTTTTAAAAAGAACTTTGTTTAGAATAATCTTTATACATGACCTTCCTTTGGTTCTCTTTTAAACGATCGATGGATTGATGCCCAGTGCCTAATATTCTCTGACTAGATCTTTTGATCCACTGTAGCCAAGTTCGACTTTGCACTCGTAGCCAGGTAGGAACCGTAGGATCAGAAGAAAAGAAGTTAAGGCGTTGCAGATGAGCATCTATTCCTTCCCTATCCAAACGCTCTCTCCAGCTACAACGACTTGCTATATATTGTCATCGATCATAGCGCCCTGCCTGACTTTAATTCCCCACACGCCGTGAAATAAAGCAAGCTACTATAGGCAGCAGCAGCATGTCATTGACCACCCACGGTATGATCGATCGACTACTTTTCTTTCCTCACCCTGTTTTTCTTTTTTTGAACAAGGGGCGGGCACAAAAGTGCCCAATTTCATTAGCTCAGAAGCAAAGTACAGATATGATTACAATGTCCTGAATGTTCATATTTGAATATATTGCAAGACAGGACAACATATGTTGGCGTGAGCTGGGTTCCTGCAAGAACTGGTAGGGGGCGAATCCGAAGATCGCAACGCCTGATGAGCGCAATTGTGAGCAATCCTGTTGGTATTCCTGGAGATATGTTTCACCGTGGCCACAATAGGCTGAAGCAAGCTCTAAATCTGCAAAGTCAAAGGTCTTATCTCCCACAAGATTGAAGAGTGACTGGCCATTGGAGCCGAAACTGATGCAGCAACACTGCTGTTGTCAGTGAAGAATCCTGCAGAATGTATTTGAAGCTTTGCGCCAAATCTGCTGCCAATAAAAGAGCAAATGTTTCTGCAACAGGTACCGAAGCCACATTGTGGGCTGCTGCAAAGATAAAAACATCATTTTGTCCATGTTGATGTGGCCATGTTGCAAAAACTCCTATTCAGCTGTGCTTGGTTCCGAATGAGGTCCTTGCTTCCAAGCTGCATCCACATAAAATCGAGGCCCTGCAAGGAAAACTGAAATCATTGTCCAGATTTGGTGACTCCGTTCGTTGTTGCACCATGTTGAAGGTGTCCGACATGCTTTCCATTTCCTGATCCTGCAAAAGAGCATTGGCAGCAATTGCAACTTGGTATGGGAAAGATTGTTTCCTTCCAAACAAATAATCGTTCCTTGATTTCCATAAACACCAAAGGAAGGTGAAGACAGAGACAAGCGAAGAGTGAGGATGATTGTTTTGGAGAAGGTTGTTAATTATGTGAGAACTGAACTGCAGTCTTGAGCTAAAATCGAAGACCTAATGTACCAAGGATACTGAAACCAAGCTGAATTTTGCAAAAGGGCATCCTTGCCGTATTCCTCTGTCTGAGCTGAATTTTGCAAAAGGCTGACCATTAATAATAACAGAAAAGGTAGGCGAGGAGATGCACGCGTGAACAAGTTTGATAAATGACCATGCAACCCTTTACGTGCTAGTGCTTGGAGAATAAAGTCCCTTCTAATCTGTCGAAGGCTTTAGCCAAGTCATCTTTAAGAGGAAAGCCTTTTGTTTTCCAAGAAGAGAGCTGAAAAGAGTGGGTGATTTCTTGGGCAATAATGATGTTGTTACTTATTTTACGGCCTTTAATGAAAGCTTGCTGAGAGTATGAATATAATCAGGGAGATGAGGTTTGAATCTATTGGCTAGACATTTTGCAATGATTTTATAAACTACATTACAAAGGCTTATGGGCCGGTAGTCAGTGGGAACAGTGGCTACTAGTTTTTTAGGAATAAGAGCAATATGTGTATCTTATTTATGCGCAGGAAGCAAACCAGTAGCAAGAAATTTGTAACAAGAGAAGTTACGTCATCTCCTATCCACTCCCAAGTTGCTAAATAGAATTCTACATTAAAACCATCGGGACCAGGAGAGGCATTCCTTTTCATTTCTTAAGCACATCCCAAAGTTCTTGCTTTGTAGGAATAGAATAAGTAGGATCATCTGGCAAAGCATTGTCATCAGCAAAATTAGGGCTATCCTGACGCACATAGGAGGAGGAGAAAATAGATCTAAAGTAGGAGACAAAAGTATTAGCAATTTGATCAGGCATGAATTGGATGATATTGTTTTCATCTTTAACTGAAAGAATAGTATTTCTCCTCCTACGCTTTGCAATAGCTTTGTGAAAATAAGCAGTGTTCCTATCTCCATTTCTTACCCAACTTTTCTTGGCTCGCTGCATCTGAAAGTCATTTAGCTTAGTTCCTCACCCTGTTGCGTTGCTTGCTTCATCCTGCATATTACAGTACACTAGGGCACCATTTTTTTTTTTTGGAACGGAACGCTAGCTAGCTAGATGACCATATTTTTGGTTACTATAAAGGACCGAGCAGCGAGTTAGGTACTAGATCTAGGCGAGGATCCCCAAGTAGATACGCATGATTCGAATTACCGAGTAGCAGTTCTGAATATTAAAGAGACAGGAAACAGAAGGAATGGCCTAAGCCAGGGTCAAATCGTCACAAGACTGAGTGGGGGTGTCGTTGGTCTTTATAGCCTTTATTTCGAAATGGGGAGAGCACCCCAGACTCTGCATCGAAATGATGCATACGGCTTTTTTTATGCTTTATTGCTTATTAAAATATCTCAAGGATTACAACTCACGGATCACAGAGTGTCGACACTTGTATCAGCCAACGAAATAAACCAGAAAGAAGAAAGCACTCAAGCAGCATCATGCAATATGTTACTAGACCGCCAGCTGAACCAGCTGAATAAATCCTGAGCAATCATTTCTAGGCGGTTGCACCCAGAATCATGGCCTGCCGCTTCTCCTCTGGGTGGAGATAGGACCGCATATGATCCAATGTGTAGCCAAAGGAATAACCTGCAAAAAATAAGTAGCTTTCATTTTGTTAAAAATACAATCATTGCGGATGTTCCATATCGCCCAAAGTAAAGCACATACTCCTACTCGAATTTGTACTTTATCTGTTCTTGCAACCAAATAGCCAATTCCCAAACAGATTGGAATATTGACGGGTGGTCTTAAATTTAAGGTCATATACGCAATATGCAAAATAATTTTTGCAAACGGACAATGAATAAACAAGTGTTGGATTGATTCATCTTGATCACAAAAACAACACTTCAAACTCCCATGCCAATTCCTTCTCGCCAGGTTATCCTTAGTTACAACACTTTCCAACGAAGAAACCACATGGAAACTTTGTGTACTCCCATGCCAATTCCTTCTCGCCAGGTTATCCTGGATTTTCAGTGGAACTTTCATCTTCCAAGTATACTTTCTAAGAAACTTTGTGTGACCATTCATCATATCATTATTAAGGCTAACATGCATAAGCTGATGAACAAGATGCAGCCATCTATCCCATTTGTTGCTCATTAAAGCTGTCTGAAAAGTGATATTTAAAGGATTGTTAGCAAGAACACTGCCTACGGTTACTTGTTTCCGATGTGCAATATTAAAGAGAAGGATACTGTTGTGATAAAGGCTTGTCTCCAAGACAAACATCCTCCCAAAATCTTGTGTTCATGCCATTTCCTATGTTAAAAGAACCCCTACTAAAAAAATCCTCTTTAACTCTCATGAGTCCTCTCCAAAAAGGAGAGTCAGATGGTTTCGGATTAACTTGAGCTAGTGTTTTTGATTACACATACTTTTTATGTAACAATTGTTGCCATACACCTTGCTCATTCGGAAGTTTAAAAAGCCACTTACTCAATAGGCATTTTTCTTAATGTCTAACACCTCAATCCCAAGTCCTCGTTGGTCCATAGGACGACAATGATATTCCACTTGGATAGTCTATATTTTTTCTTATGACCATCGTTTTACCAAAAGAATCTAGATCGGTAAACTTGTAAGAACCGAATTAATAAGGATAAGTCTATCTCCATAAGAGAGTAGTTTACCTATCCAACTACTCAGTTTTTTCTCGAAACGGTCTTCAACCGGTTTCCACTATCCATTTCTCAGTTTTGTAAAATGAATTGGGATCTCTAAATATCTTATGGGGAGGGATCCAGATTCGCACCAGAACAACTCTTTATAATCACGTTCTACTTCTTTGGCTTGACCGAAGCAAAACAGTTCGCTCTTATCAAAATTTATCTTAAGACGAGAAAGTTGTTAAAAAATGCATAAAATGAGCTTCATGTTCAACACTTTTTCTAGATTGTGTTCCATAAAAATAATAGTATCATCCGCGTATTGCAAAATAGATACCCCACCCTCAACTAGATGAGGGATGAGACCATCTACTTGCCCATCTTGCTTAGCTCTGTTGATCAAAATTGCTAACATATCCGCGACGATATTAAACAGGATAGGGGACAAAGGATCTCCTTGCCTAAGCCCCTTACGAGTTTGAAAATATTGACCTATGTCATCATTTACCCTTATACCCACACTCCCGTGGCTTACAAAATCAAGAATCCATTGACACCACTTTCGATCAAAGCCTTCATACGCATGGCTTGTTGTACAAAGGGCCATTTTACTTTATCATACGCCTTTTCGAAATCGATTTTAAGCAGCACACCATCCGTTTTCTTCCTATGAAGTTCATGAATAGTCTCGTGAAGGACCACTAACCCTTCTAAAATATGTCTACCGGCATTAACTCCATTTGCATTGGCTAAATCACTTTATGGGCTATTCCTGTTAAACGATTTGTGGCAACCTTCGTGAAAATCTTAAATCTTACATTAAGAAGACATATAGGTCGATACTGTTGAATCTAAACCACATTTTGTTTTTTGGGGCGAAGGATTATAGTACCAAAATTAAGATGAAATAATGGTAACTCTCCCCTATGAAATGCCCGAAACATGGCCATAAGATCAAACTTTATAGTGTCCCAGAACCTCTGGCAGAATTCAGCTGGGAAACCGTCCGGTCATGGTGCCTTATTCTTTTCCATCTGTGAGATAGCGGCGTACACCTCCTTCTCGGTGAACTCTGCTGTAAGAATATTGTTCTCTTCCGCAGAAAGTTGTGGAACATCATGCGTTTCAGATTATATTAATTAGAAGCTATTATGAACCGACTTCCCAAATAGCTTTTTGTAGTATTCAGAAATATACATTTTCAAATTTTGCACGCCGACTATCGTTCCCTCATCTTGTTCGAGTTGGAAGATTTTTTCCCTTCTATGTTACCATTGTCGATAAGATGGAAATACTTAGTGTTATTCCCACCCTCCTGAACATGCTTAACCTTTGCTCGTTGCACCCACTTTGATTCTTCAACACGTCTAAGTTTTGACAGAATATCGAGGTAGTCAATAATTTTACCAAGACGCTCCTTTTCTTTTTTATACACGCTACTAAGATTCTTAGCCCAACCTCTTAAGAAGCTTTTGATATGGCGTATCTTACGTTGCCAAGTCGCCATCGGGTCGTTACAATTTGAGATGGAAGCCCACTCGGCAGCAATCATTTAAAAAAAACCTCTTTCTGTAGCCAAGATAATTCGAACGAAAAATGAAGTTTATTCCCTAGGTGAGCTTGTTCACCTGAATCGATAATAATAGGAGTGTGATCTGATCCTGCACGAGGTAACGCCCTCACCGTACCTAACGGAAATTTTTGCTCCCAACTAACAATTGCAAAGACCCTATCTAACTCCTCATAGGTCGGGATATCTCTGTGGCTTGCCCACGTATATTGTCTTCCTGAGAGCTCTAATTCTCTCAATTCAAGACTCTCAATAATAGCGTTAAAAATAAAAAGCCAACACACATTGAAATTGTCGTTATTTTTCTCTTCTTGACGACGAATAATATTATAGTCCCCACCAATAAGCATAGGGAGGTCCTCATCCTCACACATACGAACTAATTCGGCAAGAAATTTGGGCATATGCACCTCTTATGCCGCACCATATACCGGAATTAGAGACCACTCAAAGCCATCAGTTTTAGACCGAAGGTGGAACTTTACACAAAATTCTCCCATCACAACTTTTTTGACATGGATAGAAGTTTTGTTTAACCCCACCAAAATACCACCCGACCTCCCTTGTGGAGGTAGGCAGTACCATTCATAGTCTAAACCACAGGAAAGGTGATTCAAGAAAGGAGCCGAAAAGTTTGCCCTCCTAGTTTCTAAAATCGCAAAAAAGTCAAGTTTGAAGTCTCTAATGGTTTCATGAATAAGAGAGTGTTTCGCAGGATCTGGAATCCCATCACTATTCCAAAAGGCACCTTTCATCTTAAGATTTCTTTTTTAATCTAGAGCTTTTCTGCACCCCCACCACATATGTACGTTTTTTCTTGCCAACTCTAGTTGATCTACCCACACGGTTTGGATGATCCTGGTGATATACCAAACCTAAACTTTCATCCCCTATTAAGTCTTCACTCGGACTAAGAGCTGTATTAACAACCAAACTAGAAAGTTCCTTCGTACCCTCTCTAACCTCGGCCTCAGCCTTTCTTCTATTTAGGGTAATTAAGGTTCATTCTAAATTTGTTTCTTTTAACGTGTTAACCGAAGATAAAATCTGACTCGGCGATTCTCTGTGGGAAACTCCTAAATTAGACGCTCTAACGACTACAACATTTGTAGGAATAGAAGCAAGAGAAAACTTAGGTGGTGGAGTACCTGAGGAGAAACCTGGGTCACGAGATAAGGCCACATGTTGAACCCGTTCCATAGTAGCAGCATCGGCATTGGGCTGAGCTCGTATGCGTGCACTAGATCGCACACCAATAGCAGTAGCCTCTGGAATGCCACCATAGGCGATAACTTCCTCCTTGGAATAACGGCCACCTAGGAACACCCCCATACCGCCCATGGCCCTATATCCTCCTGACATGGTATGAACGGGCGATCGAGGTGAAGGGGAAGACATCCCTGGACTCAACCCCAAACCCCCTTCTGGCGTTTTGGGTGAATCAACACCTCACTAGTAGAAAAAGCACCTATGGTCCCGGTTGGGCTTGGACATCAGTCCCGGTTGCCCAACCGGGACTGGCCAATCGGGACCAATGCTGGTCTCGATTGGTCCAGGAACCGGGACCAATGCTGGTCCACGTGGCCAGTTCTGGCTGGGCGTGGGGGAGACTCATTGGTCCCGGTTCTTAATACGAACCGGGACCAATGTGTGCCTTTTTTTTTTGGTATTTAGGGTTTAGGGTGCCCCTCTCCCTCTCGCCGGTTCCCTCTCGCCGGTGCCCCCTCTCCCTCTCGCCGGTGCCCCCTCTCGCCGGTGCCCCTCTCCCTCTCGCCGGTGTCCCCCTCTCCCTCTCGTCGGTGCCTCCATCGTCTCCCCTTCTTCGCATTGCCGACGTGCTCTCCATCGTTTCTGTACGCATATTATACGCTCTACTATATACACAGTACACGTTGATGCATATATAATTAATATTCGATCTCTTGCGAGAATACAAGTATTTAATTACATGGAGATAGATCACATATGTAGTTCATCGTCCGAAGCATAATGTTCTCCCTTTTCATCGATGACCTCCCTAAGCAGAAATCCCGCCAATTCCTCTTGAATTGCTTGTACGCGCCGTTCTGGGTCGAGCTTCTCCCGCATTTCGCTGAAAGCAGTTGTTCTCCGCTCAGTGGTCAACTCGCGAATGAACTCGCAAACGTAGAATCCACATAAATTACTCCCCGGTGGCTGCTGCGGACTTTTCACCGTTTTATAAGTTAGCTCATCTTTGAACGGACCTTCTACCTTCTGTTTGAAAAGTGTCCAACACCTGTTTTGGCAAAGAAAATGAACAAAGGAGTTATTAATTACTTGACATCAGGGAACGAACGAAAGAGGGCGATATAATGCGATATTGATTGAAATTACTTGTTGAGCATTTCTTTCATGTCGGACCACAACTCTTGGTCCCAACTTAATGAGTCGTGGACTTCAACTATGGACTTGTCAGGTTGAATGCTTAGCAGAATCCAGTGGAACCTGCGGACGTTTACATAAAGCAGACATGCATAGCTCATCAATTACACTTAACATCGAGAAAGCCAAATAAAAATATGTACAAGATAGAAACACTCACCTGAAGTTGTACGGAAATAGTATTTCCGTACAGAAATGTTGCATGGTTAAAAAGGTGGTCAGGTCATTCTCCACGTCTTTGGGGTGATTGACTAACGTATGTGAATTCACGATATATGGGTCACCGAACCCAACCTCAAAAACTCTAGTTCTTTTGCATTCCAGCATCTTCATTCTGCACAATAGCATACAAAAGGATATATATATAGTCAGGATAATATAATACAGGCAATGAACGAGCTGAGCTAGAGACTTAATTACGAAAATAAATCACTTACAGACAATAGCAAGCGAGGATAGATTTGTCGAGGTCGCGCTTTTGGAATAACTGAAACAGTTAAGTCAGTTGAACCTGTATAATGTAACGTTTGAAGAAATGCTCCACTCTAACGTCCACCGTAAACCACTCTTTCGCGCCCTTCTTTGATGTGTGCACGAGGTACCAGGTATGCAGATTTCGCATATGTGTTGATAGACCAGTGAGCTCCTCATTACTGACCATAGGCTCCCCTTGGACATATTTCCGTGCTATCTCTAACATTGGCTGATATTCATAGCCTAAAAGTTGACCAAGGGACATACCCAAGGCGGTAGCCTGTTCCTTGGCCTGCGATACAGTGACACCAAGTTCTTTAGCAGCAGCTATGGCTCTGGGGTCCAATAATTCCAGGTCCTTATCCATAGCGGCTCTGAAGTCCTTGTCATCATCGGAACACACTATGAGCGGGGGGACCGATTGATTTTCTGCTGTCCGAGCTGGGCAATTTGTTTCCCGCTTTTTGCACTTCTTCCCTTGTTCTGCTCAGACTGGGCACGTGCTAGCTTAGTAAGTTCACGACCATAGTCAGATGGCAGATTCATCGATATCTGGGATGGCTGCTCAAGGAAGGACTTAGCCCACTTTTTGGTTTTTGCATCATATACCTTCTTTTGCTCGGGCTTTTTTGGTGCAAAAAAAGCCTTATTGTAGGCAGCCACTACCTCGACGTTTTCCGCTTCAGTCCTGTCATAAGGTCTCTTGGGAGGAACCGACGGGATGTCGACTATCTTCTAAGTGCGACCTCTCTTCTGAGTGGGGAGCGAGGGAGCGGCGTTGGTCCGTTTCTTCTGCTGAGACGGCTGCGCTGGAGACTGGTCACGCGGCGGCGGAGACGGCTGCGCTGGAGACTTGTGAGGCGGTGAAGAGGACGGCTGCGCTGGAGAATGCTGAGGCGGTGAAGAGGACGGCTGCGCTGGAGAATGCTGAGGCGGTGAATGAGACGGCTGCGTTGGAGACTGGTGAGGAGTCGATGGCCTTGGCTGCCAGTTCGGAAGCACGATGAATTCCTTTGGCCATAGAATGGGCGCTTTCTTGGCTTCTCCAAGTTCAAGCACCTCCCCATCTTCACCTGCAGGGTGTTGCAGCTTCAGCTCCTCAAAATCTTTCATCACTTGATCCACCCCGACAACAGCGTAGCCATTTGGAACCGGAGAGGAATGGTAAGTTGGATTAGGTCCAATTGGTAGGGCATAGCCGACCGCCACCTTCATGGATAAGTTATAAACTTTCAGATGCAGCTCACAAGGTGTGCTCTCCGTGATATCATCCACTGGGTAGCGACGAAGAGGAGCCACTGCATCATCACTACCATCCTGGAGCTCCGTGGAAGCCACGCTGCTTTTCCGATTCGATGGGCTGCCGGTACCATCGCATGCAGCTTCTACCATGTGCCGCTGAGATTGGCCGCTAGTACCTTGCTGGCTAAGTGCGGTAATTTGTTCCTTGTGCAGCTTTAATTCTTCTTCTATATTACGCAGCCGGTCTGCAGCAGCGCGTGCTTCCATTGCCTCCCTTTCCTTTCTCCTCTGATGGCTTCTATCAGGAAATTTCTTCCTGTGCTCGGGAATCGCAATTGTCTTGGGCTTGGAGCCTATCACGCCTCGTGTTCGTCCGTCGAGTTCCTCATTCCCAAGGGGCGTGTGAGCTCGTCATCCTCTCTATCGGGAATGAACCGTCCCTCTTCAACATCCTTGAATGCATTTCTAAGTTCTTTGATGGGTAGTAGGGGATTATCTTTGTGTCGTCTGTTATATATGCACTTCCCTTCTACGTCCAACGTGCCCCCATGCCCGTAAAACCAATTTCTTGCCCGTTCGGTCCATGCGAGTGGCTCTGGAGTGATCCCTTTAGCCAGCAGGTCCGCCTCAAGTTTGTCCCACTTAGGAATGTTATGGGCGTAGCCACCAGGCCCCATAGTATGGTGGTACATCTTTAGAGCAGCATTTGCCGTATTTTTTGCAGACTTTTCCAGAGCTTCCTCCGATTTCTTGTACGCCACAAATTCTTCCCAGTAGTCCTTTATCTTCTCATACCCTTTATCGAAGTCTGGAGTCTTTTTTTTCTTGACAAACAGGTTGTTCAATCTTTTCTTCCAGTTCATGAATAGCTCGGCCATCTTCTTAAGAGCCTAGTCCTTGACTTTTTGCTCCATGTTTTGCGGGCAATCTTTTCTGCCTCATCTGGATCCTCCTCATCTGAATCAACCTCTGGTGCCGGCAGGGTGAAATTAACCATGAGCTTTCTCCAAAGTCTTTCTTTGCCCTTATCGCTGACATATAGCTGTCCTTTCTCCTTTGGCCGATGCCATTCTCGAACGGTGATCGGGATGAAGTCCCTAACAAGAACTCCGCATTGCTTTACCATTTTTTGTGCAACACCAGGGGGAGCAGTTGGTGTGCCGTCTTCAGCGACTCTTTCGATCCTGTACCTTTCTTGGTCGTCCAACTTTTTGGCTGGGCCTCGTTTTGTCCTTACAGAAGATTTGCTCGATCCGGAGGGCTAAAAGAAGAAAGAGCGTTAATTTATGTATATATAGACAGCAGAGGCTTAATTAATACAATCTTCGGCTTCATTATATATGTATATGCACCTCGCCGGAGTTTGCAACATTTAATGTTCCACCGGAGCCTTCGGCTTCACCCTCGTCGGCTTCTCCCTCGGCGACTTCTCCCTCACCCGGCCGTCGGGTTCTACCTCACGGAGCCGTCTCTTCGGTTGAGAGACCCATCTCCCTCACCGGAGTTGTTCAAAAACTCCGTGGTGACATCGACAATATCTTCCGGCCCGCAGATTATATCCTGGAGGATGTTTTCCTGATCTTTGTCTCGTTCCATAGTTTCTGCAAATTAAGAACAATGCACAAAACTTTATCGTAAATGCAAGCTAAATGAGTTTTAGTCCAGAATTCTCTAACACTTTAAATATTCTTAAACAAGCTATTTCTTAATTGGAGATACTCTAAAATATATAATGCAAACATATTGAACATTCAAATTTGGATTACAATCTAAATGAACTACAATCTAAATTGGATTCAAACATATTTGTAATTTCCTATTAAAAAAAATCCTAACAATAACCTAAAATGCTATTTCCTATACAATAAAATTCTAACACTAACCTAAAATGCTATTTCTACAAAAAAAATCCTAACCCTAACCTAAAATGCTATTTCCTATACAAATCAAAATTTTCCTATACAAAAAAATCCTATACAAAATTTTCCTATACAAAACAAAAAAATCCTAACACTAACATTTCCTATACAAAAAAAATCCTAACACTAACATTTTCCTAACAAAATTTTTTTCCTAACACTAACATTTTCCTATACAAAACAAAAAATCCTAACACTAACATTTCCTATACAAAAAAAATCCTAACACTAACATTTTCCTAACAAATTTTTTTCCTAACACTAACATTTTCCTATACAAAATAAAAAAATCCTAACACTAACATTTCCTATACAAAAAAAATCCTAAAATCCTAAAATTCTAACTCACCGGGAGAAGCGGCCGGTGCGGGCGGCGGTTGGACAGCGGTGGCGTGGGCGCGGGGACGGCGGTGGCGTATCTGCGGCGGTGGGGGGACGGCGGTGGCGTGTGCGGCGGTGGGGGACGGCGGTGGCGGTGGACGATGGCGCGGGCTGCGAGCTCCATCGGGCGCGTGGCGCGTGTGCGGGGAGGAGGGCCGGCCGCGTCGTCGCGTGTACGGGGAGGCGGCGGGGCGGCGTGCGGGGAGGCGGGGGCGGCGCGTGGAGGTCGGCGGCGGGGCGACCTGACGGCGTGGTGGCGGCTCAGCTCCTTCGTTTCTTGCTCCTCGTCGATGAACCGCGCGTCTGCGTGAGAATGAGGAAGGAGAAGGGGCCAGGGCAGTGTTATAGGGTCATTGGTCCCGGTTGCTGGCAAGAACCGGGACCAGTGGGTCTTTGGTCCGGTTCTTGCCAGCAACCGGGACCAATGATGGGCAGTTCATCCCAGATCAAGCGCGGGATCCACGGACTCATTGGTACCGGTTCTTGGTAGAAACCGGGACCAAAGGGTCATTTTTCAAAATTATTTCGAACTTTTCAGTTCTGAAATTTTGTTCCCGCCTTTTTTTTTCTTATTTAGGTGTTTGGATATGAATTTCAAATGGTTTTGAATCTGAAAAGACTTTCAACATGAAAAGTTATTAAATTTGAATAAATAATCCAAAACCATTTCTGTTTTCTAAAATAATTATTCTAACTATACAAACTATTAACCATTTTGCCATTTTCAATTAAAAATGCATTAACTTTATTGCATATTTTGAATTGACAAAACTTTCAACATGAAAAGTGTTTGAATTTGTATAAATAATCCAAAATCAATTTTACATTATTATTGTCATTTTCAATTTAATATGGATAAATTCATATCTTTAAATCCGTAAGTCGAAACTCGACTAATAATATGTATAAATCGATCAAAAATGATTAAGTAAGATTTATGATTAAATAATAATAATTATTAAGTCAGTTAATTCTATTTTTGGTGTTGTAAAATCCCATGGCTAGCAGAAGTAAATGCAGAACAATTTCAGTGAACCTATATTATAATATGTAATAATAATTATTAATGCAGAACAGCTTCCCGCGCAATTTTACCAACGGGACTAAAGGGATTCCCACCAATAAGGAGAAGCACATGGATCGTGTCTTTCTTTCAAACGCTTGTGAGCGTTGGATCAGGGGTGTGTTTCTTTTGAGCGCTTGTGAGCTGTTGGATTTTTAGAACTAGTCCCGGTTGGTAACACCAACCGGGACTAAAGAATCACATGGATCGTGTGTTTCTTTCAAACGCTTCTGAGCCGTTGGATCAGGGGTGTGTTCCTACCTTCGCCACTAAATCCAATGGCTGGATTTAGCCTACCTGCTGGCATGTTCCCTGGCATTATTGTGTTCGTCCTTGTTCACCGGCCAGCCATTGGAGCCACCTCTGCAGGACGGTGAACAATGACAACACAACGACGCTGTTGGAAACACAAGCCCTCAGGTAGGTTGAATCCAGCCACTGGATTAGGGTGACGCAATGATGAATTGCCGAGGAGGTGGGAGTTGGTGGTGGTGGTGGTGGAAGTGGTAGCCATGCCCCTCGGTCCGATCCAAGCAGCGGCAAGGCGCTCTGATGATCTACGACATTCCCAACACTTTTGAGATGGTCGTAGATCATCAGAGATGTCTGCCGGTGTGGATCGAAGGCCGATTTGTCGTCTCAAGACCACGCGATGATTTGCAGTATACAAGCATTCGGATTCCCGTCATACAGCCCTACGGTGCATTTGATATACAGTCACTCACGAGGCACCGTAGGGCTGTATGACGGGGAAACCGTGTGTTTTGCTCCACACCGCCCTCCGTCCCCTACCCAGGGTGCTGCCCTCTCCCTCCCCTACCTAGGTGTTTGATCAAATTCCCACTTATTTTTTCCAGATCTCGGCGACGATGTCCGGCCTGTTGGATGCGAGGGGCGATGTCCGGCCTGTTGGATGCGAGTTCGTGATGTATAATGGTTAAATAAAAATGGACCCGAGCTATGTATTATGGTTTTCACCACATAAAGGTTCTAATACATTACTACACATCACATAAAGGTTTAATACATTACATTGATTTACATAAAAGCCATGAACCCTTCTTCGCGTATGTCCCTGGCCTATGATCGCTTCGGCCGTAACCATGGAGCATCTTCATTATTTAACGGGATGCTTGGGTCAGTTCTCACTGTGAAGGGCGGAATTTCATCAAACTTATCATATCTGCTGACATGTCTGTCTTGTCCTCGACTCCCACGATGTTTCTTTTCGCTGAAAGAACTATGTGACGCTTTGGCTCATCGTCTGATTGTATTCGTTTGCTTCTTTTTTCTTTTTTTCGGTCTGGAGGACATGTCCTTCACATAGAAAACCTGAGCCACATCATTGGCTAGGACGAATGGTTCGTTCTTGTAACAATCAAGATTCGTGAGATCCACCGTTGTCATCCCGTACAGCTGGTCTACTTTTATCCTTCTCCATTCATGTTGACCCAACTGCACCGAAACAAAGGGACCTTAAAAGTAGGTCCATAGTCAAGTTCCCATATCTCCTCTATGTGACATAGTATGTGTCTTTTGCCCATCGTCATTTGTTGCATCAAAGCGGACACCACTGTTCTTGTTGGTGCTCTTTTTATCTTGGCGATCGTGTAAAATGTATTCCCATTTATCTCGTACCCTTGGAAATGCAATACAGTCGAAGATGGTGACAGCGGCAACAAGTAGAGCTGATCTCCGACAGTGGTGTCATTCATGAGCTGTAATCGCAACCAACTGCCGAAGGTCTCCATGTGTTTTTCTTTAATCAGGAGTCATCCTTCCCCGGGTTATTGGAGCGTACATAATTCTTGTGTTCCTCGATATACGGAGCACGAAGGTGGAACTTTGTAGAACTGTGTAGTGTGCTTGAGTTAAAGAATGCTCGTCCCTACATATCAGTGTTTTCTTTCCTAGCGTGCCTTTTCCACTCAGTCTCCCCTCATGCCACGATTCAGGAACACCAATCGGCTTAAGCTCAGGAAAAAGTCAACACGAACTCAATGACCTCTTCTATTCCATAGCCCTTGAGATGCTTCCTTCTGGCCTAGCACGGTTATGAACATATTTCTTCAAGACTCCCATGAACCTCTCGAACGGGAACATATAGTGTAGAAATACAGGACCGAGAATGGCAATCTCGTCGACTAGGTGAACCAGGAGATGCGTCATAATTTGAAGAATGATGGGGGGAAGACCAACTCGAAGCTGACAAGACATTGGACCACAACCTTCTGTAAACTTGGTAGAGTTACTGGATCGATGACCTTCTGAGATATTGAATTGAGGAATGCACACAGCTTCACAATGGGTACTCGAACATTTTCCGGTAGAAGCCCGCTCAATGCAACCGGAAGCAACTGCGTCATAATCATGTGGCAATCATGAGACTTCAGGTTCTGGAATTTTTTCTCTGCCATATTTATTATTCCCTTTATATTTGACGAGAAGCCAGCCGGGACCTTGCTATGCTCAGGCATTCAAAAAAGATTTCCTTCTCTGCTTTGGTAAGAGCGTAGCTGCTTAAGTATGACGCACTTTATCCGTCTGCTTGTTGTATGGGTCTTTCATACGTTGCTGGTCTGCCCGTGCTTCCGGTGTATCTTTTGTCTTCCCATACACGCCCAGGAAGCCTAGCATGGTTCACGCAAAGATTCTTCGTCACGTGCATCACGTCGATTGAAGATCGGACCTCTAGGACTTTCCAATAGGGTAGCTCCCAGAATTAGAGCACTTCTTCCTATGGGTACGTGGTTGTCAGCGTCATTCGGAACAGATAGACTGCCAGGACCCTTTCCAAAGATTACTTCTAAATCCTTTGACCATGTCATATAGAACATCACCATCAGGGAGGTAGGCTTCTTCCGGCGATCTGGCCTCACCGTGGAAATGCTTGCCGGGCTTTCTTACGGCATGACTGTTCGGAAGAAATCGATGATGCCCCAGGTACACATTCTTGTTTCCCAAATGTATACTTTCAGTCTTATCTACACAGTGTGTGCATGCATTGTATCCCTTGTTTGACTGTCATGAAATGTTACTAAGAGCAGGCCAATCATTGATGGTTACGAACAGCAACGCTCGTAGGTCAAATTCCTGTTGTTTGTGCTCATCCCACACACGTACACCTGGTTCGGACCACAACTGCAAAAGTTCATCAACTAATGGCCTTAGGTACACATCAATGCGTTGCCGGGTTGCTTCGGGCCTGGATGAGCACTGGCATCATAATGAACTTCGCTTCATGCACAACAAGGAGGAAGGTTGTAGATACATAGAGTAACGGGCCAAGTGCTAGGACTGGAGCTCTGCTCCCCAAAAGGATTATTAAGCCATCTGTACTTAGACCAAAATCTTAAGTTCCTTGCATCATCTAAAAATGTCGGGAACTCTCTGTCGATTTTTCTCCACTGGGACCCATCGGCGGGGTGTCTCAACTTCCCGTCTTTCTTACGCTCTTCTTTGTGCCATCGCAACAACCTGGCATGCTCTTTGTTTCTGAACAGACGTTTCAACCGTGGTATTATAGGAGCATACCACATCACCTTAGCAGGACCCTCTTCCGGGGGGGCTCGTCATCGTCCTCAACATCACCAGGGTCATCTTGTCTTATCTTGTACCGCAGTGCATTGCATACCGGGCATTTATCCATATTCTCGTACTCACCGCGGTACAGGATGCAGTCATTAATGCATGCATGTATCTTCTGCACATCTAATCCTAGAGGGCAGATAGCCTTCTTTGCTTCGTATGTAGTCTCGGGCAATTCGTTATCCTTTGGAAGCTTCGGCTTCATTATTTTCAGCAACTTCTCAAATCCCTTGTCAGAACAACCAGTCTCTGCCTTCCATTTCAGCAGTTCCAGTGTGGTACGAGCTTTGTGCTGCCATCTTCGCAGTTTGGGTACAGCAACTTTTTGTGATCCTCAAGCATGGCCTCCAACTTTAGCTTCTCCTTTTCTGTATCGCATTCTCGCTTTGCATCAGAAATGACCCCACCAAGACCATCAGCGGGCTCATCTGATGCCCGATGTTCACCTCTTTCTTCTTCAACGTCTTCCATTACAGTATCACCGCATTCCTCAGGGAACATAGGATAGTTGTCATCATCCTCCTCGTCTTCATTGTCTTCCATCCTAACCCCTCTTTCTCCGTGTTTGGTCCAACAATTATAGTTGGGCATGAAACCTTTCCAAAGCACGTGGTCTTGAATGGTTCTCGGGTCAGAGTACTCCCTGACGTTCCGACACTTCTCACATGGACAAGGCATAAAATTATTCACTTTGTTTGCCTCAGCCAAATCGAGAAATTTATGCAGGCCTGCAATAAACTCGGAACTGCGTCGTTCGCCGTACATCCATCGCATCCGTGCATCCATCTGCATCATATATATAATTAAGTTTATCAATACCATTACAATAACATCTTGAATAGTGAATGACCACCGTACATCGACACGTGTAATATTTCTGTATCAATTACAGATCAAAAGGATAAAGTGGCTAACCTCGGCCGAGGATATCATCTTGTGTGAACTTAAGTGTGGCTCGGGCATTTCATCGAACACATCTTGTGCGTGGCAAAGGAAAAAAAAACTAGCACCCACTTCCCACCAATCCAACCAGAAAAAAATACAGAGAGAGAGAGGGGGGGGGGGTGGGGGGCTATTTTATAGGCAGGGGAGGGGTATTGGTCCCGGTTCTTGGCACGAACAGGGACCAAGCTCGCGCAACGCCACGTGGCCGGCTCTGGAGCTTTGGTCCCGGTTCGTGCCATGAACCGGGACAATTGCCCCAACCGAACCGGGACCAATGCCCCACGGGGCCCTGGCAGCTCGAACGGGACCAGTGCCAGGCACTGGTCCGGTTTTTCTCTGAAACCGGGACTAATGGTCTGGACCAAAGACCTATTTTCTACTAGTGCCTGCAGCTGAATGGCTGTGGGATCCCAAGGTAGAACCTCCGTGTGAAGTGCTAGATGTGTCTGAAGAAGGTACCATTGTACTTGTTGGAGACGGCACATAATCTGCATAGGTGACATAGTTGCAACAGGAGTTAAAATCGTCGTAGGCCAGCCAGTCTGCACCGAGTCCGTGGCCTCCTGCCTCGGATCATGCACCTCCACCGTGCCCTCATGGCCCTGCGGATCTCTCGTCCCATCGACATCGGTGACAACATCGTTCACCACCTCCTCCTGAAGTCTATCCTCCGAACCATCAGGCCGGCAGAGAAAAAGGGGGCGGCAGGCTGCCACGGCATAGAAATGCGCTGAAACGCTGCCGCGGCAGGAGAGCGACTAGGTGCAGAAAAATCGATATTTCTTGCCACCTCTGCCCCGTGACACCTTGTGCGAATAGGAGCGGATTTAGCTAGCATTGCCTCCTCTTCCTCTACCATCTGAAACCATGACATCTTAGGGGCCGAAACACCTCCACGTTTCTTAGTTGGAGAGACCTCCTCCTCACTAATAGAACCGAACTGCAAATGTTGCACTTGTTTGGCAACATTAGTACAAGCAGAATTTTTGGGCTGAGTGTTAGTGTCCTCAACCTGACCATTCTTAGCCCTCTTCTCCACATGATCATTCTTGCCAAGATCTTTGAATTACTGTTACCCTCCTCATCTTTACCCTCATCATCTTTACCCTCGTCGTCCACATCAACATCCATGTCAAGCAACTCACCATCGTCCCCCTCAACAAAGAACTGGATTCCGAATCCTTCACAATTATAAAAGTGATATGTTTCGCATGGAATATTCTGAGCATTGGAACAAGAAAATAAAAGACGCACAATACCATGCTCTCTAGTGAATTTCATGTCAACTTCCTTGGTTTGACCAATGAGCGAACCAACAGCGAATAGAGCCAAGTAATCTCTACGGAGTGTTTCCGGGCAGCTTATACCCGAACCCGAACATCAGTTAAGCTCCATTTGCCCTGCTGCTGCGAGGCCACCTCTTCAAAGTGCATTGTACAAGGGCTGTTTTCAACTTCAATAAAAAAAATTAGCCTTTCCCAATCAGCTTTGGTAGGGAAGCACACCCTAAACCCATCATCACCCACTGGGGACAAATCCCATTGGTGATCACCAGGGACCAGCCAGTCCAGCTCCTTAGCAACCCGCGAGACCGTCATAGAACCAGCAGAAATACGAATCCGGTCCTCCCTTCCACTATCATTTTTCACCCGAATGTTATCACTTTTTGGAATTAGGAAGAACATCAAATTTTCCTGGCATAGGACATACAAGACCGCTGTAGGCTTAGGCATTCCCAACAAGGGGCAGCTACCATCTGCATGTTTTGCCGAGTAAGAAGAGATACACAACACTGCCATGCAATCTATTGGTAAATGCCCAGTAAGCGGAACACCTATAACAGAGAGTTTTACCCGCTTTTTTTTGCCTTAGCTCCTCCTCCCACAACAGTTCACTGGTGCAACTACAACCTCTGCCACCGAGGGGACTCCACCGCATTGCGCCCCCTGTTTTATATTCTCCATGGGGTCCTGCTGAGGTGGTGCACGCTGATTGAAACGACACCCACGGCCAAAGATCTTCCACGGCCACCATAGCGACCATGGGCAGTGAACCATAATCCTCTACCCTGCCTACGATAGCGTTGGTTTCCTCCGATTCCAGCTCACTGAAACCTTGGCCTGCACCTTGCCCACCTTCAAAAGAACCTTCCTCAAACTGTCCAAAGTTACCAGCAAAACCATTACCATTGAACTGCTGATTCTCATTACCCAATCAAGTTTAGATTAGAAAAACCTCCTCCATTGGCACGAGAGGAATGCCCCGCTTAAAAAAACTAATTATGTGTAAGGAAACCTTTTGTTCCCCTCCCCACACCACCTATGCCAATATTATTCCCCCCTTGATATCCTCCTCGAGCCCCACTGGCTTGACCAGCGAAGCCCGATCCCTTCTTACCCTGGCCACCTGCTGGTATGCGAACTGCTGCCACTGATTGTTGAAGTTGCCAGTGTTGACGCCATTCTGAACATTGTTGTTGTTGACTTGAGCATTACCTCCATTGAACTGAGTATTAGCATTGTTGAATTGATTGTTGCCTGAGTTAAACCCTCCACCTCTGCCAGCCTGAGGCGTGCCAGGAAACCTCGGCCCCTTGCCGGCCATTACGATCGGCGCGATGGAGTCTCGAGCTCCAGCCGCCGCTCTGGTTGAGATCACGGGTGCAACACCTTGAGAATTGCGCCATCGTAACCCTAGAAGTCTCCTTAATGAAAAGCTCTTGGGCTTACGTCTCTGCGATGTATCGTTAAAAGACGGATGACCAGACTGACCTTGTGGTCTGTTTGATCACCAAAAGCCGGCCTTGGGCCACATAAGGCCTTGTGCCTTGTAGGCCCGGGTAGATTGAAATTTGAAAAAACGTTCACACCGTGATTTGCGTGATCCGAGAAGGTTGACGAAGATCTCATCACCGGTGAAGCCAGATGCCTCCTGGTTGCGGTAGAGTCAGCTGCCTCCTGGTCGCCGACGTCAACGCAGCAGGCCTCCTTGTACTCCCCGCCCGAGACGACGTCGCGGCCTTCCTCCTTGATACGTCTCAAACGTATCCATAATTTTTGATGTTCCATGCTTGTTTTATACCAATTGCTACATGTTTTGCATCTACTTTATATCACTTTTATACATTTTGGGACTAACCTATTAACAAGATGCCGAAGTGCCAGTTCCTGTTTTCTGCTGTTTTTGTATTCCAGAAAAGCTAGTCTGGAAATATTCTCGGAATTGGACGAAACACGGGGGTCCTATTTTTCAGAACACACCTGACGGAGCAAGGAGGAGCAGAGGAGGGCCACCAGGAGGCCACACGCCAGGGCGCGGGCCCCCCTCTGCCGCGCCCTGGGTGGTGTGGGCCCCTCGGGGGTCGCAGCCGCCGCCCTTTCGCCTACTTATTCCCCCCGACGCGAAAACCCTAAGTACCTGAGCAAATATCCACGAAAAGTTCCAGAGACGCCGCCGCCGTCAACCCTAGCTCGGGAGGGTTCAGAACCTCTTCCCGGCACCCTGCCGGAGAGGGGAATCGTCACCGGAGGCTTCTACATCGCCATGCCTGCCTCCGGAGTGATGCGTGAGTAGTTCATCCTTGGACTACGGGTCCATAGCAGTAGCTAGATGGTTGTCTCTCCACTTTGTGCCATCATGTTTAGATCTTGTGAGCTGCCCTACATGATCAAGATCATATTATTGTAATGCTACATGTTGTGTTTGCTGGGATCCGATGAATATTGAATATTATGTCAAGTTGATTATCAATCTATCTATGTTATTTAAGATCTTGCATGCTTTCCGTTACTCGTAGATGCTTTGGCCAAGTAGATGCTTGTAACTCCAAGAGAGAGTATTTATGCTAGATAGTGGGTTCATGCCTCCGTTTAATCTGGGACAGTGACAGAAAGTTCTAAGGTTGTGGATGTGCTGTTGCCACTAGGGATAACCTAACGATGCTATGTCCACGGGCATATGTGTTTGTTTACATTACGCACTTTACTTAATGCAATTATCCGTTGCTTGCAACTTAATACCAACGGGGGACTCGGATGACAACCCGGCGGTGGATTATTAGTCATAGATGCTGTTGGATAACGGTCTATGTATTATGTCGTAATGCCCAATTAAATATCATAGTATCATCATGTCATGTATATGCATTGTCATGCGCTCACTATTTGTCAATTGCCCAGCTGTAATTTGTTCACCCAACATGTTAGTTATCTTTTATGGAGAGACACCACTAGTGAACTGTGGACCCCGGTCCATTCTTTTACACTGATTAAACCACAAACTGCAAACTGTTCCTTTTTCATTCTCTGCAATTTAATACTCATTTTCCACACCATACGTTTAATCCTTTGTTTTCAGCAAGCCGGTGAGATTGACAACCTCACTGTTTCGTTGGGGCAAAGTAGTTTGATTGTGTTGTGTGCAGATTCCACGTTGGTGATCGTGTTGCGCCGTGCGAGCCGCCAACAACCTTCTGAAGAGTTGCTCCTACTGGTTCGATAACCTTGGTTTCTTTCTGAGGGAAAACTTGCTGCTGACTACATCATACCTTCCTCTTGGGGTCTCCCAACGAGCGTGTTTCATCAAGCTTTTTCTGGCGCCGTTGCCGGGGAGACAGCAGTCTTCTGCAAGGGGAGTTTCACGCTTCCAATCTCTTTACTTTGTTTTTGTCTTGCTTAGTTTATTTTATTTTATCTTGTTTGCTTTCAATTATCAAAAACACAAAAAAATTAGTTACTTGCTTTTACTTTTTCAAGTTATTTTCTGTCTGTTTTTATTCTGCTAAAATGAGTACTCCTGAGAACACTAAGTTGTGTGATTTCACTAGCACGAACAACAATGATTTCATATGCACACCTATTGCTCCACCTGCTGCTTCAGCAGAATTTTATGAAATTAAACCTGCACTTTTAAATCTTGTTATGAAAGAGCAATTTTCTGGTGTTAGTACTGATGATGCTGCTGTTCACCTTAATAACTTTGTTGAACTTTGTGAAATGCAAAAGCTCAAGGAAGTAGATGGTGATATTATTAAACTGAAACTTTTTCCTTTCTCCTTGAGAGGACGTGCTAAAGAATGGTTGCTATCTTTGCCTAGAAATAGTATTGATTCATGGACTAAATGCAAAGATGCTTTTATTGGAAAATATTATCCTCCTGCTAAGATTATTTCTTTGAGAAGTAGCATAATGAATTTTAAGCAATTTGATAATGAACATGTTGCTCAAGCATGGGAGAGAATGAAATCATTGGTTAAAAATTGTCCCACTCATGGACTGACTACTTGGATGATCATCCAAACCTTCTATGCAGGATTAAATTTTTCTTCAAGGAATTTATTGGATTCGGCCGCTGGAGGTACCTTTATGTCCATCACTTTGGGTGCTGCAACAAAGCTTCTTGATGATATGATGATTAATTATTCTGAGTGGCACACCGAGAGAGCTCCAACAGGTAAGAAGGTAAATTCTGTTGAGGAAACCTCCTCCTTGAGTGCCAAAATTGATACTATTATGTCTATGCTTGCAAATGGTCAAACACATGTTGATCCAAATAATGTTCCTTTAGCTTCTTTGGTTGCTCAAGAAGAGCATGTTGATGTGAACTTCATTAAAAATAATAACTTCAACAACAATGCTTATAGGAATAATTTTGGTAATAGCAATTATAGGCCCTATCCTTCTAATAGTGGCAATGGTTATGGAAATTCCTATAGTAACTCCTACAATAATAAGAGTGTACCCTCTGATCTTGAAGTTATGCTTAAGGATTTTATTAGTACACAAACTGCTTTCAATAAAACTGTTGAGGAGAAATTTGGGAAAATTGATGTGCTTCCTCTAAAGTTGATAGTCTTGCTCTTGATGTTGACTTGTTGAAACTAAAGAACATGCCTCATGATGTTAAAGAGAGCAAAACTCTCAATGCTATACAAGTTAAAATTGATAACAATGTGAGGATGTTAGCTGAATTGCATGCTAGATGGGAAAGAGAGGATGAAATTGCTAGAAAGAATAATATTGCTAGAGTTTATACTATTACTACTTCTGAAAATGCTTCAAACTCAAGTGTTAGCAAACCTCCTACCATTAATGGCAAGATAATTGGTGTTGGTAATGTTTCCACTTCTATTGCAAAATGTCCTAAATTGCCTGATAACTCTGAAACTGTCCTTGATAAAGATGCTGAAATTTCTAGCAATAAGGAAGAGATAATTCCATTACTTTTGATGATAATGACTTTGATTTTGATGGTTGCAATATTTCTGAAGTAATTAAGTTCTTGCAAAAGCTAGCTAGAAGTCCTAATGCTAGTGATAAACATGGCTTTTACTAAACATATTACTAATGCTCTCATACAAGTTAGGGAAAAAATTAAACATGAAGCTTCTATCCCTAGGAAGTTAGAAGATGGTTGGGAGCCCATCATTAAATGAAATTGAATGACTTTGATTGCAATGCTTTGTGTGACCTTGGTGCTAGTATTTCTGTTATGCCTAAAAGATTATATGATATGCTTGATTTAGCACCTTTGGAAAATTGTTACTTGGATGTTCACCTTGTTGATTCTACTATTAAAAAACCTTTGGGAAGAATTGATGATGTTCTTATCATGGTTAACAACAATTATGTCCCCGTTGATTTTATTGTCTTGGATATTGATGCAATCCATCATGCCCTATTGTGCTGGGAAGACCTTTTCTTAGAACTGTAGGTGCTATTATTGATATGAAAGAAGGGAATATAAAATATCAATTTCCTCTCAAGAAAGGTATGGAACACTTTCCTAGGAAGAAGATTAAGCCACCTTATGATTCTATTGTTCGAACAAATTACAATGTTGATGCTTCTTCACTTGGTAATACTTGATGCATGCTTTGTGCCTAGCTAAAAGGCGTTAAAGAAAAGCGCTTATGGGAGGCAACCCATTTTATTTTTCTGCAATTTTTCTTTTATTGAGTCAAGGAGTTTGTTTACTTCTGTAGCAACTCCTTTGTATCTTTATTTTCTCGCATTGTTGTGCCAAGAGTAGCCTCTAATGTTAAGATGCTTAATTTTGATTGCTGCGCAGAAACAGATTTTTGCTGTTCACTGTACGAAATTCCTAAAATCACCAGATTGTTAAAAATCTGAAATTTTTGTGCGTAATCTTTATGAATGTCTGAATCTTTCATTAGTTCGAGTTTCTCGATCTGAGCGTCGTAAGTGCCTCGAAAAAATTCGTCTTTGCGGACTGTTCTGTTTTAGACAGATTATGCCTTTTTATTTTGCATTCTCTCTTTTACTAGTGTTGAGTGAAATTCTTTTTTGGGTGGAAGAGCTTCACATAACATCAGTGGCTGTAGCTAATGTTTAAAGTAAAAATCATATTGCGTCTTTATAGAACATGTGAATTTTTGATTATGCACTAACCCTCTAATGAGATCTACTTTGAGTTTGGTGTGACGGAAGTTTTCAAGGGTCAAGAGAGAAGGATGATATATAGGATCAAGAAGAGTGAAGAGCTTAAGCTTGGGGAGGCTCCCATGGATCTCCCCAGCATATTTCAAGAAGACTCAAGCGTCTAAGCTTGGGGATGCCCAAGGCATCCCCTTCTTCATCGTCAAAATTATCAGGTCATCTCTAGTGAAACTATATTTTAATTCTTTCACATCATATGTGCTTTTCTTGGAGCGTCTGTGTGCTTTTATTTTCAGTATTGCTTTTATTTTCAATAAAGCTTGACTGGACCCTAGCATTCTTGATTGGGAGAGAGACACGCTCCGCTTTTTCATGAGAATACTCCTATTCTTCACTTATATTTGTTGAGTATTCATATCTAGCGCTGTTCAGCTTTTAGCTCTTGTTTTCATGTATCTCTTGTCAGAGCTATTAGCTTTCTTTTGTAGAAAGTACTCTCTTGCTTCACTTATATTTGTTTGGAGAGTTGATAAATAAATTGATTGGTGTTTGGTTGGTTCAGAAAATGTTGCATGTGGTAATTGGTATAAGGAAAAACTTGCTTAATCTTGTAGATCACTAAATGGATAACTTGATGCTTGTCAATTGTTTTGAGTTAACAAGTAGATCATGATTAAATTGTGCATCACATGAGTTAAGCCTATTAGTGAAGAACTACCGTAAAGCTTGTTGAAAATTTGGTTTGCATCGGTGGTATCTCTAAGGTCTAGATATTTTCTAATAACAGGGTTTGGTTAACAAGGAAGACGGTATGAAGTCTTATAACGTTTGCAATATGTTTGTCATATAAAACTTGGTGTACGGGTTGATATTCTTGTTTGCTTACATAACCTTGCTAGCCTAAACTCTGTACTGAGAGGGAATGCTTCTCGTGCATCCAAATCCTTGAGCCAAAATCCATGCCATTTGTGTCCACCATAACTACCTATATGTGGTATTTCCTTGCCACTCCAAGTAAATTTTTCATGTGCTACCTTTAAATTATTCAAAATGTTATTATTCCCTTTTTGTGTCAATGTTTACTAGCTCATGAGGAATTAGTGTGGTTATTCTTTATTCTTTGTCAATGGACTTTTACACCTGGACTAGTGGCATATACATCCGCTTATCCAATTTGCAAAAAGAGCTGGCAACGGGGTGCCCAGTCCCAATTAATTACAACTTTAACCAATTAATTCTCTTCACACTTTTGCCCTGATTCATCAGTAAGCAATGACAAACAGTGAAATACCTGAATGTGTGTAAACCAAAGAGAAAGAGGGATGATCTGCCTTGCTGGTAGAAATAACGTCCTTCATGGGAGCCGCTCTTAAAAGTCCGTTGACAGGTAGAATACTGTTCTCACCCGCTACCATTCGTTGACAATTAACAAACACCTCTCAAAAATAGATACTCCTCCATGGTATGTGATTGATGGAAGGCACCCGAGGATTCGGTTAGCCATGGCTTGTGTTAGCAAGGTTGGGAGGAGTATCAAATATTTTATGCAATCTCTATATGCTTTCAAAAACCTAAAAGCTCTAGCACATGATTTAATCCCTGCTTCCCTCTGCGAAGGGCCTTTCTTTTACTTTTATGTTGAGTCAGTTTTCCTATTCTTTCTGTCTTCCACAAGCAAACACTAGTGTCAACTTTGTTACAACATGCGTTATATGCAATGTATTGGACTTGTTATACTACTTTGTGTTGACAATATCCATGAGATAAATATGTTGAAAGTTGAAGCAAATGCTGAAACTAATTCTTCCTTTGTGTTGATTAAATACCTTTTTTAGAAACTATTGCTTTATGAGTTAACACTTATGCAAAACTGTTTGATGCTTGTCTCGAAAGTACTATTCATGAAAACGTTTAGCTTGTGTGATTCATTGTTTACTCATTATCTATTTGTAGCAAATTATAGACCATTGACTTGGATCACTTCATTCATTTACATGTGCCTTGCAATATTATATGATCAAGATTATGATAGTAGCATGTCACCTCAAAAATTATTTTGTTTTTATCGTTTACCTACTCGAGGACGAGTAGGAACTAAGCTTGGGGATGCTGATACGTCTCAAACGTATCTATAATTTTTGATGTTCCATGCTTGTTTTATACCAATTGCTACATGTTTTGCATCTACTTTATATCACTTTTATACATTTTTTGGGACTAACCTATTAACAAGATGCCGAAGTGCCAGTTCCTGTTTTCTGCTGTTTTTGTATTCCAGAAAAGCTAGTCTGGAAATATTCTCGGAATTGGACGAAACTACACGGGGGTCCTATTTTTCCAGAACACACCTGACGGAGCGAAGGAGCAGAGGAGGCCACCAGGAGGCCACACGCCAGGGCGCGGGCCCCCCTCTGCCGCGCCCTGGGTGGTGTGGGCCCCTCGGGGGTCGCAGCCGCCGCCCTTTCGCCTACTTATTCCCCCCGACGCGAAAACCCTAAGTACCTGAGCAAATATCCACGAAAAGTTCCAGAGACGCCGCCGCCGTCAACCCTAGCTCGGGAGGGTTCAGAACCTCTTCCCGGCACCCTGCCGGAGAGGGGAATCGTCACCGGAGGCTTCTACATCGCCATGCCTGCCTCCGGAGTGATGCGTGAGTAGTTCATCCTTGGACTACGGGTCCATAGCAGTAGCTAGATGGTTGTCTCTCCACTTTGTGCCATCATGTTTAGATCTTGTGAGCTGCCCTACATGATCAAGATCATATTATTGTAATGCTACATGTTGTGTTTGCTGGGATCCGATGAATATTGAATATTATGTCAAGTTGATTATCAATCTATCTATGTTATTTAAGATCTTGCATGCTTTCCGTTACTCGTAGATGCTTTGGCCAAGTAGATGCTTGTAACTCCAAGAGAGAGTATTTATGCTAGATAGTGGGTTCATGCCTCCGTTTAATCTGGGACAGTGACAGAAAGTTCTAAGGTTGTGGATGTGCTGTTGCCACTAGGGATAACCTAACGATGCTATGTCCACGGGCATATGTGTTTGTTTACATTACGCTTTACTTAATGCAATTATCCGTTGCTTGCAACTTAATACCAACGGGGGACTCGGATGACAACCCGGCGGTGGATTATTAGTCATAGATGCTGTTGGATAACGGTCTATGTATTATGTCGTAATGCCCAATTAAATATCATAGTAATCATCATGTCATGTATATGCATTGTCATGCGCTCACTATTTGTCAATTGCCCAGCTGTAATTTGTTCACCCAACATGTTAGTTATCTTTTATGGAGAGACACCACTAGTGAACTGTGGACCCCGGTCCATTCTTTTACACTGATTAAACCACAAACTGCAAACTGTTCCTTTTTCATTCTCTGCAATTTAATACTCATTTTCCACACGACGTTTAATCCTTTGTTTTCAGCAAGCCGGTGAGATTGACAACCTCACTGTTTCGTTGGGGCAAAGTACTGTGATTGTGTTGTGTGCAGGTCCACGTTGGTGATCGTGTTGCGCCGTGCGAGCCGCCAACAACCTTCTGAAGAATCGTTACTCCTACTGGTTCGATAAACCTTGGTTTCATACTGAGGGAAAACTTGCTGCTAGGCTACATCAAACCTTCCTCTTGGGGTCTCCCAACGAGCAAGTACGTCTTGCATCACTCCTCCTCGAGACGACGGTCCAATCTGCCGCGTTTAAAGCCTTCGCCAACGTGAACACCATCGGTGCATGCACCGGGAGGTTAAACGGCGAAGGGCTCCGGCATCGACTAGGACCCGCCAACGATGAACTCACCGGTGAAGAGGACGGTAGACGAAGCTCCTTCGCCGCCCATCCCTTCACTCTTCTCTTCTCTTCTTTCCTAGTCAGCTTATCCTCGATATCTCGGTCGCTCCGCTCAACCGGAGTGCAACAAAGATAACGCCAAGATCGATCCGGTGATGCCTGCACCGAATCCACCGACTCTCCATCGCTGAGATCCGATGAGAGCGCCTAGAATTTCCCAAGCGACCTGCCGGCGCCGGCGATATCGTCTTCGAGGTCGCCTTCAGGGTCGCCCTCAGGGTCGCCCATCCTATCCCCCCTCACCATCTGTGTCAGCATCAGATGACAAGAGGGGTAGATAGTCTCACCACGGACAGAATCAGAATTGTCATTTTGGAGCAGTATTGAATATCCTGTCTCAATAGTTTTAAAAGACCCTTGGTCTTTATAGCCTGTCCTCCAGGTGGATGCCAGCACGTCAGCGCACCCAATCTCGTGAACGGAAGCAGGTGCTTTCCTTCCGCTGACGACGCTCCCTTGTTGCCACCGCATGTGGGCCCCTTTGTCAGATACAAGGTTAACAATCCACTCTAATTGAGAACTAGCTTGACCCCAAGCCGGTGCGCGTGGTAACAAGCGCTTCAGATCGTCGTAGTCTTCCCATGTAGCTAAGGTCTCAGGCTGCCCGGACCATTGAATCAGAGCTTGAGTGACAATCACTGGTCCACGTTGGCGTAGGCGACGTTAGAAAACACAGGAAAGCACAACCAAGGGATCAATTTGGGATGGCAAGTGGGACCGTACCTGAGTGTCAGCACCAATAGCCTTCTTCAGCTAGACTAGTACACATAAAAGGACTCCATGCCAGAGAATATCTTTGTTTGAGGGTTTTTTCACTGTATCTGATTTTTTTCAAAAAACGGTCAAAATGGCCACCATGACTATTTATCGAAAGAGGTCAAATTCTCTAAACTAGCGATGTTTCTGTGATACAACCACTAGTTTTATATCTTAAAATTATTTAAATAAAAAATTCAGACCAAACTATCAAACACTTGTAGTTCAAATTTGGATTACTTTCGGAAAATCACCATCAAATCATTTAACTAGGAAAAATTAGATAGAAATTAAAAAATTCCTCATACTTGGGGTTTATCCATCAAATGTGAACTACACTTTGTGAGAAATAGATGGGTGCCATTTTGCAGCACATTTTTTGTAATTGGTTCATAAAAAAAAATCATTTTTACCACTTAGAAAAAGGAAAATGATATTTATAAAAATAATTTGAAAAATACCTTCGGAACCATTGCTTCCTATACCAAGATACACCTATTTGTCGAATATGAGAATTTTATCACAAACTATGTCGTGGGAATTGACATAACTTGATCATTTGGCTCCATGCAAGAGGTTTTTTTTCATAGCAAGTTTATCGATGTTTCTGTGATGCAAAAGATGATATGGATGGCATATTTGAATTCCTCTCATTTTTCTAATTGATTTGGACATTTTATTTGTCAAATTTCGATTTACGGATTTAAAGATATGAATTATTCCATATTAAATATTATCACATAATCACTGTTATTTATTCAAAAATATTATTACATAATCATTGTTATTTATTAAAAAATATTATTACATAATCGTTGTTATTTATTGAAATAAATTTTAAAATTTAAACAATAAAAAAGTGTAACATCATGACACAGGGGTTAATATGATTGATAGGATACTAATATCAGTAAGTTCTAACTTCTCATTTGGAAACTAATTTGGAAGGAACTCAAAAGTTAAGAATGAGAAGTTTGACCAGGGTAAATAATTTGACATGTGATTAAGTGTATAATTAGAGATTAAGTGTGTGACTAAATGGAAAATATTGGAGTAGAATTAAGTGGAAATATTAGAATAGAATTAAGAATAGAATTGAAAATAGAATTAAAAAAACATCTGGTTTGTGGAGCAGACTTTTAATACCGGTTGGTAACACCAACTGGGACTAAAGGTCCTCCCCTTTAGTCCCGGTTCGTAACACGAACCGGGACTAAAGATTCTCCAGTCCCAGCGCTCGCCGTAGCCACGTGGAGAGCCTTTAGTCCCGGTTTGTGGCCAACCGGGACTAAAGGATGAGGCCTTTAGTCCCGATTTCGTAGTACCGGTTGGATAACCGGGACTAAATCCCGTTCCCAACCGGTACTAAAGGCCCCTTTTCTACTAGGGATGTGTGGAACCACATGTATATGTATACTAGCTAATATGTGACATATTACTCAATTTCAGTGAGTCAACTAAACAGCGTGTGTTCTATTTGACGTGAATTCAAAGAGGACATAGCTAGGTGCTACTCGGTACTTTATTGGAGCTATGTTAACATGGGCTATAGTCAGAATGAGTAACATCATTGTCAGCCCATAATTTTAACTTATTTTTCTTGTGCTGATACATGTCAACTCATTCTGTAGTGATTACATATAGAATAATATTGGTACATGTTTAAATTCTTTTCTGCCATAAATAAAATTCTTATTATAAGTTTACCATCTAGTTATCTACACATGAGTAAAGCACATACAATGTTGTACAGCACATATAATGCCAGCAATTAGGATTTTTTTTGTTCTTATGTAGAGCAGCAAGCAAGCAGGTCCTGATTTACTTGGCATGTGTCATTTTTCTTTTCTTACATGCAGGGCACTAATAACTAATCTCATGTTAGATCCCAAGCGACGGGCGACGCCACCGGCAGTGGAGATTCGACTGGGAACACTAATGAAAACTGCGATGAGGCCATCGACATCGCCAAGTTCGGTGGCAAGCGGGCAACATAACTGATGGATGTGGAACTAATGGCTCCAACAATTCTAACATTAATTGCTTCTTGAGAAGTAGTTGTCGACTTCTGATATGGCCAAGCCATGGTTTTGTTGTTGAAATAAAGTCGGAAATATATCCATAGTCTGGTGCGGAAATTAAGTCGGAAATAATGAAGCAAAGAGGCCAGGGACATGATTCCAAACTTGTAAAGACTTAGGTACGTACCGACGTAAAGCACATCGATCCTGGGAAGGGTAGCAGCTGGAGCCTGGGACGACGACTGTAAAGTTGTGGCCGTACATGTAAGTACATACATGCATAGCATGTTGGATACTTTATATCTTTTAACATAACATGACGGCAATAAGACTACGTAGGTGATTGCTGTGGTAAACAAGTACACATACCGGGAGGGAGAGAGAAAGATGCAGGAGATTTGGAGGGTTGTGCAATGGTGGGATGATTGGCAGCTGCGCATCCTCGTCCTGGGCAGCCTGGGCCTCCAATGGTTCCTCCTGCTGGCTGCCCCCATGCGCAAGTTCACCATCCCGCACCTCTGCAGGACATGCATCTGGCTGGCATACATTTCCAGCGACGCTCTGGCAATCTACGCGCTCGCCACCCTCTTCAATCGCCACGCAAGGGGCAGCAGCTGTGGCTCCAGCAAGCAGCAGTCGAGCTCGAGCAGCATCCTGGAGGTCCTATGGGCTCCCATCCTCCTCATCCACCTTGGCGGGCAGAAGGAGATGACCGGCTACGAGATCGAAGACAACGAGCTGTGGACGAGGCACACCGTGACCCTGGTGTCCCAGGTGGCAGTCGCCCTCTACGCCTTCTGCAAGTCGTGGCCCAGCTCCAGCTCCAGCGACTGGAAGCTGCTGGCGGCCGCGGTCCTTCTCTTCGTCGTCGGGGTCGCCAGCTTCAGCGAGAAGCCCTTCGCCCTCAACAGGGCCAAGATCAAGAGGCTGGCGGCCGTGTCGGCGTGGGTGCAAGGGACCAGGAAGCCTTCCAAATGGACGGAGCGCATAAACCACTTCTTCCAGTTCGAGGAGAGCAGCTGCTTCAGTACAGATCTCTCAAGTGCCGCCGCAGGAGGCGGACGATGGTGCGGGGGGAAGCAGCAGGAGCGCGAGAAGCCAGCGGTGGCCTTGACGGAGGCCGACAAGGTGCTGATGGTGCTCTCGGACATGTCGCTGCTGGCTGCGGCCAATGACCTGGTAGCGCGAGGGAGAGCTCGCAGCGTGGAGGAGGTTCTACCACCGCTGACTGTCGCCGAGAAAGCCCTGCCGCGCTGGCTGCGCAACGCCTTCGCCTTCATCTACACCAGAGCCACCGTGGTGGTCACTCCTCTCTACCTGCTCTACCACCTGTTGGCGGTCCCGGTCCTGCACATGACCGCCCTGACGCTGTTCACCACGAGCGACAAGCGCCCGTACAGGCGCGCCGACGTGAAGATCACGTACATCATCCTGTGCCTCACCGCCGCGCTGGACGTCTTCGCCGTGTTCGTCCGCCAGCTGCTATACCGGCTCATGTCCATGACGAGAGTCGCAGCGCTGTGTGAGACGGTGCCCGGCTACAACCTCATCGACGCCGCTCTCTCGGAAGGTAACAGGAGCACCGGGTGGATATACAGGTGTGCCAGGCGCATGGGCTTCAGCCTGGACTTGCACCAGTGCAGGCCTCAGCGACATGGTAAAGTGTACAGGAAGGTCGCACAGACTGTGATTACAGATTTGGTGGATGCACGAGGCCGAGACCTTGCCAGTTACAGGATCTTCGACGATTCATCTGCTGCTGCTGCAGGCACCAACAGGGTCTTGGATGGTTCAGCTGATATATCGATTGAGCTGATCGCCAATAATTCCAAAATCAATAATTGGGCTTTAAGCAAGGAGCTGCAAGAGCAGTGTGGCGACGAGATAAGGAAAAGCTTGTGTGCTGTCTCATTCGACCGCGGCGTCCTCCTGTGGCACATCGCCACCGATCTTTGCCGCTGTTGCATTGATGGAGATGAAGAGGAAGAAGAAGAAGGAGGGGGAGGAGGAGAAGAAGAAGAAGAAGAGGAAGAAGAACAAGAACAAGAGCTGCAGCAACAACAACGACACAGGAGGAACCCAGCATTACGGCTTCATAGGGATTGCACAGTTGCAATATCCAACTACATGGTGCACCTGCTCAATGTCAACCCCGAGATGCTGCTCACTGGAAGCAGGCACCATCTCATCTCCGAAGCCATCAAGGAAGTCAACAAATACTTGCTTTTGCTGAAGAAGAAGAAGTTGAGCCGACAAGACATAGATCAGCTCATTGTCGACATGGAGCACAAGGGGCTTAACGAGTCAAGCTCGAACGGTTTGACGAGCCCGAACATTTTTGACAGCCCTAACAAGGAGTCTGCAGACAACGGACATGAAGATAACCATGTTTTCCACGTCAAAGAGGCATGCAAGCTTGCGAAAGAGCTGTTGGAGTTGCAGGACGCCACACGTTGGATGCTCATGTACCGGGTGTGGTTGGGCATGCTCTGCTACTCTGCTGGCATGTGCAGGGGTTACCTGCACGCCAAGAGCTTGGGTGAAGGTGGAGAGTTCCTGTCCTTTGTCTGGCTTATGCTCGCGCTCAAGGGGGCCAAGACTTTGGCCGACAAGCTTCAGATGCCGCCGCCGGAGACTTAACATTTATCAGGATCAGGATTAATGCCTAGCTATTGTACTCTAGCAAGATTCTTGTATTGTATCACGTTCTATGTTAAGGCGGTTTATAGTGGAGAGTAACATAAGCTAGTATTATGAATATGCTACTTGTCTATGTTACTATCTTCATAGTGGATAGTAACATATGTGTGATGTCATTCAAATGTGGTGTTCGAGATCATGCTAGAATTACTGCTACTAACATTCAGTTTAGATATGTTGTTTTCAGATATGATGTTTTCATCCTGTCTGGCTTAGAAGAGGTGGCGTACGAGAGCAATTCTCTGGCTTGAAATCATGAGATGATCTGACGCCTCAAAGGAGAGTTTACTTCTACAGAGGAGAAAACTTTTTAGCAACAGGATACCCTCCTTATGGGTGCTATTCTCAGTGGTTTTTGTGAGAACATTGTTGACTCGTACTTACCCATTGCTACTGGCAAGTATATGTGGAATGCGCTCGAGTCCAAGTTTGAAGTCTCGTGTTAAACGGTAGGGCTTGTAGTTATTAGTATATTATTGTTGTAGCAATTGTAACCAAATTCGGTGTGATTATAAACCGAATATTGGATCTCGACTTGACTCTCACGCTTGTAACAATACGCGTTGTAATCCGGTTGATTGACCTTCTATTTAACACGTAGAGCAAGCCGAGACAAAAGCATCGCTTCAATCCAATATACATAGAATTTTATATTGTATTAGATCTCGTCCTCCACGTCCTATCCATGGCGAGCTGATCCACTAGTCCTCTCAACAACTTGCTTTTCGTTCATGTCGTCACTGACAAACTCACCAAGGGCAACCACGTTCTCTGGAAAGCCCGGGTCATGTCGGCAATCAGGGCCGGGCACACAGATGGAAGTTTACCTCGACACCGAGCATGGGCCACCAGCCCGGGGAATCTCAGTGAACAAGGAGAGAGAAACAATCATCTAGGCAAACACACTCTATGTTATGTGGCTGGCACAAGACCAGCAGCTCCTATGTTTTCTCTTGATGACATTTTCGTGGGAAGCTCTTACGCAGGTTTTCTGGAACACAACATCGGCAACTCTATGGGCCGCGATAGAAGATATGTTTGCCTCGCATACTCGAGCCCGCACGGTGTTACTCGCATCGTGCTCGCCAACACGCATAAATGGAACCTGAGCATCGCCGAGTACTTCGGCAAGATCATATCGCTAGTGGATGAGATGGCCGCCAGCGGCAAGAAGCTCGATGAGGAAGAAATAGTCTCCTACTCCCTCGACGGCCTGGACACTGAGTACAACTCGGTAGTCTTGGCTATGTGCTCTCGCATTGAGCCAGTCTCTGTGGCGGAACTCTACACACAACTCCTGAGCTTCGAGATGCATCTCGAACTACTGCAAGGCGGCTCAAAATCCTCTGTGCATGCTACTATGCGTGGTGGACGCGGACGTGGACAAGGTTGTGGCAATGGAGACCGCTGCCGTGGAGCCCCGGACCAGGCCGTGGCAATGGAGGTCGCGGCAACTACCGCGGGTGTAACTACGACAGCAAAAACAGTGGTGGCAGCAACCGCAACAACAACATCAATGGGGGCAATGGAGCATCCAATCTGTGCTGGCAACTGTGTGGCAATATCAGCCGCACCGTCCACAAGTTTCTGATACTCTTGTTATAGTGAGTCAAATGATGATTCAGTTTGGGATGCATGTCAAAAGGGCAAGAGTCATCAATTACCTTACCCCAAGTTGTTTAGTGAATCTAGCACTCCTATAGAACTTGTTTTTATTTTTATTTTTGGGTTCTTCCTTTAAGACAGTTGCACGAAAGAAATATTATGTTAGTTTCATTGATAATTTCCTAAAGTTTACTTGGATCTATTTTCTTAAAACAAAATCTAAAGTGTTCCAAAAATTCCATGATTTTCATAATCTACTTGAACGCCAATTCAACAGAAAAATTCTTGCCATGCAAACAGATTGGGGTGATGAGTATGAGAAACTCAACTCCTTTTTTACCAACGTTGGCATCTCCCATCATGTATCATGTCCCTATGCAGATTAACAAAATGATTTGCCTGAAAGGAAACATTCGTCATATCATTGAAGTAGGGTTGTCTCTTCTTCAAGTTCGTAAGGTTCTCTTAGGAGAAGAATTGTACCCATCAACTCATATTTGGTAGAACCATGGTGGGGAATCTATTACCCTGAGCTCTCAATGGATGATATTTGAAGAGATTCTATATGTGTGTGTGAAAAACAGACTAAACACACATATGGGCGATACATAATATCTCCCTTAGCATACATGGATTATGGAGTGTTAGCATCACTCTTAGACCAAGATTATCCGCAGAGTATTTTCTGACACGCAAGCTCTGCCAGAAAACAGGGTGACATGTGTTGAAAATCAGTTTTGGCCGATAGCTTTTCCATGTATGACACTAGGATGACTCGGGCAGACACGTCCAAGAAGCACTCGGAGACAGGAACACTCGATCGTCGCAGGAAGCACATGGATGTGAAGATCTATACGGAATCATGAAGACACTAGAAGACATGGCCGATCAAGCAAGATGATGGAAGGAAGCCGATTTCTGCCAAAAGACCTACAAAGTCTAATTCTAATATGCTGCGTCGTAAACGCGTCACACGAACACGTCCTCGTGTACCCGCGGCGCCAAGGGAGATACTCCGCAACTCGCACCGCGGGTACACGAGGACGTGTTCGTGTGACGCATTTAGGACGCAACACACTTTTTGGTGACTCCGATGGGGACATTTCATCTACAAATTGGACAGCAATGACCAATTCAAAGTCGGATTCGGCCGCCATCAACACCGACAACATCATCAAACCAACTCTCGAGGAGTTGTCAGAAGAACAACGCCAAGGCTTGGTGGCGTGGAAGAAGCAACGTGACGAGCAGTTCGAGTTGCTGCGGCAGAAGCGGGACGAGGCGGATCAGGACATGTACGTGGCAAGTTTTAAGAAAGATTGGCAAGGTGTTATCTCGCCGATCAAAGAGCCGGAATACGCACCTCTGAACATCGACATCGACAAACCCGCTGTAAGAAGTAGCCTCTTTTCTCCTGAACAAATAGCCGAAATTCAATACCATGTTTCACAAGGTACAAACAATGTTTATGATCTCATAACGGAACATAGTAAGGCTAGAGAAAACACGCGCCTAAGCCGGCCATCGGATGTACCGCCGATAGGCCAAAACAGGATAACCAGCTTGCATCTATGCTACCATGTCCGACTCCCATCCAAAGCGTGCCTTACTCAACTAGACAACCGAGTCAAGTAGTGCTTTTAGGCGGCGAGTCGATGCCGAACCAAAATTCAGCTCCTTGGGTGCAAGCCGGCCCTATGACCAGTTCTGCTCTTGTACTGTCACAATCATCCAACATGGATGACATAATGGCCAAGTTTAGGAAATAATTGGACCAAATGGCATACGATAAATTCGGGGTGATGCCAAAGCATAGAACTTACACCAAACCCTATCCCGAATATTTTGACTTACAACCTTATCCCCCTGGTTATCAAGTTCCTGAGTTTTCTAAATTTAACGGGGTGGATAATAAATCTACATGGGAACATATTAGTCAGTATTTGGCTCAATTAGGCAAAGATAATCATGATCATCATAAAGTTCGCTTGTTCTCGTTATCTTTAACCGGCATAGATTTTTCATGGTTTTCGGCTTTAGCTCCCAATTCTATACATACCTGGTTTCACTTAGAGCAAAACTTTCATGAACAGTTCTTTGCCGGAGAAATTGAATTAAAGTTGTCCCATCTTACATCGGTTAGGCAGAAACATGATGAATCAGTACCCGACTATGTCAAGAGATTTAGAAATACCAGAAACCGGTGTTATAGTTTGGTGATAACTGAAAGAGACATGGCCGATTTAGTTCTTAATGGTTTGCATCCCACTTGAAGGAAAAACTAGAGGGATATGAATTTCTGAGTGTCGGCCAGGTTCAGGAGAAAGCTCTGGTTCAGGAAACCCGAGCTAATGAGACAAAAGATTCACATCGATGAGTCGTAGCCGGCTTAACACTATTGAAAATAATGCCGGCTCAGACGAGGAAGCCGGTGTATATGCTGCCGAGTTTGCTTGGCCGACTAAAGCCAAACCCTACGAATGTGATGATCTAAAGATGATTTGCAAGAATCGGGAAGACGAGTTTAAATGCAGTTTCGATGTAGACAAGTGCGATAAGATATTTGATGCCTTGTTGAAACACAAAGTGATAAGGATCAGTCATGTTATACCATCGCCTGACGAGTTAAGGCGGCGGGTTTATTGCAAATATCACCATTCTTTCTCTCATGCTACTAATGATTGTAATGTTTTTCGTCGACATATCCAATCGGCCCTTAATGACGGATGATTGAGTTTTGCCGGCATGGCAATTGATCAACAACCGTTCTCGATGAACGCGCTAGACCTGGAGGGAAAGAAAATTCTTATTCGGCCAGAGGCAGCCGAATCAGCTAACAAATCTAACGTGGTTATTGGTGAGCCCAGGAACAACGGAAATAACGAAAAGGCGGCTGGAAGAAAGGTAACGATAAGCCGGCAACCCGGAGGCAAGGAGGTTATCAAGATCACCATCAGCAATCCTACGCTCGGCGGGCAATGACAAGAGCCACCAAATTCACCACCAAGGTTCATCAAGCCTAGAAGTCCGAAGTCGGCCAATGGAAGATCAATGCAGCCAATGCCACGTACAAGCGTATCAGGCCGACTTTCAACATGTTGCTGAACAACTACGTTAGGTCAGCCGGCTCAAGTTCAAGTCAGTATTATGGGAAACGACCAAGGTCACCTTCGATGGAGAATTTCAGTCGGCATGTTAAGCCGGCTAGGAAAATATCACCACCTTCAAGGAGCATGTTTGACAAAAGCCGGCTGGGTCAGCGAGTCAAGTGGCTAAACATTTGACGAATTCAGGGGTGAGAAAGACGTGGCGTGCCAAGTTACAGGGTTTTAAGGTGGATGAGTCGCATAGCAAGTCGTGCAGCGACTCGCTCATTATTGGTACCCAGGTACTGAAGCTCAAGAAGCCGGTCGTCGAGCCGACAAAGGACATGCTAGTACTTACTATCGCGACCAAGGTTGCAGACGCTAGTTCTAGTCAAGAAAAGCCGCGTGACCCAAAGTATACTCAGCCAAGGTGGTGCCCTACGGGGTTAACCAAAACACAGAAAAGAAAGCTGCAAAGGCTGAGAAATCAAGAGATGGCGGAAGAAAAAGCCGAGCAGCTCAGAGATGCTAACTTTAACTGGGAGTATCCAATGATGCCTTCTCAAGTATTGGTACCCAAGCCGACTAAGTTGGTGGTTCCCACATCTACTGCATTGGTTCCTGCTGCAGAAAGTGAGACAGAGCCGGTTATTTTGCCGGCTATTACTTATTCCTCGTGGGCCGACGAAGTAGAAGCAGCAGATCAGGCGAGAGAAACCGAATCAGCCAACGCGATTCGGCAATGTGCAAGTTGGCAGAGATTGAATCGTCAAGCGACGTAGCGGATGACGAAGACCTGCTAATTTACGAGGAAACGCCGACTCGAACGGACATGGACATTAATATGGTATATTATCTGCCCGCTGAATTCCGTGCTGTGAATTAAGACGACGAGGTTGCTCAGATTGACTTTGGACCCAAGAATGCCATCTTCGAGAAGCCGGAGGAACCGGTTAAACAACTCAGGCCCTTTTACATCAGAGGACACATCAATGGGAAGCCGGTTACCAGGATGATGGTTGATGGTGGCGCTGTGGTGAATCTAATGCCATATTTAGTCTTTAAGAAATTACAGCTCGATGATTCCGACTTAATGAAGACGAACATGGTACTCAATGGTTTCGAAGGCGGAGAAGGGATAGAACCCAAGGGAATTATCAGCTTGGAGCTCACAATTGGAAGCAAGACCTTGACTACTGCTTTCTTGTGGCTGAGGTGCGAGGAAACTACAACATGTTGTTAGGGCGTGATTGGTTACATGCAAACCAGTGTGTTTTGTCTACTATGCACCAACAGCTGGTTCAGTGGGTCAACGATGAAGTAGAGGTTGTCCCCGCAGACAGTTCGGCTTAAATCGCATTAGCCGAATCACTTGTTGACTGGCAACACTCCAACGCCACGTGCCTTTCTGGGCGTGATTTATCCGGGTTCAACCTCCTGAGTGCCAACAGGGACAGATTCGTGCCAGTATCTCTAAAACCGATTGGGAGAAATCGGCTTTAGCTTAAATAAATGGATCACAATGGCGAATGGCTCTAAAAGCGTCTGGATTAGTATCGGGCCAACATGAACGATATGTTTGAAGCTATTGAAGAATCAGAAGAGTTGGAAAAATTGGGACAAGGCTTTACGTCGGCTGACCCGCTCGAGGAGGTGGATATTGGAGATGGCACAGTACCAAGGCCGATGTTCGTGAGACAGAATTTAGAAGCCGATTATAAGCATGAGTTAATCGAGCTAATTAAGGAGTATGTGGACTGCTTCACGTGGGAATACCACGAGATTCCCGGGTTAAGCCGCGAGCTCGTTGAGCATCGGTTACCCATCAAAGCCGGCTTTAGACCACACAAATAGCCGGATCAAAGAGGAGATTGGCCGGGTTTTAAAGGCGAATTTTATCCGGCCTTGCAGATATGCCGACTGGATTTCAAAAATTGTTCTAGTTGCCAAAAAGGGATCCGGCAAAATCAGGGTGTGCATAGACTTCAGAGATATCAACAGAGCTACACCCAAAGATGAATATCCTATGCCAATAGCCGTCATGCTTATCAATGATGCTTCAGACCACAAGGTTATCAGCTTCTTAGACAGCATCGTAGGGTACAACCAAATATTCATGGCCGAAGAGGATTCGGCTAAGACGGCGTTTCGCTGCCCTGATTTCGTTGGTTTATTCGAGTGGACGGTGATGACCTTCAGGTTGAAGAATGTTAGCGCCACATATAAGAGAGCGATGAACTTGATATTTCATGATCTTCTTGGAGTCATACTAGAAGTCTACATCGATGACGTGGTGGTTAAATCGGACGGCGGGTCATCTCATTTGGCCGACTTAAGCCTTGCGTTTGAAAGGATGAGAAAATACGGGCTCAAGATGAATCTATTGAAGTGCGCCTTTGTCGTGTCCGCTGGGAGATTTTTAGGTTTCATCATACATAAACACGGCATAGAAATTGACCTGCAGAAGATTGAAGCCATCTAGAAAGTGCGAGCTCCGACTTGCAAGGAGATGCCAAAGTTTTTGACAAGGTAAATTACTTAAGGCGATTTATTGCTAACTTGTTTGGGAAGGTTGATGTATTTACTAAGATTGTTCGGCTTAATAACCACGATGAATTCACTTGGCAGGCAAGGCAGCAATAGGCGTTTGAAAGGATTAAAATCTGCTTATCTACTCCTCCGGTTTTGAGGGCACCGGCTCGTGGTCAGCCGTTTCGACTTTATATTGCTGCCGAGGAGAAGGTGATTGGACCCACCTTAACCCAGGAAGCCGAAGGGAAGGAATACATCATAACATATCTGAGTCGGCGTTTGCTGGATGCCGAATCAAGGTACAACTTTGTGGAAAGGTTGTGCTTGTCTCTTTATTTTGCCTGCACCAACCTACGCCATTATCTTTTATCTAACGAGTGCAAGGTTATTGGGCAAACCGATGTTATCAAACACATGATGCAAAAGCGATTCTTGGTGGGCGAATCGGCAAATGGGCGTACGGATTGATCGAGTATGATTTGGCTTATGAACCCCTCAAATCAATGAAAGGCCAGATCGTAGCCGACTTTATCGTTGAACATTGGATTGGCCTGGAGCAAAAGGCCGACTTAAACATTGTATCAGCTGTACCGTGGAAACTATATTTTGATGGCTCAGTTTGCAATGGCGGACAAGGAGTTGGCGTTGCTTACATTTCACCACATGGTACTGTGTTCTAAGCCTCCTATCGACTTGATTATTTTTGTACCAACAATCAAGCCGAATACGAAGCACTTCTCTTTGGGCTCGAGATTTTAATCGATGCAGGAGTTACCCATGTCGAAGCGTGTGTAGATTTGTTGCTTATTGTCCAACAAGTGGCAAAGGTGTTTCAATGCAATGACGAATTGCTCAACGTATACCTTACAAGTGCCTGGACATCATATTGACCTTGGATCATTTCACGATCTCTCACGTGTCTAGGCACGACAATTGGCTCGCCAACGAGTTAGCAAAAAGCATCAGGTTATCATGTCAGCAGAGGCGTGTTCTTCATTACAGAAAAGCCGATGTTAGCCGTTGCTGACTCAGGCGAAGCTGGAGATAAGCCGACTTAGTTAAGTCAGCTAACGAGGAAGAATCTGGTGTAAGCCGGACGACCGACTGGAGGACACCCATGCATCATTGATTATCTTCAAGATCCAAGTCGGAAAACAGATAGACGTGTTCAGCGACTTGCTCTTAAATATACATTAGTCGACAAAGACTTATATCGCCGAACAGCTGATGGTCTTTTTCTGAAGTGCTTAAAGGAAGACCAATCTCGAGTCGCCATGGGAGAGGTACATGACGGCTTATGCGGAACACATCAGTCATCCCAGAAGATGAAGTGGATGTTACGACGAGCTGGATTTTATTGGCCGACGATGATCAATGACTGCTTCAGATACAACAAAGGGTGCGATGCTTGACAGAAATTCGGAGATATACAATTAGTGCCGGCTTCCAAGCTGAATTCTATCACAAAGCCGGGGCCTTTCCGGGGTTGGGCGCTTGACTTTGTCGGCATGATCTTAGTCGCCACTGATTATTTTAACGGCTTCATAAAAAGGGCATCGGTTCGTCTTAGTCGCCACTGATTATTTCACCAAGTGGTCTGAAGCAGTGACTCTCAGGAACATGACCCACAAGGAGGTGATATAGTTCATATCTGAGCACATTGTTCACCGATTCGGCATCCCGCAGACGTTAACGACAGATCAAGGCACATCTTTTATGGCGAAGGAGGTCAAGCAATTTGTCGAATCACTAGGGATCAAGATGCTCAATTCATCTCCATATTATGCTCAAGCCAACGAACAAGCTGAATCTAGCAATAAAATCTTGATCAAGTTGATTAAGAAGAAAGTGCAAGACTATCCAAGGCGGTGGCACGAGGTGCTGTCTGAAGCATTGTGGGATCATAGGATCTCAAGGCATGGAGCTACCAAGGTGACTCCTTTCGAGTTCGTGTATGGACAAGAGGTCGTCTTACCAATTGAGGTGAATCTGGCCGCCTTGAGCTTTGCGAAACAAAATGATTTGTCGGCTAAAGATTATGTTGACTTGATGATGGACAACATAGAAAAAGTAGCCGACAAATGCATGATGGCTTTGAAGGACATCGAGAAGGAGAAGTTGTGGGTGGCAAAGACTTACAACAAGAAGGTCCGACTTAAGGACTTCCAGATCGACAACTTAGTATGGAAGGTTATACTGCCAGTCGGCTCCAGAAGTCAAAAATTTGGCAAATGGTCACCAAGTTGGGAAGGACCACCGCGAGTCGCAAGGATTGTACCTGGCAACTCTAATCTGGTGAGACTTTGGAGGGGGACTTGCTGCCCACGATATCAATGGACGATATTTGAAGAAATTCCACCCAAGTGTGTGGCAATCCGCCTGAGTTGCACATATGGCCGATGAGCTTAAGCATCGCCCTTAGTCGAAAAATCTACATGGAGTATTTTCTAGCGCGCAAACTCTGTTAGAAAACAGGGGGCATGTGCTAGCACCCATTTTTGGCAGGTAGCCGGCTTAGACGAGGAGGCTTGGAGGCGACTCAAGATTCAGATGGACGCATTTGGATTTAAGCCGGATTCTGGAAGAGCCGAACGTTGATCCGACTTAGGAGCAGGAGAAAAGTTCTACAACCAGAAGATTCCAGAAGATAGCGTCAAGGCAAGCCGAACGTGGGAATAACTATTGCCCAGAAACCCAAAGGATTAAGCCGGATTCAGCACAAGGCGAGGCGAATTCGAAGTCAACGCGGAAGGACAATGGCGGTTCTGCAAGAGACAAAAGACGGACACTTGTGTCCGTGTCCAGTATGAAGCCGGCTGATAATTTACCTAGTTTAGAGCTAGAGTTCAACTTAGAATATGACTTGTAATCCTTGTAGAAGTCCAATACTTGTACGGGAAGTCCAACCGCCTCATATATATGAGAGGTGATGGCCGATTGAAAATAAGCAAACAATCGACACATATCAATACAATCTACTTTTATCCCTTCAAATCCTTGTTCACTTCCGTTATTCGGAGACTTTGCGTAAGTACATTGAATATCGAGAACCGATCTAAGAGCGGTCAAATCTGGCTTATTTCAGCCCATAGTCGCCGAAACCTCCGACGGGGTCCCTCCCGAGGAACTAGGTATTCGGGTCTAAAAAGAGCCAGCTTAATTGTCTTGTTTATCACGCTTTAAGCCGGCCTCCCGCGGGGTGAGTTGCGGAGTATCTCCCCCGGCACCGTGGGTACACGAGGACATGTTCGTGTGACGCGTTTACAACGCAACACGTGTGTTCATGCTTCCCCAGCGGAGTCGCCAAAAAGTGTGTTGTGTTGTAAATGCGTCACACGAACACGTCCTCGTGTACCCGCGGCGCCGAGGGAGATACTCCGCAACTCGCACCACGGGAGGCCGACTTAGAGCGCGATACGCAAGATACTAAGCCGGATCTTTTTAAACCAGACGCCCTAGTTCCTCGGGAGGGACCCCATTGGAGGTTCCGGCGACGATTGGCTGAACTAAGCCGGATTTGACCACTCTTAGCTCGGTTGTCGATATTCGATGTACTTACACGAAGTCGCCGAATAACAGTAGGATGAACAAGGATTTGTAGGGTAAAAAGTAGATTGTATTGATATGTGTCGATTGTTTGCTTAATTTCAATCGGCCATCGCCTCTCACATATATATAAGGCGGCTGGACTTCCCGTACAAGTATTGGACTTCTACAAGGATTACAAGTCATATTCTAAGTCGAACTCTAGCTCTAAACTAGGTAAATTATCTATCGGCTTTGTACTGGACACGGACCCAAGTGTCCTTCTTTTAGCTCTTGCAGAGCCGCCTTTGTCCTTCCGCGTTGGCTTCGAATTCGCCTCGCCTTGTGCTGAATCCGGCTTAATCCTTTGGGCTTCTGGGCAGTAGTCATTCGCACGTTCGGCTTGCATTGACGTTGTCTTCTGGAATCTTCTGGTTGTAGTACTTTTCTCCTGCGCCAAATCAGATCACCGTTCGGCTCTTCCTGAATCTGGCTTAAATCCAAATGCGTCCATCTGAATCTTGAGTGGCCTCCAATCCTCCTCGCTTAAGCCGGCTAGCTGCCAAAAATGGATGCTAACACAATACGAAGAGTAAGGAAGGATTGTAACCTATGTTTGTTGTTTCCATTCTTTATCGACTTCACGTAGATTTCTGTCAAACTACGCAAACCGAGTTAGAGGCGGGCAAATCGATCTAGTTCAGCCCATAGCCGTTGTGAGCCCCGACAGGGTCCCTTTTAGGGCAAGCGGGGTGTCGGGTCCCAAAAGTGTCGACTGAATTGTCTTGTGTATCATGCTTTTAGTCGGTCTCTCAGACGCATGTTTATGAGCATTGGCACGGAAATGGGAACAGTGCTACTCGACTGTAGCACCGATCCAGCCCACTATTTCAATGGACCAGGTATAGGAAAACATGAAATAAAGTGGCAGCCTCTTAGCTTAGCACCACGTGGACATGCGAGGTTGTGCCACTTCGGCCGTTCTCATAGCTGCTGGCCGCCTAGCCCGTTCCCCGTTCGGTTGCTCTGATGTCCATGACTGATCTCCACTTCCTGATCGAAACGACATTACAACAATAGGGTCAACTCTCACATGTGGTTCATCTCCGTGACCTTTCTGTTCCTCGTTGATTTAATATTTGTTGGCCCTAGCCCCCGACAACAGGTGGCCTAGACGCCTAGAGATCCTCGGCAGCGTTGCAGCGGAAGCGGTAGACCGCATCACTGCCCCAATTGTCCATCATCTGCTCTATCTGGCCTCCATCAATCTGCCCTCTACATTGTTCCGTGTGTCCTTGACTCGCTGCTAGGTGAGATTTCCATCCCCTAAAATCTTGAATCGATATGTACTGTGACAAATGGTGATTTAATGTTTTGTATTTTGATTCTAATTATATTATTTTAAATAATTATGTCAATTGCTAGGACGGAGAGATTTTATTCAAAAAAGATGCCTCTACCTCCAGTTAGAATTTACAAACACAAGAAAGAGTACGCATTTAACTTGATATGGATGATATTGTTTCTGATTTTGGGCTTCTTAAACCAATTTGTGAATTTGATCCGGAGATTAGAGATGAAGCTAAAAGAGCATATTTGTCTATGGGTCCATGTCAACCTCGTGTCCATACTTTTCCACAGAATTTGTAGGGGATCAGATGAAGGGATTTCGAAAAACATTGTTTGACAGATTTGATTGGATATAATATACTCCCTCCGTCCCATAATAAGTGTCTCAAGTTTACCAAAAAGTTGATGTATCTAGACATGTTTCATGTATAGATACATCTATTTTTTGACAAACTTGAGACACTTATTTTTGGACGGAGGGAGTAGTGTGCAAAAAGATGAAGCTTATTCCTTTTATAGCTTTCTCTTTAAACCTTCAAGCATCGGTAACTCGGAAAATGATACATTCACTAAAGATGGCTAGCTTAATTGGATACGGGGACTTAAAACATTCAATTCTCATGGTGGAGGACCTGATAGTTCTCACAACAAGGCAAGGAAGCATGCGGTGATTTCGAAAATCAGAGACAAAGTGTAGCGTATGTGTGTGATATGTCAGAAATGTATCGATATATTTTGAAATATGCTTTGTTATTATCCACAATATTTGGCAACTTTTACTATATTTATGAGGACTAACCTATTAATAGTTAAAAAGGTGCATAAGTTCTTGTTTTCCATTTTGATGCGTAGGAATTATTACATGGATATTGGATAAATCACAAAGGACCCCTCGTTGTGGTGAAATTTGGAGTTTCCCAAAATCTGTCCTCCAGGTCAGTTTTTACAGATCGCCATAGAACCGCCCAATGATGATGTCATACAGAAAAGTCACAACATGAAAGTTGTCGGGACCCATTGTCACAAATTTGCATCTCCATTGGCAGGTGCCAAGAGGGGGAGAGGCTAATACACCAGCACCAAGTACATGGAAGAAGGGATCTAAGGGGCCGCCGCTCGCGTGCTGTCGTGGGCGCCGCCATGGCCGTCGTCTCCTCTCCGAGCTGCAGCCTTTCCATCAAACTCTCCATCTCCATGTCATCATCCACCATGTGTGATTAATCCCGCTGTAGGCGTGGGTGTATGGGAATTGGATGATATCATTCATGTAATAATTAATAGTCATTAGCATTAAATATGATCTAGTGATATGTTGATGCACTTTTGCTATGCTTAATGCTTGTTAATAGGGCCCGAAAGACATGATTTCAGTACAAAACTTTATATTGCTCCATCATATGTATGAGTTTGGTATTTATCTACAAAGTTTATCAACGGTTATAGTGTGGAACCTGCGACCCCGACAGTGTTAGATAGAGATAACAAGAGGAAAATGCTATAATTTGAGGAGTTCATGTGTTTGTGGATGGTTAATGCGTTCATCCGAGTGACTTGAAAAGGTCTTCCTTAATTAGCTTAAGTTTTTAAGTGGCCCAGGTGTAATGGGAGGTAGGACAACATCCCGCTTATCACCCCATGTCTACGTTGCAAAGACTGTTTGATCTCAATAGAAACAACTCAAGTTTCTATTTTTGTTCTTTTACATTATGTTTAAAGTTTCAACAAAGCAAAGTTTTTGTAGTTTGTTTGGTGCACAGAAAGAGAATTGTGAAACTATAATTTGAAACAATAAATAGTTTTACCTTCAATTCCTCGTGGGATCAACAAACTCAATACATATCAAATTGTGCTACAACTATCCCCTCCACATCGGGCCGATCAGTGTGGTCTGAGTCAAGCATGGAAAACGAGGAGAAATAGAAATCTCACTTTATTATTGTTTTAGGTATTGTAAGGTTTCTTCTTTTGTAAGTTCTTGCTTTTCTTGGACTTGACGAATCCTAGCTAAAGCAGTAAGAGCAACTTTCTAGAGATGTTGGAATGGTACGAAGATAAAGATCCCAAAGTTGCAAGTGTTCTTGATGTAAATGCTCCCAAGAATTGTCAAACGACTTATAAAAATATTTAGTGATGGCTTGTGCACATGAGACTAGGAATGTAATTCTTTCTGAATTTAAAGAGCGTCTTTTCACGGTTCTTGTTGACGAGTCTCGTGATAAATCAATAAAAGAGCAAATGGTGGTCATTTTGAGGTATGTACTAACCTTCCTATTGATGTTTCAGTTCTATCTGTTTATGGAATAGTACTTACTAATGATTTTTTATGTAGGTATGTCAATGGTTAAGGTCAAGTGATTGAGAGGTTTCTAGGGATTAAGCATGTTTCTGATACTGCATCATCTTCGATTAAGGTAGCATTGGATGTTATGTTTACCAAACATGGTTTATCTATTTCGCAATTGCGAGAGCGTGGATGTGATGGAACCTCAAACCTGATAGGTCGGTTTCATGGGTTGCAAAATACGCATATTGGATGAAAATCCATATGACTTTCATATACATTGTTTTGCTCATCAACTTCATCTAGTGGTTGTTTCTGTTGCCAAGTGTTGTACTTCTATTGAGGATTTCTTCAATAATTGCACTCTGCTTGTAACCACTGTTGGTGCTTCTTGTAAGAGAAAGGATCAACTTCTCCAAGACCACCATGGAAAACTTGTGGGGCCATAGGATACTGGTGAATTTTTCCTAGGAAGAGGGAGAAACCAAGACACTAATCTTGCAAGGTCTGGTGACATACGGTGGGGTATATATCACAAAACTTTGGTTTGTCTTCAACTAATATGAACCTTTGTATTGAAGGTATTGGAAAATATTTGTGAATATGGAGAGAGCAGGCAAAGAACTAATGCATCCGGTTAGATTGATAGGATGAAACATTTTGATTTTTTTATCATGCATCTTATGTTTAGAGTATTCGGAAAGACCCAAGAATTGTCACATTGCTTACAAAGGAAAAATCATAATATTCTTCATGCTATGGGATTGATTGGGTCAGTGTAGATGAATATGAATGACATGAGGTCAAATGATTGGGAAGAGATTTTTTAAGAAGTGAAGATCTTTTGTGTCAGTAGGAAAATTAATCTGCCAAATATAGATGATACAATACCACTAAGATATCGTTCAACGAGTCCTCGCGCAAAGTTAGGAAGTTACTATCATCATTTTCTTTATGGAATTTTCAATATTGTTCTTGATCGGATTATAGTTGAGTTAAACCATTGCTTTGCTGAAAATTCTACTAAGTTGTTGAGATGTAATGCTTTTCTTGATCCCAAGAATTCTTTAGCCAACTTTTTTAACTTTCCAAGATTCATGCTGCTGATTTCTCGGAATATGAGTGTTCAACCTTAAGGGATCAACTTGCCACATTTGTTGTTGATGTGAGAACTGATGAAGAGTTCTCAAGGTGTAATGATCTTTGCAATCTTGCAACAAAATGGTTCAAACTAGACACACATGCTACCCATTGGTATATCACCTCATTGAACTTGCCTTGATTTTGCCAGTTGCCACCGCAGCTATTGAGTGGGTTTTCTCAGCTTTGAATGATATCAAGACCGAGTTGAGGAATAAGATGAATGATCAATAGGTGGATCATAGCATGGTGTGGTACATTGAGCCCAGAATTTTTGCGGACATTGAAGATGACATCATTTTCTGGAATTTTATGGTTACAATAATCGTGCATGCCAATTACCAAAGCAATTAACATGACTTAGCGAGTTACTGGTATATTTTTTATTATTGTATTCATCTTCCATATCATCTCACATTCATATTTATGATGTTTGTTCTACATATATACTGATTGATGTCTGAAGTTGATGGTTCGTGAATCATGGTGATGACGTGTCAAGTGCAGAAATAATGTCATGGTGGTATTTCTTGAGAGTATGCAATAATTTGTCCTTTTTTCATCAGTTACTCCATTAGCTATTTATGTTGTCATGCATCTTATGATTAGAGTGTTGGGAAAGACACAAGAATTGTCACAATTCTTACAAAGGAAAAAATCATAATATTGTTCATGCTATGGGATGGATGGGGTCAGTGTTGACGAATATGAATGACGGGGTCAAATGGATGGGAAGAGATTTTTGAAGAAGTGAAGATCTTTTGTGTCAGTAGAAAAATTATTGTGCGAAATATGGATGATACAATACACATAAGATATTGTTCAATGGGTCGTCGCGCAAAGTTAGTAAGTTACTATCATCATTTTCTTTATGGAATTTTCAATGTTGTTCTTGATCAGATTCTAGTTGAGTTAAACCACGGCTTTGCTAAAAAATCAACTCAGTTGTTGAGATGTATTGCTTGCCTTGATCCGAAGAATTATTTTGCCAAGTTTGATGGAGACAAACTAATTGAACTTTCCAAGATTTATGCTGCTGATTTCTAGGAATATGAGTGTTTTACCTTAAGGGATCAACTTGCCACATTTGTTATTGACGTGAGAAATGATGAAGATTTCTCAAGGTGTAATGATCTTGGCAATCTTGCTAGAAAATGGTTCAAACTGATGGACACACATGCTACCCTTTGTTGTATCGCCTCATTGAACTTGCCTTGATTTTGCCTGTTGCCACCGCAACAATTGGGCGGGTTTTCTCACCTATGAATATTATCAAGACCGAGTTGAGAAATAAGATGAATGATGAATGGGTGGATCATAGCATGGTGTGCTACATTGAGCCCAGCATTTTCGCGGATATTGAAGATGTCATCATTTTGCGGCATTTTCATGGTTACAATAATCGTGCATGCCAATTACCCAAAGCAATTAACAGGACTTAGCGAGTTACTGGTATATTATTTATTATTGTATTCATCTTCCATATAATTTCACATTCATATTTGTGATGTTTGTTCTACATATATACCGATTGATGTCTCAAGTGATGGTTCATGAATATGGTTATGACGTGTCAAGTGCAAAGATAATGGCATGATTTTATTTTTTGAGAGGATGCAATATTTGTCCTTTTTGTTCATCAGTTACTCCATTAGCTATTTATGTTGGTGTCTATTGTAGCAATGTAATTTAGTGAAGGTGATTTTTTGTTGCATTTTATTAGATTTTCTTGAGTGCCATTAGTTAGCACCCCCTTTCTCCATTTCTAGCTCTGCCACTGGACGTGCGCCGCGCTCGGCGTCGAGGGTACTTGGTGACTTGTTCGTGTGCGAACACATTGATTAATAGATCTCATCATTCACCAAAAAAAAAATACTATTGTGAAATCAATTTTATGTAGGCAAAAAGAACCTGACAAAGCTAAAACCTTGAAATTAAAACAAAATGGTCAAAGCATGCCGCTTTAATTCCAGTAAATAGATGCTTGCCCAAGAAAACTCATGGCACAACGGAGGATAGCAGAGATTGTCTTGTCCATCATCGTCATCTTAGAGCATCTCCACCGGCACCCTCCAAAATATGTCCGACACCAGCCGAAATCTGTCCGCTTTGGGGGGTGCCGGACACATGTACGGCACAATGGGGGTGTTGCCCCAGCGGCACCCCCAAACCAAATAAAAAAAAGATTGCATAGTAAAAAAGGTCCATTTCATTAAAATTTGGGGATACAATAGTTCGCGGAAATTTAAAACCTACACTAAATCTAGCGCTTCCTAAACCTTCGTGGTTCCTCGATAGGTGCGGCGTTGGACGTCGTTGCCCCAATGCTGGCCTGGAGGGCATCATCCGCAGCTTGACAATGGGCCGTTTCTGCCTGGGCGGCCTTGATGACGCACCGGATGGTGCGGTCGGGCTCTGACAAGAACCGTGTCCGCTCGGCGACGTTATTATCCGATGCTGGATGATCGCTGGCTAAGCGGTTGGGCGCCGCCTCTCGCTCCTCGTGGAAGAACGTGGGCCAGGAGGGGCTATCGACAACATACTTTGGGTCCAGCCACAGCCGGAGCTTCTTCTTGCGGTGGTGGACTCACACTCAAAGGCAAAGCCTGCTTTGGGGACTGGCTGCACGGGCACTCCACCCAAGCTGATGGCAAATCCTTTCGGCGACGTTGCCTTCGGTGGAGCGTGGATACCATGTTCGGCCAACTCTTTGGCCTCGTGCCAGGAGAGCCACTCCCTATTCACATCCATGGTGGTGTGGTGCGCGTGTGTGGCCGGTGACGGAAGGTAATGGAGGAGGCTGAGGGAAATGGGGGAGAGTGTGGGAGGCAACGGAAGGATGAAGGTGAGGCCTTCTTATACATCGCTGGGTAGCATGAGAGGCGGTGGCGCCGGCGTTAATGGTACGCGTCGGGAAGCCGCAACGCCCTCACGTCGCCTGGTGGTGGCGTTAATGCGATGCGCGGGGAAGGCGCAACGCCGACGCGTCGCCTGGTGCTTGGTGTTGGCGTTAATGCTACGGTGTGTCGCTTCGGGAGAGGCGCTGCCGCCTGCTCTCCTCGCTCGCGTTTTTTTACCACGCTCGCCCTTGTTTTTAACCGTGCCCTCGCCTGCGTCTCCTCGCCGCACTCCAATCCAGTCCCACGATGTAGTTGGTGGAGAAGGATGCCGTGCTGCCGGAGCTGGAGGAGAAGGAAGCCGTGCTGCCGGAGCCGGAGGAGAAGAAAGCCGTGCTGCTGACGCCGGAGCACGATGAGGAAGAGGATGACGAGCCGACAACTCGACCACCCGCTCTGCCGGCTTGTTCCCTGTGGGAACCGTGGTCCCCGTGGGAGTCTCGTCTGCTAGCACAGGCGACACATGTGGCAGCACCGGCGGAAACGCTTGTGCTGCAGCCGCAAACTCCAGATGCCACGCTGCAGGATGACGAGCCGGGCACTCCACCACTGAAGGCCGAGTCAGACGACGAGTAGTTCGGGTTTAGTTTGAATTTTATGTTCTATAAATATATGTGTAATTATTTGAGATGAAATGGCATGGAATTTGAAGTCGTTTTTCTATATGTTAAGATCTTATGTGTCTATGACGAGGGGGCCGCGCCTGTCGGAGTCCTTGTCCGGGCGTTGTCCGGCGCCCCCGAGCAGGCCCTCAAGTTTGGAGGGTGGCTCGGTGGTGCCCGACAAAATTGGGTCGGCTCGGACACTTGGGGTGCCGCTGGGGCCGATTTTTCGGTCCGGACCCCCAATGGGCCTTTGGGATGATTTCAAGGGTGCCGGTGTATATGCTCTTCTCTCGTCACTCGTAGCGTAGGAATCGACTTCAGGAGCCTAGGAAAAGAGATCTCTTCAATCCGACTCCTCGGTATGGCAAACCATTGGCGGTGAGAGATGAAAGTAGACGTGGGGAGAAGGGACATGGTAAAGTAAAATCAAAACTGCTGCCGGCCGGACGTCAAAGGAATAGACTAAAAAGTGAAACACCTACGGATCCGATTTCCTGTTAGCTTTCAGGATCAATTATGGATGTGCGATCCTTGACAGATGAGATTCTGTTGTATATGGACACGGACAACTTTTTAAAGGGAGTGGGACGTGACATCTAGACCAAATTCACGTGTGCACCTGAACCATCAGCCTAACATATCGTCTACACTAGTAGAAAAGAGGCCTTAGAGCCAGACCTTTAGTCGCGGCTCGTTTCCGAACCGCGACTAGAGGTCTCCGGCTCCGACATTTCCAACGGCTAGGACATGTGGCCTGTTGGTGCCGGACCTTTGGTCGCGGTTGGAGCCACCAACCGCGACTAAAGGTCCTCCACCTGCGGCTCAAGCCGCGCGGGGCCCGCTCGAGGACTTTTAGTCGCGGTTGGTGGCTCCAACCGTGACCAAAGGTCCCGCACCAACAGGCCACCTGTCCTAGAGAGGACCTTTAGTCGCGGTTCGTGGTTGGAACCGCGACTGAAGGTCCGTCACCTACATCTAACACCCCGAGCCAGCCATGGCCATTTTGAGCTCGAGTTTCATCTCCATTTTCTCTCCACCGAGCTCGATTTCATCCACGATTTTTTGCACCATTTGTTAAGATTGACGGTGGTGCATCTATCCAAGGGTTAGCAACTGCAAACTCTCTCTTCCGGCGCCCGTTTCGTTGGTTGTTTGCTCATTTAGCTCATTTCATATTTCTAGTGCTAGGTAGGTGTTTGATGAAATGCCTAAGTTAGCTCATTTTGCTTATTTAGCTCAATTTTGTATAGTCAATTTGAGCTTAAACTAAATTATGTTTTTGTATTTCAGTGTCACAACATTCACCTCCTCACCGTCGTCGATAGACCGTCTCGTCACCGACACCACCTAGGTGAGCCTTCTTTTTTATTTTAAAAAAAATCTATGTTGTATGATTTTGTTCCATAATTATTATTTGTTTTTTTGTATAAGTTGTATAATTGTTTTTTATATATATAGTGCCATGGTTTTCACAAATACCCCCACCGGCTCTCGTCCGCTCTATTATTCGGATGTGGTATGACTGTTAATAACTATATATTTGTTTCGTTTCGCGTTTATGACAATCATGCGACCAACTTTGACATAAATATATATTTGTCTAGGAGGTAGTTGAACCGGAAATTCCAGTGGACCCTATTGTTGAATATTTTGTGAAAGAAAACGATGATTTGAAAGCTAAATTAAAAATAAGTGAAGATCTCCGCAAAGAAGAGAAGAAGGAATTGGAGGTTAAGCTTGTCAACATCATCGATGAACACCAGTTCAAGCTTGCCGACGTCGTCGATGCTTACGAGATCAAGTTGGATGGGATGCGCTCGAAGCTTGCCGACGTCGTTAATGCTTACGAGATCAAGTTGGATGCGATGCGCTTGAAGCTTAAAAAAATTAGAAGATATGCCATTAGTCAAGAGGCTTGGTATCATTATGCTGTTGGTTCAATAGTTACCTTAGTTGCGATTCTGATCGCATTTGTTGTTGGACTTAAATTCTTTAAATAGTTCAATGTTAGTTTAAATTAATGAATATTTAATGCTACAATGTATTACATTTGTCGCCACTCTACTTTGCTTGAAGAACTTGTAAGAATTATTATGGTCACTTATCTATTCATTACTGGCATGCATAATGCAGATGAGACGTCAATGGATGTACGGTTCCCGAGTTTCTGACGATTTCCTTAAGGGCATGCATGAATTTCTCACTGTGGCCGAGATAAGCAAGCGAAAAAATGGTTTTATGTGTTGTCCATGCAGTCTCTGTAAGAATAAGAAGGATTACCCTTCCTCAGCCAAGCTTCACCAACACCTGTTGCAAAATGGTTTCATGCGTGGTTATTATTGTTGGACCAAGCACGGAGAAAGAGGGGTTATAATGGAAGAGAATGAAGAAGAAGAGGATAATGACAACTATCCTATGTTCGATGAACACGGTGGTACTTCAATGGGGGAAGACGAAGTTGAAGAGGATGAAAAAAAAGATGAGCCTGACGATGATCTTCGTCAGGCCATTCATGATGCACAAATGGACTGTGGAAGTGAAAACGAGAGGTTGAAGTTGGAGCGCATGTTAGCCGATCACACCAAATTGTTGTACCCAACTTGTACAGATGGCCAGAAAAAGCTCGGTACCATACTGGAAATGCTACAATGGAAGGCAGAGAGTGGTACTACCGACAAGCACTTTGAAAGTTTGCTGAAAATAATTAAGAAGATGCTTCCAAATGAAAACGAATTGCCCTCTAGTACGTACGAAGCAAAGAAGGTTGTCTGCCCTCTAGGATTAGAGGTGCAGAAGATACATGCATGCATTAATGACTGCATCCTCTACCGGGGAGCACGAAAATTTAAATGCTTGTCCTGTATGCGGTGCATTGCGGTTTAAGATTGGGCGAGATGACCCAGGTGAAGTTGAGGGCGAGCAAGGTTGTCCAAGGAAGAGGATTCCTGCCAAGGTGATGTGGTATGCTCCTATAATACCACGTCTGAAACGTTTGTTCCAAAACAAAGAGCATGCCAAGTTGTTGCGCTGGCACAAAGAAGAACGTAAAAAAGACTGATGATGAGACACCCCGCTGATGGGTCCCAGTGGAGAAAAATCGACAGAGAGTTCCCGAAATTTTCGGATGACGCTAGGAACTTAAGATTTGGTCTAAGTACAGATGGATTTAATCCATTTGGAGAGCAGAGCTCCAGTCATAGCACTTGGCCTGTGACTCTATGTATATATAACCTTCCTCCCTGGTTGTGCATGAAGCGGAAGTTCATTATGATGCCAGTGCTCATCCAAGGCCCGAAGCAACCTGGCAACGACATTGACGTGTATCTGAGGCCATTGGTGGAAGAACTTTTACAGTTGTGGACTGATGAAGGTGTGCGTGTGTGGGATGAGCACGGACAAACGGAATTTGACCTACGAGCGCTCTTGTTTGTAACCATCAATGATTGGCCTGCTCTTAGTAACATTTCAGGACAGTCAAACAAGGGATACAATGCATGTACGCATTGTTTAGGTGAGACTCAAGGTAAACATATAGGTAACAAGATTGTGTACCTGGGCCATCGTCGATGGCTTGTACCGAGGCATCCAGTAAGAAAGGAAGGCCAACATTACAAAGGTGAGGAAGATATTCGGCGGAAGCCTACTCGACCTTCTAGTTCTGTTATACATGATATGGTCAAGGATTTAAAAGTAATATTTGGGAAGGGTGCTGGAGCACTATCTGTTCCGAATGACGCTCAGAACCACGTTCCCATGTGGAAGAAGAAATCTATATTTTGGGAGCTGCCCTATTGGATAATGCTAGAGGTTCACTCTGCAATCGACGTGATGCACGTGACAAAAAATCTTTGCTTGAACCTGCTTAACTTGTTGGGCGTGTATGGAAAGTCAAAAGATACACCGGAAGCAAGACAGGCCCATCGACGTATGCATTCACGAGACGACGATCATTCTGATAATCATCAAGGTCCTGCGAGCTACGCTCTTACGAAAGAAGAGAAGAAAATATTTTTTGAATGTCTTCGCAGTATGAAGGTTCCATCTGGCTTCTCGTCGAATATAAAGGGAATAATAAACATGGCACAGCAAAAATTCCAGAACCTGAAGTCTCATGACTGTCACGTGATTATGACACAATTACTTCCGGTTGCATTGAGGGGACTTCTACCAGAAAATGTTCGAGTACCCATTGTGAAGCTATGTGCATTCCTGAATGCAATTTCTCAGAAGGTTATCAATCCACTTACTCTAAAAGATATAGAGAATGATGTGGTCCAATGTCTTGTCAGCTTCGAGTTGGTGTTCCCACCAACCTTCTTCAATATTATGACGCACCTTCTAGTTCACCTGGTGGAAGAGATACGTGTTCTCGGTCCTGTATTTCTACACAACATGTTCCCCTTTGAGAGGTTTATGGGAGTCTTAAAGAAATACGTTCATAACCGTGCTAGGCCAGAAGGAAGCATCTCCAAGGGCTATGGAACTGAGGAGGTCATTGAGTTTTGTGTTGACTTTATTCCTGATCTTAAGCCGATTGGTGTTCCTCAATCGCGTCATGAGGGGAGACTGCGTGGAAAAGGCACGCTAGGAAAGAAAGCAATCATATGTGAAGACGTGGATTCTTTCACTCGAGCACACTACACAGTTCTGCATAATTCCATCTTGGTGGCTCCGTATATCCAGCAACACAAGAATTATTTACGCTCCAAATACCCAGAAGATGAGATTGATGGAGTACACATCAAGACTTTTGGCGGTTGGTTACAGAAACTTCTGATGAATGTCACCACAAATGAACTACAGCTACAATATTTGGCCAAGTCACCATCTTCGACTATATTGACTTTTCAAGGGTACGAGATAAATGGAAATACATTTTACACGGCCGACCAAGATAAAAAGAGCACCAACCAAAACAGTGGTGTCCGCTTTGATGCAATAGATGGCTGCAGTGGGGAAAAGGTAACATATTATGGTTACATAGAGGAGATATGGGAACTGGACTATGGACCTTCATTTAAGATTCCTTTGTTCAAGTGCAAATGGTTCAACCTAGATGGCGGTGTAGCCGTAGACACACGGTACGGAATGACTACAGTGGATTTCAAGAATCTTCATTACGAGAACGAACCATTCATTCTAGCCAGTGAAGTGGCTCAGGTTTTCTATGTGAAGGACATGTCTACCCTACCAAAAAAAAGAAAAGATAAGCAAGCGAATACATCATGATGAGCCAAAGCGCCACATAGTTCTTTCAGGTAAAAGAAACATCGTGGGAGTGGAGGACCACACAGACATGTCAGAAGATTACAATAAGTTTCATGAAATTCCGCCCTTCAAAGTGAAAATTGACCCAACATCACGTTAAATGAAGAAGTTTGTCCATGGCTACGGTGCAATAAGAAGAAAGGGACACACACGAAGAACAAGTGAACAATAGCTAGGTAGGGATGTTGTTGGTGATGTGTAATAATTAATATGTATTAAACCTTTTATGTAACCGTGCGACATTTCTGTGTCGTGGTCCTTTTTTCTATTTGTTTTTCTTTTTTATTGTGGACTGTTTATTGGTATTAGTTAAGAGTGCGTTCGTAAGTTGTGTGAACCAAGATACAACTCCGATGTGCGATCAACCGTCTTATGCGGAGACGATTTAACATACAACTAGAGATCTACGTTACAACTTCACTAGTTCTAAATACTGGATAGAACAAATTAAGCTTCAGCCTTCTTGCTCAGTGCTTTTCCCCTTGGACGAAGATTCTGCCTCCTTGCCTTTCCCCTTGGACGAAGCTTCAGCCTTCTTGCTCAGTGCTTCAACCCTCCTTTCCTTTGACGACGGCATGAAATCGTCGTCATCATCGCTGTCAACTACCCAGAGACAGGAACGACCGTACGAAACACGGTCAGCTTCAGTTCGGTAGAACGGACTATTCGTAACTTTCCTGTCAAACTTATCTGCAAGCCTGAGCATTTCTGCACGAATTTGGAGCGGGGTCCTATACGGAAACCCATCGCGGCATAGCTTCGCCCCGAGCAATGCGAGATGACTCTCAGTGTGCAAAATTTCTTCAATTGGAACTACCCTACCATCTACCTTCAAATTGCTCGAAAGCCTGGCGAGATGCTCGGATGCGGAAATGTGAAACCCGGACACACACTTCTCGCAAGGACCAATACACACCATGCTTGCGCTCAAGTGAGTACCATGCCTACCTTCGACTGGGTTTTATAGAACTACCGGTGCTAGCATTTGGCGGGAAACGGTGGCGCGAACGATAGCGGAAATATTTGGGCGGGAAACGTTGGCGGGAAACGGTGGCGGGAGGACACGAGTCGTGACCGCAAAGCCTGCCTTTAGTCCCGGTTGGTAACACCAACCGGGACTGAAGAAGCACACGGATCGTGTGTTTCTTTAAAGCGCTTGTGAGCCGTTGGATCAAGTGGTGTGTTTCTTTCGAGCGCTTGTGAGCCCTTGGATCAGGCAGAAGCACACGGATCGTGTGTTTCCTTCCAGCGCTATATATAGTCCCGGTTGGTGTTACCAACCGGGACTATCACGACCACTTCATAAGCCACGCGCCCCTATATATAGCCCACCTCAGACAGGTTACTCACTCACGCAAAACATTCCAGCGTCACTCGGAGAGGCATCTTTGGGCAACCAGCGGCAAGACGTCTCTGATGACCTGCGACCGTTACAAACGGTTGCAGATCATCAGAGACGTCTTGCCGGACGGTTGTAGAACATCAGAGACGTCTTGCCGAACGACACACAACTAGCGTCTACCTTTGCCACCGAATCCAATGGTTGGATTTAGCCTACCTGATGGCATGTTCCCTGGCATTATTGTGTTCGTCCTTGTTCACCGGCCAGCCATTGGAGCCACCTCCCATAGGACGGTGAATAAGGACAACACAACGACGCTGTTGGAAACACAAGCCCTCAGGTAGGTTGAATCCAACCACTGGATTAGGGTGACACAATGTTGAATTGCCGAGGAGGTGGGAGTGGTGGTGGTGGAAGTGGTAGCCATGCTCACGACCACGCGATGATTTGCAGTATACAAAGCATTCGGATTCCCGTCATACAGCCCTACGGTGCATTTGATATGCAGTCACTCACGAGGCACCGTAGGGCTGTATGACGGGGAAACCGTGTGTTTTGGTCAGTTTTGCTTATATATAAGGCGGCTCCACACCGCCCTCCACTTTTGAAGCATTTCCTATTTAATTTGTGTGTAGACCTTGTTTATCAGTTGGAGATGTTAGTACACGATAAAATAAGATCATGTGGACTGGAATATCATTTTTTTTCTTGTATTTTGAATATCTTATTTCCATCAAATATGGACACCTTTATTTCCGATGTCAAGATACACATATTTCCATCAAATATGCCCCAAATATTGGCAGTCATTTTGTTGTTGAGGTAAAAAACAAAACAGGAAAAGAAACTAGAAACAAAAACAATTCAAAAAGAACTTAAATCAAAGTAAAGAAAACAAATACGACAAAAGAAAACAGGAAAAACAAAAGAATAGAAAAACAAATACTCAAAAAAGGAATAATAATAGTTTACTAGTTTCTAGGAAAAATAGAAAAACAAATCTAAGTATATAAAAGAATTAAAATAGAAAACAAATCTAAGTATATAAAAGAATTAAAATATAAATACATAAATGAAAACAAATACCAGAAAAGAAAATAGAAAAACAAAAAAAATTAGAAAAAGGCCTTTAGTCGCGGTTGCGGCCAGAAACCGCGACTAGAGGCCCCCTGGGCTTGGCGCCAGAATTTTGGCGGCCCGGGCGACCTTTAGTCGCGGTTGCTGGCTGCAACCGCGACTAAAGGGTCTTTAGTCGCGGTTGCAGCCAGCAACCGCGACTGAAGGTCGTTCCGCGCGGGTTTAGTGGTGGAGTTTCCGAAATTTTTTGCAATCTGCCCCCGATTCCCCACGACTCGACGACGCCGCCTCCGGGCTCCCACGACGCCGACGACACCGGCGAAGCCCTGCTCCGCCGCGCCGTGGTCGCCGTCTCCGTCTCCAGCCGCCGCCGTCGCTGCTCCGCCGTCTCCAAGGTGCGCCGCCGTCGCCACGCCGTGGTGCCCCTCCCCTGCCTCGAGCACCACCACCGGCGCCGCCGCCGTCCCATCCCCTGCCCGTGGTGCCCCTCCCCTGCCTCGAGCACCACCACCGGCGCCGCTGCCGTCCCATCCCCTGCCCAAGGTGCCCCTCCCCTGCCCCCCTGCCTCGAGCACCACCACCGGCGCCGCCGCCGTCCCGTCCCCTGCCCAAGGTGCCCCTCCCCTGCCCCCTCGTTGATTACCATACTTGTTGAAGTTGTATGTTTGTATTTGGAGACCATACCATAAAATGCTGTTGATAGAGCTTGGCATTGATATGAGAAACAGAACATTGGCCAGAATTTGGTCGAATCAATTGTCAAAGAAACCATATAAATTTCTTTGGGTGTTTAACAGAACATTTGAAAACCAGCATCGATTGCCAAATATGTTTGTATTTGGAGTAGTCAATCTATGATGTTAAGTGTCTAATGAGTAAGACTAAGTTGTATTCATACTTTGTATCAAGCACATGTGGATTGCCAAATTAGCAAATTTTAGTGCAAATGTGTTAGAAATTTTTACAATGTGATAGAAATTTTGTGTAGCTAAGATGAACTAGATGCAATTTTATCAAATTTTGTTAGCAATTATTATCTAGTATTAGTTAGCAAATTTTGTGTAGCTAATAAGATGATCTAGTGTTAGCAAATTTTAAAAGTTAGGAAATTTTATAAGTTAGCAAATTTTAGTGCAAATGTGTTAGAAATTTTTACAATGTGATAGAAATTTTGTGTAGCTAAGATGAACTAGATGCAATTTTATCAAAGTTTGTTAGCAATTATTATCTAGTATTAGTTAGCAAATTTTGAATACTAATTATGCAAATTTTGTTAAAATTTTATCAAATTTTGTTACAAATTTTTACAATGTGTTTGGAAATTTAACAATGTGTAGCTAAGTTTGAATACTAATTATGCAAATTTATTGAGTGTAGGAACATTCAGCTATGGATCACCCTTTAATTGTGCGAGACGAGGAAGGAGAAGACTTATTCATGCAGGATATTTTTGAGCATCGCGATGCAAATGCTGCCGGTGGAGAAGGCGCCGCCGATGATCGAAACGATGATTTTGAGCAATTTGCATCACAATTTTTAAACCCGTCTGGTGAGGGTATTTTAGAGGAAGAAGAAATAACAGCCTCCACCTCGAACACCCTCCACCTCGAGGTTTATATATGAATTCTATATTTGCTTGAACACAAAATGCATTAACTGATTTGTATTGCACTTATTAACGCATTATATTTCTTACTTTAGGCCTCCACCTCGAATAAAAAGGCTAAGAATCAAGCTCCTCGAGGCCGCACGAAAAGAATGACGAGCAAAGATGCAAAGTTACCGATCTATGAAATTGATGAAGAGGGCGATCCGGTTGAACCCCCAGAGAACCGCAAAAAATATATAGGTCAAGCTGGAGTTATTGTTAGGGACTCGGTCCCGATCTCCATACCAGAATGGAATAAGCCGGCGGGCGTTGCCGAGGATGATCCCTGCTATGTCCACAAGCATTTGAAAGATTTCTGCTTTGACGCACTCTTGGAGCATTTTAACCTCCCGGAAGATATTGAACCCACCACGAAGTTGAAACTCAAGCAGTGGACTCTCTCCAAGATGGCCGACGCATTTCGGAAATATAAGCAAACATTATGGGCAAAATATGCAACAGTTGATCCAGATTTCAGTGAAGAAAAACTAGTGAAGATAAGAGATCACTGGGAAGCGTTTAAGGCGTATAAGAAATCGGATGCGGCTGTGGCCCGATCGAAAATAAATAAGCTAAATGCTGCGAATAAGGTTCACCACCATAACTTGGGGCCAGGTGGCTACAGGTTAGCCATTCCTAAGTGGCTAGCCTTAGAAGATAAAATCTTTACTAAAGGTATCACTCCACAGACATACTACTGGCCCGAAAGGTCCAAATTCTGGTTGTTCGCGCATGGCGCAACGTTGGACGAGGTAACAGGGAAAATTGTCCCGAAGGTTGAAAGATTCAAGAAAAAAGTAGAAGAAATCGTCCCGAAGATTGAATCGGTAATAGAGGAAGTTAAACGGGGTGTGTGGAAACCCTATAGAGAGGACGACGAGCTGACACGGGCCCTAGGGAATCCTGAACACTGGGGACGTTTACGAGGCATGCCCGGCGGTGTCACCATTAAGAAAGCGTATCCGCAACACGCTGACACTTATAGAAGCCGTGCAAGAAAGAAGAAGAAGGGTGAAGAGCGGCTAACGGAATTGGAACTCATGGTGCGGCAACTCATGGAGAAGGTTAATACTCGGACAGAGCCGCCTCAGGAGCAGCAACTCCTGGATGCTCGATCTCAGCTTAGAAGCAGCGTGGGTTCCACGCAAATCGATGTCGATGCTCACTACCCCGTGGATGATGTCACGGAGAAGACACCATGTGAGCTACATGCACCTGTGGTTAACATATCCACGAAGGTGGCGGAAGGCTATGCTTTACCGAGTGACGCCGGAGCAAGCTACCATGATGGTGACGTTGCTCCTGGCTATGCTGTTGTCGGGGTGGATGAAATTGCGCCGGGATTTGAATCATTGGCTCTTGAGATTTCTGGAGCTGACGGTGAGGAGACATTGTACGATGTCAAGGGTGGTTTCGCCCAGTGGAACAAGAAATACATCAAGTTCTCAAAGCCACCGACTCAGCAAAGCCCATCCTGCCCGGGTATCGATGAGACACATCCATCTCCGGCACCGCGTGACAGGGACCCCCCACCGGAAATTGATGTAGAGGACCATCCTAGTCAGCACAGTCCATCTCCATCTCCGACTCAGCAAAGCCCACCACGTGAGGAAGTGCCCGTAGCGCTTCTCCGGAGAAAGCGCGGGTCTTCCCCGGTCAGGAGGCAAACTAAAAGGGCCAAATCGCCTGATCCGAGGTTACCTTGGCAGAAGACTCATGAGCAAAACGAAGCAGCCTGGGCGGCGTATAATAAAGCATTGTTCGCACCGAAAGTGCCGCCGCCAAAATTTACCGCCGGCTATACTGCAGAGGTTTGTAATCGAGTCGTCGACAACTTATATGTCCCTCCAGAGGAGCCGCCATCTGACTATGCCCGTTCTATTCAGAAGTCATATGACGAGGTGACGGCGGTGGAGGCGCTGAAGAAAGGTGAACAAGACGCAGAGTCAGTCCCGCCGCCGGCGGCAAACGATAAACAAGCAGCACCATCGGTCCCGCCGGCGAAGGAAGCTACAAAATCAGCACCATCGGTCCCACCGCCGCCGAAGATAGGTAAACAAGTTCCCCAGCTCGGAGAACAACCCGTACGTTCTGTCCCCCCGCTAATTGTCCCGCGGCCGACGAACAAAGATAGTCGAGTTCCCCAGCGCGGAAAACAATCAGTACAATCTGACCCTAAAGAGCCGATTGTGTTTGACATAGAGGTAATCCGTCGTCTTGCCGCCGAAGCGCAAATGCCTATAGATGAATATGCTTCGAGATTGAATTTTGAGACTGCACCACCAGCTCCACCAGTAAGAGAGTTCGTTCCGGGGAAAGCTTTGGTGCAAATCAGGGGCCTTCCAACAAGAATGCGTACTCTGCATCAATGGTACATGAAAAATGCAAAGAAGACATCTGCTATCGTTCTGAAATGTAGGGAAGACGATGAGCACTTCTTAGAAGACTACAATCACACTGTTACGTTTAGCGAACGTTTTCAGCTCTACAATCTGCGGGCACTCGACAAATCTATCATGAGTTCCTATTGCCTGTAAGTGATTTATTTAAGTCTTTACCTAGTCTCGTTCATTGTTTGTAATTATTCTCAATTTAATCTTTTGTGTGCTATATTATGCAGAATGAACATACTCGAGCTCAAGAAGATCAACCAGCATGACATTGGGTTCATTGACCCGGATAAATATAACGAAGCAACCGTAGCAGATCCCTTGTATAACGAGAACACAGAGGATGATTTGCTAAGGTTGTTCAAGCGATACAAGGACAAACGTACTATATATTGGCCTTACGGCTTCGGGTAAGTTTTAGTGACTTCTACACATTCTAATTTGCTCACCCGATGTCAAGTTTAACTGATGAGTTATGCATGACTGTGCCTAGCTACCACTGGATTCTTCTTGTCATTAGACATCACGAAGGACTTATTCATTCACTTGACTCATTGAGATATCATCCTGACACTTACAGGAGTTGTTTCGACTTACTAGCAAGGTACATTCATTTCTTACCGCCTCTGTCATTCATATCTTGATGTCAAGTCATTAACGAATAACTCATTTGTGAATGTTCTTTGTCGGGCAGAGTTTGGAAAAGGTTTCGAGCGGAAGATCCTGAAGGTGGGTGGCGTGAAAAGCTGGATTGGAAGTTAAACCAAGTAAGTATTGCTACCTCTACGTCCACACAACATTTCTCATGCATACTTCATTATTATTGACTGAAATCTATTCTTGTATAGTCTTGCATGGAGCAACCAAAGGAAACTGAGTACTGTGGATTCTTCGTTTGTGAGTATATATATGTATTAGTCACCGAGAAATGGAATATGAGAAAGGATGCAGAGTTGGCAAAAAAGCGCTCCAGGCTACAACTCGACCACCGCTTCAGAGCAATTGGAGAGGAATTGGCGGGATTTTACCTTTCAGAGGCCTTACAGGAGAAAGGAGAGAACTACGATGCTGAAAGCATGAAATCGAAAAAGTAACTTGTTGTTTTGCTTCAACTCTTGTACTACGATAACTCTTGGCGCATCAACGAACTCTTGTCTATGATCTTCAAGTATTACTTAATTTAATTGTATGTGTTATAAATATGTGCATCGACTTCATACGACACGGGAACGGTTACGACGTCGAAAACGTTACGGTTACCGTCACCGTAACCGTCATCGCAACGGGAAGGGTTACCGTTACGGGAAGGGATACTAGTGAAACCACGGGACACGGGAACCTAGCTATAACCAAACCCCGGCATATATAAACCCTAAACCCTGCAATTAAATCGAAAAAGAAAAAAAAAACCAAAACCCTTTGGTCCCGGTTGGTGCTACCAACCGGGACCAAAGGTCCCCACACCCCACGTCCCCCTAAAGCCCACGTGGACGGTCCTCTAGTCGCGGTTCGGAATCCGCCGCGACTAAAGGGTGGGGGCTTTAGTCCCGCCATCCTAGTCGCGGTTGCCCAACCGCGACTAAAGGTCCTCTGCAACCGCGACTAGAGGCCTCTTTTCTACTAGTGCTAGTAAATCTTAGCCGTTATAATCTGGTCTTACACTATGATTAACGGGTCAGATAATTTAGCATAGACTTCTTTTTCTATTATTTTAATAAGTATATAATAATAGATAAATAGAATATTTTTTGCGTGCCATTAGTTAGCACCCCTTTCTCTGTTTCCTGCTCCGCCACTGGACATGCATCGTGCTCGGCGTCAAGGGTACACGGTGAGGTGTTCGCACACGAACACCTTGATTAATAGATCTCATCATTCGCCAAAAGAAAATACTATTGTGAAGTCAATTTTATGTACTAACATAGTTAAATAAAGACAATAAGGTTAAAGCATGCCACTTTAAATTCAGTAAATAGTTGCTGGCCCATGTAAACGCGAAGCTAGGACGAAGATGAAAGGAAGCGTAAGTGGAGTTGGAATCCTTTTTAAAAAGAACTTTGTTTAGAATAATCTTTATACATGACCTTCCTTTGGTTCTCTTTTAACGATCGATCGATTGATGCCCAGTGCCTAATATTCTCTGACTAGATCTTTTGATCCACTGTAGCCAAGTTCGACTTTGCACTCGTAGCCAGGTAGGAACCGTAGGATCAGAAGAAAAAGAAGTTAAGGCGTTGCAGATGAGCATCTATTCCTTCCCTATCCAAACGCTCTCTCCAGCTACAACGACTTGCTATATATTGTCATCGATCATAGCGCCCTGCCTGACTTTAATTCCCCACACGCCGTGAAATAAAGCAAGCTACTATAGGCAGCAGCAGCATGTCATTGACCACCCACGGTATGATCGATCGACTACTTCTTCTTTCCTCACCCTGTTTTTTTTTTTTTTTGAACAAGGGGCGGGCACAAAAGTAACCAATTTCATTAGCTCAGAAGCAAAGTACAGATATGATTACAATGTCCTGAATGTTCATATTCTGAATATATTGCAAGACAGGACAACATATGTTGGCGTGAGCTGGGTTCCTGCAAGAACTGGTAGGGCGCGAATCCGAAGATCGCAACGCCTGATGAGCGCAATTGTGAGCAATCCTGTTGGTATTCCTGGAGATATGTTTCACCGTGGCCTCAATAGGCTGAAGCAAGCTCTTAATCTGCATAGTCAAAGGTCTTATCTCCCACAAGATTGAAGAGTGACTGGCCGTTGGAGCCGAAACTGATGCAGCAACACTGCTGTTGTCAGTGAAGAATCCTGCAGAATGTATTTGAAGCTTTGCCGCCAAATCTGCTGCCAATAAAAGAGCAAATGTTTCTGCAACAGGTACCGAAGCCACATTGTGGGCTGCTGCAAAGATAAAAACATCATTTTGTCCATGTTGATGTGGCCATGTTGCAAAAACTCCTATTCCAGCTGTGCTTGGTTCCGAATGAGGTCCTTGCTTCCAAGCTGCATCCACATAAAATCGAGGCCCTGCAAGAAAACTGAAATCATTGTCCAGATTTGGTGACTCCGTTCGTTGTTGCACCATGTTGAAGGTGTCCGACATGCTTTCCATTTCCTGATCCTGCAAAAGAGCATTGGCAGCAATTGCAACTTGGTATGGGAAAGATTGTTTCCTTCCAAACAAATAATCGTTCCTTGATTTCCATAAACACCAAAGGAAGGTGAAGACAGAGACAAGCGAAGAGTGAGGACGATTGTTTTGGAGAAGGTTGTTAATTATGTGAGACACTGAACTGCAGTCTTGAGCTAAAATCGAAGACCTAATGTACCAAGGATACTGAAACCAAGCTGCTCTTGCAAAGGGGCAGTGAAAAAGGATATGTGCGTCGTCCTCTTGAAGTCCACATCTGCAACAAAGCGGAGATATATGCCTTGACCTGCTGGCAGCTCGTGAGCCAGATGGCAGTGCACGTCGCAATAATCTCCATGCAAAGGTCTTCACTCTTGGAATCATTTCTTTGCATTTCCAGACCGAGTTGAGTAGCTGCAAAGTTAAGTTGTCCGGCCGTCGGGGTACTGGAGCACCTGCATCCTGCAAAAACTTTAAACATAGACGATAACCAGATTTTGAATTAAATTTGCCATTGGGTGTGAGCTTCCAGCAGAGTATATCATCATCTGGAGAAGGGACAATGGGGGTTGCTTTAATCACTTCTGCAGTCGGTGCATTGAAAAGCTGGTCAACTAAACCTTCATTCCACTTGTTTTGGAAGGGAATCATCAGTTGATTTACAGTGGATGGGTAGGAAAAAGGCGCAGGTTGAATTATGAGATCGTTGTAGAGGTCCTTCCAAGCTGAGCACCAAGGATTGTTCCAGATTGAGATGTGGCCATTTAGAATTTGATAAAATTGCAAAAGAGGCATGACCTTAAGGATGGCAGACCAGAAAGCAGACTTAGGTACGTTTGGTTTGGGCCTCCAGATGGATGAGTCATGAAAATATTTAGACCGAAGAACAGAATGGAGTTGACTGTTGGGCTCAGAGGCAATTCTCCAAAGGTCTGAAAGAATTAGACTATAATTAACAGCTTGGAGGTTACGGTAGACCGCCTTCTCTTTTCGGCGCACAGATGTCTTTCCAGGCTTTTAAACAAAGAGGCTTAGAAGTAGGATCAGAGGTAATTCCAGTCCACCAAAAAGTTCTTATAATAGCATTGATTTTTGAAATAAACTTTTTGGAGAAAATTATATTAGACATGTAGTAGACAGGAATTGAAGCAAAGACAGAGTTTATAAGTTCCAATCTTGCCGCATGTGAAAGGGAGTTGGCTTTGTAAGTACCGAGCTTAGCACTGAATTTCTCTAGCACAAAGCTGTAAGCCTCAGATCTATTTTTTGGAGGAAGAACTAAAGGGTGACCCAAATGTATAAAGGAGTCATTAATTAAAGGAACAGGGAACACTCTTAGTATCTCTTCCTTATCAGCGGGAGAGACAAGTTTGCTGAAAAGAACACCTGATTTACTCCAGTTTGGCAATTGACCTGATGCTTGGCAAAAGGCATTTAGAATTGGAGGGCAACTAGGTCCCAAAACGATTCCATGCAAGCTGTTAGCTGAGAGGGCCTCCTGTAACAGCAGAGACAATTCGTTGATAGCAAGAACAAAAAGATAAGGCGATAAAGGGCATCCTTGCCGTATTCCTCTGTCTGAGCTGAATTTTGCAAAAGGCTGACCATTAATAATAACAGAAAAGGTAGGCGAGGAGATGCACGCGTGAACAAGTTTGATAAAATGACCATGCAACCCTTTACGTGCTAGTGCTTGGAGAATAAAGTCCCATTCTAATCTGTCGAAGGCTTTAGCTAAGTCAATCTTTAAGAGGAAAGCCTTTTGTTTCCAAGAAGAGAGCTGAAAAGAGTGGGTGATTTCTTGGGCAATAATGATGTTGTTACTTATTCTACGGCCTTTAATGAAAGCTTGCTGAGAAGGATGAATATAATCAGGGAGATGAGGTTTGAGTCTATTGGCTAGACATTTTGCAATGATTTTATAAACTACATTACAAAGGCTTATGGGCCGGTAGTCAGTGGGAACAGTGGCTACTAGTTTTTTAGGAATAAGAGCAATATGTGTATCATTTATATGTGCAGGAAGCAAACCAGTAGCAAAGAAATTTGTAACAAGAGAAGTTACGTCATCTCCTATCCACTCCCAAGTTGCTAAATAGAATTCTACATTAAAACCATCGGGACCAGGAGAGGCATTCCTTTTCATTTCTTTAAGCACATCCCAAAGATCCTGCTTTTTAGGAATAGAATAAGTAGGATCATTGTAGCGCCCCGACCCGACTAGTATACAGTGATGTTGCGTGTCACCGGTTAAGCGATACAAGCGGAGGTTACGGGTCTACCAATCCCCGGCCAAAACCTTTGGCAGGCGTTGCTGGGCACACCGCTCCCAACAACACAACACCCCGATTGATGCCTTAACACGGGCGCAACCCTCAAGGCATAATAGTAAGATCAAGACTTGTGGAACAACTGGCACATCACAGACTCTACGACACAAAACATATAGTTCAACTCTTATAATAGAGAAAGATGCAAATATTACAACCAGAGGGCACAGCCCCAACAATACATCAAGCGGAAGCGAAGGGCGTTGTTCTAAACAACAAGAACCAGAATATGGCCTAAGAGGCCTACAAATAAACATCCAGCGCCAGCTGTTCCGGGATGTCCCAAGCTGCCACCTGGGAACCCCAGACTACTCGTCGACGTCCACAAAGTACCCACCTTCGAAGTCGGTGAAGTCCTCCTCTGAAACAAAGCAAACGACGTTGATTTCGACGAACTCGCAAGATTAAGAGCTAATATATGCTCGATGATTGGCTTTCAAGGTTTTATGGCTCTTTTGCATAAAGCTGATTTTATTTAAATAAACAATAAACCCATGGCATCGACTAATCAGAATATTTTTAAAAGTGGGGTAAGAAGTAACACTTTCTCTGAGATCACTTTCTCAACATTACCATTCATCACCATCAAGTACCTGTTCATCAAAGGCACCTCCCCGAATCACCCTCGAGGAAGTCAACCTTGCATTCGTGAGTGGCACCTTTAGTACCCAATTTTAATCATTCCGTTAAAGTTATTCTATGGTCCCTGAATACGTCACGAAGTTGTCCATAACCGCGGACACGGCTTTTCGAAAAGATTTATCCCTGCAGGGGTGTACAATGTGAAAGTCGCCAGGTTCCACGAGGGACCTCCCAGCTCCTTATCCATGCGTACCGTCCGGCCCATTGCCTACGCTTAGCTCTCTTCCGGGGAAAGCCGGCTGGGTGGGAGCGGTTACAACCTTTACCTTGTTAAGGACTAACCCAGGATCATCAGTGAGGACAGGACAGGTTCGGTGCCTCCAACACCCTGTCCCGTGGCCACTCATTTTCCTAGACACCACGATCCTCTTACCAGTCTTGGCCACCATCTTCACGCACACGCAAATGGAAAGCCAAACTAGAGGACCCTGGCTAGCCCCGCTCAAGTTAGTTGGTCGATAGGGGTTCCATATAGCCCACGCCTGGTAGTACGCTCATCTTGGCTCGTAGGGGACAACTCGCATCTAGGCGGCGAGAACGAGACAACCCACCACATCCCATGTGGCCTCTCATCCCCACCTTTAAGCAAATTATTAACCACCACCATCACTTTCCATCACATCCGGTTATTCCATACCTGTTCCAACAATTGAAACATCCACCAGACCTGCAAGCCTTTAAACTAAGCATGGCTAAGCATATACATAGCAATATACTTATCTTTGGCCAACACTTCAATCCTATGGATATTAGGAAGGATACAGGTAAATGGCAATAGATTTCTAATGCAACTAGTAGGATACTCTAGTCCAAGCAAAAGACATTTGGAACCGAATGCAATATTATAGTGGGGAAAATAATTGCAAAATATAGGAGGAGACATGCTCAGAGGGGGGATTACGCTTGCCTTGCTCAGGGTGCTGATAGTACGGCTCGGCGGGGTATTGCGGTGGAACCCCGTCTGCTTGATCTATCGGAGCACAAAACACGGGAAGAAACAATCAATCATCACACATGTTGAACAAATGCAATGCGCAAACAAGAATGATGTCATGACAAGTTTATGCAAGGCTAGCTTCATTTAGCTTATCTAGCAACATTAAATGGAGAGCCAAATAATTAGTGCAATTATTTGGAAGCAACCCCATATTTGACTTAATGACCACATTGTTCATACATTTATTACATTACTAAGAAGTGGCTCAAATATGCATGAACATGGCATGAATTGATAGGGTTTGTTCTTCTGATCATTTTGGTATAAAGAACACATTTTTCGGAAGCCCCGATTAAAAGTTATTAATTTTATAAATTCTCCTTTTAATTAATTGCTTTTAATTATTTTAATTCCAAAGATAACTATTTTATTTACTCGCCTCCGTGAGAGAGCGATGAAACACGACAGAATCATCGGAGTCGATGTTCCTAAAGTAGGCGATGGAGTATCGGAGAGCATACACTATCGAAGGGAAAAAGAAAAACGCAGCAGGAAAAAAAAAAGATCAAACCGGCATTCAGGCCGGTTTTGGCCGGTTTTGGGCCGGCCAGCTCACAGAGTGGCCCGGCACTCAGCCCGGCTGAGGCCGGTTCAACAGCCGGCCAGGGAACGGAGGGAAACGGCCCGTGGCCCAGTTAAGGCCGGTTTGGGGCCGGCCATGCGCCCGTGAAAAACGGTCCACAGCCCGGCTAAGACCGTCTCCACGACCGGCGTGCAGAGAAACAGAGCGGCGACGAGCTGAGCGCGTCTCCGGCGAGGATACGGCCAGCTGGAAGCAAGGGGAAGAGGGGGAAGTGCGCAGCGGCTCTGGGTGCTCACCACGGACGCGTCGAGGTGGTCGGCGACGGCGGTGGTGCAACGGTGGCGACGGAGTTGCTCGCGGCGGAGCTCGAGCGGCCGCGGCGGTGTCGGAGATGGCGCGGCCGATTCGAGGATCCCCAACTCGATTCCTTGGCAGGGTTGAAGCAGGCGATGCGGCGGAGTGGATGGTGGTCGTCGATTCGCCGCGGCAGCTCTCAAACGTCGGCAACAAGCACGGAGGGGGCGGCGGCCATGGCGGCTAGCGGGGAGAGGAAAGAGAGCGAGGGGGCAGGTGAGGGATGGGGAGCAGCGTGGACTCGGGGTCGTGGTGCTCCTCTTGCAGGTGGAGAGGCAGGAGGGGGGCCCGGGGCGGCGTGGAGAAGGTGCGGCGCGAGCAGCACGGCTCGGTCGCTACAGGGGAGGGGAGGAAGAAGGTGGTTTTGCACTTGGCCCCCTGGACATTTTCAAAACATCACCGTTTGGTCCTTTTCAGCACTGGACCTTTTATTACAGCACAGTTTTTGAATTAATTGGGGCATTTCAATACTTCCAAAAATTATGTGAATTTTTGGGTAACCTCTTTATAATAATATGAGGCTCCCCTAATTTTTATAGATTATTTGAAAATCATTTGGTAGGGAAATAAAATAGCAATTGCTTGTAGGCAATTTTGAGAAGTTCCAAAATAATGTCCCTTTAGAATTTTTGAAGCAAGACAAAATAGTTAGTTGAGCTCTTGGAACTTCCTCGACAAATATACAATGTCAAGGGATTGTTTTTGCAAGTTTGGAAACTATCACATTGATTTGAATTGTAAAGTCAAGTTTGGCATTTGTGTTTAAAAGTTGCCAAACCAATTATTTATTTGTTTAGCAATTTAATATGGATGCCATGATGCAATGCAACACAAAAAGTGGAAATTTTATTCGGTTTTTAGGTTTTCAACTTTGGACTGTTACAACTATACCCTCCTTACAGGAATCTCGTCCCGAGATTCTAAGAGTAGGAAAGAGGGAAAGAGGTTGCAAGGGTCCTCAACGATCTTCTCGGCTTCTTTCTTGGAGAGGTTGATCAAGGGCAACATGAAGATTTCTTCATCAGCTTCGCTTCGAGTGCACCATCCGAGTACCCCGTAGGGAGAGAAGGAAACGACCCTGGAAAGAGAAGGGTCCTCAATAGGATGCGAAGATCGGGTACCTCCTAGTACAACTTAGGATGAGACCTCAATCAACTCTTAGGTGATGAATATGAGACACTTGGAAGTAACAGGAGGGTGAAAAAAAGGTTTCCAGATGGTAAACAACGATTTCTCCAAAAGATTCAGAATATGAACTTTGCACAAGGCCTAGAATTTCTGAAGATGAAAGGTAAACAAGATTCCAACAGATGGATAGGCAACTTGTACCAAACAGCTTGAGTAGAACTTTCCTCGCGGAGGAGTATTTCAAACCACGGGAGAAAGTTCGGGAAGATGGACCAAGAGAATTTAGAAACTCCGGAAACGATAGTATCGGGAAAAACTTCCTGATGTTCTAGACATCGGAGTCAAGAGACAAGCTTTTTGAGGATCACCAACCATCGTTTCCGATAGTGATTCAGATCTGGTTAGGTGTAGAGATACTTCAGACTCGACATGTATGAATAGGAAGTCTTGCAAAGGATAGCCACGGATTATATGTGCTAGAATCCCAAGAGTTAGACTAAAATGTCTAACTCCAAAGGAGGAACGAGATTGCTGAACGCAGGTATTAGCAACTGTCCAAAGACAACCTGCACCTACATGAATTACTTGCAATGAGACACAGATGAGCCCTTTTTGGGAAACATCAAAGAAGACAAAAGGATTTCTTGGAATCCTTCTCCTTCTTGAACAGTTCCACTAGTGGCTTGGAGGCAAAGATGGAATTTCTCAAGGAAGGGAGGTGACAACGTACCATACCAAGAATATTTGCACATTCAGGGTTGAGTTGGGATGATTCCGAGGAGACAAGACAATTTACTCAGATCCACGGCGACAGCTTTCAGCAATTGCACGTGAATCAGAGAAAGTCATTTCTACTTCGAGAACACATGCCTTGTGACGACATAAGTTAGTGCTAACAAGTTTACAATGTTACGCCCACTATTCCATATAAATCTCCACAAACATGGAGGAAAATAAGAGGCAGTTGATGGGCTCAACAACCAACTTATTTAGATACTCCAAGATGGTTGATTCACATGTCACATGAACGGCATAAGCATTGCTCAGATTAACACATTCAGGTAGGTCGGTCGGAGTTTGATTTGACGATAGCTCGATTCAAACCAAAAGATTTAGAGGTTAGCATATCCAAAGAGGAGATACTTCCTTGCTTCAAAACGGACAGACCAGACATCCCATTGAGAAAGAACTATATCAGATAGAGCTTTTGTCTTTTAACTCTCCAAGTTGTTTTGAGCTCAACCGAATAATTCAGGACATCCAACACGATTTTCTTGGAGAAAGGAGTTGTTCAGAGAACCAGCTTACTCATAAGCTCAACATCACGGTCAGGTGACAACCTCGCGATACTTCTGGAAAGACCTACAGAATATCACGATCCACCGAGATGTCTTGAGTTCAAGAGAGAATATGATCTTGGGAGCTTCGGCAGAAACCCAGCTCTTTGACCGAGGAAGGGCACGAGAGAAAACGAACTTGGTAACACAGTCAACTTCAGCTTATTGATCGGCTAACCAATCATGCTAAGGAGAACAATGAATGTCCTTGGATTTCCGCGCAGTACGAACTGCTCAGAATATCCGATAGCCACATCATTGCTCACGTCTTAACAATTTGAAGGAACAAGTCACTCGGAGAACGAAGAGTAACAAGGGTGAGAGCATCACTTCATCAAGAAGATCATGATACATCGCAAGATAGCACACTCTTTATACCAAGATATCGTGCTATCCTAAGATGGAACAGGAACGGAGACTAACAAACCTCTTATTCTGTGGACTACAAAACTTTGACCTAGCCCGAGAAGTGGACAAGGTACTGGAGTTTGTTTCTCCTAACAAAACAAAGTGGAAGATCTTGACGGATCAATACAGTGACTTGCATCGGAAAACACCAATGCACAATAGAAACATGACGGTCAAACGAAAGACAAGGGTCGGAAAGAAGATCAGGGTAAGAAACATGCTGAGGAAAATCCTAAGATGTTGGAGATGCACCGGTTATTACTCAATTGTGATAACCATGCCCAAGAGGAGAGATGCAGCAGAGTCACGAACATAGATGGGGATTTCGCGAAGGGAAATCTGATCGTAGCCCAGATGGTTTCAAGACAGAACTTAGAACGAGGCTAAGAGAGAACTGAATTTACATTGCCAGCTGAGGTGTGGGAAATAGTTGAACATTACCTCACAGAACACATAGAGGACTTGGGTTAAAGGGCAGCTTCATGTGCTACTAGCGAGGGTTAAGAAATCACAACTTAACGCACACTAGTTGGCACAATCCGGGACCTTATGTTCAAGTCCTTGGGTTAAAACCCGAAGAAAGGAAACAAGGATTAGACTCGATAGGAATACAAGGGTCCGTAAACAACTGAGTTGATAGGAATTTCCGTCGTACTCCAGATGGTTTCTCGGCACATGAAGCTTGGGATTGTAGCGCGGCGGAAGCAACTGGACACATAACACTAAAGGTAACAGGTGAGAAGTCCAACCCCGAAATCCTAATCATTTGAAGTAACAGGTGAGAAATAAAACATTTAACTCAAATCGAGGTAAGATTGCTCCGAGATTAGAAGGTAACCAGATAAGGAATAAAAAGAATCCTAAGATGGTTTTCACAACTCATTTTTAGGTTCAAAATATTTTCATAAACACTAGACTCAACGTCGACCAGTAGAAAGGGTTTCCTACAGGCAGTCCTGCTCTGATACCAACTTGTAGCGCCCCGACCCGACTAGTATACAGTGATGCTGCGTGTCACCGGTTAAGCGATACAAGCGGAGGTTACGGGTCTACCAATCCCCGGCCAAAACCTTTGGCAGGCGTTGCTGGGCACACCGCTCCCAACAACACAACACCCCGATTGATGCCTTAACACGGGCGCAACCCTCAAGGCATAATAGTAAGATCAAGACTTGTGGAACAACTGGCACATCACAGACTCTACGACACAAAACATATAGTTCAACTCTTATAATAGAGAAAGATGCAAATATTACAATTAGAGGGCACAGCCCCAACAATACATCAAGCGGAAGCGAAGGGCGTTGTTCTAAACAACAAGAACCAGAATATGGCCTAAGAGGCCTACAAATAAACATCCAGCGCCAGCTGTTCCGGGATGTCCCAAGCTGCCACCTGGGAACCGCAGACTACTCGTCGACGTCCACAAAGTACCCACCTTCGAAGTCGGTGAAGTCCTCCTCTGAAACAAAGCAAACGACGTTGAGTTCGACGAACTCGCAAGATTAAGAGCTAATATATGCTCGATGATTGGCTTTCAAGGTTTTATGGCTCTTTTGCATAAAGCTGATTTTATTTAAATAAACAATAAACCCATGGCATCGACTAATCAGAATATTTTAAAAGTGGGGTAAGAAGTAACACTTTCTCTGAGATCACTTTCTCAACATTACCATTCATCACCATCAAGTACCTGTTCATCAAAGCCACCTCCCCGAATCACCCTCGAGGAAGTCAACCTTGCATTCGTGAGTGGCACCTTTAGTACCCAATTTTAATCATTCCGTTAAAGTTATTCTATGGTCCCTGAATACGTCACCAAGTTGTCCATAACCGCGGACACGGCTTTTCGAAAAGATTTATCCCTGCAGGGGTGTACAATGTGAAAGTCGCCAGGTTCCACGAGGGACCTCCCAGCTCCTTATCCATGCGTACCGTCCGGCCCATTGCCTACGCTTAGCTCTCTTCCGGGGAAAGCCGGCTGGGTGGGAGCGGTTACAACCTTTACCTTGTTAAGGACTAACCCAGGATCATCAGTGAGGACAGGACAGGTTCGGTGCCTCCAACACCCTGTCCCGTGGCCACTCATTTTCCTAGACACCACGATCCTCTTACCAGTCTTGGCCACCATCTTCACGCACACGCAAATGGAAAGCCAAACTAGAGGACCCTGGCTAGCCCCGCTCAAGTTAGTTGGTCGATAGGGGTTCCATATAGCCCACGCCTGTAGTACGCTCATCTTGGCTCGTAGGGGAGAACTCGCATCTAGGCGGCGAGAACGAGACAACCCACCACATCCCATGTGGCCTCTCATCCCCACCTTTAAGCAAATTATTAACCACCACCATCACTTTCCATCACATCCGGTTATTCCATACCTGTTCCAACAATTGAAACATCCACCGGACCTGCAAGCCTTTAAACTAAGCATGGCTAAGCATATACATAGCAATATACTTATCTTTGGCCAACACTTCAATCCTATGGATATTAGGAAGGATACAGGTAAATGGCAATAGATTTCTAATGCAACTAGTAGGATACTCTAGTCCAAGCAAAAGACATTTGGAACTGAATGCAATATTATAGTGGGGAAAATAATTGCAAAATATAGGAGGAGACATGCTCAGAGGGGGGATTACGCTTGCCTTGCTCAGGGTGCTGATAGTACGGCTCGGCGGGGTATTGCGGTGGAACCCCGTCTGCTTGATCTATCGGAGCACAAAACACGGGAAGAAACAATCAATCATCACACATGTTGAACAAATGCAATGCGCAAACAAGAATGATGTCATGACAAGTTTATGCAAGGCTAGCTTCATTTAGCTTATCTAGCAACATTAAATGGAGAGCCAAATAATTAGTGCAATTATTTGGAAGCAACCCCATATTTGACTTAATGACCACATTGTTCATACATTTATTACATTACTAAGAAGTGGCTCAAATATGCATGAACATGGCATGAATTGATAGGGTTTGTTCTTCTGATCATTTTGGTATAAAGAACACATTTTTCGGAAGCCCCGATTAAAAGTTATTAATTTTATAAATTCTCCTTTTAATTAATTGCTTTTAATTATTTTAATTCCAAAGATAACTATTTTATTTACTCGCCTCCGTGAGAGAGCGATGAAACACGACGGAATCATCGGAGTCGATGTTCCTAAAGTAGGCGAGGGAGTATCGGAGAGCATACACTATCGAAGGGGAAAAAGAAAAACGCAGCAGGAAAAAAAAAAGGTCAAACCGGCATTCAGGCCGGTTTTGGCCGGTTTTGGGCCGGCCAGCTCACAGAGTGGCCCGGCACTTAGCCCGGCTGAGGCCGGTTCAACAGCCGGCCAGGGAACGGAGGGAAACGGCCCGTGGCCCAGTTAAGGCCGGTTTGGGGCCGGCCATGCACCCGTGAAAAACGGTCCACAGCCCGGCTAAGACCGTCTCCACGACCGGCGTGCAGAGAAACAGAGCGGCGACGAGCTGAGCGCGTCTCCGGCGAGGATACGGCCAGCTGGAAGCAAGGGGAAGAGGGGGAAGTGCGCAGCGGCTCTGGGTGCTCACCACGGACGCGTCGAGGTGGTCGGCGACGGCGGTGGTGCAACGGTGGCGACGGAGTTGCTCGCGGCGGAGCTCGAGCGGCCGCGGCGGTGTCGGAGATGGCGCGGCCGATTCGAGGATCCCCAGCTCGATTCCTTGGGCAGGGTTGAAGCAGGCGATGCGGCGGAGTGGATTGTGGTCGTCGATTCGCCGCGGCAGCTCTCAAACGTCGGCAACGAGCACGGAGGGGGCGGTGGCCATGGCGGCTAGCGGGGAGAGGAAAGAGAGCGAGGGGGCAGGTGAGGGATGGGGAGCAGCGTGGACTCGTGGTCGTGGTGCTCCTCTTGCAGGTGGAGAGGCAGGAGGGGGGCCCGGGGCGGCGTGGAGAAGGTGCGGCGCGAGCAGCACGGCTCGGTCGCTACAGGGGAGGGGAGGAAGAAGGTGGTTTTGCACTTGGCCCCCTGGACATTTTGAAAACATCACCGTTTGGTCCTTTTCAGCACTGGACCTTTTATTACAGCACAGTTTTTGAATTAATTGGGGCATTTCAATACTTCCAAAAATTATTTGAATTTTTGGGTAACCTCTTTATAATAATATGAGGCTCCCCTAATTTTTATAGATTATTTGAAAATCATTTGGTAGGGAAATAAAATAGCAATTGCTTGTAGGCAATTTTGAGAAGTTCCAAGATAATGTCCCTTTAGAATTTTTGAAGCAAGACAAAATAGTTAGTTGAGGTCTTGGAACTTCCTCGACAAATATACAATGTCAAGGGATTGTTTTTGCAAGTTTGGAAACTCTCACATTGATTTGAATTGTAAAGTCAAGTTTGGCATTTGTGTTTAAAAGTTGCCAAACCAATTATTTATTTGTTTAGCAATTTAATATGGATGCCATGATGCAATGCAACACAAAAAGTGGAAATTTTATTCGGGTTTTTAGGTTTTCAACTTTGGGCTGTTAGAATCATCTGGCAAAGCATTGTCATCAGCAAAATTAGGGCTATCCTGACGCACATAGGAGGAGGAGAAAATAGATCTAAAGTAGGAGACAAAAGTATTAGCAATTTGATCAGGCATGAATTGGATGATATTGTTTTCATCTTTAACTGAAAGAATAGTATTTCTCCTCCTACGCTTTGCAATAGCTTTGTGAAAATAAGCAGTGTTCCTATCTCCATTTCTTACCCAACTTTTCTTGGCTCGCTGCATCTGAAAGTCATTTAGCTTAGTTCCTCACCCTGTTGCGTTGCTTGCTTCATCCTGCATATATATAGTACACTAGGGCACCATTTTTTATTTTGGAACGGAACGCTAGCTAGCTAGATGACCATATTTTTGGTTACTATAAAGGACCGAGCAGCGAGTTAGGTACTAGATCTAGGCGAGGATCCCCAAGTAGATACGCATGATTCGAATTACCGAGTAGCAGTTCTGAATATTAAAGAGACAGGAAACAGAAGGAATGGCCTAAGCCAGGGTCAAATCGTCACAAGACTGAGTGGGGGTGTCGTTGGTCTTTATAGCCTTTATTTCAAAATGGGGAGAGCACCCCAGACTCTGCATCGAAATGATGCATACGGCTTTTTTTTATACTTTATTGCTTATTAAAATATCTCAAGGATTACAACTCACGGATCACAGAGTGTCGACACTTGTATCAGCCAACGAAATAAACCAGAAAGAAGAAAGCACTCAAGCAGCATCATGTAATCATGTTACTAGACCGCCAGCTGAACCAGCTGAATAAATCCTGAGCAATCATTTCTAGGCGGTTGCACCCAGAAATCATGGCCTGCCGCTTCTCCTCTGGGTGGAGATAGGACCGCATATAGATCCAATGTGTAGCCAAAGGAATAACCTGCAAAAAATAAGTAGCTTTCATTTTGTTAAAAATACAATCATTGCGGATGTTCCATATCGCCCAAAGTAAAGCACATACTCCTACTCGAATTTGTACTTTATCTGTTCTTGCAACCAAATAGCCAATTCCCAAACAGATTGGAAATATTGACGGGTGGTCTTAAATTTAAGGTCATATACGCAATATGCAAAATAATTTTTGCAAACGGACAATCAATAAACAAGTGTTGGATTGATTCATCTTGATCACAAAAACAACACTTCAAACTCCCATGCCAATTCCTTCTCGCCAGGTTATCCTTAGTTAACAGCACTTTCCAACGAAGAAACCACATGGAAATCTGGATTTTCAGTGGAACTTTCATCTTCCAAGTATACTTTCTAAGAAACTTTGTGTGACCATTCATCATATCGTTATTAAGGCTAACATGCATAAGCTGATGAACAAGATGCAGCCATCTATCCCATTTGTTGCTCATTAAAGCTGTCTGAAAAGTGATATTTAAAGGATTGTTAGCAAGAACACTGCCTACGGTTACTTGTTTCCGATGTGCAATATTATAAAGAGAAGGATACTGTTGTGATAAAGGCTTGTCTCCAAGACAAACATCCTCCCAAAATCTTGTGTTCATGCCATTTCCTATGTTAAAAGAACCCCTACTAAAAAAATCCTCTTTAACTCTCATGAGTCCTCTCCAAAAAGGAGAGTCAGATGGTTTCGGATTAACTTGAGCTAGTGTTTTTGATTACACATACTTGTTATGTAACAATTGTTGCCATACACCTTGCTCATTCGGAAGTTTAAAAAGCCACTTACTCAATAGGCATTTTTCTTAATGTCTAACACCTCAATCCCAAGTCCTCCTTGGTCCATAGGACGACAAATGATATTCCACTTGGATAGTCTATATTTTTTCTTATGACCATCGTTTTACCAAAAGAATCTAGATCGGTAAACTTGTAAGAACCGAATTAATAAGGATAAGTCTATCTCCATAAGAGAGTAGTTTACCTATCCAACTACTCAGTTTTTTCTCGAAACGGTCTTCAACCGGTTTCCACTATCCATTTCTCAGTTTTGTAAAATGAATTGGGATCTCTAAATATCTTATGGGGAGGGATCCAGATTCGCACCAGAACAACTCTTTATAATCACGTTCTACTTCTTTGGCTTGACCGAAGCAAAACAGTTCGCTCTTATCAAAATTTATCTTAAGACGAGAAAGTTGTTAAAAAATGCATAAAATGAGCTTCATGTTCAACACTTTTTCTAGATTGTGTTCCATAAAAATAATAGTATCATCCGCGTATTGCAAAATAGATACCCCACCCTCAACTAGATGAGGGATGAGACCATCTACTTGCCCATCTTGCTTAGCTCTGTTGATCAAAATTGCTAACATATCCGCGACGATATTAAACAGGATAGGGGACAAAGGATCTCCTTGCCTAAGCCCCTTATGAGTTTGAAAATATTGACCTATGTCATCATTTACCCTTATACCCACACTCCCGTGGCTTACAAAATCAAGAATCCATTGACACCACTTTCGATCAAAGCCTTCATACGCATGGCTTGTTGTACAAAGGGCCATTTTACTTTATCATACGCCTTTTCGAAATCGATTTTAAGCAGCACACCATCCGTTTTCTTCCTATGAAGTTCATGAATAGTCTCGTGAAGGACCACTAACCCTTCTAAAATATGTCTACCCGGCATTAACTCCATTTGCATTGGCTGAATCACTTTATGGGCTATTCCTGTTAAACGATTTGTGGCAACCTTCGTGAAAATCTTAAAACTTACATTAAGAAGACATATAGGTCGATACTGTTGAATCTAAACCACATTTTGTTTTTTGGGGAGAAGGATTATAGTACCAAAATTAAGATGAAATAATGGTAACTCTCCCCTATGAAACGCCCGAAACATGGCCATAAGATCAAACTTTATAGTGTCCCAGAACCTCTGGCAGAATTCAGCTGGGAAACCGTCCGGTCATGGTGCCTTATTCTTTTCCATCTGTGAGATAGCGGCGTACACCTCCTTCTCGGTGAACTCCGCTGTAAGAATATTGTTCTCTTCCGCAGAAAGTTGTGGAACATCATGCGTTTCAGATTATATTAATGAGAAGCTATTATGAACCGACTTCCCAAATAGCTTTTTGTAGTATTCAGAAATATACATTTTCAAATTTTCCACGCCGACTATCGTTCCCTCATCTTGTTCGAGTTGGAAGATTTTTTCCCTTCTATGTTTACCATTGTCGATAAGATGGAAATACTTAGTGTTATTCCCACCCTCCTGAACATGCTTAACCTTTGCTCGTTGCACCCACTTTGATTCTTCAACACGTCTAAGTTTTGACAGATCATCATTAGCCTGTCTCAAATCATCGTGTTCAACCGCATTAAGGGGGCATGATTCTGCCTTAATATCGAGGTAGTCAATAATTTTACCAAGGCGCTCCTTTTCTTTTTTATACACGCTACTAAGATTCTTAGCCCAACCTCTTAAGAAGCTTCTGATATGGCGTATCTTACGTTGCCAAGTCGCCATCGGGTCGTTACAATTTGAGATGGAAGCCCACTCGGCAGCAATCATCTAAAAAAAACCTCTTTCTGTAGCCAAGATAATTCGAACGAAAAATGAGGTTTATTCCCTAGGTGAGCTTGTTCACCTGAATCGATAATAATAGGAGTGTGATCTGATCCTGCACGAGGTAACGCCCTCACCGTAGCTAACGGAAATTTTTGCTCCCAACTAACAATTGCAAAGACCCTATCTAACTCCTCATAGGTCGGGATATCTCTGTGGCTTGCCCACGTATATTGTCTTCCTGAGAGCTCTAATTCTCTCAATTCAAGACTCTCAATAATAGCGTTAAAAATAAAAAGCCAACACACATTGAAATTGTCGTTATTTTTCTCTTCTTGACGACGAATAATATTATAGTCCCCACCAATAAGCATAGGGAGGTCCTCATCCTCACACATACGAACTAATTCGGCAAGAAATTTGGGCTTATGCACCTCTTGCCGCACCATATACCGGAATTAGAGACCACTCAAAGCCATCAGTTTTAGACCGAAGGTGGAACTTTACACAAAATTCTCCCATCACAACTTTTTTGACATGGATAGAAGTTTTGTTTAACCCCACCAAAATACCACCCGACCTCCCTTGTGGAGGTAGGCAGTACCATTCATAGTCTAAACCACAGGAAAGGTGATTCAAGAAAGGAGCCAAAAAGTTTGCCCTCCCAGTTTCTAAAATCGCAAAAAAGTCAAGTTTGAAGTCTCTAATGGTTTCATGAATAAGAGAGTGTTTCGCAGGATCTCGAATCCCATCACTATTCCAAAAGGCACCTTTCATCTTAAGATTTCTTTTTTAATCTAGAGCTTTTCCGCACCCCCACCACATATGTACGTTTTTTCTTGCCAACTCTAGTTGATCTACCCACACGGTTTGGATGATCCTGGTGATATACCAAACCTAAACTTTCATCCCCTATTAAGTCTTCACTCGGACTAAGAGCTGTATTAACAACCAAACTAGAAAGTTCCTTCGTACCCTCTCTAACCTCGGCCTCAGCCTTTCTTCTATTTAGGGTAATTAAGGTTCGTTCTAAATTTGTATCTTTTAACGTGTTAACCGAAGATAAAATCTGACTCGGCGATTCTCTGTGGGAAACTCCTAAATTAGACGCTCTAACGACTACAACATTTGTAGGAATAGAAGCAAGAGAAAACTTAGGTGGTGGAGTACCTGAGGAGAATCCTGGGTCACGAGATAAGGCCACATGTTGAACCCGTTCCATAGTAGCAGCATCGGCATTGGGCTGAGCTCGTATGCGTGCACTAGATCGCACACCAATAGCAGCAGCCTCTGGAATGCCACCATAGGCGATAACTTCCTCCTTGGAATAACGGCCACCTAGGAACACCCCCATACCGCCCATGGCCCTATATCCTCCTGACATGGTATGAACGGGCGATCGAGGTGAAGGGGAAGACATCCCTGGACTCAACCCCAAACCCCCTTCTGGCGTTTTGGGTGAATCAACACCTGCAGCTGAATGGCAGTGGGATCCCAAGGTAGAACCTCCGTGTGAAGTGCTAGATGTGTCTGAAGAAGGTACCATTGTACTTGTTGGAGACGGCACATAATCTGCAATAGGTGACATAGTTGCAACAGGAGTTAAAATCGTCGTAGGCCAGCCAGTCTGCACCGAGTCCGTGGCCTCCTGCCTCGGATCATGCACCTCCACCGTGCCCTCATGGCCCTGCGGATCTCTCGTCCCATCGACATCGGTGACAACATCGTTCACCACCTCCTCCTGAGCCTATCCTCCGAACCATCAGGCCCGGCAGAGAAAAGGGGGCGGCAGGCTGCCACGGCATAGAAATGCGCTGAAACACTGCCGCGGCAGGAGAGCGACTAGGTGCAGAAAAATCGATATTTCTTGCCACCTCTGCCCCGTGACACCTTGTGCGAATAGGAGCGGATTTAGCTAGCATTGCCTCCTCTTCCTCTACCATCTGAAACCATGACATCTTAGGAGCCAAAACACCTCCACGTTTCTTAGTTGGAGAGAGCTCCTCCTCACTAATAGAACCGAACTGCAAATGTTGCACTTGTTTGGCAACATTAGTACAAGCAGAATTTTTGGGCTGAGTGTTAGTGTCCTCAACCTGACCATTCTTAGCCCTCTTCTCCACATGATCATTCTTGCCAAGATCTTTAGAATTACTGTTACCCTCCTCATCTTTACCCTCATCATCTTTACCCTCGTCGTCCACATCAACATCCATGTCAAGCAACTCACCATCGTCCCCTCAACAAAGAACTGGATTCCGAATCCTTCACCATTATAAAAGTGATATGTTTCGCATGGAATATTCTGAGGGTTGGAACAAGAAACTAAAAGACGCACAATACCATGCTCTCTAGTGAATTTCATGTCAACTTCCTTGGTTTGACCAATGAGCGAACCAACAGCGAATAGAGCCAAGTAATCTCTACGGAGTGTTTCCGGGCAGCTTGTACCCGAACCCGAACATTAATTAAGCTCCATTTGCCCTGCTGCGAGGCCACCTCTTCAAAGTGCATTGTACAAGGGCTGTTTTCAACTTCAATAAAAAAAATTAGCCTTTCCCAATCAGCTTTGGTAGGGAAGCACACCCTAAACCCATCATCACCCGCTGGGGACAAATCCCATTGGTGATCACCAGGGACCAGCCAGTCCAGCTCCTTAGCAACCCGTGAGACCGTCATAGAACCAGCAGAAATACGAATCCGGCCCTCCCTTCCACTATCATTTTTCACCCGAATGTTATCAGTTTTAGGAATTAGGAAGAACATCAAATTTTCCTGGCATAGGACATACAAGACCGCTGTAGGCTTAGGCATTCCCAACAAGGGGCAGCTAGCATCTGCATGTTTTGCCGAGTCACAAGAGATACACAACACTGCCATGCAATCTATTGCTAAATGCCCAGTAAGTGAACACCTATAACAGAGAGTTTTACCCGCTTTTTTTTGCCTTAGCTCCTCCTCCCACAACAGCTGCACCCTCGGCTTGCCCAACACTTTGAACTTGTACCTCAGCCTAGGTGTTCACTGGTGCAACTACAACCTCTGCCACCGAGGGGACTCCACCGCATTGCGCCCCCTGTTTTATATTCTCTATGGGGTCCTGCTGAGGTGGTACACGCTGATTGAAACGACACCCACGGCCAAAAGATCTTCCACGGCCACCATAGCGACCATGGGCAGTGAACCATAATCCTCTACCCTGCCTACGATAGCGTTGGTTTCCTCCGATTCCAGCTCCACTGAAACCTTGGCCTGCACCTTGCCCACCTTCAAAAGAACCTTCCTCAAACTGTCCAAAGTTACCAGCAAAACCATTACCATTGAACTGCTGATTCTCATTACCCCAATCAAAGTTTAGATTAGAAAAACCTCCTCCATTGGCACGAGAGAATGCCCCGCTTAAAAAAACTAATTATGTGTAAGGAAACCTTTTGTTCCCCTCCCCACACCACCTATGCCAATATTATTCCCCCCTTGATATCCTCCTCGAGCCCCACTGGCTTGACCAGCGAAGCCCGATCCCTTCTTACCCTGGCCACCCTGCTGGTATGCGAACTGCTGCCGCTGATTGTTGAAGTTGCCAGCGTTGAAGCCATTCTGAACATTGTTGTTGTTGACTTGAGCATTACCTCCATTGAACTGAGTATTAGCATTGTTGAATTGATTGTTGCCTGAGTTAAACCCTCCACCTCTGCCAGCCTGAGGCGTGCCAGGAAACCTCGACCCCTTGCCGGCCATTACGATCGGCGCGATGGAGTCTCGAGCTCCAGCCGCCGCTCTGGCTGAGATCACGGGTGCAACACCTTGAGAATTGCGCCATCGTAACCCTAGAAGTCTCCTTAATGAAAAGCTCTTGGGCTTACGTCTCTGCGATGTATCGTTAAAAGACGGATGACCAGACTGACCCTTGTGGTCTGTTTGATCACCAAAAGCCGGCCTTGGGCCACATAAGGCCTTGTGCCTTGTAGGCCCGGATAGATTGAAATTTGAAAAAACGTTCACACCGTGATTTGCGTGATCCGAGAAGGTTGACGAAGATCTCATCACCGGTGAAGCCAGATGCCTCCTGGTTGCCGGTAGAGTCAGCTGCCTCCTGGTCGCCGACGTCAACGCAGCAGGCCTCCTTGCACTCCTCGCCCGAGACGACGTCGCGGCCTTCCTCCTCCTCGAGACGACGGTCCAATCTGCCGTGTTAAAAGCCTTCACCAACGTGAACATCATCGGTGCATGCACCGGGAGGTTAAACGGCGAAGGGCTCCGGCATCGACTAGGACCTGCCAACGATGAACTCACCGGTGAAGAGGACGGTAGACGAAGCTCCTTCGCCGCCCATCCCTTCACTCTTCTCTTCTCTTCTTTCCTAGTCAGCTTATCCTCGATATCTCGGTCGCTCCGCTCAACCGGAGTGCGACAAAGATAACGCCAAGATCGATCCGGTGAGGCCTGCACCGAATCCACCGACTCTCCATCGCTGAGATCCGACGAGCGCGCCTAGAATTTCCCAAGCGACCTGCCGGCGCCGGCGAGAACGTCTTCGAGGTCGCCTTCAGGGTCGCCCTCAGGGTCGCCCATCCTATCCCCCCTCACCATCCGTGTCAGCATCAGATGACAAGAGGGGTAGATAGTCTCACCACGGACATAATCAGAATTGTCATTTTGGAGCAGTTTTGAATATCCTGTCTCAATAGTTTTAAAAGACCCTTGGTCTTTATAGCCTGTCCTCCAGGTGGATGCCAGCACGTCAGCGCACCCAATCTCGTGAACGGAAGCAGGTGCTTTCCTTCCGCTGACGACGCTCCCTTGTTGCCACCGCATGTGGGCCCCTTTGTCAGATACAAGGTTAACAATCCACTCTTATTGAGAACTAGCTTGACCCCAAGCCGGTGCACGTGGTAACAAGCACTTCAGATCGTCGTAGTCTTCCCATGTAGCTAAGGTCTCAGGCTGCCCGGACCATTGAATCAGAGCTTGAGTGACAGTCACTGGTCCACGTTGGCGTAGGCGACGTTAGAAAACACAGGAAAGCACAACCAAGGGATCAATTTGGGATGGCAAGTGGGACCGTACCTGAGTGTCAGCACCAATAGCCTTCTTCAGCTAGACTAGTACACATAAAAGGACTCCATGCCAGAGAATATCTTTGTTTGAGGGTTTTTTCACTGTATCTGATTTTTTTCAAAAAATGGTCAAAATGGCCACCATGACTATTTATCGAAAGAGGTCAAATTCTCTAAACTAGCGATGTTTCTGTGATACAACCACTAGTTTTATATCTTAAAATTATTTAAATAAAAAATTCAGACCAAACTATCAAACACTTGTAGTTCAAATTTGGATTACTTTCGGAAAATCAGCATAAAATCATTTAACTAGGAAAATTTAGATAGAAATTAAAAAAATTCCTCATACTTGGGGTTTATCCATCAAATGTGAACTACACTTTGTGAGAAATAGATGGGTGCCATTTTGCACCACATTTTTTGTACATGGTTAATAAAAAAATCATTTTTACCACTTAGAAAAAAGGAAAATGATATTTATAAAAATAATTTGAAAAATACCTTCAGGAGCATTGCTTCCTATACCAAGATACACCTATTTGTCGAATATGAGAATTTTATCACAAACTATGTCGTGGGAATTGCCATAACTTGATCATTTGGCTCCATGCAAGAGGATTTTTTTCATAGCAAGTTTATCGATGTTTCAGTGATGCAAAAGATGATATGGATGGCATATTTGAATTCCTCTCATTTTTCTAATTGATTTAGACATTTTATTTGTCAAATTTTGATTTACAGATTTAAAGATATGAATTATTCCATATTAAATATTATTACATAATCACTGTTATTTATTCAAAAATATTATTACATAATCATTGTTGTTTATTCAAAAAATATTATTACATAATCGTTGTTATTTATTCAAATAAATTTTAAAATTTAAACAATAAAAAAGTGTAACATCATGACCCAGGGGTCAAACGGGACCTTTAGTCCCGGTTGGAGATACCAACCGGGATTAATGGGGTTGCGGCAAGCTGTGGGCGGTACGAGCCCTTTTAGTCCCGGTCGGTGTCTCCAACCGGGAGGTGCACCTTATTTTTTGTACTTGGTTCACAAAAAGTCATTTTTGTCACTTAGAAAAACGAAAATTATATTTATAAAAATAGTTTAAAAAATCCCTTCGGAACCATTGCTTCCTATACCAAAATACACCTTTTTGTCGAATATGAGAACTTTATCACAAACTATGTCGTGGGAATTGCCATAACTTGGTCATTTGATTTGAAACTTATAGATGTTTATACATGATAGACCTTTTTGTGAAGATTGTGTTTGAACAATTTGTCAAAAATCAAGTTTATCATTTTTCATAGTAACTAGTACACATAAAAGGACTCCATGCCAGAGGACATCTTTTTTGAGGTTTTTTTTCACTTTATCTGATTTTTTTCAAAAAACGGTCAAAATGGCCACCATGACTATTCATCGAAAGAGGTCAAATTCTCTAAAACTAGCGATGTTTCTGTGATATAACCACTAGTTGTGTATCTTAAAATTATTTTTAAAATAATTTCAGACCAAACTATCAAACACTTGTAGTTCAAATTTGGATTACTTTCGGAAAATCAGCATAAAGTCATTTAACTAGGAAAAATTAGATAGAAACAAGAAAATTCTTCATACTTGGGGATTATCCATCAAATGTGACTACTCTTTGTGAGAATTAAATGGGTGTCATTTTGCACCACATTTTTTGTACTTGCTTCACAAAAAAGTAATTTTTACCACTTAGAAAAAGGAAAATGATATTTATAAAAATAATTTGAAAAATACCTTCGGAACCATTGCTTCCTATACCAAGATACACCTATTTGTCGAATATGAGAATTTTATCACAAACTATGTCGTGGGAATTGACATAACTTGATCATTTGGCTCCATGCAAGAGGTTTTTTTTCATAAAAGTTTATCGATGTTTTGTGATGCAAAAGATGATATGGATGGCATATTTGATTCCTCTCATTTTTCTAATTGATTTGGACATTTTATTTGTCAAATTTCGATTTACGGATTTAAAGATATGAATTATTCCATATTAAATATTATTACATAATCACTGTTATTTATTCAAAAATATTATTACATAATCATTATTATTTATTAAAAAATATTATTACATAATCGTTGTTATTTATTCAAATAAATTTTAAAATTTAAACAATAAAAAGTGTAACATCATGACCCAGGGGTTAATATGATTGATATGATACTAATATCAGTAAGTTCTAACTTCTCATTTGGAAACTAATTTGGAAGGAACTCAAAAGTTAAGAATGAGAAGTTTGAGCAGGGTAAATAATTTGACATGTGATTAAGTGTATAATTAGAGATTAAGTGTGTGACTAAATGGAAAATATTGGAGTAGAATTAAGAATAGAATTAAGTGGAAAATATTAGAATAGAATTGAAAATAGAATTAAAAAAACATCCGGTTTGTGGAGCAGACTTTTAATACCGGTTGGTAACACCAACTGGGACTAAAGGTCCTCCCCTTTAGTCCCGGTTCGTAACACCAACCGGGACTAAAGATTCTCCAGTCCCAGCGCTCGCCGTAGCCACGTGGAGAGCCTTTAGTCCCGGTTTGTGGCCAACCGGGACTAAAGGATGAGGCCTTTAGTCCCGATTTCGTAGTACCGGTTGGATAACCGGGACTAAATCCCGTTCCCAACCGGTACTAAAGGCCCCTTTTCTACTAGGGATGTGTGGAACCACATGTATATGTATACTAGCTAATATGTGACATATTACTCAATTTCAGTGACTCAACTAAACAGCGTCTGTTCTATTTGACGTGAATTCAAAGAGGACATAGCAGCTAGGTGCTACTCGGTACTTTATTGGAGCTATGTTAACATGGGCTATAGTCAGAATGAGTAACATCATTGTCAGCCCATAATTTTAACTTATTTTTCTTGTGCTGATACATGTCAACTCATTCTGTAGTGATTACATATAAACAAGCATATAGAATAATATTGGTACATGTTTAAATCCTTTTCTGCCATAAATAAAATTCTTATTAGAAGATTTTCTTAGAACTGTAAGTTTACCATCTAGTTATCTACACATGAGTAAAGCACATACAATGTTGTACAGCACATATAATGCCAGCAATTAGGATTTTTTTTGTTCTTATGTAGAGCAGCAAGCAAGCAGGTCCTGATTTACTTGGCATGCATGTGTCATTTTTTTTTCTTACATGCAGGGCACTAATAACTAATCTCATGTTAGATCCCAAGCGACGGGCGACGCCACCGGCAGTGGAGATTCGACTGGGAACACTAATGAAAACTGTGATGAGGCCATCGACATGGCCAAGTTCGGCGGCAAGCGGGCAACATAACTGATGCATGGATGTGGAACTAATGGCTCCAACAATTCTAACATTGCTTCTTGAGAAGTAGTTGTCGACTTCTGATATGGCCAAGCCATGGTTTGGTTGTTGAAATAAAGTCGGAAATATATCCATAGTCTGGTGCGGAAATTAAGTCGGAAATAATGAAGCAAAGAGGCCAGGGACATGATTCCAAACTTGTAAAGACTTAGGTACGTACCGACGTAAAGCACATCGATCCTGGGAAGGGGTAGCAGCTGGGAGCCTGGGACGACGACTGTAAAGTTGTGGCCGTACATGTAAGTACATACATGCATAGCATGTTGGATACTTTATATCTTTTAACATAACATGACGGCAATAAGACTACGTAGGTGATTGCTGTGGTAAACAAGTACACATACCGGGAGGGAGAGAGAAAGATGCAGGAGATTTGGAGGGTTGTGCAATGGTGGGATGATTGGCAGCTGCGCATCCTCGTCCTGGGCAGCCTGGGCCTCCAATGGTTCCTCCTGCTGGCTGCCCCCATGCGCAAGTTCACCATCCCGCACCTCTGCAGGACATGCATCTGGCTGGCATACATTTCCAGCGACGCTCTGGCAATCTACGCGCTCGCCACCCTCTTCAATCGCCACGCAAGGGGCAGCAGCTGTGGCTCCGCTGGGGCGAGCTCGAGCAGCATCCTGGAGGTCCTATGGGCTCCCATCCTCCTCATCCACCTTGGCGGGCAGAAGGAGATGACCGGCTACGAGATCGAAGACAACGAGCTGTGGACGAGGCACACCGTGACCCTGGTGTCCCAGGTGGCAGTCGCCCTCTACGCCTTCTGCAAGTCGTGGCCCAGCTCCAGCTCCAGCGACTGGAAGCTGCTGGCGGCCGCGGTCCTTCTCTTCGTCGTCGGGGTCGCCAGCTTCAGCGAGAAGCCCTTCGCCCTCAACAGGGCCAAGATCAAGAGGCTGGCGGCCGTGTCGGCGTGGGTGCAAGGGACCAGGAAGCCTTCCAAATGGACGGAGCGCATAAACCACTTCTTCCAGTTCGAGGAGAGCAGCTGCTTCAGTACAGATCTCTCAAGTGCCGCCGCAGGAGGCGGACGATGGTGCGGGGGGAAGCAGCAGGAGCGCGAGAAGCCAGCGGTGGCCTTGACGGAGGCCGACAAGGTGCTGATGGTGCTCTCGGACATGTCGCTGCTGGCTGCGGCCAATGACCTGGTAGCGCGAGGGAGAGCTCGCAGCGTGGAGGAGGTTCTACCACCGCTGACTGTCGCGAGAAAGCCCTGCCGCGCTGGCTGCGCAACGCCTTCGCCTTCATCTACACCAGAGCCACCGTGGTGGTCACTCCTCTCTACCTGCTCTACCACCTGTTGGCGGTCCCGGTCCTGCACATGACCGCCCTGACGCTGTTCACGACGAGCGACAAGCGCCCGTACAGGCGCGCCGACGTGAAGATCACGTACATCATCCTGTGCCTCACCGCCGCGCTGGACGTCTTCGCCGTGTTCGTCCGCCAGCTGCTATACCGGCTCATGTCCATGACGAGAGTCGCAGCGCTGTGTGAGACGGTGCCCGGCTACAACCTCATCGACGCCGCTCTCTCGGAAGGTAACAGGAGCACCGGGTGGATATACAGGTGTGCCAGGCGCATGGGCTTCAGCCTGGACTTGCACCAGTGCAGGCCTCAGCGACATGGTAAAGTGTACAGGAAGGTCGCACAGACTGTGATTACAGATTTGGTGGATGCACGAGGCCGAGACCTTGCCAGTTACAGGATCTTCGACGATTCATCTGCTGCTGCTGCTGCAGGCACCAACAGGGTCTTGGATGGTTCAGCTGATATATCGATTGAGCTGATCGCCAATAATTCCAAAATCAATAATTGGGCTTTAAGCAAGGAGCTGCAAGAGCAGTGTGGCGACGAGATAAGGAAAAGCTTGTGTGCTGTCTCATTCGACCGCGGCGTCCTCCTGTGGCACATCGCCACCGATCTTTGCCGCTGTTGCATTGATGGAGATGAAGAGGAAGAAGAAGAAGGAGGGGGAGGAGGAGAAGAAGAAGAAGAACAAGAACAAGAGCTGCAGCAACAACAACGACACAGGAGGAACCCAGCATTACGGCTTCATAGGGAGTGCACAGTTGCAATATCCAACTACATGGTGCACCTGCTCAATGTCAACCCCGAGATGCTGCTCACTGGAAGCAGGCACCATCTCATCTCCGAAGCCATCAAGGAAGTCAACAAATACTTGCTTTTGCTGAAGAAGAAGAAGTTGAGCCGACAAGACATAGATCAGCTCATTGTCGACATGGAGCACAAGGGGCTTAACGAGTCAAGCTCGAACGGTTTGACGAGCCCGAACATTTTTGACAGCCCTAACAAGGAGTCTGCAGACAACGGACATGAAGATAACCATGTTTTCCACGTCAAAGAGGCATGCAAGCTTGCGAAAGAGCTGTTGGAGTTGCAGGACGCCACACGTTGGATGCTCATGTACCGGGTGTGGTTGGGCATGCTCTGCTACTCTGCTGGCATGTGCAGGGGTTACCTGCACGCCAAGAGCTTGGGTGAAGGTGGAGAGTTCCTGTCCTTTGTCTGGCTTATGCTCGCGCTCAAGGGGGCCAAGACTTTGGCCGACAAGCTTCAGATGCCGCCGCCGGAGACTTAACATTTATCAGGATCAGGATTAATGCCTAGCTATTGTACTCTAGCAAGCTTCTTGTATTGTATCACGTTCTATGTTAAGGCGGTTTATAGTGGAGAGTAACATAAGCTAGTATTATGAATATGATACTTGTCTATGTTACTATCTTCATAGTGGATAGTAACATATGTGTGATGTCATTCAAATGTGGTGTTCGAGATCATGCTAGAATTACTGCTACTAACATTCAGTTTAGATATGTTGTTTTCAGATATGATGTTTTCATCCTGTCTGGCTTAGAAGAGGTGGCGTACGAGAGCAATTCTCTGGCTTGAAATCATGAGATGATCTGACGCCTCAAAGGAGAGTTTACTTCTACAGAGGAGAAAACTTTTTAGCAACAGGATACCCTCCTTATGGGTGCTATTCTCAGTGGTTTTTGTGAGAACATTGTTGACTCGTACTTACCCATTGCTACTGGCAAGTATATGTGGAATGCGCTCGAGTCCAAGTTTGAAGTCTCGTGTTAAACGGTAGGGCTTGTAGTTATTAGTATATTATTGTTGTAGCAATTGTAACCAAATTCGGTGTGATTATAAACCGAATATTGGATCTCGACTTGACTCTCACGCTTGTAACAATACGCGTTGTAATCCGGTTGATTGACCTTCTATTTAACACGTAGAGCAAGCCGAGACAAAAGCATCGCTTCAATCCAATATACATAGAATTTTATATTGTATTAGATCTCGTCCTCCACGTCCTATCCATGGCGAGCTGATCCACTAGTCCTCTCAACAACTTGCTTTTCGTTCATGTCGTCACTGACAAACTCACCAAGGGCAACCACGTTCTCTGGAAAGCCCGGGTCATGTCGGCAATCAGGGCCGGGCACACAGATGGAAGTTTACCTCGACACCGAGCATGGGCCACCAGCCCGGGGAATCTCAGTGAACAAGGAGAGAGAAACAATCATCTAGGCAAACACACTCTATGTTATGTGGCTGGCACAAGACCAGCAGCTCCTATGTTTTCTCTTGATGACATTTTCGTGGGAAGCTCTTACGCAGGTTTTCTGGAACACAACATCGGCAACTCTATGGGCCGCGATAGAAGATATGTTTGCCTCGCATACTCGAGCCCGCACGGTGTTACTCGCATCGTGCTGCCAACACGCATAAATGGAACCTGAGCATCGCCGAGTACTTCGGCAAGATCATATCGCTAGTGGATGAGATGGCCGCCAGCGGCAAGAAGCTCGATGAGGAAGAAATAGTCTCCTACTCCCTCGACGGCCTGGACACTGAGTACAACTCGGTAGTCTTGGCTATCTGCTCTCGCATTGAGCCAGTCTCTGTGGCGGAACTCTACACACAACTCCTGAGCTTCGAGATGCATCTCGAACTACTGCAAGGTGGCTCAAAATCCTCTGTGCATGCTACTATGCGTGGTGGACGCGGACGTGGACAAGGTTGTGGCAATGGAGACCGCTGCCGTGGAGCCCCGGACCAGGCCGTGGCAATGGAGGTCGCGGCAACTACCGCGGGTGTAACTACGACAGCAAAAACAGTGGTGGCAGCAACCGCAACAACAACATCAATGGGGGCAATGGAGCATCCAATCTGTGCTGGCAACTGTGTGGCAATATCAGCCGCACCGTCCACAAGTTTCTGATACTCTTGTTATAGTGAGTCAAATGATGATTCAGTTTGGGATGCATGTCAAAAGGGCAAGAGTCATCAATTACCTTACCCCAAGTTGTTTAGTGAATCTAGCACTCCTATAGAACTTGTTTTTTATTTTTATTTTTGGGTTCTTCCTTTAAGACAGTTGCACGAAAGAAATATTATGTTAGTTTCATTGATAATTTCCTAAAGTTTACTTGGATCTATTTTCTTAAAACAAAATCTAAAGTGTTCCAAAAATTCCATGATTTTCATAATCTACTTGAACGCCAATTCAACAGAAAAATTCTTGCCATGCAAACAGATTGGGGTGATGAGTATGAGAAACTGAACTCCTTTTTTACCAACGTTGGCATCTCCCATCATGTATCATGTCCCTATGCAGATTAACAAAATGATTTGCCTGAAAGGAAACATTCGTTATATCATTGAAGTAGGGTTGTCTCTTCTTCAAGTTCGTAAGGTTCTCTTAGGAGAAGAATTGTACCCATCAACTTATATTTGGTAGAACCATGGTGGGGAATCTATTACCCTGAGCTCTCAATGGATGATATTTGAAGAGATTCTATATGTGTGTGTGAAAAACAGACTATTACCCTGAGCTCTCAATGGATGATATTTGAAGAGTATTCTCTGACACGCAAGCTCTGCCAGAAAACAGGGTGACATGTGTTGAAAATCAGTTTTGGCCGATAGCTTTTCCATGTATGACACTAGGATGACTCGGGCAGACACGTCCAAGAAGCACTCGGAGACAGGAACACTCGATCGTCGCAGGAAGCGATGGATGTGAAGATCTATACGGAATCATGAAGACACTAGAAGACATGGCCGATCAAGCAAGATGATGGAAGGAAGCCGATTTCTGCCAAAAGACCTACAAAGTCTAATTCTAATATGCTGCGTCGTAAACGCGTCACACGAACACGTCCTCGTGTACCCGCGGCGCCAAGGGAGATACTCCGCAACTCGCACCGCGGGTACACGAGGACGTGTTCGTGTGACGCATTTAGGACGCAACACACTTTTTGGTGACTCGGATGGGGACATTTCATCTACAAATTGGACAGCAGTGACCAATTCAAAGTCGGATTCGGCCGCCATCAACACCGACAACATCATCAAACCAACTCTCGAGGAGTTGTCAGAAGAACAACGCCAAGGCTTGGTGGCGTGGAAGAAGCAACGTGACGAGCAGTTCGAGTTGCTGCGGCAGAAGCGGGACGAGGCGGATCAGGACATGTACGTGGCAAGTTTTAAGAAAGATTGGCAAGGTGTTATCTCGCCGATCAAAGAGCCGGAATACGCACCTCTGAACATCGACATCGACAAACCCGCTGTAAGAAGTAGCCTCTTTTCTCCTGAACAAATAGCCAAAATTCAATACCATGTTTCACAAGGTACAAACAATGTTTATGATCTCATAACGGAACATAGTAAGACTAGAGAAAACACACCCCTAAGCCGGCCATCGGATGTACCGCCGATAGGCCAAAACAGGATAACCAGCTTGCATCTATGCTACCATGTCCGACTCCCATCCAAAGCGTGCCTTACTCAACTAGACAACCGAGTCAAGTAGTGCTTTTAGGCGGCGAGTCGATGCCGAACCAAAATTCAGCTCCTTGGGTGCAAGCCGGCCCTATGACCAGTTCTGCTGTTGTACTGTCACAATCATCCAACATGGATGACATAATGGCCAAGTTTAGGAAATAATTGGACCAAATGGCATACGATAAATTTGGGGTGATGCCAAAGCATAGAACTTACACCAAACCCTATCCCAAATATTTTGACTTACAACCTTATCCCCCTGGTTATCAAGTTCCTGAGTTTTCTAAATTTAACGGGGTGGATAATAAATCTACATGGGAACATATTAGTCAGTATTTGGCTCAATTAGGCAAAGATAATCATGATCATCATAAAGTTCGCTTGTTCTCGTTATGTTTAACCGGCATAGATTTTTCATGGTTTTCGGCTTTAGCTCCCAATTCTATACATACCTGGTTTCACTTAGAGCAAAACTTTCATGAACAGTTCTTTGCCGGAGAAATTGAATTAAAGTTGCCCCATCTTACATCGGTTAGGCAGAAACAAGATGAATCAGTACCCGACTATGTCAAGAGATTTAGAAATACCAGAAACCGGTGTTACAGTTTGGTGATAACTGAAAGAGACATGGCCGATTTAGTTCTTAATGGTTTGCATCCCACTTGAAGGAAAAACTAGAGGGATATGAATTTCTGAGTGTCGGCCAGGTTCAGGAGAAAGCTCTGGTTCAGGAAACCCGAGCTAATGAGACAAAAGATTCACATCCGATGAGTCGTAGCCGGCTTAACACTATTGAAAATAATGCCGGCTCAGATGAGGAAGCCGGTGTATATGCTGCCGAGTTTGCTTGGCCGACTAAAGCCAAACCCTACGAATGTGATGATCTAAAGATGATTTGCAAGAATCGGGAAGACGAGTTTTAATGCAGTTTCGATGTAGACAAGTGCGATAAGATATTTGATGCCTTGTTGAAACACAAAGTGATAAGGATCAGTCATGTTATACCATCGCCTGACGAGTTAAGGCGGCGGGTTTATTGCAAATATCACCATTCTTTCTCTCATGCTACTAATGATTGTAATGTTTTTCGTCGACATATCCAATCGGCCCTTAATGACGGATGATTGAGTTTTGCCGGCATGGCAATTGATCAACAACCGTTCTCGATGAACGCGCTAGACCTGGAGGGAAAGAAAATTCTTATTAGACCTGGCAATTGATCAACAAATCTAACGTGGTTATTGGTGAGCCCAGGAACAACGGAAATAACGAAAAGGCGGCTGGAAGAAAGGTAACGATAAGCCGGCAACCCGGAGGCAAGGAGGTTATCAGGATCACCATCAGCAATCCTACGCTCGGCGGGCAATGACAAGAGCCACCAAATTCACCACCAAGGTTCATCAAGCCTAGAAGTCCGAAGTCAGCCAATGGAAGATCAATGCAGCCAATGCCACCTACAAGCGTATCAGGCCGACTTTCAACATGTTGCTGAACAACTACGTTAGGTCAGCCGGCTCAAGTTCAAGTCAGTATTATGTGAAACGACCAAGGTCACCTTCGATGGAGAATTTCAGTCGGCATGTTAAGCCGGCTAGGAAAATATCACCACCTTCAAGGAGCATGTTTGACGAAAGCCGGCTGGGTCCAGCGAGTCAAGCGGCTAAACATTTGACGAATTCAGGGGTGAGAAAGACGTGGCGTGCCAAGTTACAGGGTTTTAAGGTGGATGAGTCGCATAGCAAGTCGTGCAGCGACTCGCTCATTATTGGTACCCAGGTACTGAAGCTCAAGAAGCCGGTCGTCGAGCCGACAAAGGACATGCTAGTACTTACTATCGCGACCAAGGTTGCAGACGCTAGTTCTAGTCAAGAAAAGCCGCGTGACCCAAAGTATACTCAGCCAAGGTGGTGCCCTACGGGGTTAACCAAAACACAGAAAAGAAAGCTGCAAAGGCTGAGAAATCAAGAGATGGCGGAAGAAAAAGCCGAGCAGCTCAGAGATGCTAACTTTAACTGGGAGTATCCAATGATGCCTTCTCAAGTATTGGTACCCAAGCCGACTAAGTTGGTGGTTCCCACATCTACTGCATTGGTTCCTGCTGCAGAAAGTGAGACAGAGCCGGTTATTTTGCCGGCTATTACTTATTCCTCGTGGGCCGACGAAGTAGAAGCAGCAGATCAGGCGAGAGAAACCGAATCAGCCAACGGCGATTCGGCAATGTGCAAGTTGGCAGAGATTGAATCGTCAAGCAACGAGCGGATGACGAAGACCTGCTAATTTACGAGGAAACGCCGACTCGAACGGACATGGACATTAATATGGTATATTATCTGCCCGCTGAATTCCGTGCTGTGAATTAAGACGACGAGGTTGCTCAGATTGACTTTGGACCCAAGAATGCCATCTTCGAGAAGCCGGAGGAACCGGTTAAACAACTCAGGCCCTTTTACATCAGAGGACACATCAATGGGAAGCCGGTTACCAGGATGATGGTTGATGGTGGCGCTGTGGTGAATCTAATGCCATATTTAGTCTTTAAGAAATTACAGCTCGATGATTCCGACTTAATGAAGACGAACATGGTACTCAATGGTTTCGAAGGCGGAGAAGGGATAGAACCCAAGGAAATTATCAGCTTGGAGCTCACAATTGGAAGCAAGACCTTGACTACTGCTTTCTTCGTGGCTGAGGTGCGAGGAAACTACAACATGTTGTTAGGGCGTGATTGGTTACATGCAAACCAGTGTGTTTTGTCTACTATGCACCAACAGCTGGTTCAGTGGGTCAACGATGAAGTAGAGGTTGTCCCCGCAGACAGTTCGGCTTAAATCGCATTAGCCGAATCACTTGTTGACTGGCAACACTCCAACGCCACGTGCCTTTATGGGCGTGATTTATCCGGGTTCAACCTCCTGAGTGCCAACAGGGACAGATTCGTGCCGGTATCTCTAAAACCGATTGGGAGAAATCGGCTTTAGCTTAAATAAATGGATCACAATGGCGAATGGCTCTAAAAGCGTCTGGATTAGTATCGGGCCAACATGAACGATATGTTTGAAGCTATTGAAGAATCAGAAGAGTTGGAAAAATTGGGACAAGGCTTTACGTCGGCTGACCGCTCGAGGAGGTGGATATTGGAGATGGCACAGTACCAAGGCCGATGTTCGTGAGACAGAATTTAGAAGCCGATTATAAGCATGAGTTAATCGAGCTAATTAAGGAGTATGTGGACTGCTTCACGTGGGAATACCACGAGATTCCCGGGTTAAGCCGCGAGCTCGTTGAGCATCGGTTACCCATCAAAGCCGGCTTTAGACCACACAAATAGCCGGATCAAAGAGGAGATTGGCCGGGTTTTAAAGGCGAATTTTATCCGGCCTTGCAGATATGCCGACTGGATTTCAAAAATTGTTCTAGTTGCCAAAAAGGGATCCGGCAAAATCAGGGTGTGCATAGACTTCAGAGATATCAACAGAGCTACACCCAAAGATGAATATCCTATGCCAATAGCCGTCATGCTTATCAATGATGCTTCAGACCACAAGGTTATCAGCTTCTTAGACAACATCGTAGGGTACAACCAAATATTCATGGCCGAAGAGGATTCGGCTAAGACGGCGTTTCGCTGCCCTGATTTCGTTGGTTTATTCGAGTGGACGGTGATGACCTTCAGGTTGAAGAATGTTAGCGCCACATATCAGAGAGCGATGAACTTGATATTTCATGATCTTCTTGGAGTCATACTAGAAGTCTACATCGATGACGTGGTGGTTAAATCGGACGGCGGTCATCTCATTTGGCCGACTTAAGCCTTGCGTTTGAAAGGATGAGGAAATACGGGCTCAAGATGAATCTATTGAAGTGCGCCTTTGTCGTGTCTGCTGGGAGATTTTTAGGTTTCATCATACATAAACACGGCATAGAAATTGACCTGCAGAAGATTGAAGCCATCTAGAAAGTGCGAGCTCCGACTTGCAAGGAGATGCAAAAGTTCTTGACAAGGTAAATTACTTAAGGCGATTTATTGCTAACTTGTTTGGGAAGGTTGATGTATTTACTAAGATTCTTCGGCTTAATAACCACGATGAATTCACTTGGCAGGCAAGGCAGCAATAGGCGTTTGAAAGGATTAAAATCTGCTTATCTACTCCTCCGGTTTTGAGGGCACCGGCTCGTGGTCAGCCGTTTCGACTTTATATTGCTGCCAAGGAGAAGGTGATTGGACCCACCTTAACCCAGGAAGCCGAAGGGAAGGAATACATCATAAGATATCTGAGTCGGCGTTTGCTGGATGCCGAATCAAGGTACAACTTTGTGGAAAGGTTGTGCTTGTCTCTTTATTTTGCCTGCACCAACCTACGCCATTATCTTTTATCTAACGAGTGCAAGGTTATTGGGCAAACCGATGTTATCAAACACATGATGCAAAAGCCGATTCTTGGTGGGCGAATCGGCAAATGGGCGTACGGATTGATCGAGTATGATTTGGCTTATGAACCCCTCAAATCAATGAAAGGCCAGATCGTAGCCGACTTTATCGTTGAACATTGGATTGGCCTGGAGCAAAAGGCCGACTTAAACATTGTATCTGCTGTACCGTGGAAACTATATTTTGATGGCTCAGTTTGCAATGGCGGACAAGGAGTTGACATTGCTTACATTTCACCACATGGTACTGTGTTCGAAGCCTCCTATCGACTTGATTATTTTTGTACCAACAATCAAGCCGAATACGAAGCACTTCTCTTCGGGCTCGAGATTTTAATCGATGCAGGAGTTACCCATGTCAAAGCATGTGTAGATTTGTTGGTTATTGTCCAACAAGTGGCAAAGGTGTTTCAATGCAATGACGAATTGCTCAACGTATACCTTGACAAGTGCCTGGACATCATATTGACCTTGGATCACTTCATGATCTCTCACGTGTCTAGGCACGACAATTGGGTCGCCAACGAGTTAGCGCAAAAAGCATCAGGTTATCATGTCAGCAGAGGCGTGTTCTTCATTACAGAAAAGCCGATGTTAGCCGTTGCTGACTCAGGCGAAGCTGGAGATAAGCCGACTTAGTTAAGTCAGCTAACGAGGAAGAATCTGGTGTAAGCCGGACGACCGACTGGAGGACACCCATGCATCATTGATTATCTTCAAGATCCAAGTCGGGAAACAGATATACGTGTTCAGCGACTTGCTCTTAAATATACATTAGTCGACAAAGACTTATATCGCCGAACAGCTGATGGTCTTTTTCTGAAGTGCTTAAAGGAAGACCAATCTCGAGTCGCCATGGGAGAGGTACATGACGGCTTATGCGGAACACATCAGTCATCCCAGAAGATGAAGTGGATGTTACTACAAAGGGTGCGATGCTTGCCAGAAATTCGGAGATATACAATTAGTGCCTGCTTCCAAGCTGAATTCTATCACAAAGCCGGGGCCTTTCCGGGGTTGGGCGCTTGACTTGGTCGGCATGATCTTAGTCGCCACTGATTATTTTAACGGCTTCATAAAAAGGGCATCGGTTCATCTTAGTCGCCACTGATTATTTCACCAAGTGGTCTGAAGCAGTGACTCTCAGGAACATGACCCACAAGGAGGTGATCTAGTTCATATCTGAGCACATTGTTCACCGATTCGGCATCCCGCAGACGTTAACGACAGATCAAGGCACATCTTTTATGGCGAAGGAGGTCAAGCAATTTGTCGAATCACTAGGGATCATGATGCTCAATTCATCTCCATATTATGCTCAAGCCAACGAACAAGCTGAATCTAGCAATAAAATCTTGATCAAGTTGATTAAGAAGAAAGTGCAAGACTATCCAAGGCGGTGGCACGAGGTGCTGTCTGAAGCATTGTGGGGTCATAGGATCTCAAGGCATGGAGCTACCAAGGTGACTCCTTTCGAGTTCGTGCATGGACAAGAGGTCGTCTTACCAATTGAGGTGAATCTGGCCGCCTTGAGCTTTGCGAAACAAAACGATTTGTCGGCTAAAGATTATGTTGACTTGATGATGGACAACATAGAAAAAGTAGCCGACAAACACATAATGGCTTTGAAGGACATCGAGAAGGAGAAGTTGTGGGTGGCAAAGACTTACAACAAGAAGGTCCGACTTAAGGACTTCCAGATCGGCAACTTAGTATGGAAGGTTATACTGCCAGTCGGCTCCAGAAGTCAAAAATTTGGCAAATGGTCACCAAGTTGGGAAGTACCACCGCGAGTCGCAAGGATTGTACCTGGCAACTCTAATCTGGTGGAGACTTTGGAGGGGGACTTGCTGCCCACGATATCAATGGACGATATTTGAAGAAATTCCACCCAAGTGTGTGGCAATCCGCCTGAGTTGCACATATGGCCGATGAGCTTAAGCATCGCCCTTAGTCGAAAAATCTACATGGAGTATTTTCTAGCGCGCAAACTCTGTTAGAAAACAGGGGGGCATGTGCTATCACCCATTTTTGGCAGGTAGCCGGCTTAGACGAGGAGGCTTGGAGGCGACTCAAGATTCAGATGGACGCATTTGGATTTAAGCCGGATGTTGGAAGAGCCGAACGGTGATCCGACTTAGGAGCAGGAGAAAAGTTCTACAACCAGAAGATTCCAGAAGATAGCGTCAAGGCAAGCCGAACGTGGGAATGACTATTGCCCAGAAACCCAAAGGATTAAGCCGGATTCAGCACAAGGCGAGGCGAATTCGAAGCCAACGCGGAAGGACAATGGCGGTTCTGCAAGAGACAAAAGACGGACACTTGGGTCCGTGTCCAGTATGAAGCCGGCTGATAATTTACCTAGTTTAGAGCTAGAGTTCAACTTAGAATATGACTTGTAATCATTGTAGAAGTCCAATACTTGTACGGGAAGTCCAACCGCCTCATATATATGTGAGAGGTGATGGCCGATTGAAAATAAGCAAACAATCGACACATATCAATACAATCTACTTTTATCCCTTCAAATCCTTGTTCACTTCCATTATTCGGCGACTTTGCGTAAGTACATTGAATATCGAGAACCGATCTAAGAGCGGTCAAATCTGGCTTATTTCAGCCCATAGTCGCCGGAACCTCCGACGGGGTCCCTCCCGAGGAACTAGGGATTCGGGTCTAAAAAGAGCCAGCTTAATTGTCTTGTTTATCACGCTTTAAGCCGGCCTCCCGTGGGGTGAGTTGCGGAGTATCTCCCCCGGCACCGTGGGTACACGAGCACATGTTCGTGTGACGCGTTTACAACGCAACACGTGTGTTCATGCTTCCCCAGCGGAGTCGCTAAAAAGTGTGTTGTGTTGTAAATGCGTCACACGAACACGTCCTCATGTACCCGCGGCGCTGAGAGAGATACTCCGCAACTCGCACCACGGGAGGCCGACTTAGAGCGCGATACGCAAGATACTAAGCCGGATCTTTTTAAACCAGATGCCCTAGTTCCTCGGGAGGGACCCCATTGGAGGTTCCGGCGACGATTGGCTGAACTAAGCCGGATTTGCACTACGCCAGAAAGGGTTATAGGAGGTTGGCACTCTGTGGCGCACCGTTAATTGGTGCGCCACAGATTTATTTCTGTGGCGCATGGATGCTCGTGCGCCAGAGAAAGTTTCACCTTTCTATGGCGCATATTTTGTACATGCGCCACAGAAAGCCCAAATTCTGTGGCGCATGGCTTCGAATGCGCCACAAAAAGGCACACTTCTGTGGCGCACCACAGAACATGCGCCACAGAATTTCTGTGGGTCCCACGTGCAATCATTGAGCCAAAGTCCATCTGGGGAATTCTGTGGCGCACCGTGTCTGGTGCGCCACAGAAACTCAACTTTCTGTGGCGCATGGTGTCGGATGCGCCACAGAAAGTGGACATTCTGTGGCGCACCAGCCGGTGCGCCACAGAATGTCCACTTTCTGTGGCGCATCCAGCACCATGCGCCACAGAAAGTTGGCCCAGATCTACAAAAAGGTGGCACCACCCTTTCCCATGTGACCTTCTTCATCCTCCCATCTAGCTCGAGCTCCTCCTCTCTCCCATGCCATTTTGACCATCCTATTCTCCATTATTTGTTATTAAACCTACTTTATTTGATATATAATTGGTGAGGGCTTGGGAGAGCCTCCATATATATTCTCCTCCTCTCTTTTTGTCCACTATTTTCTCTCCATCACCACACACTCTCTCTCATCGATCACGGTCACGTCTCGGCAACGGATCTAGATCTACTAGGTGGGTATTGTTGTATGGATGTTTGTTAAAGGCATGAGAAACTTGTCGGCGGGCGATTTGCACGTATATGGCGCGGCGATCGATGTTTATGCATGAAACTTGTGTGTGTGGTTTGATGAATCTTTGCATGTTGTTGCTTGCGCCGGCGTGGTGCATGGATGTTTGCCGAAATGTTGATTCATTTCCATTTCGGTAAATTTTTGCACCACATATGTCCTACTTTTAGGGGAAGTCATGCCGAATTTTTTCGTCGAACATTTCCGACTTTCCGACTTCCCGCATGAGAAGCTTGTATGTGTGTGTGCATGTTGCGGTTAATTAATTCTAATTAATAACACATACTCTATATGTATACCGCGTAGGCGACCATGGTCATCAAGATGAGCTCCAGTCGAATCAACAACTACAAGGAAGAAGCGAAGGCGGAAATGAGTCGGTGCAACGGGCGCCAGATACGATGTCCGTGTCGAAGTTGCAAACTTGTGAGATGGATCGACCCTGATTCCGGACAATTGGAGGAACACCTGCTCAGGCGCGGTTTCATGGAAGGCTTCAACCAAGCGCCGACAGCAAATGTTGCGCCTGAAGACGAGGGCGGGCAAGATGATCGTGACGAAGGAGATGCCGACGGACATGGTCATGATGGTGGTGGAGAAGACGCGAACACGCCGCAGAGCTCGCTAATGTCGGCCTTGATGGAGTCTCATGTTCAAGAACTGCTCCTCAAGAACGCGAGCACCGTTAGAGAGAAAGCCAAGCTGGCGCAAATGGAGATAGACGGGAAGACTCCGTTGTATCCTGGGTGCCGGCCACAGGATACGCGCTTGCAAGTAACGCTTGATGCTCTGGAGATGAAGTCGGGAAACAAATGGACCGACGCGAGCTTCAACAAGAACATGCAATTCTTCCACGAGCGTCTTCCCGAGGGGAACACATTGCCAACTAGTATCGAGGAGGCCAAGAAAGTCGTTTGCCCTCTTGACCTACCGCACGTTAAATACCACGCCTGCATCAATGATTGCGCAATTTATCGGGGCGAGTACGAGGACAGAACCACATGTCCGGTGTGCGGCCAAGGACGGTACAAGAGCCGTGGGAAGAAAGTTCCTCGAAAAGTGGTATGGTACTTTCCTATCACTCCCCGTCTGCAGCGGTACTTCGTGGACCCTAAGGAAGCAAAGCTCATGCAATGGCACGCGGAAAGGGAGAAGCCCGAAGAAGATCCGGAGAAGGGCAGGATCCTTACACACCCTTCAGACGCTAGCCAGTGGCAAGAGTTGGACGCCGTCAAATTTCGGAGGCGACGCAAGGAACGTCAGGCTCGGTATGAGCACCGATGGACTCAATCCGTTCGGCAACCAGAGTAGCACGCATAGCACCTGGCCCGTGTTTGTATGGCCTTACAACCTTCCCCCGTGGTTGTGCACGAAGCAAAGGTATATACACATGAGTATTCTCATTCAGGGGCCGAAACAAGCAGGTGTCCACATACATCTGTATCTCGCGCTGTTGAAAGAGGAGTTAGCCACGTTGTGGGAGACGCCAGCCCGTACGTGGGATGCCTACACTGGAGATTATTTCGACATGAGAGCCGCGTTGCTCACGACGGTGCAGGACTATCCTGGTTGCTCATATGTATCGGCCCAGGTAGGCCACGGATTCTGCGCATGTGTCAGGTGCATGGATAAGACCCCGCATCTCCAGCTACCAAGGAATCCCGGGTCTTCGAAAACCGTGTACCCAGGGGCTCGAAGGTGGCTTCGCATGGATCACCCGTGGAGAAAACGCGGTGACCTGTTCAATGGTAAGGACGAGATCGAAGGAGCCCGAGCCCGAGGAGCGGCACAGAAATCGACGAGCTGTTGAAAATTGGAGGAGTGCCCCGCGCCGGGAAAGAAACGACCGAAGGTAGATCCGCTGCTGGGTGTATGGAAAGCGAGGTCTGTTTTCCACGACTTGGAGTACTGGAAGGTCCTCAAGACGCCACATAGCCTCGATATGATGCACATTACGAAGAATGTCACCGAGGCTCTGCTTGGCACTCTTTCCAACATGCCGGAAAAGACCAAGGATGGGACGAAAGCAAGATACGATCTGAAATGGCTTGGTGTCAGGAAAGATCTTCAGGCCCCGATAGCGATGACGATGATGATGATCAGACGGAAGGGACTCAAGGTCGCCGCAAAAGGGTAAAGAAGAACACTGTGGTGCTTCCCGCTACGTGCTTCACTATGAGTCCGGAGGAGCTCGAGCAATTCTACATGTGTCTCCTAGGAGTCAAATTTCCTCATGGTTACGCGGGGCAGATAAGCAGATATCTGGACGGAACGAAGAAGAGGTTTAGCGGGATGAAGTCTCACGACTGTCACGTGCTGTTGACGCAGATACTTCCCGTTGCGATTCGAGGGATAATGGACGAGCACGTCCGTGATACGCTGCTTGCCCTTTGCAATTTTTTCGACGTCATCAACAGGAAGTCGATCGGCGTGAAGCAGCTCGACAGGCTACAGGAAGAGATCGTGCTGATACTATGCGAGCTCGAGATTTACTTCCCGCCAGCATTCTTTGATATCTGCGTGCATCTCCTTCTCCATGTCGTTGATGACATCAGGCAGCTCGGGCCAACGTTCATGCACTACATGATGCCGTTCGAAAGGATGAACGGTGTCATGAAAGGATACGTCCGCAACAGGTCCCATCCAGACGCAAGCATGGCCAAGGGCTTTCTAACCTACGAGTGCATCTCCTTCTGCCAGAATTATCTAAGCACCGAGAACCAGGATGTTGGTCTGCCCACGAGGAAACACTTCGGCAGGCTCAATGGATATGGTCACCGAGAGGGCACCAGCTCAACCTTTGTCAGCATGCAGGGTCGAAAGGACGACTTCGACAGGGCTCACCGGGTCGCGCTACAACACTTACAATTGATCGAAACTTGGGTGGAACAGCACAAATGCTTACTCGAGCAACATTACATCAAACTGGGCCGGCCGAGGAAGAAGGGAGACGTAACCAGAGCGCACAACTCTAGCTTCACGCGTTGGTTCAAGCAAAAGCAACTGGAGCTAGCAAAGAACAAAGCACCATCTACGGAAGATGAAAGACTCATATTCTCCTTATCACGGGGTCCCTCGCACAACGTAAAGACCTATCAGGCGTACGACATCAACGGCTACAGATTCTACACCGAGGAAAAGGACAAGTCGGAATATCAAAACTCAGGAGTAACTATGCTATCCTACGGCGATGAGGGGCTACTGTCAAGCAAAGATACTTCGGAAGGATTGAGGAGATATGGGACCTCAACTACTGTGGAGAGTCGGTGCCAATGTTCCGTGTGAGATGGGCCAAGGACGTCGTCAAAGAAGGCCGGTATTTCACCACCATGGTAATACCCGATGCCAAATCGAAGAACGCCTCCGCGAAAAATGAGCCATGGGTACTCGCTAGCCAAGTTGAGCAATGCTTCTTCATTACCGACCCGTCAAAGCCTAGCCGTGTTGTCGTGAGGAGGGGCAAGAGGAGCATCATCGGAATGGAAGGAGGCGCCACCGAGCAAGACTTGGACAACGAGCCAAAGATCGAGGAGGAATTCGACAAGTTCTTCGACATGCCTACTACTAGTACACAAAGAAGGAAGACCTCCCTACCTACTAAAGGTTGTCCGTTCACGCGAAGAAATCTCAAGGTCAGCGGCCTAAAGTTTTCAACAGCGAAGAAGGGAAAGAAGAGAAACTAGCTCGCGGAACCGAGACGAAGAAGCGACTTTTTTGGTGTATTTAATTTGTGTGTATGAGACAAAGGAAGCATTATATGTATGATCATGAATATGTATGAGATCCATTTGGTGTGAGACAATATTTTTTTAAAGAATTGAATATATGACATTGTGTGTGAGATTGTGTGAATTTATGATATGTGTATCATAAATTTTTGTGTGTTCTTTCTTTAAATTTAACCAAAAAAGAATACCAAATTTATTTATTTTAAAGAAAAAAAATTGGGTCAGCAGGGTTCGAACCTGGCTGGCGAGAGTAATCTGTTTGCTCACTAACCACTGGGATATGCTGGTGTTGTTGTGTCAAACAGCGCATCAGAATTTTTAAACTGGACTGTTAAATAATTCTGTGGCGCACCGCGTAAAGGGTGCGCCACAGAATCGCAGAATTTTGTGGCGCACCTCGTCAAGGGTGCGCCACAGAATCTCAGTATTCTGTGGCGCACCGCGTCAAGGGTGCGCCACAGAAATATTTTGCCCACACTTACATGTGGGCCCTCCTACGGGGCGCGGCCGCACTGGCATCCATCGTCGACACGCGAAAACCGCTAAGTCCCGCGCGCGCGCCTTGCCGTCCTCGCCGCCGGCACCCCTCGCCGCACCACCTCTGGCCGCCGCCCCAACTGGCCGCCAACCCCTCCGCGCCCCCCCTCGTCGCCGGCGACCTCCCTGCGCCCCGCCCCCGCCCTCTCGCTGGTGGCGCTCAGCCTCGCGCGTCCTCGTGTGGCGCTCTCGGCCTCGTCCGCCGCCGGCCGTCGCGCCCTCGTCCGAGTTCAACGGCGTCGCCTCCTGGTCACGCAGACGCCGGCGACCTCCCTCCCTCCCCTTCCCTGCCAATGTGAGCTTCCCTCTCTTCCTCCTCCTTCCCCTCCCAAAACCTGCACGGAAGGTGTTTGCGTAAATTCCTAGTCCAAGTATCAATCTAGTTGAGGCTCTGGTCAATGAGAACCTGTGTAGTGGCAAAAGTGCAGTTGTTCTTGTATGGTGCATCAGAATTTGTCTTAGCAATGGTGCAGTTGTACTTGTATGTAGTAAAGTTCAGTTTTCTATTTGTATGTACTGGTGTGATACATATACATATGCCTTCGCTGGAAAAAAAATCACTTTTCAAGTCATACATGCTTTCAAGATACACATGTTGAGCCTGATGCATTTTCCGGTTCAGAAACTCAGATTTTTGAGTTCTCTAAATTGAGTTATTCATTTTTGTCTCCATTCCTATCTATACTGTGGCAGTGGTGAATGTTTTTCTTGTAAAAAAATTGCTACTGCCACTGCCACTATGGTTGCTAATGCTTTTTTGTCTCCATTTTAAAGAGCTTTGTTTGTGTTGATGCTTGTTTGTAAGAAACTAGAAGAAGTGATTTATGCTACTGCCACTATGGTTGCTAATGCTTTTCTTGTAAAAAAATTGCTAAGTGTGTGTGGTAGATGCTAAATCATGGTTTTGTTAATTTATTGCAGCGCCACGAGGAGCACCTCCACCACGCCGATCTCGGTCCCGAGCCTCCCTTCCCTACCCGAGGTAGTTCCTCTCTCCGTCGATGTGGATGTGGATGTGGTGATGTATGTGCAGGAGGATATGTGTCCACGACCATCGTGTTGTGGTTGTTGTGCTCCAACCATCGTGTCGTGGAGATGCCGGCCAGAGATGCCGTGCCCAGATGTGGATATTATTTGTGAAATGTTTGTAGGTACCCCGTGAGGCCCTTGAGATTGCCGGAACGTCGATTAACTTCCGTTCCGGCAAATTCGGGTACTCCATATGTCCCTTTTTTAGCAAAGGTCATGCCGAAATTTTTCGTGAATTTTGGCATGACTTTGCTAAAAAAGGGACATATGGGGTATTGCGACTAATGCATGGGCCGGGGTATCTTAGTACTAAATTAAGTGATGTTTTTTATATTTGTTTTACTAACTTTTGCCTCTTTTTAATGCAGTGCAAACATGTCGCCCGACGCGCCGGCCCTTCTAAGCACATGAGCGTCGAAGAACAAGCACGAGAAAAGAACATGCCGTTCTGGGAAGTGAACCCGGCGATGGAGGATGCGAAGGCCGCCGAACTGGCTCGTGACGGCGATGGTGACTTCCAGTTAGAGATGGAGATGGAGGATGCGGAGGACACCGACGGAGATGGGGACGCAACCACCACCACCGAGGGCGGCGACCACACGGATGTCGGGGGTGACGACCACACGGATGGCGGTGGTGGTGGTAACCCGACCGCTAAGAAGTTTAAGAAGCAGAGGAAGGACCGGACACCGCAAGCGGTCGGCACCGTCACCGACACGTTCACTAAGGTCTCCTTAAGTGGCCAACCCCAGGAGCCTAGGAACATCGCAAAAGGGTACAGCATGCAACTAGGGTGCATCCTCCGGGAAACCGTGTCGATCAACACGTATGACCTTAGGAGCGGAGAATGAGGCTTTGCGCACACAACTCCTCAAGAAGCTTCACGAACGATACATTTTCCCGGATGATGGAAACAAAAAGGTGGACAACTTCGCCATCACGAAGATGAACACCGCCTTGACCAGCTGGAGAGGCCGGTGAAGGCGAAGATTGAAAAGGGTCTTAGCTGGGAAGAGATCAGTGCCAAAGAGCCGTACATCGACATAGAAGAGTTCGAGGCATTGAAGTTGTCCTTGGCATCTCCGGAGGCTGAAAAATGGACCGAGTGGGGGAAGAACATGCGGGCACTGAACTTAGGTAACCACCATTTGGGAAGCGGCGGTTACGCAGGAAAAAAGCCCGTTTGGGACAAGGAGGATGCCGAGGTTGCGAGACTTGGGAAAGAGAACCCGTGGCATAAAATCACGGACGAGCAAGTTAGGAACTTTGTTCGGTCCCGCTACTATCTGAAGCCGGGGACGGGGGAATTCGTTACCGACTATGAAGATGTGCTGGAGTTGGAGAAAACGCTGGTAAGGAACTTAATTACCGCGGATATCTCAAAGTCCATTTGCGTTGATTTCTACATGGGTTCACGTTTATTTCCTTTGTCCGCAGGAGGCTGAGTTGAAGGCTGAGGCTGAGGCCGGCCCGTCGTCCCAGGAGGCTCAGGCCGGCCCGTGGGACACGACTTTCAACCGGGCGATGAACGTTCACAAGGGGAGGGACAAGTCAAAGCCGCCGACGTCAGCTGGCCGTGTGACCGGCTTTGGTACGGCGATGAAGTTCATCGAGTACTACAACACGGACACCGACAAGAAAAAGGAGAGGAGGAAGCCGGCTAAAGATAGAGCCGAGGTTCTCGAGCTAAGGAAGAAGCTGGAGACACTAGAGAAAGAAAAGGTGGACTCCAGCATGGTGGACAAGCTAGTGGCCGAGAAGCTGGACGAGAAGCTCCGGAATTTGTTACCCCCTGGATTGATGGAGGATTAGCTGCTTGGCAAGCGGGAGGTCAACAGGGGCCGATACACGTGCCCAGCTTCGCCGGCAGCACCTCCAGCAATAACGTGTCGCCGGTCCTGGTGACCCCACGGTGCCCCCTGTCGTGTCGCCGGTCATGGTGACCCCCGGTGCCCCCCGGCCGGAGAATAATGACAATGCACACGAGCGCCGGACAATGATAGGCCGGCCGCCGGCACCGGGCCCTTGTCTCGACATTAGCCGAGCTCGACGCCATCACCAAGGTAACTAATTAGTTAGTCCGCGACATCTTCTATGACTATATATGCCTTTGATGACTGCCATATCTCATGCATGCATGGTGCCCCATGTGTTGACTCCCAGGACATGCCTTGCATACTCCTGCATATGGTGGGGGCCGACGGCGAGTTGAAGGAAGTCGCAAGGGCTCACATACAACCTTTGACCCGCGATATCCACAACCCGAATGAGCGAGCTCGTGATGAAAGTAAATGTGAGGGAGGTACTGCCTGAGTTCTGTGACATCGACCCCCCCACGCAACCTCCGGGAGCCGAGAAACACATGAAGCTTGGCGAATGCGGGAAGTGGATGATGGAATGGCCGAAGACCCAGATTCGTCTTGGGGATGTTCTTCATGGGGTCAGGCGCACCGGCGGCGCCACCTCGAGGCCCCGGCCCCCGGTCGTTCGGCCCCCGTCGAGGCGGCCACAAAAAGCTGTTGCGGATGAACCGGCGCCACAAGCAGCCGTCGCCACCACCCAGAAGGAACCGCCGGTCGCCGCCACCGGCCGGAAGCTACCGCCGGTCGCCGCCACCACCGGCCGGAAGCTACCGCCGGTCGTCGCCACCACAACCGCCACAAACAGTTGTTGGGAACGTCTTCACCGCAACCGTCCAAGGTTAGTTCTGACTTTCCGAATTCCCGACTTTCCGACTTTCCCGACTAACGGATGTGCTATTGTTTATGTTTAGGACAAAGCCGTTGCACCTCAACTTGGTGGCAACGACGACAATGAGGAGGAGGAGAATGATATCGACGTCGATGACTACATCAACACTGGCGCCTGCAGGGATGATATGTACATGCCTCTTGTGGATGAAGAACCCTTCCGCGACCACCGCGGTCAACCTGCTCGTCCCACTTCATGCACACAACGCCTGGCCTTCACCGACACGCCTCCAGATGACGGCGATCATCAAGCTCAACCGGGTAACATTTTCAGCCCTAACACACTGAAAGACACTGTTAAAGCGGGGTTCACTTCACCACCCCACAATCCCAGAGATGAAGAACAAGAAGCAGAAGCACAGAAGAGAAAAGGATCCTCCACCTCTGCGAGCCAGCCAGCTCCTAAGATCCGGGGTCTTGAAGACACGATTCCACCCCGTGAGGATGGCTTAACCCGAGTTCATGAAGCTGGTAAACCTATCTTGACTGGGGACTTGCTCCGCCTTGCAGAAGGACCCATGATTTCTTTGCAGAATAATATCTTGTATCTAGAGGAGAACCTTCTTAAAGAGAAGTACCCCAGTTACCCGGCGTTCGCGGTCAAGGTGCCAAACGAGCTGGTGGACTTCGTCCAGGAAGACCCCGCGGATGTGTTCTTCGTAGCGTACGAGGACATCTTAAACCTGTTTCACACTAAACGGCTGGACTATAACATGGTCCGCCTATATGCGCTTTCTGAGGCAATGAAGATCAGGAGAGATGATACCCGCACGTCGCGGTAGTGGATCCCTACTACATGCGCGACAGCCATCTGGTGGAAGGATCAAAGACACGGGAAACGGCCACGGAGTACCTCGTAAGGGTCATGCTGGCCAACAAGGGAAGAGCACCCTTCTTCTGCCTTTCTTTTTCGAGTAAGTACACATCCGCTCGCCACCGTCGTATCTTATGCCTTCTTGTACATTTGTTCCATCGCTGATCCTTTGTCCAACATTCCGTTTCAATTGTGTTGAGCAGGGACAAGTAGTGCACTCATCGCCGTAGCCCCGAGGTGGTCCATTGCCACTTATTTCGACTCGGGGAATAAATCCACGCCGAGATGATACACCAGAATAAAGGGTGTTCTCGATGACGCTCTCGAGGCCTATGCCCAAAAGGGAGGCCCCTTCCATAAGAAGGCGGAATTTTTCACGGATGAAAACACACACAAGTTCCAGCATGGGACCGGATTCCATTGCGTCAAACAACTGGATGGCAGCGTGAAGGAGGCCTACTACGCCCTCCATCACCTTAAAGGGATTGTCCGGGATTGCGAGAAAGCGAAGATTCCATCTGGTCTCGCAGAATACACCAAAATGGCGGATGGTCTCACCGATGCTGATTATAGAACAGACTTCCATCGCATCCAGCTGCACCTATCAACGATCATCCTCGAAGATGTCATTCACAAATCAGGGTCCTTCCACTACCCCAGAGGTAGGATGTATTATAAAAGAAAGCCTTGCTAAGCATTACTAGTGTACTTTTTTGTAGAAGTGCATGTGTAGGGTTATATATTATATATATGCTATGCTATGAAACCCAAATAGGATAGCCATATGATTTCCAACCATGACAATTGATTGATTGTCTTGCCTCTCTACTTAAATGAATAAATTATACTCTATGTATATCACTAACCAATATATATCCCAATCCATCTTCAGGATTCTCTCAGAGGGCTATCCAAGAACGACTAGAGGCGCAACCTGACACCAGGGAGTGGAGGACAAAAGAAGGCTATAAACCGTTCCCGGCGCCGCTCAAGAAGAGGACTCCATGATGCATGCATGCTCCCGCGTGCTCTTGCTCACCATCATCGCCGATGTGTACTACATTTGATCCTAGTTAGGCGGTGAACACTTGATTTGTAATGTGTAGTGTGAAATGATGAACTTTTGTTTGTATCATGACTAATTGTGTAAACATTCGGCACTTTTGTGACTATGTGTATATATGTATCTCGATCGGGCAGTAAGTAATATGTGTGATGACATATTGATTATTGTGTTTGTCTGTTTATATACCTGTCAAATATACCTGTATTTCTGCATAAACCTGTATAAATCCTGTATATACCTGTATTTGTACAGCAAAATGAAAAAATACAGGTATTTCTGTTTCATATTTCTGTGGCGCACGCTTTGGTTTTTTGTGCCGCACCACTTTCTGTGGCGCACCAGGGAAAGTGCGCCACAGAATTCCTCTGCATAGGGGTCCTCCGAGCTATTTCTGTGGCGCACGACGCTGGGTGCGCCACAGAAAGTTGAAGTTTCTGTGGCGCACGCCCCTGGTGCGCCACGGAAATAATTTTTGTGGCGAGAATTCTGTGGCGCACCAGGCAAACCTGGGGGTGCGCCACAGAATTGGGATTTGGTGCGCCACTAATAACCCTTTCTGTGGTAGTGTTGACCACTCTTAGCTCGGTTGTCGATATTCGATGTACTTACATGAAGTCGCCGAATAACGGATGGATGAACAAGGATTTGTAGGGTAAAAAGTAGATTGTATTGATATGTGTCGATTGTTTGCTTAATTTCAATCGGCCATCGCCTCTCACATATATATATAAGGCGGCTGGACTTCCCGTACAAGTATTGGACTTCTACAAGGATTACAAGTCATATTCTAAGTCGAACTCTAGCTCTAAACTAGGTAAATTATCTGTCGGCTTCATACTGGACACGGACCCAAGTGTCCTTCTTTTAGCTCTTGTAGAGCCGCCTTTGTCCTTCCGCGTTGGCTTCGAATTCGCCTCGCCTTGTGCTGAATCCTGCTTAATCCTTTGGGCTTCTGGGCAGTAGTCATTCGCACGTTCGGCTTGCATTGACGTTGTCTTCTGGAATCTTCTGGTTGTAGTACTTTTCTCCTGCGCCAAATCGGATCACCGTTCGGCTCTTCCTGAATCCGGCTTAAATGCAAATGCGTCCATCTGAATCTTGAGTGGCCTCCAATCCTCCTCGCTTAAGCCGGCTACCTGCCAAAAATGGATGCTAACACAATACGAAGAGTAAGGAAGGATTGTAACCTATGTTTGTTGTTTCCATTCTTTATCGACTTCACGTAGATTTCAGTCAAACTACGCAAACCGAGTTAGAGGCGTGCAAATCGATCTAGTTCAGCCCATAGCCGTTGTGAGCCCCGACAGGGTCCCTTTTAGGGCAAGCGGGGTGTCGGGTCCCAAAAGTGTCGACTGAATTGTCTTGTGTATCATGCTTTTAGTCGGTCTCTCAGACGCATGTTTATGAGCATTGGCGCGGAAATGGGAACAGTGCTACTCGACTGTAGCACCGATCCAGCCCACTATTTCAATTGACCAGGTATAGGAAAACATGAAATAAAGTGGCAGCCTCTTAGCTTAGCACCACGTGGACATGCGAGGTTGTGCCACTTCGGCCGTTCTCATAGCTGCTGGCCGCCTAGCCCGTTCCCCGTTCGGTTGCTCTTATGTCCATGACTGATCTCCACTTCCTGATCGAAACGACATTACAACAATAGGGTCAACTCTCACATGTGGTTCATCTCCGTGACCTTTCTGTTCCTCGTTGATTTAATATTTGTTGGCCCTAGCCCCCAACAACAGGTGGCCTAGACGCCTAGAGATCCTCGGCAGCGTTGCAGCGGAAGCGGTAGACCGCATCACTGCCCCAATTGTCCATCATCTGCTCTATCTGGCCTCCATCAATCGGCCCTCTACATTGTTCCGTGTGTCCTTGACTCGCTGCTAGGTGAGATTTCCATCCCTAAAATCTTGAATCGATATGTACTGTGACAAATGGTGACTTAATGTTTTGTATTTTGATTCTAATTATATTATTTTAAATAATTATGTCAATTGCTAGGACGGAGAGATTTTATTCAAAAAAGTGCCTCTACCTCCAGTTAGAATTTACAAACACAAGAAAGAGTACGCATTTAACTTGATATGGATGATATTGTTTCTGATTTTGGGCTTCTTAAACAATTTGTGAATTTGATCCGGAGATTAGAGATGAAGCTAAAAGAGCATATTTGTCTATGGGTCCATGTCAACCTCGTGTCCATACTTTTCCACAGAATTTGTAGGGGATCAGATGAAGGGATTTCGAAAAACATTGTTTGACAGATTTGATTGGATATAATATAGTGTGCAAAAAGATGAAGCTTATTCCTTTTATAGCTTTCTCTTTAAACCTTCAAGCATCGGTAACTCGGAAAATGATACATTCACTAAAGATGGCTAGCTTAATTGGATACGGGGACTTAAAACTTTCAATTCTCATGGTGGAGGACCTGATAGTTCTCACAACAAGGCAAGGAAGCATGCGGTGATTTCGAAAATCAGAGACAAAGTGTAGCGTATGTGTGTGATATGTCAGAAATGTATCGATATATTTTGAAATATGCTTTGTTATTATCCACAATATTTGGCAACTTTTACTATATTTATGAGGACTAACCTATTAATAGTTAAAAAGGTGCATAAGTTCTTGTTTTCCATTTTGATGTGTAGGAATTATTACATGGATATTGGATAAATCACAAAGGACCCCTCGTTGTGGTGAAATTTGGAGTTTCCCAAAATCTGTCCTCCAGGTCAGTTTTTACAGATCGCCATAGAACCGCCCAATGATGATGTCATACAGAAAAGTCACAACATGAAAGTTGTCTGGACCCATTGTCACAAATTTGCATCTCCATTGGCAGGTGCCAAGAGGGGGAGAGGCTCATATACACCAGCACCAAGTACATGGAAGAAGGGCTCTAAGGGGCCGCCGCTCGCGTGCTGTCGTGGGCGCCGCCATGGCCGTCGTCTCCTCTCCGAGCTGCAGCCTTTCCATCAAACTCTCCATCTCCATGTCATCATCCACCATGTGTGATTAATCCCGCTGTAGGCGTGGGTGTATGGGAATTGGATGATATCATTCATGTAATAATTAATAGTCATTAGCATTAAATATGATCTAGTGATATGTTGATGCACTTTTGCTATGCTTAATGCTTGTTAATAGGGCCCGAAAGACATGATTTCAGTACAAAACTTTATATTTCTCCATCATATGTATGAGTTTGGTATTTATCTACAAAGTTTATCAACAGTTATAGTGTGGAACCTGCGACCCCGACAGTGTTAGATAGAGATAACAAGAGGAAAATGCTATAATTTGAGGAGTTCATGTGTTTGTGGATGGTTAATGCGTTCATCCGAGTGACTTGAAAAGGTCATCCTTAATTAGCTTAAGTTTCTTAAGTGGCCCAGGTGTAATGGGAGGTAGGACAACATCCCGCTTATCACCCCATGTCTACGTTGCAAAGACTGTTTGATCTCAATAGAAACAACTCAAGTTTCTATTTTTGTTCTTTTACATTATGTTTAAAGTTTCAACAAAGCAAAGTTTTTGTAGTTTGTTTGGTGCACAGAAAGAGAATTGTGAAACTATAATTTGAAACAATAAATAGTTTTACCTTCAATTCCTCGTGGGATCAACAAACTCAATACATATCAAATTGTGCTACAACTATCCCCTCCACATGGGCCGATCAGTGTGGTCTGAGTCAAGCATGGAAAACGAGGAGAAATAGAAAGCTCACTTTATTATTGTTTTAGGTATTGTAAGGTTTCTTCTTTTGTAAGTTCTTGCTTTTCTTGGACTTGACGAATCCTAGCTCAAGCAATAAGAGCAACTTTCTAGAGATGTTGGAATGGTACGAAGATAAAGATCCCAAAGTTGCAAGTGTTCTTGATGTAAATGCTCCCAAGAATTGTCAAACGACTTATAAAAATATTTAGTGATGGCTTGTGCACATGAGACTAGAATGTAATTCTTTCTGAATTTAAAGAGCGTCTTTTCACGGTTCTTGTTGACGAGTCTCGTGATAAATCAATAAAAGAGCAAATGGTGGTCATTTTGAGGTATGTACTAACCTTCCTATTGATGTTTCAGTTCTATCTTGTTATGGAATAGTACTTACTAATGATTTTTTATGTAGGTATGTCAATGGTTAAGGTCAAGTGATTGAGAGGTTTCTAGGGATTAAGCATGTTTCTGATACTGCATCATCTTCGATTAAGGTAGCATTGGATGTTATGTTTACCAAACATGGTTTATCTATTTCGCAATTGCGAGAGCGTGGATGTGATGGAACCTCAAACCTGATAGGTCGGTTTCATGGGTTGCAAAATATGCATATTGGATGAAAATCCATATGACTTTCATATACATTATTTTGCTCATCAACTTCATCTAGTGGTTGTTTCTGTTGCCAAGTGTTGTACTTCTATTGAGGATTTCTTCAATAATTGCACTCTGCTTGTAACCACTGTTGGTGCTTCTTGTAAGAGAAAGGATCAACTTCTCCAAGACCACCATGGAAAACTTGTGGGGCCATAGGATACTGGTGAATTTTTCTAGGAAGAGGGAAAAACCAAGACACTAATCTTGCAAGGCCTGGTGACATACGGTGGGGTACATATCACAAAACTTTGGTTTGTCTTCAACTAATATGAACCTTTGTATTGAAGGTATTGGAAAATATTTGTGAATATGGAGAGAGCGGCAAAGAACTAAAGCATCCGGTTAGATTGATAGGATGAAACATTTTGATTTTTTTATCATGCATCTTATGTTTAGAGTATTCGGAAAGACCCAAGAATTGTCACATTGCTTACAAAGGAAAAATCATAATATTCTTCATGCTATGGGATTGATTGGGTCAGTGTAGATGAATATGAATGACATGAGGTCAAATGATTGGGAAGAGATTTTTTAAGAAGTGAAGATCTTTTGTGTCAGTAGGAAAATTAATCTGCCAAATATAGATGATACAATACCACTAAGATATCGTTCAACGAGTCCTCGCGCAAAGTTAGGAAGTTACTATCATCATTTTCTTTATGGAATTTTCAATATTGTTCTTGATCGGATTATAGTTGAGTTAAACCATCGCTTTGCTGAAAATTCTACTAAGTTGTTGAGATGTAATGCTTTTCTTGATCCCAAGAATTCTTTAGCCAACTTTTTTAACTTTCCAAGATTCATGCTGCTGATTTCTCGGAATATGAGTGTTCAACCTTAAGGGATCAACTTGCCACATTTGTTGTTGATGTGAGAACTGATGAAGAGTTCTCAAGGTGTAATGATCTTTGCAATCTTGCAACAAAATGGTTCAAACTAGACACACATGCTACCCATTGGTATATCACCTCATTGAACTTGCCTTGATTTTGCCAGTTGCCACCGCAGCTATTGAGTGGGTTTTCTCAGCTTTGAATGATATCAAGACCGAGTTGAGGAATAAGATGAATGATCAATAGGTGGATCATAGCATGGTGTGCTACATTGAGCCCAGAATTTTTGCGGACATTGAAGATGACATCATTTTCTGGAATTTTATGGTTACAATAATCGTGCATGCCAATTACCAAAGCAATTAACATGACTTAGCGAGTTACTGGTATATTTTTTATTATTGTATTCATCTTCCATATCATCTCACATTCATATTTATGATGTTTGTTCTACATATATACTGATTGATGTCTGAAGTTGATGGTTCGTGAATCATGGTGATGATGTGTCAAGTGCAGAAATAATGTCATGGTGGTATTTCTTGAGAGTATGCAATAATTTGTCCTTTTTTCATCATTACTCCATTAGCTATTTATGTTGTCATGCATCTTATGATTAGAGTGTTGGGAAAGACACAAGAATTGTCACAATTCTTACAAAGGAAAAAATCATAATATTGTTCATGCTATGGGATGGATGGGGTCAGTGTTGACGAATATGAATGACGGGGTCAAATGGATGGGAAGAGATTTTTGAAGAAGTGAAGATCTTTTGTGTCAGTAGAAAAATTATTGTGCGAAATATGGATGATACAATACACATAAGATATTGTTCAATGGGTCGTCGCGCAAAGTTAGTAAGTTACTATCATCATTTTCTTTATGGAATTTTCAATGTTGTTCTTGATCAGATTCTAGTTGAGTTAAACCACGGCTTTGCTAAAAAATCAACTCAGTTGTTGAGATGTATTGCTTGCCTTGATCCGAAGAATTATTTTGCCAAGTTTGATGGAGACAAACTAATTGAACTTTCCAAGATTTATGCTGCTGATTTCTTGGAATATGAGTGTTTTACCTTAAGGGATCAACTTGCCACATTTGTTATTGACGTGAGAAATGATGAAGATTTCTCAAGGTGTAATGATCTTGGCAATCTTGCTAGAAAATGGTTCAAACTGATGGACACACATGCTACCCTTTGTTGTATCGCCTCATTGAACTTGCCTTGATTTTGCCTGTTGCCACCGCAACAATTGGGCGGGTTTTCTCACCTATGAATATTATCAAGACCGAGTTGAGAAATAAGATGAATGATGAATGGGTGGATCATAGCATGGTGTGCTACATTGAGCCCAGCATTTTCGCGGATATTGAAGATGTCATCATTTTGCGGCATTTTCATGGTTACAATAATCGTGCATGCCAATTACCCAAAGCAATTAATAGGACTTAGCGAGTTACTGGTATATTATTTATTATTGTATTCATCTTCCATATAATTTCACATTCATATTTGTGATGTTTGTTCTACATATATACCGATTGATGTCTCAAGTGATGGTTCATGAATATGGTTATGACGTGTCAAGTGCAAAGATAATGGCATGATTTTATTTTTTGAGAGGATGCAATATTTGTCCTTTTTGTTCATCAGTTACTCCATTAGCTATTTATGTTGGTGTCTATTGTAGCAATGTAATTTAGTGAAGGTCATTTTTTGTTGCATTTTATTAGATTTTCTTGAGTGCCATTAGTTAGCACCCCCTTTCTCCATTTCTAGCTCCGCCACTGGACGTGCGCGCGCTCGGCGTCGAGGGTACTTGGTGACTTGTTCGTGTGCGAACACATTGATTAATAGATCTCATCATTCACCAAAAAAAAATACTATTGTGAAATCAATTTTATGTAGGCAAAAAGAACCTGACAAAGCTAACACCTTGAAATTAAAACAAAATGGTCAAAGCATGCCGCTTTAATTCCAGTAAATAGATGCTTGCCCAAGAAAACTCATGGCACAACGGAGGATAGCAGAGATTGTCTTGTCCATCATCGTCGTCTTAGAGCATCTCCACCGGCACCCTCCAAAATATGTCCGACACCACCCAAAATCTGTCCGCTTTGGGGGGTGCCGGACACATGTACGGCACAATGGGGGTGCTGCCCCAGCGGCACCCCCAAACCAAATAAAAAAAGATTGCATAGTAAAAAAGGTCCATTTCATTAAAATTTGGGGATACAATAGTTCGCGGAAATTTAAAACCTACACTAAATCTAGCGCTTCCTAAACCTTCGCGGCGCCTCGATAGGTGCGGCGTTGGACGTCGTTGCCCCAATGCTGGCCTGGAGGGCATCATCCGCAGCTTGACAATGGGCCGCTTCTGCCTGGGCGGCCTTGATGACGCACCGGATGGTGCGGTCGGGCTCTGACAAGAACCGTCTCCGCTCGGCAACGTTATTATCCGATGCTGGATGATCGCTGGCTAAGCGATTGAGCGCCGCCTCTCGCTCCTCGTGGAAGAACGTGGGCCAGGAGGGGCTATCGACAACATACTTTGGATCCAGCCACAGCCGGAGCTTCTTCTTGCGGCGGTGGACTCACACTCAAAGGCAAAGCCTGCTTTGGGGACTGGCTGCACGGGCACTCCACCCAAGCTGATGGCAAATCCTTTCGGCGACGTTGCCTTCGGTGGAGCGTGGATACCATGTTCGGCCAACTCTTTGGCCTCGTGCCAGGAGAGCCACTCCCTATTCACATCCATGGTGGTGTGGTGCGCGTGTGTGGCCGGTGACGGAAGGAAATGGAGGAGAGTGGGGAAATGGGGGAGAGTGTGGGAGGCAACGGAAGGATGAAGGTGAGGCCTTCTTATACATCGCTGGGTAGGACGAGAGGCGGTGGCGCCGGCGTTAATGCTAAGCGTGGGGAAGCCGCAACGCCCTCACGTCGCCTGGTCATGGCGTTAATGCGATGCGCGGGGAAGGCGCAACGCCGACGCGTCGCCTGGTGCTTGGTGCTGGCGTTAATGCTACGGTGTGTCGCTTCGGGAGAGGCACTGCCGCCTGCTCTCCTCGCTCGCGTTTTTTTACCACCCTCGCCCTGTTTTTAACCGTGCCCTCGCCTGCGTCTCCTCGCCGCACTCCAATCCAGTCCCACGATGTAGTTGGCGGAGAAGGATGCCGTGCTGCCGGAGCTGGAGGAGAAGGAAGCCGTGCTGCCGGAGCCGGAGGAGAAGAAAGCCATGCTGCTGACGCCGGAGCACGATGAGGAAGAGGATGACGAGCCGACAACTCGACCACCCGCTCTGCCGGCTTGTTCCCTGTGGGAACCGTGGTCCCCGTGGGAGTCTCGTCTGCTAGCACAGGCGACACATGTGGCAGCACCGGCGGAAACGCTTGTGCTGCAGCCGCAAACTCCAGATGCCACGCTGCAGGATGACGAGCCGGGCACTCCACCACTGAAGGCCGAGTCGGACGACGAGTAGTTCGGGTTTAGTTTTAATTTTATGTTCTATAAATATATGTGTAATTATTTGAGATGAAATGGCATGGAATTTGAAGTCGTTTTTCTATATGTTAAGATCTTATGTGTCTATGACGAGGGGGCCGCGCCTGTCGGAGTCCTTGTCCGGGCGTTGTCCGGCGCCCCCGAGCAGGCCTTCAAGTTTGGAGGGTGGCTCGGTGGTGCCCGACAAAAATGGGTCGGCTCGGACACTTGGGGTGCCGCTGGGGCCGATTTTTCGGTCCGGACCCCCAATGGGCCTTTGGGATGATTTCAAGGGTGCCGGTGTATATGCTCTTCTCTCGTCACTCGTAGCGTAGGAATCGACTTCAGGAGCCTAGGAAAAGAGATCTCTTCAATCCGACTCCTCGGTATGGCAAACCATTGGCGGTGAGAGATGAAAGTAGACGTGGGGAGAAGGGACATGGTAAAGTAAAATCAAAACTGCTGCCGGCCGGACGTCAAAGGAAAAGACTAAAAAGTGAAACACCTACGGATCCGATTTCCTGTTAGCTTTCAGGATCAATTATGGATGTGCGATCCTTGACAGATGAGATTCTGTTGTATATGGACACGGACAACTTTTTAAAGGGAGTGGGACGTGACATCTAGACCAAATTCACGTGTGCACCTGAACCATCAGCCTAACATATCGTCTAGTAAATCTTAGCCGTTATAATCTGGTCTTACACTATGATTAACGGGTCAGATAATTTAGCATAGACTTCTTTTTCTATTATTTTAATAAGTATATAATAATAGATAAATAGAATATTTTTTGCGTGCCATTAGTTAGCACCCCTTTCTCTGTTTCCTGCTCCGCCACTGGACATGCATCGTGCTCGGCGTCAAGGGTACACGGTGAGGTGTTCGCACACGAACACCTTGATTAATAGATCTCATCATTCGCCAAAAGAAAATACTATTGTGAAGTCAATTTTATGTACTAACATAGTTAAATAAAGACAATAAGGTTAAAGCATGCCACTTTAAATCCAGTAAATAGTTGCTGGCCCATGTAAACGCGAAGCTAGGACGAAGATGAAAGGAAGCGTAAGTGGAGTTGGAATCCTTTTTAAAAAGAACTTTGTTTAGAATAATCTTTATACATGACCTTCCTTTGGTTCTCTTTTAACGATCGATCGATTGATGCCCAGTGCCTAATATTCTCTGACTAGATCTTTTGATCCACTGTAGCCAAGTTCGACTTTGCACTCGTAGCCAGGTAGGAACCGTAGGATCAGAAGAAAAAGAAGTTAAGGCGTTGCAGATGAGCATCTATTCCTTCCCTATCCAAACGCTCTCTCCAGCTACAACGACTTGCTATATATTGTCATCGATCATAGCGCCCTGCCTGACTTTAATTCCCCACACGCCGTGAAATAAAGCAAGCTACTATAGGCAGCAGCAGCATGTCATTGACCACCCACGGTATGATCGATCGACTACTTCTTCTTTCCTCACCCTGTTGCGTTGCTTGCTTCATCCTGCATATATACAGTACACTAGGGCACCATTTTTTATTTTGGAACGGAACGCTAGCTAGCTAGATGACCATATTTTTGGTTACTATAAAGGACCGAGCAGCGAGTTAGGTACTAGATCTAGGCGAGGATCCCCAAGTAGATACGCATGATTCGAATTACCGAGTAGCAGTTCTGAATATTAAAGAGACAGGAAACAGAAGGAATGGCCTAAGCCAGGGTCAAATCGTCACAAGACTGAGTGGGGGTGTCGTTGGTCTTTATAGCCTTTATTTCGAAATGGGGAGAGCACCCCAGACTCTGCATCGAAATGATGCATACGGCTTTTTTTTATACTTTATTGCTTATTAAAATATCTCAAGGATTACAACTCACGGATCACAGAGTGTCGACACATGTATCAGCCAACGAAATAAACCAGAAAGAAGAAAGCACTCAAGCAGCATCATGTAATCATGTTACTAGACCGCCAGCTGAACCAGCTGAATAAATCCTGAGCAATCATTTCTAGGCGGTTGCACCCAGAAATCATGGCCTGCCGCTTCTCCTCTGGGTGGAGATAGGACCGCATATAGATCCAATGTGTAGCCAAAGGAATAACCTGCAAAAAATAAGTAGCTTTCATTTTGTTAAAAATACAATCATTGCGGATGTTCCATATCGCCCAAAGTAAAGCACATACTCCTACTCGAATTTGTACTTTATCTGTTCTTGCAACCAAATAGCCAATTCCCAAACAGATTGGAAATATTGACGGGTGGTCTTAAATTTAAGGTCATATACGCAATATGCAAAATAATTTTTGCAAACGGACAATCAATAAACAAGTGTTGGATTGATTCATCTTGATCACAAAAACAACACTTCAAACTCCCATGCCAATTCCTTCTCGCCAGGTTATCCTTAGTTAACAGCACTTTCCAACGAAGAAACCACATGGAAATCTGGATTTTCAGTGGAACTTTCATCTTCCAAGTATACTTTCTAAGAAACTTTGTGTGACCATTCATCATATCGTTATTAAGGCTAACATGCATAAGCTGATGAACAAGATGCAGCCATCTATCCCATTTGTTGCTCATTAAAGCTGTCTGAAAAGTGATATTTAAAGGATTGTTAGCAAGAACACTGCCTACGGTTACTTGTTTCCGATGTGCAATATTATAAAGAGAAGGATACTGTTGTGATAAAGGCTTGTCTCCAAGACAAACATCCTCCCAAAATCTTGTGTTCATGCCATTTCCTATGTTAAAAGAACCCCTACTAAAAAATCCTCTTTAACTCTCATGAGTCCTCTCCAAAAAGGAGAGTCAGATGGTTTCGGATTAACTTGAGCTAGTGTTTTTGATTACACATACTTGTTATGTAACAATTGTTGCCATACACCTTGCTCATTCGGAAGTTTAAAAAGCCACTTACTCAATAGGCATTTTTCTTAATGTCTAACACCTCAATCCCAAGTCCTCCTTGGTCCATAGGACGACAAATGATATTCCACTTGGATAGTCTATATTTTTTCTTATGACCATCGTTTTACCAAAAGAATCTAGATCGGTAAACTTGTAAGAACCGAATTAATAAGGATAAGTCTATCTCCATAAGAGAGTAGTTTACCTATCCAACTACTCAGTTTTTTCTCGAAACGGTCTTCAACCGGTTTCCACTATCCATTTCTCAGTTTTGTAAAATGAATTGGGATCTCTAAATATCTTATGGGGAGGGATCCAGATTCGCACCAGAACAACTCTTTATAATCACGTTCTACTTCTTTGGCTTGACCGAAGCAAAACAGTTCGCTCTTATCAAAATTTATCTTAAGACGAGAAAGTTGTTAAAAAATGCATAAAATGAGCTTCATGTTCAACACTTTTTCTAGATTGTGTTCCATAAAAATAATAGTATCATCCGCGTATTGCAAAATAGATACCCCACCCTCAACTAGATGAGGGATGAGACCATCTACTTGCCCATCTTGCTTAGCTCTGTTGATCAAAATTGCTAACATATCCGCGACGATATTAAACAGGATAGGGGACAAAGGATCTCCTTGCCTAAGCCCCTTATGAGTTTGAAAATATTGACCTATGTCATCATTTACCCTTATACCCACACTCCCGTGGCTTACAAAATCAAGAATCCATTGACACCACTTTCGATCAAAGCCTTCATACGCATGGCTTGTTGTACAAAGGGCCATTTTACTTTATCATACGCCTTTTCGAAATCGATTTTAAGCAGCACACCATCCGTTTTCTTCCTATGAAGTTCATGAATAGTCTCGTGAAGGACCACTAACCCTTCTAAAATATGTCTACCCGGCATTAACTCCATTTGCATTGGCTGAATCACTTTATGGGCTATTCCTGTTAAACGATTTGTGGCAACCTTCGTGAAAATCTTAAAACTTACATTAAGAAGACATATAGGTCGATACTGTTGAATCTAAACCACATTTTGTTTTTTGGGGAGAAGGATTATAGTACCAAAATTAAGATGAAATAATGGTAACTCTCCCCTATGAAACGCCCGAAACATGGCCATAAGATCAAACTTTATAGTGTCCCAGAACCTCTGGCAGAATTCAGCTGGGAAACCGTCCGGTCATGGTGCCTTATTCTTTTCCATCTGTGAGATAGCGGCGTACACCTCCTTCTCGGTGAACTCCGCTGTAAGAATATTGTTCTCTTCCGCAGAAAGTTGTGGAACATCATGCGTTTCAGATTATATTAATGAGAAGCTATTATGAACCGACTTCCCAAATAGCTTTTTGTAGTATTCAGAAATATACATTTTCAAATTTTCCACGCCGACTATCGTTCCCTCGTCTTGTTCGAGTTGGAAGATTTTTTCCCTTCTATGTTTACCATTGTCGATAAGATGGAAATACTTAGTGTTATTCCCACCCTCCTGAACATGCTTAACCTTTGCTCGTTGCACCCACTTTGATTCTTCAACACGTCTAAGTTTTGACAGATCATCATTAGCCTGTCTCAAATCATCGTGTTCAACCGCATTAAGGGGGCATGATTCTGCCTTAATATCGAGGTAGTCAATAATTTTACCAAGGCGCTCCTTTTCTTTTTTATACACGCTACTAAGATTCTTAGCCCAACCTCTTAAGAAGCTTCTGATATGGCGTATCTTACGTTGCCAAGTCGCCATCGGGTCGTTACAATTTGAGATGGAAGCCCACTCGGCAGCAATCATCTAAAAAAAACCTCTTTCTGTAGCCAAGATAATTCGAACGAAAAATGAGGTTTATTCCCTAGGTGAGCTTGTTCACCTGAATCGATAATAATAGGAGTGTGATCTGATCCTGCACGAGGTAACGCCCTCACCGTAGCTAACGGAAATTTTTGCTCCCAACTAACAATTGCAAAGACCCTATCTAACTCCTCATAGGTCGGGATATCTCTGTGGCTTGCCCACGTATATTGTCTTCCTGAGAGCTCTACTTCTCTCAATTCAAGACTCTCAATAATAGCGTTAAAAATAAAAAGCCAACACACATTGAAATTGTCGTTATTTTTCTCTTCTTGACGACGAATAATATTATAGTCCCCACCAATAAGCATAGGGAGGTCCTCATCCTCACACATACGAACTAATTCGGCAAGAAATTTGGGCTTATGCACCTCTTGTGCCGCACCATATACCGGAATTAGAGACCACTCAAAGCCATCAGTTTTAGACCGAAGGTGGAACTTTACACAAAATTCTCCCATCACAACTTTTTTGACATGGATAGAAGTTTTGTTTAACCCCACCAAAATACCACCCGACCTCCCTTGTGGAGGTAGGCAGTACCATTCATAGTCTAAACCACAGGAAAGGTGATTCAAGAAAGGAGCCAAAAGTTTGCCCTCCCAGTTTCTAAAATCGCAAAAAAGTCAAGTTTGAAGTCTCTAATGGTTTCATGAATAAGAGAGTGTTTCGCAGGATCTCGAATCCCATCACTATTCCAAAAGGCACCTTTCATCTTAAGATTTCTTTTTTAATCTAGAGCTTTTCCGCACCCCCACCACATATGTACGTTTTTTCTTGCCAACTCTAGTTGATCTACCCACACGGTTTGGATGATCCTGGTGATATACCAAACCTAAACTTTCATCCCCTATTAAGTCTTCACTCGGACTAAGAGCTGTATTAACAACCAAACTAGAAAGTTCCTTCGTACCCTCTCTAACCTCGGCCTCAGCCTTTCTTCTATTTAGGGTAATTAAGGTTCGTTCTAAATTTGTATCTTTTAACGTGTTAACCGAAGATAAAATCTGACTCGGCGATTCTCTGTGGGAAACTCCTAAATTAGACGCTCTAACGACTACAACATTTGTAGGAATAGAAGCAAGAGAAAACTTAGGTGGTGGAGTACCTGAGGAGAATCCTGGGTCACGAGATAAGGCCACATGTTGAACCCGTTCCATAGTAGCAGCATCGGCATTGGGCTGAGCTCGTATGCGTGCACTAGATCGCACACCAATAGCAGCAGCCTCTGGAATGCCACCATAGGCGATAACTTCCTCCTTGGAATAACGGCCACCTAGGAACACCCCATACCGCCCATGGCCCTATATCCTCCTGACATGGTATGAACGGGCGATCGAGGTGAAGGGGAAGACATCCCTGGACTCAACCCCAAACCCCCTTCTGGCGTTTTGGGTGAATCAACACCTGCAGCTGAATGGCAGTGGGATCCCAAGGTAGAACCTCCGTGTGAAGTGCTAGATGTGTCTGAAGAAGGTACCATTGTACTTGTTGGAGACGGCACATAATCTGCAATAGGTGACATAGTTGCAACAGGAGTTAAAATCGTCGTAGGCCAGCCAGTCTGCACCGAGTCCGTGGCCTCCTGCCTCGGATCATGCACCTCCACCGTGCCCTCATGGCCCTGCGGATCTCTCGTCCCATCGACATCGGTGACAACATCGTTCACCACCTCCTCCTGAGGCCTATCCTCCGAACCATCAGGCCCGGCAGAGAAAAGGGGGCGGCAGGCTGCCACGGCATAGAAATGCGCTGAAACGCTGCCGCGGCAGGAGAGCGACTAGGTGCAGAAAAATCGATATTTCTTGCCACCTCTGCCCCGTGACACCTTGTGCGAATAGGAGCGGATTTAGCTAGCATTGCCTCCTCTTCCTCTACCATCTGAAACCATGACATCTTAGGAGCCAAAACACCTCCACGTTTCTTAGTTGGAGAGAGCTCCTCCTCACTAATAGAACCGAACTGCAAATGTTGCACTTGTTTGGCAACATTAGTACAAGCAGAATTTTTGGGCTGAGTGTTAGTGTCCTCAACCTGACCATTCTTAGCCCTCTTCTCCACATGATCATTCTTGCCAAGATCTTTAGAATTACTGTTACCCTCCTCATCTTTACCCTCATCATCTTTACCCTCGTCGTCCACATCAACATCCATGTCAAGCAACTCACCATCGTCCCCCTCAACAAAGAACTGGATTCCGAATCCTTCACCATTATAAAAGTGATATGTTTCGCATGGAATATTCTGAGGGTTGGAACAAGAAACTAAAAGACGCACAATACCATGCTCTCTAGTGAATTTCATGTCAACTTCCTTGGTTTGACCAATGAGCGAACCAACAGCGAATAGAGCCAAGTAATCTCTACGGAGTGTTTCCGGGCAGCTTGTACCCGAACCCGAACATCAGTTAAGCTCCATTTGCCCAGCTGCTGCGAGGCCACCTCTTCAAAGTGCATTGTACAAGGGCTGTTTTCAACTTCAATAAAAAAAATTTAGCCTTTCCCAATCAGCTTTGGTAGGGAAGCACACCCTAAACCCATCATCACCCGCTGGGGACAAATCCCATTGGTGATCACCAGGGACCAGCCAGTCCAGCTCCTTAGCAACCCGCGAGACCGTCATAGAACCAGCAGAAATACGAATCCGGCCCTCCCTTCCACTATCATTTTCACCCGAATGTTATCAGTTTTAGGAATTAGGAAGAACATCAAATTTTCCTGGCATAGGACATACAAGACCGCTGTAGGCTTAGGCATTCCCAACAAGGGGCAGCTAGCATCTGCATGTTTTGCCGAGTCACAAGAGATACACAACACTGCCGTGCAATCTATTGCTAAATGCCCAGTAAGCGAACACCTATAACAGAGAGTTTTACCCGCTTTTTTTTGCCTTAGCTCCTCCTCCCACAACAGCTGCACCCTCGGCTTGCCCAACACTTTGAACTTGTACCTCAGCCTAGGTGTTCACTGGTGCAACTACAACCTCTGCCACCGAGGGGACTCCACCGCATTGCGCCCCCTGTTTTATATTCTCTATGGGGTCCTGCTGTGGTGGTACACGCTGATTGAAACGACACCCACGGCCAAAAGATCTTCCACGGCCACCATAGCGACCATGGGCAGTGAACCATAATCCTCTACCCTGCCTACGATAGCGTTGGTTTCCTCCGATTCCAGCTCCACTGAAACCTTGGCCTGCACCTTGCCCACCTTCAAAAGAACCTTCCTCAAACTGTCCAAAGTTACCAGCAAAACCATTACCATTGAACTGCTGATTCTCATTACCCCAATCAAAGTTTAGATCAGAAAAACCTCCTCCATTGGCACGAGAGGAATGCCCCGCTTAAAAAAACTAATTATGTGTAAGGAAACCTTTTGTTCCCCTCCCCACACCACCTATGCCAATATTATTCCCCCCTTGATATCCTCCTCGAGCCCCACTGGCTTGACCAGCGAAGCCCGATCCCTTCTTACCCTGGCCACCCTGCTGGTATGCGAACTGCTGCCGCTGATTGTTGAAGTTGCCAGCGTTGAAGCCATTCTGAACATTGTTGTTGTTGACTTGAGCATTACCTCCATTGAACTGAGTATTAGCATTGTTGAATTGATTGTTGCCTGAGTTAAACCCTCCACCTCTGCCAGCCTGAGGCGTGCCAGGAAACCTCGACCCCTTGCCGGCCATTACGATCGGCGCGATGGAGTCTCGAGCTCCAGCCGCCGCTCTGGTTGAGATCACGGGTGCAACACCTTGAGAATTGCGCCATCGTAACCCTAGAAGTCTCCTTAATGAAAAGCTCTTGGACTTACGTCTCTGCGATGTATCGTTAAAAGACGGATGACCAGACTGACCCTTGTGGTCTGTTTGATCACCAAAAGCCGGCCTTGGGCCACATAAGGCCTTGTGCCTTGTAGGCCCGGATAGATTGAAATTTGAAAAAACGTTCACACCGTGATTTGCGTGATCCGAGAAGGTTGACGAAGATCTCATCACCGGTGAAGCCAGATGCCTCCTGGTTGCCGGTAGAGTCAGCTGCCTCCTGGTCGCCGACGTCAACGCAGCAGGCCTCCTTGCACTCCCCGCCCGAGACGACGTCGCGGCCTTCCTCCTCCTCGAGACGACGGTCCAATCTGCCGCGTTAAAAGCCTTCGCCAACGTGAACACATCGGTGCATGCACCGGGAGGTTAAACGGCGAAGGGCTCCGGCATCGACTAGGACCTGCCAACGATGAACTCACCGGTGAAGAGGACGGTAGACGAAGCTCCTTCGCCGCCCATCCCTTCACTCTTCTCTTCTCTTCTTTCCTAGTCAGCTTATCCTCGATATCTCGGTCGCTCCGCTCAACCGGAGTGCGACAAAGATAACGCCAAGATCGATCCGGTGAGGCCTGCACCGAATCCACCGACTCTCCATCGCTGAGATCCTTCGAGAGCGCCCAGAATTTCCCAAGCGACCTGCTGGCACCGGCGAGATCGCCTTCGGGTTCGCCTTCAGGGTCGCCCTTGGGGTCGCCCATCCTATCCCCCCTCACCATCTGTGTCAGCATCAGATGACATGAGTGGTAGATAGTCTCGCCACCGACCGAATCGAAATTGTCATTTTGGAGCAGTTTTGAATATCCTGTCTCAATAGTTTTAAAAGACCCTTGGTCTTTATAGCCTGTCTTCGAGTTGGATGCCAGCACATCAGCGCACCCAATCGCGTGAACGGCAGCGGGTGCTTTCCTTCCGCTGACGACGCTCCCTTGTTGCCAGCGCATGTGGGTGCCCTTTGTCGGATACAGGGTTAACAATCCCTCCCATTGAGAACTGGCTTCAGATCGTCGTAGTCTTCCCATGTAGCTAAAGTCTCAGGCTGCCCGGACCATTGAATCAGACCTTGAGTGACAGTCACTGGTCCACGTTGGCGTAGGCGACAATAGAAAACACAGGAAAGAACAACCAAGGGATCCATTTGGGATGGCAAGTGGGACCGTACCTGAGTGTCAGCACCAATAGCCTTCTTCAGCTGGGAAACATGAACAACATCACGAATACGGCTGCTACTTGGAAGTGCCAATCGATATGCCAAGGCGCCATGTTTCTCTAGAACCTCTTATGGGCAATACTATTTTAACATACGCTTCTGATGTGCTCGTGGGGCGATGGAGAACTGCACGTAAGGTTGCAGTTTGAGGAACACGAAATCACCGACAGCAAAAGTGCGCTCACTGCACTTTTCTCAGCTTGATGCTTCATGCGCAGACGTATCCGTTCCAGGTACTGGTGCAACAGATCTTGCATAAGTTGGAGCTCATCAAGCCATGATTGGAGGTCAGGCACTGGGAAGAGACTAACAGGAACAATTCGAAGCTGCTGAGGAGAGCGACCATAGTGGACCTCAAAAGGTGATCTGCCTAGAGAGGAATGAAGGCTCGTAGTATACAACAATTCAGCCAGTGTAAGTCATTGAATCCACTTAGTAGAACAAGCACGAGCGAAGCATCGAAGATAACCCTGTAAGCACTGATTAACGTGCTCAGTTCGGCCGTCAGTTTCTTGATGATAAGACGAGCTCATCCTCAGGGTGGTGCGAGTCAGAGTAATGAGCTTATGCCCCGATAGAAGATGTATTGCGGAATATTATTGATTGATATTGGGTGATTACAATGAGCCAACCGTGGCTGTTTATATAGTAGAAAATACTTGGGGCTAAGGAAACCTAGAAGAGATAGACTAGGATTACAACTCTTTAAACTACCAAAGCTAGCCTATACGTGATATACTCTAACACCCCCGCAGTCGGATCGGTAGTGACGCGGACAGCTGGAGCGTCGCGGACGGTCTGACTGGAGCACAATTCGAAGTCGTGAACTGGAGAGGGAGCCGAGATGATAGCCCTTATGCCGATGTCGATGTAGCCGAGTTGTGGGCGCTGTAGTTGTGGTCGATGTTGCCGTTGATGGGGTAGACGAGATAGACTTTTACTGGAGTTGATGTAGACGAGGTAGGCGGCACGCCTTGCCGAGCTTGCCAGACTCGGGAGCGCGTCGGGGACGAAGGCACGCGCCAGTGTTGCCAGTTCCGGACATGCGAAGATAGGGACCACCATGAACCTTACGAGCCAGAGCCGGATGAAGAAGCAGAGGAGATCTCCGTGGTCGGCGGCGCGTAGCGCAGATTTTCCGCCGTTGTTGCCGGAGTAGATGAAAAAAGTTGCAAAAAGTAATTTGAGCAAAAATAAAAATAGACTGCAACTCTAGCGGCTCGGTTTGTGGTGCACGAAGATGGCGTGGTGGTTGTTGAAGACGTTTGAGCTTGTAGGGGTAGTAGATGTCGGAGATGTTTGTTGGTGTAGATAGTTGCCGGCGAGCTAGTAGATGCCAGGTACGTTGTTGATGTAGGAAATTGTCGGCGATGATGACCACGAGCGTTGTTAGTGCAGCCCTTGTGTTGACGGCGAGGCGCATACTTGGGGACAAGCTTGTCCCGTCGATGTTGTCGAAGACGACCCAGCATGGTGGCGACGTGGAGGTTGCAGGCGGCGACGGCGCGTGGGGCACCGTGTACGGTGTCCTTCACACGGTCGATGACGAGTAGTTGTCGGAGAGGAGTCGACGACGTGTTGTAGTAGAGGCGCACGAGGACGACAGGCGGCGGGCGACGCAATCCGATCTATGATCGGCGAAAGAAGAAGAAACGCCGGTCAAGTGGCCGGCGAGAAAATTTCGACGACTAAAGATCTAATCGACTTGCGCAGCCCCCGGCGGAGATGAATCTCCCCGGGGGCGGCGCGGCGGAAGCTGTGGTGGCTAAACCCTAGGCTGCGGAGCGAACCGCTCTGATACCATGATAGAAGATGTATTGCGGAATATTATTGATTGATATTGGGTGATTACAATGAGCCAACCGTGGCTGTTTATATAGTAGAAAATACTTGGGGGCTAAGGAAACCTAGAAGAGATAGACTAGGATTATAACTCTTTAAACTACCAAAGCTGGCCTATACGTGATATACTCTAACACGCCCGAATAAGCTGTTGAAGATGCGGCCACTGTCAGAAATAATAAGTTTCGGTGAGCCATGGAGCCTGTATACCTAATGCATGAATGCTGTTGGTACCGTGGAGTCCGTAGAGGGGCAAGCAAGTGGTATGAAGTGGGCAAAGCGACTAAATTTGTCGACCACCAAAAGGATGCAGCTATGGTGACCAGAACGAAGAAGACCCTCGATGAAATCTGTTGGATCATCACTTCCCATGCCGAATCTGGTACTAGGAGCATGTTGTCTGATGGTGCATGCTTGCACAAATTTGTGCGCTGAAGCTGACACCCTCTTCCAGCTAAAGAATTGCATGTTGTCGATAGGCGCGCTGGAGTAAGGCTCGTGCAACAGCATCTTATAGGTAAGCGTCAAGAATTGCCAAAATCCAATTAAGCTGATATCGAGAAATTGCATGAAGTTCCGTGTCATGGTGAGGCCGATGAGACAGAGCATCAGCGACTCTATTTTCTGAACCATTTTGTAGAGAATTCGATATTGCATGCCCATGAGCTTAGAGAGGACTTTGTGTTGCCATGGCGTATGAAGGCGCTGGTCTTTCAAGTGAGCGAGGCTAGCATGGTTAGTGCAAATGATGAACTCGCGATGCTGAAGATAAGCACGCCACTTTTTGACGATCAGCAGTATTGCCGTATATTCATTCTCGTACATAGAGAGGCCATGTGTACAAGGACCCCACATGTGACCGACGAACGCGAGAGGGTGTTCCTGCTGTAGCCGCAGTACAGCGCCAACGCCTTGGTCACAGGCATCTGTTTCGACCACGAAGGGTCTAGAAAAGTCTGCCAGGCCAAGAACAAGCATAGTTATCAGTGCTGATTTCAAGGCCTGAAAAACAACATTTGTGTCCACTTTCCAAACGAACCGAGTATTCTTCTTCAGTAATTGTGTCAACACTTATTGATAGACACATAGCTGCGGACAAATTTTCGATAATAGCCTGCCAAGCCTAAAAAGCTGCGTAACAGTTTTCACATATGTTGGTGTGTGGGCCAATCACGCACTATGGCAATCTTTGATTCATCTGTTGCAACTCCATCACAGTATAAGCATAAGCAGCAGCTATGTGCCCTTGCAAAACCATCCAACTCCATTGAGTCTAGACGGCAAGCCATTTCTGCTGCTAGTCAATGAGATGAGGACTCCATTGAACTCAAGGTATCGAACCACCTATGAGCATGAATTTAGCCTCTTGTCGCCACACTTAGCGCACATGCGATCCATTTAGACACCCTATTACGAGAAGTTGCATGCTTATTAAACATGTAAGTCATTCTAAACATAACTCTTTCTAAACATCTGCACTAAACAATTACACTAATCAATAACATTAATCACATAAACAACTACATCGAACTTAATTGCATATTAAACGAACATCACGATAGACATCCATATTATACATGAAACAGTCTAAACATCAACTCTATACGATAAGTTGCATATTATACATAAACAGTCTAAACATCGATCTCTAGAGATAACTCGAGTACGAAAATTGCATATTATACATAAAAAGAGTCTAAACATCGATCTCTAGAGATAACTCGATCGAGTACGATCGGTCGGTGTCACTATGGGGTCGGTGGCGCATGAACCGCGGCAACATCCGCTTCTATGCCCCGGATTAGCTGTCTCCAGAACCTGGAGTCGTTTGTGTCGTCAGTCTCCTCGTCCTCTGAAGGGCCCGCGTCACCGTGGGAAGGGCCCTCCGCGTCCATCTCCCGCTCTAGCTGGCTCCAGAACCTAGGGTCTCTCATGTCGTCAGTCTTGTCCTCCTCTGAAGGGCCCTCGCCGTGTGACCCGAACACCTGCTGTTGTTAAGCCATCACATCCGGCTGCTGCATGTAGTGCCTCACCAATGGGTCATCCTCGGGGCGAGCCCGGCCGTGCGATCTGCTGCTCGGCCATGAGGTGCTCCCTCTACTCGGCCCTGGTGGCATACCTGATTCCCTCCGGCGCGAGTTGGGCTGCCTGGTGGCGATCCTCGGGGAAGTTGAGACGCCCAATTGCATGATCCCTGTACTGATGGATGGCGAAGTAGTGATAGGAGCGCGTTGTCTGCTCCGCGCTCGACCAGTGGCCATCCAGCGCTTAATCCCACCAAGGTGGATCTGACACCCATACGGACGTCTCCCACCCACCAACTTCCTCTCCCTCACACCAGTGAACGACGAGGCCATATCGTGGGAAAAACTAAAGCATAAGTAAAAAAACTATTCATTATAGAATTAACGGAAATAATGGCATGAACTTTGCTATAAATTGAACATATTGAGTGCCAGAAATTTGACGAAACTATCGTTTCACCAAAACATTGGCACTCATTTAGAATACTTGCAAATTGAACAAATTCATCTACACAATTCATTTCAACAAAAAATCATCCACCACATCGAACATCGACACGAAACGACTACACTAATCATCTATACCAAACAACTACACATGTAAATCGATTAAAAATCTAAACTACATTAAATAACTACATTACAACAAAAATAACTACATTAATCATCTACAACAAAAAAACTACACTACAAAATCAACTAAGCCTACAAAAACTACACTACAAACTACATTATACAAAAACTACACTACAAACTACATTACAAAATCAACTACACTACAAAAACAACATTAATCATCTAAAATTCTGGCCGGTGGCGGGGCACTCACTGGCGGTGGCGCGCGCGTCGAGGGCGGCGGGCTCGGGGACGGAGGCGAGCACGGGGACGGACGGGAGCGGCATCGACGGCGGGAACGGAGTGGTGGTGGGTGAGAGGGCTAGGAAAGGGGAGCGGCGCGCGACGGAGGGGAGCAGCGGTGGCGGGTAAGAGGGAGAGAGGAGAGAGGCGGGGCAGCGCGATTTGGATCTAGTGATCCAAATCGTGGCCGGTTGCCCTTTTTTGTTGGGACCAGCAAGAATAGTTGCGAGGGCCTGATGGGCCATGCCACTAGTAAACACGATACTAGTGGCGTGGGCCTGCCGGGCCACACCACTAGTAATATACTATTTTTTATATTTGTGTATAAATGTTTTTTGAATAAGAACAACCCAAAATTATTCACACAATATTTTTAATATTTGTGTACACACTGAGCTAACCACAAACCAGTAGTGACCTACTTTTTTATATAAATACTTTTTGTTTATATAATTGTACAATGTGTCGGCCCTAGCTACATTTACAACAATTTTCACTGACACTCAAAATCATTATTACAGTTATGCAAAATTATTATCACTGTTTTCACCGACATTACAATAACACAAATTATTATTATTACTTATTAGTATGTACAATGTCCTAGCTACATTTACAACAATTAATGCATATCACTAGCTAATTTTCTAATCAGCAACTGCCCTTGTCTGAACTGCGGTCGTTTAGGAGGCATGAAGTCATCATCAAAGTTTTCATCAGCGGCTGCCTTAGATAATCCAACACTCTTACCCTTGGTCTGACTGGAGCTCGTTTAGGAGTCATGAAGTAATCATCACGGTTCTCATTAGCGGCTACCTTCGATGATCCAACACTCTTACCCTTAGGTCTGACTGGAGCTCGTTTAGGAGGCATGAAGTCATCATCACTATTCTCATCAGTGACTGCCTTCGATGATCCAACACTCCAGGTATTGGGTCTAGTCTTTGATCCAATAGCTCTCTTGATGTCATCAGCGTAGCAAGTTGTCGCTGGACACCCCTGGGGTGGTGCACCCCATAGTATCTTCATCAACCCGAAGTCATGGATCTCTTTGTTGATGAACTCCGCGTCGTTAGGGTAATGCTGCACATTAAGAATAGAGATACAACATATAGAACTATATATGACACTACCTTCTAACAGAATCTAAATATAAATATTAATTACCTTTACGTGAAATGCATATTGCTCCAGCAAAAAAAAAGAATTTTCTCGACTCAGGTGTGATAGGCAAGTTACGAAGACCCGCCTCAATAATTTTGAGCTCAATCAGTCTGTTCCACCTTCCACGCAACCTCAGAAGTTCTTGTCGTATTCCGTCTGGATTCCTCTCTAGGAGCCCATCTCATCGAAAATACTTATTTAACTGAGTGAGGTGGCTATTGCTACTAATTAATTCGTCGAAGGACACAGCTGGAATCCCACTTCTTCTATCACCCTGCTTCATTTTTACAGCACCGTATACAAGCAAGCAAATGAGACATCAGATGCGTAAAATCATGATCACAAGGATCAACAGACATATTTCTAATACTAAGTTACCCAAACCAACACACATCGATGCAAATATCCAACATGTATGGGTGTGAGGGGTTTTATATGTAGGAGCGGGGCAAAATATACTAGTGGCGTGGCAAAATAGTGCCACGCCACTGGTACTTTACACGGTAGTGGCGTGGGATATGCGGATGCCCACGCCACGATATATTTTTTGCCGCCCGTACCCAAGGTACCAGTGCCGTGGGTCATAGTGACCCGCCACTGGTATGCGGCCCGCTATAAGCACTTTCTTACTGGTGTGAAATAGAGGCCTTTTGCACGCATGTAATTCTTCAGTGTCGTGAGTTGTCGTTACTAGGGCGCACTGAATCGTGTGGCCAAGGAGCGTCCAAAGCACGTTGGTCATCAGTAGGACGGAGTGCGATGGCTTGGTTCTGATAGTATCAACGAGGGACAGTCGCCAGAGGAGCATTCAACGTTCCATCACCCACTTCTTCCTACACACAAGCAATTGTATACGCAGTACCAAGTACCGTGGAAGTTGAACAACCACTACAAGGCGAACAGCAGGTTTAAGACCTTCCATGAAACGTGTAACAAAATGCAGAGGATCAGGTTTAGATCCGTAAGACACTAACTTATTTATAAGTTCAGCAAAGTGGTTAATATATTCCTCTACTATGCCTGTTTGAACTAGTTTGTATAGAGGACGAATCAGAGACTGGTGTGTTGATTTCTACCAAATCGTATCAACACTGCCTGACAAAATTCTAACCAAGTTAATTTAGGAATCGAGGACTGAAATATAATTGAGCCAAGGAGCCGCTAGACCCGTGAATTGCTTCGACGCTAACTTGACCCAGAGACTTGGTGAGGTGTCATACAGCTCAAAATAATTCTCACAACGCAGTTGCTAGAGGCATGGGTTTTCGCCGTAGAATTTAGGGAAATCGACACCGGAACACGACCACGCGGTGGGGAATCATTGCGATTGTCCTAGATATCGAAAGAGCGAGGATCGAGAGGGGACTGCGAGTCGTGTGGATACCTCGTGTTGGAGGGGAATGTAAGGGCCAGCGGCCCCAACAGCCGGCCTCCGTGTAGCCAATGCAGAACGGTGCCCATCTGGGCCAGTCTTCGCGTCGCACCCCAGCGTCTTGCTGAGCAGATCTGGGTCGTCGATTTGGGCAGCGAGACCAATTTGCTGACGGAGGTCGGAGAGATGTTGTTGCAGCGTCGATTCGATGCCATCAGCATAGAGCTGCATGTCGGCGATGGCCTTGTTGATGCTGGTACAGACCATAGAGTCGACGGCTGCGTCAACAGCGGTGTTGATGGTCCTTACGATCAGCGCGTGGATCTCGCTCTTGTGCAACTCGTGCTGCGAGGTGGAGGAAGCCGAGATGTGTTGAAGATGGCGCGGCCTTCGAGCCAGAGGTTCTCCATGAGTTGGAGACGGAGAAGCTCGGCCGCGGTGCGGGATCTGGTCTCCGGGCTGTGGAAGAGTAGTGGAGGAAGGTGGAGGAAAAAATTGTGGCTAGCTCTGAGTACCAAATTGTTAACACCCGAATTGCAAACACCAGAGAATACGAGATCTAGGCGATGATCCCCAAGTAGATACACATGATTCGAATTCGAATTAGAGAGACAGGATCAGAAGGAATGGCGTAAGCCAGGGTCTAATCGCCACCAGAATGAGTGGTGGTGTGTCATTGGTCTTTATTATAGCATGTCCTCGAGTTCGATGCCAGCACGACAGTGCACCCAATCGCATGAAGGAAGCTCTAGCTCTAGCTTGCCGATGGATTGATGGATTATTTATTCAAAAAAATTGCTGACTCGTAATCAATTTTATTTGTGCACGCTGTGGTGTACATAGTGTTTGGGTTGCCCAGCTCCGGCCGTGACAGGGTTTATTACACCATTACAAGTTCTCAAGAGGTAGCTACCGCTCTGGCGACGACGCAAACCAATCCGGTACGTACTACCCATCAATTTGTATAAGTAGCTAGCTAGTCTCTTTGGATTATTTTCTGATTTCCCCGCAAAAACAAAAAAAAGGGTTATTTTCTGAAGTTGTAAGAGTCTTGTGTTTGGAAATTGATGAAGGTGGTGCTCATGTTCTGGGCCGACTGGAACATACCATGCAAGGTCATGATGAGACAGTTCAGGGATATGGCCTGGGCTAAGAAGAAGGAGGCCGTATTCTGCCGTCTGGACATCGACAAGTGTAAAGTATATATGACTCCGCCGCGCGCATGATGTTCTAGTATATATGAATCATTTCGGCCTCGTGATGGTTCATTTAATCGATTAACCGTGCACAGGATATTGTGGAGCGGTTCCGAGTGGAGGCGCTGCCGACCTTCTTGCTGATGAAGCAAGGCGAGGAGAAAGCCAGGGTGGTTGGTGCCAAGGTGGAGGAACTCAACACCATCATGGACGCCATAGTTCTAGCATCCCTCCAGCCCGGCCAGTGGAGGAGCTCATCAACATCAACATAGCCGGTTCTAGCATTACTCCAGCCCTGCCAGCGGAGGAGCTCAACACCAGCATAAGGGGTTCCATCATGCGTCGAATCTGGCCGGCCTCTCGCCGGCCGCGCCGCCGGCAAAATGGAACTCCTGGGTTTGCCACTAACCACCGAGACCGCCGACTTATGATGGATACTAGACCATAAAGCCACGCGCTGCCGCCACCGTCCATAATGAAGAAAAGGGAGTAAATTATTACGGTGTTTGAGAAAGGGTCTGCATAATTCATACAATGCCTCAATGCGGGCGGCGGGACATTTGCTCTAAGTAATTTGTGCACAAATCGACAAACGAGAAAATGTAACATTAGCAATGTCCGTGTCACTGAGCGAAAACAATTGCCTATAGACATTTTTCAGTGAGCACGAAGAATCAGCACTGAACAATTTTGACAAGGCACTCCATATATATATGTATCTTGTTCGACTGTGTTTTTATCATATGCCACTGCCAAATTTGGTGTACACCCAAGTATGATCACACGGGTGAATGTACACTAGTAGAAACAAGTCATCTAGTCCCGATTCGGCCGTCCCGGGTGCACAGCCGGGACTAGAGGGCCTCCGACCCGGGACTAGAGCACTACGGGAAAATTACTCTCCGCCGAGTGGTCAAAAGACTCGGCGAAGGCCTGATTCCAGCTCGGCGACCTCTTCACCAAGTATGGAACTCGGCGAACTAGACTCGGCGAAATTCGCCTCGGCGAAGAGCCTTCGCCGAGTGTTTTTTGTCGGGGGGACTCGGCGACGCCTTCGCCGAGTGTCTTTAGACACCACTCGGCGAAGAAAAGGTGATCCAGCCCGTCGCTTGTCAGATGTGTGTCAGGCGAGTGTCAGGTCTTCGCCGAGTCTGGGGATACGACACTCGGCGAAGAGATGGCGCACAACCGCGCGACACGTGTCCAGAAAGGCCGGGCTCGGTTAAGCATTTCGCCGAGTTGTCGTCTTCGCCGAGTGCCCTCCTTGATATTCGCCGAGACGCCGCGTCGCCGAGTGCTGCGTTCGCCGAATGTCAGCTTCGCCGGGGTGGTTCTTCGCCGAGTGCCGCGCGCTCCACATGCTCGGCAAAGGTGGACCAAAAGGCCACACTGGGCGACATCTTCGCCGAGTGCCGTGCTCGGCAAATCACCCATCTCGGCGAAGCACGTTACCAGGTGACCTTTTGGCACCTGGAGTGCCGCTTCGCCGAGTGCCAGACTCGGCAAAGGCAGCGTCGCCGAGTGCCCTACTCGGCGAAGACGGTTCGCCGAGTGCCATACTCGGCGAAGAAGGTAAATTTTGCCAGCATTTTCCTGCTTTTTGAAAATCCCTGCGTTTGAAACAGAATATGCACATATATATGTATATCAAATATATCAGTACATCACACACAGTACATCCAGAACATTGAAAGGAGACATATAGCAAAATATAGCACATACACTCCGAAAGTTGACAAAAAAGATTCCGATAGTTCACAACACAAACAAACGAGTCCAAATACATGCCACGGGTTCACAGCTAGCATAAAATGGCACAAGTCCAGAGCTAGCACAAGTCCACGAGTCCGCTAGTCACCGAAGGCCTCGTCTATGCAATCCTACAAGTTTGAAAACTATAAGCATTAGTTTCAAAACATGTGTATGCAAGTATTGACATATAGATATTAGAGTGTGGGTGACATATATATATTTGGGACCTTGAGCTTACCTAGAGTCACTCGGGCCTGTTGGAGGTCGATGGCGCCGACGTTGGGCTTGCTCCTCCGTCTACACCATTCTCTATGTCTCCAGCATTCCCTCCTTCACCATCCGCGGGAGTGTGGGATCCAGCCGATCGATTGTCCTATGACGATTTGTATTAGACGAATAAGCAAGAAAAGATGAATTGTTACCGAGCTAGTGGAGGAAGAGGAGGAAGCGACGGATTCGCGGGCAACCTCTGCATACCGAAGACGAGTTTAAGTTTGCAAAGTTTAAGTACATGGCTTAGTTGAAACAAAAAGTGAATGCACTTACTGCCACTACCGCCTGGAGGTATGCCTGCATTTGCACCACCTTCTCATCTGTTGCCTGCGCCTCTGTTCTGTTGCCTGCGCCCTCGCAGTAGCCTCCGCCGCGGCGGCCCTAGCCTTCTCAAGTTCGGCCTACGGGATTGCAACCATGTAAGAATCGGTCATCGCAATGGAAACATGTAGAACTAGATCATTTAGGCGCGCGTTGCCGCGCCCGTATATTAAGAATATAGAATGTCATGAATTGATGAAAACATTGAATTTAGTTGAGAAGTTTAATATATTTATAGTATAGTGTACTTTTGAGTATATTTAATCTGGTATGAACAAATTCACACTCAAAATTCCTCTCGATACTAAACACACAATTTAGCAATTGTTAATGTAGTTAAAACATCTTTTGTTTGTTATCAAGTACAAATTCTTTCCCGATAGTCTTCAAATAAGTAGCAGGCTAGCGTCTCCTATATTTGTCACGTCATATTGATGTTCCAACCAGGCCATCCTTGCAAAGTCTTGTTTTCTCTCAATTAAAAATATGCGTAATGACATTCCTAATATAATTATTTGAAAAGGAAGGAAGCACAAATATTATGACCAGTCATTGCTACAACTAATATAGATCAACACAAAGCTACATTGAAGTTTCAGGACCAGCAAAGAAAATCACAAAGAAGTACTCTTGTCACAGCCAGCAACCATACAACACATGATAACACTCTACGTATGTGATATGTGCATTCTTTTAACTCCCAACTAAATCTAGTAAGTGACCTTTATTGGGAACATGGCAAGAGAGTTGGATTCATAAAGAGTAAGCATATATATTGCAATTTTCAACATGGAAATTTTTACAAACCTGAACAAGTCTTAGAGTATTTCCTTAACTTTATCTGACATGGAAAATAACATAGCAATGCTGTGTGGTAGTGGAAAAGGAATAAAGCGCTGCCGTCAGACGAACTAATAAGTCGCCGCGCAAGGTCGAGTCAGGGGGATCGGCACTGCCACTCATGGGCTACCAAGCTCACATCTGCGACATGCGCCAGGCGTGGCGACAATGGCAGCAGCGACACACCTAGTCTTCCTGGAACAAATATTAATAACAGGCTGTTTTGTATATGAATCAACCGTGTCGTCTACCCCTTCCACGGGCGTCGAAAGGGGGTAGCTACAAGAACTTTTATACTTGGTTGTGTTTGGTTAGGTCATATGAGCATTTGGAACCCATTTTGTCCCCATGTTTTCACATGGTTCCATCCGTTCCACCCGAAATGGGAGTTTTCACCCAAAAGGTTATGGTTATATCACATGTGAGTTTTATTTTTTTCTTTTCTGTTAATTAATTGCATGACGGCCGGTGAAACACGCGTGGTAGGTGGTTGTCGGTGGAGTGGATAAGAACACATGCTATGTGCTGACGAGAATAAATTGAATTATAAAACACACATATATATTTAATCTCAAAGACATATTTAATTTAACATGGACAAATAACACTAGTACATTTTGGCAAACGAACATAATTGACTAACAAACAAAGAAAAAAATTACAACAGTCACGAACAACAAAAATAATTAACACCTACGATCTTCTCATCAGTTATCTTCTCCTCCGGCCGATCTCACGCCAGATGGCCCTCCAAAGCAATGGCCTCCTGTCCTGTAGAACGGACCCGGGTCGACTACCTGCTCCACGTGGATTCGGATAGTATGAACCAGTGACTGCTTCGTCGTGGTTGAGTAGGGGTCGTCAAACTCAGACGGTGGAAGCTCAGGCTCTGGCACCTCCACATCGTAGATGGTAGGAACTTCTGATGGGTTCTTCATCCACGCCATCATACTTAAGTACCAGCTGTCCTCCGGCTTGAGCATTTCCACAAGCTGCCCACCTAGCCTGTTGATGAACTGGTTCACGGCTTGGGGCTCCCACACCTCCCGTGGGAACCTCTCAAACCTCATCTTCGTTAGGTACGGCAGCTCCGATGCCCGCCCTCCATGCCCACGATGCCAGCGGCTCATCGCGAGCGTCTCGCCGTTGACGACGAGGCCAGGGGAGGCATGGAGGACACGAGTGCAGTCCTCGCTCAAGCGGAAGCGCACGAAGAAGTCGAATGGCAGAGCGCAAACCTCCACCTTGACATTGCGGCGGTTCACACCGCCCTGCACCACCACCGCCCCCACGACCGTCTCCGGCGACACCGGTGGCCGGCTACCTCCCACCGTCGCCATGAGTGCGCGCCCGCTCCACTTCTCCTCCAGCTTGACCATGCCGGGAGTGCGAGACAACACGCAGTGCCCACGCTCGGGGTGTTCAGACTCACCAGAACTCCACATCGATCTCCTCCAGAGATTCACGCTGAAACAAAACACCCGGTTTCCCCTAGCTACAGCCCTACTGTGATTCACGCTCGAATGCCTTGCATTCACTGTAGGACGTAGCTAGGGAGACCGAATGTTTTGTGTTTGAGCATGAGTGAGTAACCTGGCTGAGAAGTGGACTATTTATAGGCGTCGTTAGGGCTGAAAACGGGCACCAATACGAGACGCAAACGTGGTGGAAAGAGCGGGAAAACAACACACTTTGCCGAGAGGGACACTCGGCGAAATGAACCACTCGGCGAAGTTTTGGCGCTAAACTAAAATATTTTTCCCGCCCACCATCTTCGCCGAGAGGGACACTCGGCGAAATGCACCACTCGGCGAAGAAATGGCGCGGGGCGAAATTTCGTTTCCCGCCATATACTTTGCCGAGTGCTGGCCACCGACACACTCGGCAAAGAGGGCCTAATTCGCGCGACAAACCCAAAGAGTTTCGCGCCCATTCTTTGCCGAGAGGGGCACTCGGCAAAGAAAAGTTCCATTAAATATTTTTTTTCCGGTGACATCTTCGCCTCCATCACGACGCCCGTGGGTCCCACTGTCTTGTGCCACGTGGCTCTCCTTTTCGCCGTGACCGCAGTTTTGCCGAGTGTCTTTTTCTATCGTTGCCGAGAAAATGGTTCTTCGCCGAGTGCTGTGCTCGGCGAAGTATGTTTTTGCCAAGTGGTCGGTTGTTCGCCGAGTGTTTTTAGTCCTGCGTCGGCGTAGGCCTCTTCGCCGAGTGGTCCCCGCGTTTTAGCACTCAGCGAAGCGCAGACCACTCGGCGGCGAGTCATTTTCCATAGTGAGAGGTCTTGTTTCTACTAGTGGTAATATTTGTCATGTTGATGGTGAGCTACAGACTCAGCGACACCAGGTTGAGTTTGGTACTAGGTCCATTAGCTGTGCATGTATAGACTCAACCCACAGGGAAGTGGCTGCATGATACGTACGTGCACACGTTCGAATTATGGACCTACGTACACGCATGGAGTGAATACGGATGTGGGTAGCTATGCATGTTCAAGGGAAAACGGCTAAGTGCACTCTTCGGCACCAGGCGTTTAGCGATAAGCATCTTATAGTTCACCACTACTGCCTAGGATAACATGCTAAGACACAATGCATTACGGAAGGCCTAATGGCCCCGCCTGGATGCCCACACGATAAAAAGCAAGTAGCGCTTGATTACCGGGAGGGTATTTAACCCTTGTTTACGATTTGTTTGTCAGGAGAATGCACATACAGGTCAATCCACTCAAACAGAGGAAACTTGTACTAACAAATTCTCTAAAAAAATTCGACATACCCCAAAAAAATAATACTATATATAATCTATATCTATATCTAATAATAAAAACAGCAAGGCTTCTGTCAAAAAATTCCGTCCATCTGGCTTTTTACCGTTTTACCCTCCCACCAAATAACGTAATACTGCAAAATTGCCACTATACCGGTTCGTTCTTTTTTTCCCTCTTCTCCCCAAACGATTGCCCCTCCCGAGCGGAACTACTCTGCCTGACACAGACACCTCGACGGCGTGCGAGCTCCCATCGGCATCGGGCGCGACATTCCTTCGGGAGGCAGCTCTTCCCAACGAGGGGGACGGAGCAGAGACACCGCAGCGGGAGGGAATGGCAGCACAGCGGCACTCCGGCGGCAGCTCTCCCGCACGAGGGCGTAGCACAGACCCCGCAAATGGGAGGGACGCATGGCGGCGCGGCTGCAAGTGGTGTACGGGAAGTGCGGTTGCCGCCCGTGGGGAGCACGGCCACGGCCCTCTTCCCGGCATCATTTCCGGAGCCTGGTGCCTTGACATCATTGGTTGCGACAGTGCCCTTCGCCATGCTCGGTTTGCCTTCTTCGAGCTTCTTCGCCATGGACTCTTCCACGACGCGATACTCTTCTATTATGTCCAAGTCGTGCTCCTCGGGCGCCTCGGCCTCACGCTCAGCAAACTCCCACGGTTCGAGACGCGGAGAGTAATCCTCCGGCGTCACCGTCGCCGCGTTCTCATCCATCTCCAAATTCGCCTCCTCCTCCGGTCACGCGTGCTCGACGCGGCGACAACGCGCGGGCGGGAAGGAGTTCCCAGAATCCGAAGACGTGGAAGAGTTCCCGGAAGCCGCGGCGGGCGCGCAAGGCGGCACTGAGGCCACCGGATGATGATTTCTGTCAATGATCCGAGAACTCCTCATTAGGCATCAATCATCTAGTTAGAGCACAAAATCTTCACATTACATGCATCGCGCAAGCCAAAGCTAAGTACAAACACATGGCCCAAACAAATTCGTTGCAAAACTCTTCCATGCATATATACAGTAGCGCCATCAAATTTCACTATGTGCTAAGCAGGGAAAAGAAAGATGGACATAAATGTTTACTACAGACAATCACTGGAGAGATCTAATGTTTCATGCACATCAATCTCGATCCCTAGCTCTTCTTGTGCCAGAAATCAACCCCTTAAAAAATGATGATACAGCTTCTTATGAATCAGTGAGTAGCTCAATTCCTCCATCCATCCTTTTGATTTGTGAGTTGACCAAGCTCGTAACTGTTTGCTGGACGAAATCATCCGTAACCAAGGTGGAGGCAGAGTTCTCGGTAATCGGCATCGTTAACACTAGGGCACCATGAGGGTCGCCATGGTGTACAAATGGTACGTAGAAACTATGCGCCTCGACTCCATGGATAACAAGGGAACAGCTAAGACAATGAAATACCTAATCACCATGTAGACGCCGCGGTAATCGTTTATCATGTCGGCGATGCCAAGGAGTCCGGCTTTCATGTCGGAGAAAATGGAAGGCTCCTCGACCGGTATGGCTCCCAATATAGTTTTCATCACCACGAAGGTAAGGCCCACGATGCCCACAAATGCCCCCACGGGGTAGTCGCGTCTGGTAGAGGGAAGCAGTATGTCGACCCAGGTGTGTAGGAACATGAACACCACAAACGACAGCGCCACCAGAAATAAGAGCGCCAGAAGTGTTGTGCCGATGGTAACGGTGAGCCCAACAAGTGCGGTGAGTGTGTCTGGGACACTAGAAGGCTTCACGAACATATCCAATAGCACGAAGGTGATGCTGATGACGAACGTCTTGAGCAGCAAAAGGAGACCGAAAAAATTATAGGACACCACCATGGAGCAGACGATATAGATGAGGTAGCCAACAAGTACTGATTTCCTGACGGGGTCGTCAATGGAAGGCTTCTTGAACGGGGATTCCCACATCATGTTCAACAGCAGGAGGGTGAGGGCGACGATGCTCGTGTGAATTAACTCGGGCCACCAAATCTTTGTATTCTGGATGGCGGCATCTGCTATGAAGAGCACCAACCACGAGAGCGCCACCATGCACACGAGGTAGCAGGCAAGGGAAAGTAGTGTGGCCATCATGTTGGAGCTCAAGAGCATATCCATCACCACCAGGGCAACACCCCAGATGATCACGCCTATCCAATCGGGTAACAACATCTTGCCGCAGGGCAGACCCAGTGCTGCACAGCAGATGAAGTTGCCTGTGTAGAACATCACCACCCCTATCATTGTGCAGACTAGGTAGCAAGCGAGGCAAAGAAGTATGGCTATCACTTGAGAGACACTGGAAGGCAAGGTGTAGTGGGATTCAGAAAACAGCACAGCCCACTGAAAATTCTTCAGCGCCAAGGCGATGATATGGGCGATTGAGAACAGAATGCAGGCGTAGAGTTCAGCATCGTCATCATCCTTCAACGATGACAGGGCCGTGAACAATGCACCTGCTACCAGGAACGACAGCGCCGCCAAGCACACGGCATAGAGGAGGTAGCCGGCGAGGGAGAGCAGTGTGGCCATCATGTTGGAGAAGCGGGGTGAGAAATCTAAAATTACTTCGGTATAGGCACTCTCGACTGCATACTGATATACATAACACGAACCTTTTGGTGACCAAGTCTACAATCACTCCGTAGCGATGGTTTATTATGTGAACCAACAAGTCATCCACGCCATGGTTACACTGATAATTTCAGTTTTCTAATTAGATGTTTTTTATTCGATACCAGCCTAGTATGTAAATACCGCCCCGGCCCCTGATTTGCTGTTTGCGACGACTCTGTCACATTGTTAAACAGAATAGGGTTTGGAAACATGCTCGATACCCACAAAGGGGGGTACGGCTCTCATATATATATGGGTATACAGGTGTGTACAAAATACACAATACATGTACAGAAGCTACAATATAAATACAGTCTAACACCCTCCCTCAATCTTAACTATATCCTGAAACACTCAGGAGATTAAGATTGTGTCGACATCCTTCAAAAGAAGGTATTCTCTCACAAAGTGATAGTCAACTTCGATGTGTTTCGTTCGGGCATGAAATACTGGATTGGATGAAAGATATGTAGCACCGATCTTGTCACACCAAAGAATAGGCGGCTGGTCTTGAGAGATCTTCAACTCTCTAAGTAAGGACCGCATCCAAATGATCTCAGTTGTGGCATTGGCAACTACTTTATACTCAGCTTCAGTACTACTACGAGACACTGTGGCTTGCTTGCGAGCTTACCAGACGATCAGGTTAGGACCAAAGAACACTGCATATCCCCCTGGATCGCCGATCATCAGGACTACCAGCCCAATCTGCATCAGAGAAAGCTGAGAGCATGCCAGTGGGCGCAGGCTGAAGATGCAGGCCATAAGAAGCAGTGAGACGAATATAGCGCAGAATGCGCTTAACAGCTAACCAATGAGAATCACGTGGTGCATGAAGATACTGACAAACGCGATTAACTGCAAATGATAGGTCTGGTCGAGTGATGGTCAAGTACTGCAGACCACCCACAATGCTGCGGTACTTAGTGGCATCATCAGAAGAAAGCAAGTCTCCATCAAGGGCTGACAATTTGTCAGTAGCAGACGTAGGAGTAGTAGTTGTTTTGCGCTTCAACATACCTGCACGGCGTAACAGATCTAGAGAGTACTTCTGCTGAGTGAGAGTCAAACCACTGTCAGAATGAGTCACCTCAAGACCAAGAAAATAATGCAGATTAGCCAGATCCTTGACAGCAAAATCAGCACCCAAGACAGAAACCAGACGATCAGCAGCAGTGACTGAAGAACTGACAAGTATGATATCATCAACATAGACCAGAAGATACATAGTCACCTCAGGACGCTGGAGAGGAAAACAGGGACGTGTCAGCTATAGATGGTGTAAACCCATGCGCACGGAGAGCAGTGCCAAGCCATGCGTGCCACGCACGAGGAGCCTGCTTGAGACCATACAGTGCCTTGACAAGACGGCATAGATGATGTGGACGAGCAGGATCAACAAAACCTGGTGGATGGCGCATGTATACCTCTTCTTCCAAGACTCCATGGAGAAAGGCTTTCTGAACGTCTAGCTGATGAAGTGACCAACCTCGAGTAACAGCCAATGAAAGCAGAAGACGAATGGTGGTTGGTTTGCAACAGGATTGAACGTGTCTTCATAGTCGAGACCATACCGTTGTTTGAAGCCCTTTGCAACTAAACGTGCCTTGTACCGTTCAATAGATCCGTCAGCATGTTTCTTCACCTTGAACACCCATTTAGAGTCAATTATGTTGACACCGGACAGAGGCGAAACCAAACGCCAAGTATCATTTTTCCGGAGAGCCTAAATCTCCTGTTCCATGGCAGCACGCCAGTGCGGAATACCCAGAGCTGCCTGGAAGTGTCGCGGTTCAGCCGTAGGGTCAGCCTCGGCATGAGCACCACAGACCGCAACCACGCGACTGTGCTATCAATGCGCTCTCGCGGGCGAAAAATGTTGCTCTTACTGCGCGTATGGGGACTTAGTACGATGGGTGCAGGTGTCGGTGAAGTTGTCGAGGCAGAAACACCCAGTGACTCAGGCAACGAAGCAGGTGAGTCAAGGTTGGGTGGTGGGATCGGCGATGTAGACGTGGTCGCTGGAGATGCCATAGCCTCCAACAGAGGCGAGGCCGAGCTTGGGCCGGGAGTGGCCAGTGGAGATGGGCCGGATGAAGGCAGCCCACGAGGAGCCGGCGACGACGGGCCACACGGAGGCGGCTCACACGGAGCTGAGCCAGGGGAGGCCAGCTGCTGACGTGACCACGTGCATGGGGCATGCACACGTGATCAACGTCCAGGCGATCGACGTCTAGCGCAGCTGGTGATGCGGTGTCGTCGATGAGCTGAAGACGAGCACCCCGTCCAACCCCTGCACCATGATTAGGTAAGAACATAGGAGAGTAGGCAGCATCTACAAATTGATCAGGCAAAACAGGAAAAGAGTGTAATGATGATGTTGGGGTGTTGGCAGGTGGCAGTAGTGTGGAAAACGGGAAAACAGTCTCATCAAACACAACTTCACGAGATTTAAACACGATTAGATGGAACATGGAGACATTTGTAACCTTTGTGAAGAGGAATATATCCGAGGAACACACACTTTTTAGATCAATACTCAAGTTTATGACTGTTATACGGACGAAGGTGTGGCCAACACGCACAACCAAACACTTTGAGAAAAGAGTAGTCTGGAGTTTCATGGAGCAAGATTTCTAGTGGAGTTTTCATGTGAAGGAGTCGCGTAGGGAGCCTGTTAATAAGAAAACAAGTTGTGACAAAGGCATCACTCCAAAACCGAAATGTCACAGAGGCATGTGCAAGAAGAGTTAAGCCAGTTTCAACTATGTGGCGGTGCTTGCGTTCCGCTGCACCGTTTTGCTGATGTGTATGAGGACAAGACACAATCAGATTGAACATAGACTATTTTGTGCTTAAGTAAACGCTCAACATGCGCTTGAAATTGTAGAAAGACATTAAACACATCAGATTTGCGCTTAATAAGATAAAGCCAAGTAAAGCGACTAAAAACATCAATGAATCTGACATAATAGTTGTGACCACTAACATAAGTTTGGGCAGGACCCCACACATCGGAAAACACAAGTTCAAGAGGAGCTTTGACCACACGACTCGATACAGAAAATGGTAACCGATGACTCTTGCCTTGTTGACAGGCATCACACACTAGAAACTCCTTATTACTCGACTCAACAGGAGCTCATGGCGATGGAGCACATGGCGCACTATGGGAGTGGCCGGGTGGCCAAGACGACAGTGCCACTGCGACGACGAAACACGGACACCACTGAAGACTTGAGAGCTGGATGGCACATCAAGAGCATATAGACCAAGGCGAACTCAACCTCTAAAAAGAACGTCCCTCGTGTCCCGATCCTTAACAAAAAAATGAAAAGGGTGAAACTCAACAAATACATTGTTGTCACGAGTAAATTTAGGAACTGAGAGCAAACTATGAGTAACTGACGGAACATGTAGAATATCGAGGAGACGCAAATTTTTAGAGGCGTGTGTAAGAAGAGATGCCTGGCCAATATGAGAGATGTGCATACCTGACCTATTAGCAGTGCGGACCTGATCATGACCATTATATGGCTCACGCGTGGCAAGCTTGTCGAGTTGGCCTGTCAGATGGTCCGTCGTGCTTGTATCCATGTACCAGCTAGGATCCACAGGATAAGAGGGAGTGAATCCAGACTCCTGTGTCGCCATAGCAGCTTGTTTCTCGTTGCCTTTCCCATTATTCCCGATGCCGAGGAAGTCGCGCTTGAAGCGACGGTGGCATGGGACAGCGACTCCACAAGCACGGCACGTCGGCATCGGGCTCCCACCCGTTGGTGGTGGGAGCGGGCGGACGTGGCTGCTGGTAAGTCGAAGGTGGTGCAGTCGGTTTACCTCCAAACGGACGAGAGCCCCCACGCTGAGTAGCATGAGCTGAGGAGCCATCGGTGTAAGTATCCACGGAGCGACGAGCTGAAAGGCGATGCTCCGTATTCACAAGGCGTGAATAGAGATCGCGTGGTGGCATCGGTATTTCGCGACCATTGATATTTTCCATCAAGGAGTCCTAGTCTTCATCAAGGCCATTGAGGATGAACGATGTAAACTCCTCATCACGGAGAGGCTGCCCAATGGAGGAGAGTGTATCGGCCAAATTTTTAACCTTGTTGAAAAAGGCCGTGACAGAGAGGTCACGTTTCTTGATCTCACCCAACAGATTACGAATGGCGGAGGAGCGCGCCAGTGACTGCGAGGAGAAACTGGAGTGAAGCGTAGCCCAAGCATCCATCGACGTAGCGGTAAAAACCACCATGCCAGCCACAGAGGGGCTGAGTGATGACTGAATAGCACCCAGAATAGCTTGATCTTGTGCAACCCACTGCCGGTGAGCTGGGTTGGGTGCCATGACAGGAGCTCCGAAGGCCGAGGTCATATAAACCATGGCCAGGGGACACAGCAGTGTACCGTCAACGTACCCCTCAAGATAGTAACTACGGAGCAACGGCAAAACTTGAGCACGCCACAACAAATAGTTATCAGCTGAGAGCTTCACCATCACAAGATGGGCAAAGTGGAACGGTCCTTGGTCTGCATGTGGCGCTGTCGGTGCAGCAAACTGCAACTGCGAGTTGTGGTAGGGCATTGACGAGGCTCCAGCACCCATCGACGACGCTCCATACGGCATCATCGACGTACCTCCATACGGCGGAGGCGCGCTGTAGGGCATCAGCGCAGCACCGACGGTGGTGGCGGGAACGCGCTGTACTGCGGCGGCTGATAGAGGCCGTAGGGCGCCGTCGGGGGTGCGCCGTAGGATGCCGTCGGGGACGCGCCATAGGGCGCCATCGGAGACGCACCGTAGGGCGCCATCGGGGCACCGTAGTTGGCCAAAGCAGTAGGGCCGCCAGGATACGGAGACACGGCAGGAGCAACCGAGGAGGCCGGCGCCGGCGCCGAGGTCAGCTCGGAGGGCGCGGCGAGGTGCTGAGGCACAGGCGGGCGTGAGGCCATCTCGGCGGCGGCAAATGAGTGCGCCCAGGCGAGCGGAGGAGACGCCAGGAACGGCGACACCGTCGCGAGGGTCGGAGGAGGCGGCGCGGCGGCGGCGGAGGAAGCGGAAGCGGAGGGACGTGGATCGATCGCGTCTGATACGATGTTAAAAAGAATAGGGTTTGGGAACATGCTCGATACCCACAAAGGGGCACGACTCTCATATATTTATATATGGCTATACAGGTGTGTACAAAATACACAATACATGTACAGAAGCTACAGTATAAATACAGTCGTCTAACACACATCCACAGACTTTTTTAGTCCTCAATCCTGATACAGCTCCATGAGACACGCACCATTTTCTTCATTTGACAACTTTATATATATCTAGGTATTCATTTGTTATCACAGTTACATCACCCAGAAGAAGACAACCGTGTTGACAAGGTATATATGCATATCGTAATGGTTCCAATTCAACTCTGCGATTAAGTGGCCGTCACTTCCTATCTATATATATATCGACCTAACGGTCTAGCGGAGTACCAGGAATTAATTAAGTTATACTAGTTGAATGTCCGTGCGTTGCTACGGGCTCTCTAGATTGAGTAGTTTTATACTCTATAAATATAGATTGGAGGGAGTACATGTTTACCGATCCGAACCAATTTGTTTATAAGAATTTGTATTATGTCCAACGTCAGCTAGGGAACAACGTTGCTGAATGTCTTGCTTTTCCGATTATCAGACATATACTATCTTTTGTCTGTTTGTGATCTGCAAAAGTGAAACACATTAAATTAACTTCTAGAAATTGTCATGCGAATACGATATGTTTCACTACAGACTTAGTTCCCATGGTCCAGTATTAAACAATCATCTCAAAAGAGCTAACTTCTAAAAACGAATGTTTGCATCATAATTATGTGTTTCACTTGGGTTTGCAACGAAACCGGTCCATGTTATTTACCCCAGTGCTTGCACAAACTCTCCGACCAATTCTTTGGCCCAATGTTGGACAACAATCTTAATCCGACATGAATGAGTAATAAATATGACAATAGAGGTTATATTGGATGATGCCATAAAAATGTACTGCCTCCATTCGGCTATTGCGACAAGGTGGTGTCAACGTCGTGGATGCACAAGCTCATCCGTCGACTCGCGCAACATCTCAAGCTCATCAGACGCCTACTGGAGCAGTTTCGGTTGTCGGGGCTCAAGAAATTCCCGGAGATGCGCGAGCTACTGAAGCTTGAGTCAGACACAACATATAAGCATATCCTGAAGCACCCAAAACTGAATTCTAAATGTATGTCACGATGAACCAGCCTAAAGTGGAATAAAATCAGGTCATATACATTGGCTAAACATGTCTATCAATGATTCTAACTTGGTTATCTTTAGTGGTACAAACATCGGAAAAGGTAGGGTCCCTACAGTCTGTTTCTCTATAATCATGTGAGACAGCCAGCATCCATATGTGATATTTTTCTTCAGACTTGCAGCCTTGCTAACAAAATAATCCATTTGAGAAACCTAATTTACATGTAAAAACTAAAACTCACCTCCATGGGATGGTTAGCAGTATCACCTAGAGGAGAAGGTAGGGGAGTAATCTATAAGCTTCATGTTGTACGGCTCTCCTTCTACTCGAGAAGCAGAATAAATTGCAGTGGACAAATTCAGTCTCTTTAACCACTCCAAAAGCTACTCCATATGTACAATCCTAAGAAAAACAATATAGCAGTGTTAGTAAAAAATTGTCACGCATTCTCTTATCTGTAATGAGAAGCCTAACCACTAAAGAGAAAAGTAAAACACATGACTATAAAGTATCATGCTTCAGGATGAATCAATAAATAGCGAGAAAGGCATGGGATACTTCTTATGGCTCATATCCATCACAAGAAGGCATATACCACAGGAAGAGGCAACACAACACATACAGGCAAGCAATAAGAAACAACTATCTAAGAGCTTACAAAGATCTCTACTGGTATTCAAAGAGATGCCTCGATTTTTTCCTACTACCGAGATTAGGATCAGGTGGTAGCACCTAATTAGTACATATAGAGAAAGAAAAGTGTTGAGGATGAGAGAGAACGAGACAAAAAATAAACAGCAAATGGAATAACTACCAGCCTTGATAGGAAAAGGACACAAAGGATCAGGGCAAATTGGGCGAGTTGATTGCAAAATAGAGGAGGAAGGAAACATTTTTGCTTCTTAATTGGACTATCAAAAGATCGCAGGGGCATTTTCTGTGTGAGGGTGGTGATCCGTGGAAGTGTGTTCACTTTTACGAATTTGGCAACCGCAGATGCTTTGAAGAAGCTGTATGCACAATGTGTGATACAACAGCCAACCGTTTAATACACATGGAAAGAAAATGCAGCTGCTGGAAGGTGAAGCAAGTTAGTGGTGAAATTACCTTATACCGTCAGCTTCTCCAGCCTGGTAGTCTGGTAGAAGTTGACTGTGTCTTCCAGCCTTGAAGCAGCAGCAAGCTCATTAAATCGTGCACCCTACAACATTTGACAGGATTGATTGATGACCACACTATAGTCTGCAATATCTAAACTTGCAAGCGTATCTCGACCATCACGATTTGGACTAAGTTAGGTAGATGACATTTGATTCTAGCAGAGCAGGTTAAGAACAAATAATGAAAACCATTAATAGTAGCATTGTAACCTCCACTTCTAGAACAATACTGGAAATTCATACAACAAACACGGCAGCAACGTCTTATTGCAATGACTTTGGTACTCGAGTTAATTGGCCATTTGGCTGCCTCTATTGTGCCGAGAACATGCATACACACCGAGAGAGAATCATGGCGAGGGCAACTGTCTCGTCCCCGGCGATGATCCTCTCAGCCCTGTCGACCGTGGTGACGTTCTGTACCCAGGGACCTAGCTTCTGGCTTATCTAGGCAACGGTGGTTTCTCTAAACGAGAAAATAAACCAATCCACAACGACTGAATGACAGTAGTAGCTGACACAGAGTGGAGAAGACAAGTGTGGAAACAGTTACATACTTGGTCCGGTCGCCGGAGTACTCCTTGCGCACGTCGTCGACAAATAAGAGGAGGATGGAGAAGCCCTGCATGCCCTAGGCCTCCATGAGGTCGGCGTCCTCGCTGGAGTTAACCTTGGCGAGTGTCATGTCAAGGTCCTCTTCGTTGAGGAGGGAGGCGGCCTCACCATTGATGCTGATCATGGCGGCACTATCGCAGATAAAATGATGTCGAAAGAGGCAATGAGGTACTTGATAACCTGCATAAGATATGTTTACATTTGTATATCCAAAAAGTGTGGCCTTAAACATTCTCTGAACTAAAGCGGGAGTGCCATCTTCTACCAAAGACGGATCACGAGTTGTACGTGCTGATCCAGCTAAGAAAAGGAAATCAAAAGGCCAAGCGAGTAAGTGTATACTGATGATCAAGGTTCTTATAAATAGACTGCTAACTGTTGATTCTGATGGTTGTAACAACTATATGGGGGGCATCCCATCCCGTAGTTCAGTAGCCATCAGGATAAGAACATACTACTCAAACATACTCCTTCCTCTCTTGCAGTCTCATGTAAAGATCAAGATACTGCAAAATCCGAATTACCAGGAGCTCAGATGGCGGCAGAAAGATCTGATTGGATAAAATAAACCACCTACAAAACCTAGCGAGGGACATCCTCGCCACTGGGTACGTTGACGACGAGGCATCCATGCTCGGTGGCGGCAAAAAGATCCCCGTCGGCCACCAGTGCCAGGTCGGGAGCTCCGTCGCCTAACCTGCCCTCGGCTGTTCGGTGTGGCGCGGCCAGTAGGGCATACCCTCGCGTTCGTCCCTGGTCTGTGAGGTGAGTAGGGGAAGCGGAGGAGAGGCACATGACCAACGGAGGACGGCCGGCGATGGAGGGACAGGGGTGGCCGGCGAGGTGGGTGGCGGTCTGGCGGAGGCGCGATTGGATCGAGCGTGAAAGAAGGGGATCGTGAATTCGTGATGCAAGCGCACAAGAGAGGGGGTCGGGAGAGGGTTCGTGTTTTCATTTTCCGCAGCGGGTGAGAGAACGGTGGATTTTGATTACGGGGTCATCGGACGAACGGGAGCGTTAGAGCGCACAGTTGGGCCGGCCCATGTTAGAGCGTTAGTCCATCGTAGCGATGTAGCGATGGCGGACGAAGGATGGCAGAAATTTCTGCCAGACTACGTAGGTACGAACTGCTATTTAATAGTATAGCTAAATGCCCGTGCGTTGCAACGGGGTGGTTAAACTCTAATCATGTAATTTTAAGATTTCTGTGCACATCAAGCATCATAATCATTTTTTTCTGAAAAGATAATATTGATTTGTAACATGCTCAGAGGAATTCTAAATTTGTATGGTTGACATAATTATTGTGGAACCATAAGAATAATTATACCCATTGCAAGGCATAGGTACTTACCTAGTTTGACACAGAACAGTTGAATCTCATTTGAATTTCTCAGTTGAATGAACCGTCACCAAACCCATGATCTCGTAGCTGAAGTAGAGATCCACCACCTCCAAGTTAAATGTCGCTATCCATGTCATCTGCAACACCCTACACATCAGCATAGCTGCAATGAGAATGAAACCACACCGTTAGGTGTTAGATGTGTGCACACTCCACGCATTCACACCTAAAGGATATTTGGTATCCAACACCGACCACAGATATTACACAACTACGACTCAGCAGACAAAGGAATAATTTTAAAAAATTAAGATTTTGAGTTTTTCATTAATTTTGTTAGCAGAAGATTGTCCCAACATTGTTTCTCCTTCAATCTTATTATTCATGGAGATAAGTCACAACTGGGTAGCAAGAGACAACGCAAAGAGATCTATATCTAAAAAATTGGAAATCATGTGCTCAGATGAGTATGCCGCACATGGTGTTCAGGAAGTCAAAACTGAAATCCTACTGTTGTAATGATCTTGTTGCTGGAAAGAAGAATTGAAGTAACACTCATGTAAGAAAAACTTATTAATACAAAGTTTAGCATAGTAAAAACCTACTGTTGTAATCGTACAAATCCTCAAGGTCAGCATCTTCATCTTGCACAGCGAGGACTGGGTATCAGGTTGTACGTGGAGTTGAAATATCCTTGTTGAGAACTGGAGTGTCAGGCTGTGTCATCAACAGCAGAGACACAACAAATAGCCTGAAACAAACACAACACAAGCAATTATTCTTCTGGAACCATCAAACAGCAAGCTCGCATCATACAGATCATGTGAGGAGACTTCTTTTTTGACACCAAACATAGATGTCGAACTACTGGTTCATCCAGTACATAGGTAGATCAGACTGACTGTGCCACTGAACATGTATGTATACCTGACAACAAGAGCGTTTGGAAGTATATCAAGCTAACAAAGCGACAAATTTAAGGATCCTAATATTACCCATTATTCAACATTGACGGCGAGACGGCCATTGGTTCTCCAGTATCGGACTCAGCATCATGATCTTTGCGCCAGACAAACAAAGCAAGAATTATTGGATGCACACTGACAGAATGTACTTACAGACTTGAAAGCATGTTAAATGGGGTGGTTGGTCTAGAGCATGATGGACACACTGTAGCTCTACTGTGGCCACGCTCCATCAGTCCCAAAGAATGAAAATGAAATGATATTGAAACTCTTGACGTTGATGAGCTTCCAATCACCGTAATTTAAATATGGAGGTCGAAAACACGAAAGAGCGAAAAGGGAATGCTATTATTTCTCAAGCCTGAGAGATAGCTAAATACCATGTGTGCAATGGACGTATCCAGTTGAGTTCAATAAATTTATAAAAACCATACTTATCCTAGTACATATTGATCCAGAGTTAAAAATGTTATTCGAAAGTACTCGAGTTTCAATAGTGAAATGCCCAAGAATATACAAAATGTCATGACACCAACCACATCTCAAGCTATAAGCCACTACCATCCCCACCTGTTAAGCTAGCAGCCAGCACCAAATATTGTGAGCATGTTAAGTGAATGAAATGTCCGATTCTACCTTCTTCGTATGCCCGTTTACGCGAGTAGACTCTAGCTAGCCAATAATCAACAAAATACTATGATGCCATGACAGTGGCCTAACTATATACAACCTGGTGATCAATTAAAGCGGTGCATCTAAAAAAGGTTACTTCTTTATCGCCACTAAACTGTATTCACTAATTTGGTCACAAATTCCTGAGTATATCATATAGCTAGTACTCTATGAAAACAACAGCATGCAAGGCAAGGTAATGATGGACCATGCCGGGAGACCCTGTTCTTGGCCTTGGCAATGAAGACACAGTTGTGCTTGTTCATCACCTTTACCACGCTGCTGCCCTTCTTGTCGGGACCAACTCCGGTGCCGTTGCCGACGACTTGGTCGAAGCGTGCAGACAACTTCGACGTCCCGGATGCATGCGCTGATGGGACGCATTCCCTGGCGTTGCACATTCTAGCTAGGGAAGGCAGGTATGGGGCGCTCCTTGCTCTGCTTGCCGAAGACTTGGCCGAGAAGAACATCGCCCTCATGGCCTGCCTCGTGCCCCCGCAGTTATGCTGGGTGATGAGGGACGGCTTGTGGACGGGCAAGGACGCGTCGATCCACATATGAATTAGCCCCTATCCTCGCTCTCCTCTCCGCTGTCTTGCCGAGAAGAACATCGCCCACGAATCCGCGATCTGTTGGGTGCTGAGTGACGGCTTGCCGTCGGCGCACATCATCCGCATCAGGTCCGGCGACGTCGTGCCGGCAGAGACCAGGCTGCTGGAGACAGAGCGGCCAATGAACTCCTACTGGCGGCCAAGGGCCCGGGCAACAGCAACGTGTACGCCGGTTCTCGTCCCTCGCCAAGGGCGATGCCGAGGCCGTTGTTGTCGCTGATGCGGACAGCTCCTACCTCTCTGCTCCTGATCCTGATCCCATACTGCGCTGCTCTTGATCCCATCCTGCATCCCACAGTTGAGGTGGGGCGCTGGAAGATGCGGGCGGCGGCGCTGGGATGCAGTAGTCCCAGGCGGCTAGGGTTTGTGGCAGGGCAGCGTACCCGCAGTTCCACGCCATGGAATAGAGAGAGGGGAAGGAGGAGGTGTCGGCACGATGATAAGCAGCACGAGGAGTCGCTAGAATAGACCGGCGACGGCCGACGGAGGCGGCGGCAAAGGGAATGGGGAGGCGGCGCTGCTGCGAGATGGAAAGGACGAGGGGCTGCTGGACTGAAGTTTCTCTCTTCGTGCGATGGGGCCCCACCTGTCGGCGCTGGATCACGCGAGAGGTGGAGAGGTTGGACGAAAGTTTTGACGTATTGCGTTGGTGGCAGACTAAGGAACCAAAATTTTCTTTTAGATAGGGAGAGAAAAGATTGGCTAATCGTCCTACCTTGGTTAGGCTTGTTGCTGGTTGCAATATTATTTTATTTTCTTGTATTAAATACATTGCTCTGTATATTGTTTATTAACCTATGTAAATATGTTCATTCATTCAGTTTAAGCCAACTCCATGGCGTGTTAAGTTTATTAGGTAGCTACTATCCTCCAATGAATCTTATTAAACTACCCTCCCACTTCGCTCCTGCGGGCGACGGGAGGAAACCCTAGCCGCCGTCGGGCCGCCCTCCCCTCCACTCCTTCTCCCTCGCTGCCGTCAGTGGACACGGCCGGACAAAGCTTGGCCCACGTCGACGGCCACAGGGCTCCTTTCGCCTCTCCGCGCGGTGGTCTGGCCGGGACGACACCACCGGATCGAGGTACTTCGCGGCAGTGTGCCGGGGGTTGTCGGCGGCGCGATAGACTGCGTCGGTGATGGCCTGTCCGGCCGGATTTGACGAGTTCTCCGGGCGACACATTGTCGTCCGGGTTGGTCGTGGTGCCGGCCCTTCAGAGGACGAGGAGACTGACGACCATGGCGACTCGGGTGTTTTGAGGCGGTTGTGTTCTTGTCGAATAAAGGAGTGGCCCGGAGGCTCTAGTGGTCGTCTTCTGCCCAATTTGCTGCTCTGTTGTCTGCCGGTCGTTCTTGATCTGGCCACCGACGAGTTCCGGATTTCTACACCGACAGTTTTCACGGATTGGCACTTAGTGCTCCTGAGGGTGAAAACCCTAAGTCTGTCATTCATTGGTTGTACCTGGCAATGGCGAAAGCTTCCTTGTTGAAGACATTGTCTGGGGATTTCATATTTTCTCCTAGGTGAAAACCTATAATTTTTTATTGGACGACGACAGCGCTTGTGCATTGTTCCTTTCTTGGAGACGTCGCTTTTGGAGAACCTCTTTGTAGTCTGGGTGTTGTATTTGGTGGTGGTTTGGGTTTAGCTGCTTCGAGTGATTGATCACTGTGCCAGGTACTTTTTTTTCTTTTTTGGGTGTGTGCATCATTAATGTCTCGATTAGTTCATAACATTACATTAGTGTAGAGACTGGATGTAACTGATATCTTTTTATATTAATATATGTTCCCTTAATAAAAAATATTTAATTATGGGAATATTTCGTGCCGATGAACAAGCATTTGACCAGCCCTATCTCTTTTTATTTATCACAACTAGTGGACGTTCGGTGTACCTTGTAACAATTTTTAGATCGTGAGATACCGGTCACAACCTAGTTGTACATGTTCATTACAAATAAGCTATGGAATTATATATGAACCTTGTAACAATTTGCTTAGCGCGTTTCACTTCTCTTTCATGTGATCTTTTATTTTCGGCTTTGACCACCATGCTTACTCCTTCTAAATCAATAAAAAAGATAGCATGGCTTACATATAGTAACGAGAGAATTCCTTATTTGACACTAATTAAAATTTTGGTTCCCTAGTTGACTCTGGAAAAAAAATTACTTCCCAATTCCGTTAGTGCCTGCTGTTACTTTTATTTTTTTTTTGGACCAAATTGTCCTCGATTGATAGGAAATCCTGAAAAAGGGAAACGATTGGCCACGGGAATCTCATCCTCTGCGCCGGTAAAGGACTTCCCACCACCGGGCATGAAGCTGGGGCTCGGCCCGGGCCGGTACTGCCGCGACGCGGTGGCGGGCGTGCTGGTGTGCTGGCCGAGCGACCCGAGCTTGGAGCTTATCTTCATCCTCTACGACGCCTCGGCAGCGCGCGCGGCGCGCCGCCGTGGTGATGGCCGGCGAGGCCGCCGTGCCGCTTTGGTCGAGCGTTTCGCCGTCCGCAGTATGCTGCTTCCGAAGCTCGCCCGCCTGCCTATTGTATCACGTGCGGCGCTGGCGAGCATGGTGTGCATCACGCGCACTAGGCTGAGTACCATTGTATGGACAAAACAGCATGTCCTAAGAAGAGGACCAATTTTTGAAAATTTTAAATCAAAATTATTCAAGGACTAAGTTTTTAAATTAAAATCGGTTATGTGACCAAATGTCCGGGGGTCTCATTTGGTTGTTTAGCGATGACCAGATATATCATGAAACTATTGCTGCTATTGTCCTATAAAAAAGTTTGTCACATAATGTACCAGGGACAAAAGCGTCTTCTTAGCACCCAAGTTAGCACTGTTATTGCTTAAAATGTACCAGAGTGTGTCATATAAGGAAATAAATTTATATCTAGTGTCAAATAGGGAACAAAAATAATTTCAGGACCAAATAAGGAATTGAAATTTTAAATAGTGCCAAATAAGGAATTCTCTCAATAGTAATACACGTGTCATCCAAGTCATGGTGTGTGGCAATTGGCTAAACTTTCTAAAGCGTGTATAGCTAAGCGAAGACTTTATATTCTCCTATAAACATGGATACGGCATGTGTGTGTAAATGGGTCCCTTTCACCTTTGTGGTGACCAAGTCGACAATCTTTTAATAGCTATAGTTTGTTTTGTAAACTCATATGTCATCTCACATGGTTACACAAATAATTTGAGCTTTTCAACAAATGTTTTTTTATACACGCTGGTATGTAAATCCAGTAGAAAGTCGCTTTGAAGGGAAACCTGGATGCTACCATAGCAAATAGATATAATACGCAGACCGACTTGTCCTATTAATTCTGTTATGATGCCGCGCAACCGCCACCACCAAGACGCCGCAGGGAGTAGGACCCCATCCACACAAGATCATATTAACGCCACACTGCCCCATGTGAGGACCGCCGCAGACTAAGATTGGCGCCGTGATCCCCTCGTCGAGGGTATGCCAGCTAGCAACGTCTCTCCTGGCGAGGAACCGAAGAACCCTGTCATTGCCCGACGCCGTGCGGGCTTTGCCCAGCTACGCCCTCCGGCAGCGGCGAGCAGAGAGGGACGGAAGGAGAGGTGGCGCCAACGTCGCCTAGGGTTTTCTCCTGGGTCGCCCACGGAAGAGACACATGAGTCTCATTTTCCCGGTAACACTTAACCCGGCCGTCACCAATATCGACACATATACGTGATTAAGGGTCCTGACTATCTGATTTTAATAAAAGTGCACTTCATAAAAAATACAATAAGGGTACATAATGTACGAGCTACCTGAGTGGTTATGACTTGCAGCTTGTACTTTTCAACTGGGAATATTGAACATATTACACTCTACAGATGGAAGTGATCGATGTTTTTTTTCACTCTGCAATTGGTAATAGTTTAACTTACAATGTCTTCTTTGGTTTTTAGTTAACCTTGGTGTGCCAAAGCAACCATATATAGTAGTTGAGAAGACAAAAAAAAATTATATCCATGTGGCAACAACCGGTAGCTGGCATTAGCAACCAGATTGAACGCGGTTACTTAATAGATTCATAGCACTTAACTTCATCATGTATACATGATTAGGTATATGAGCGAAATATAAATATTTCGAGGTCAGCTCTTTCCATCCAGTCATGCATGTCGTTTCAAGGTCGGCTCTTTCCCGTCCAATTGCAAGTACAAAAAAACATTTTAGATACAGGAGACAGCGTCTATGACTTCTGCACCGGCTAATTCAACAAACTAGGTACACCCTACACCATGTTCGTCTCTTCACTTTGGGATCTTTCACTAAACTCTTGTTTGTTTTATATAATGTAGCTTTTAATAATAAAAGCTAAGCCCCAGCGTGTGTCACGCATCCGCCTATAGCCACAAGACACTAGTGATATGTTTATGCTTCATATTTGTCAGGATGAATCAATTGAAACAAACATCTAGTTTCTTCCAGTTTGTTTGTTCAGAATATAGATCAGGATTGGTAATTACTAATCTTTAAAATATCTAATTTCACACAATCATTCTACACTCCTATAAACTGTTAGCTAATTCTCTTGCAAATGGCAATCTCATGTATAAACTCTGTACCTGTGGTGGGACGGAGTGGGGATGTAGTCCGTGCTGGCCTCCAATTGTTGCATGAGTGGGGGTGAGACTGGGGGAGGAAGGAAATGGAAGGCGAGGGCAGTGTGGGCTGCGCCATTACCGGGCTGGGCCCATGCATATGTCAAGAACACACATCAACAAGTAACAAATCTCAATTATAATTCATTAATTTGACAATTCATACACCAAGTATTCATACATTGCGACAAATGCATCAATTGCTAGGTATATAAATGTGAAAGATACATAAAAGAAGAAATATGCGCTTTTCTTGGTTACGTCTTTGTCTCCGTGACGAAAGGTAGGTTCCGAGGGTGGGCATAAGGGAAGTTTATGAAAAACATTCAATTATCCCTTTTCGTCTCGTCTTGGCAAGGATATGCCAAGAAACATCCTTATCCTTGCTGGAGCTTAGAGGCTCTCTGTACTTGCAAGTATTGCTCAAAGGGCCTGCATGTTTTGTGCACAATATTTCATCAATGCGAGAATGTAAAAATAGAAAGAACAATGCAAATTTAAATGATTAGAAGCTTACAAACAAGTCCAAGAGAAACAAAGAAATGCGATGAAATACATCGAGCAAACCTTGAAGAGAGCAGACACCGTATACTATGAATAAACAGAGTCAAACCGTCAGCCACATACTCATCAATGGAAAACGGTAAAAACAGAACAAACAAAACCAAATATAAATAATTAGTCACTAACCAGTGTGAAGGAAAAAATCGATGAAACGTGCACTATAGCACACACCTGCTCTTATTTTTCTTGTATAGTGGTACCAAAATAAGATCCATAATACACAAGTATAAAATGACATGTTCTATCAAATCCTTGAGGTAAAAAACTAAAAAAGATCTATTAGAACAGAGCTAATATCAAAGATAAAATAACAGATTAAATAAGTACCAACACATTCAGCCTAGTAGATATACAAATCTAACATAACAGACCTAATATCAATATTCTAACAGAAATAAACAAGATCTAACAGAACCTTCGCAATAAAAAGATCTAACAGAACCATCCCAATAAACAAGATCTATTATAAAAGATATTCTAACAATTGTTCGGTCTAGCTAACAGAATAAATAAATATCAACATATTCAGCCGAGTGGATAAACAAATCTAACAGATCAGATCTAACATCAATATACTAACAGATCCGGCCTTGCTAAACTTGCACTACCATATGAGATCCGACATCAATATACTAACAAATCTAACATATGCATGCATGCTATGTTAACCACCTTCAGGATGTCGAGGAGAAGACGGCGCAGGTGCGCAAACTCCAGCCTTGGACCAGCTCTGAAGGCCAGATGCAGTAACGACGACGGTGACCTTGCCAAGGGGGGCGAGTACTAGCCTTGGACAGGCCTCCTGCGAATTCATCGATTGGCCGGTCGGCCGGCGGGGGAAGCCAAACGCTGCAGCGCCTTGGGCGGGTGCGACTGTAGAGGAGGGGAGGCGGCTATAGAGTGGAGAGTGGAGTATGTGTACCGGTCAAGCGCACGCGTCTGGTCCTTATTTATATGGTAGGGTTTCACTTAATGGGCCCTAATGGGCCAGCACCAATCGCCGTGTGCCATAATGTGACCGCGTTGCATGAGATATCGCACACGATTTGATTCGGGAAAAACCGTGTGCGCTTCTTTGGCGCCAAAATGATATCAGTGCACACGATTTATTTCGAACCAAACCATTTGCGAGACGTCTTCTTTTTCTTGGTTTAACATGTTGTGAACAGAACTTTAGAAAATTTCAAATCTTTTTGGAACAGAGGGAGTAGTAGACATAATAAAACATGGTTAATAATATTTGGTTGCACTTCCATCTGCATAATATTTGGTTGCCCTTTTTATCTACAAAATGCATGGTTGCCCTTCCATCTACAAAAAGATTGGACATATATCCAATCGCACATTACATATATAAAACACATAAAAACCATCTAATAACTAAGTACTAAACATATTACTCATCGTCGTCAGAGAGGACGACAACGTCTTCTTCGCCGGTGGCGCCCTTGCCGGAGGTTGAGGCCTCGGCTTCGTCCACAAGCGGGTTGCGGGAGCAAGAGGCCTCGGCAAAGTCGGCGAGCGAGTTGCCAGAGCGAGCGTCTTTCAACTCGGCCATACGCTTTGCCACGGACCACATCTAAAGCCGCGTCTTGTTCATGGCCTCCTTACTGGCGCGCGGCTGCGCACGCACCCGGTCCTTGCGAATAGACTTGAAAGAGTCCTCGACCACGCAATGCACGACCGCTTCATCACGCCGCGTTGAGGCGATGAACACCTCCACCAACATATGCTCATGTAGTTCCTCTGGGCTAGCCAGAGGCTCGTCCGACGACGTCGGGGGATCCTCCACCGTGAGTTCAATGAAGCTACCCACAGCTCTGTGCGCTGGGGACAGCTCCTCTTGCGCCTCAGTCGACGTGAGGTGGATTGAGCCACCCACAGATACTTGCGTTGGGGACAACACCTCCTCCGACTCCGACGGCGCGAGGTCCACGAAGGTACCCCATGCCTGATCTCCCATGGCTTCAGTGTTGTGAGCCATTGTACATATGATAGAAAAATTGGCGGCATTTACGGTCAAAGCAATTTATAGGCAAGCCGGAGTAGGCAAAACGGCAGGAACACCGTGGTATTTCATACTTAGCGTGTTCTCTGCAAAAGGCGGAAAGAAGAATCCTGTACAAACGAATACAATACGAAAGCCGTGTGAGATATGTGGACAACTCACACGGTTTATTTGACGTAACCGTTTGCGATATGTGAACAACGCACACGGTTAAGGAAATTTAGCCAACAACGCACACTTTTCCTTCAACGTAAATAGTGTGTGATAAGTTTCGTACAAGTGTGGGCTTCAAGAACCATTTGGCAAGATAACGCCTACACACAATATGTTCATAACTAATTTTATGGATAATATATTAATATTTGCGGACAAAAGGGGCACGCAAAGAAACGTTATACACATATGAATAACTGACCAATCTAGCTAACTTCTAAAATAATCCTATACTACTCGTCGGAATCGGAGATGTAGATTATCTTCACATTTTCCATGCCGGAGCCTGAGGCCTTGGCATTGTCTTTTTCGAGCTTCTTCGCCATGAACTCTTCCACCACGCGACGCTCTTCTATTATGTCCTCGTCGTCCTCCTCGGGCGCCTCGGCCTCGCTCACAGCCGCTATGGCCTGCTCAGCCTCGAACTCAGCTTCCTCGGCCTCGCGCTCAGCCAACTCCCACGGCTCGAGACGCGGCGAGTAATCCTCCGGCGTCGCCTTCGTCGCGTCCTCATCCATCTCCAAATTCGCCTCCTCCTCCTCCTCCCGGCGCGCGGGCAGGGAGGAGTTCCCGAAATCCGAAGACGGGGAGGAGTTCCCGGAAGCTACGGCGGGCGTGGCAAGGAGGCACTGAGCCACACATGAAAGGCGAGCGGTCTTCTTCTGACGAACCATTTGTACTTACTGATTGATTCTATGGTGGTGCTGCTTTATTCACTAGGACGGCGGAGAGGAGCATTTTATAAGCCTCGTCGGTGCGGCCGAGAAAGCTGCCTCGTCGCTAACGCGTGGCACGTGGGAGGAAGGCGAGAAGGCTCTACGCGTCGAACGGAAACCGAGGAGACAATCCAGATTACACACGATGAACGAGACATAAACCGTGTGTGATATTTCTCAACAATGCAAACGGTTTTCACTTTCGAATCGTGTGTGAAATATTGCACACGCTTTCAGAAATAAAATCGTATGCGAATATTCGGCCGTTGAACACCGTTCGAAGTGTCGCACATGGCTCGGGTTTCTTAGTGTAAGCGAAAGGGCATAACGCACACGGAAGGCTCCGTACGTGTGCGATTGGGGGACTTAAATTGCCCGATCTGTACTAGTGTCGTGACACCGAACGCTTATGATTGGCTTATATTACACGATGGAAAACTAAAGCATGCAAATACACACACAACAAGCACAACAAATTCTCGGGGGCTGTTCCAAAATCTATCGTACCTCCCCACGTCCGTCCAAACCAGAGAGAGGCGACTAGGACGGTGGCAACAACTTTGTCCCCTCTCTCAGCTGGCGAGGCCGCAGCTCCCTGCCACCTCCGTCCGGCGTTCCGACGACGGCAGGTGGTGGGGACTTTGGCGAGTAGTTAGTGTTGGCCTAGATTTTTTGAGAGGTGTCGCGTCAGTGGCGGGGATGACCCCGCATCGGAATAAGGTGCCCCTACCTCTCTCCCATCTCGACAGTGCTCTAATCGGCAACGTCGTGGAGCAGGTCGATTGGTCTTTTCGCCGTTCTTCAGATCTGGTGAAATTAGTTTCTCGGTGTGTCACTGGCATTTGTCGTGATTCGCGGCGGTGCTGGTGGGCAAAACGAGGTGGATGCTCTGCAGCGAGGATGTTGGTCTGAAAGGTGGATCTATGTTTCTTCCCCGACTTCATTTATGGGATGCATCGGATCTAGATCCAAGGTTGCATGGGACGTCGTCGGTCGACATGCCACAATAGCATGTGCCTATTTAGCACTTCACATGTCAAACACTGGTCAAGATTGCATCATATTTTGCAAATGATTTTGTTATCTTGTATAGGTTGTTAGACATAAACCAGATCGGCATGATTGTGTGGAACTAAGCTCGTAATCTTGTGGGTTGTAAAGATGGATCAACTAGCCTGGTGAGGCTTTGCTTGTGAAGGATTGTCCAGGGCCCAATTTCTAAACTAAACTAGTTGATACCGCACCGTTGCCCTGGAAACAAAAGATGGTTTTCATATATGCCAAAAATAGCATAAATAGGTTGCATGCACTTCGTCAAAAAAAAAACTCGTGCACATAGTCTTGCGGATAAGCACATTGGCACCGAAGATTAAAGACGCTAGATGTGACACACATATTGAAAAGATATATATATATATATATATATATATATATATAGCTGTCAGCTATTCTACAACCGGTTGTAGAATAAGGATCTACAACCGAAGTTGTACTGCCCTGTTGTTCTATATGTACTGCCCGCATGATCGAGAAGTACAGGTGCGGTTTTCTTCTGTTAATCGGTGATTCCTGGTTAGATTCTTGTGTTTTTTAACATTTACCGGTGAATTAAGTGCTCGCGATCGTTCGAGGTGTTTTGAAACCACTTTAAATCGATCCGCTTAACAATTGGTCTCGGATGAACATGTCCGTGCTTTTCCGCCTGCATTCTCGATGCCGAATTCGGACTGTTTAGTCGGTAATTTCGCAATAAACTTGATATGCTACTGTCTATTGGTCATATTAACTGTTTCATGCACTTCTGATCGTTCGTGGAACCACGTATTGGTCGAATTTGTTCGCGCTCGTAGTTTTGCTTCCGCCTCTAGCTCGATGCCGATTTCCTTCTGTTTAGTCGATAAGTTTGCAATTAACTTGATATTTATCTTTTACTTGGTCTTTTTTATAGTATCATGTATTTGCGATCGTGTTTTGAACGTTTTATTGTACGAATTTTGCTGGCCCGATATGAGCGGACATTGCCGTTTTGCGGTAGATCCCGTGCGGCGGTTGCTGGATCTCGAATTTGTTAACAATTATTGTTTTTATTAATTTGCAGAAGCTTCTATTTACTTGTAACTATGTTTCGAACAGTGAAATATTGATTTGATATGCCAATTTTTTAAGTAGCAGTCTCATCTGTTTCGCGATTTTCGTTTTAGGCGTATAGTTTCTTGAACTTCCAATTATGTTCTTCTGTACTGCGCACGTTTTTCCTGTTGTACTTCCCTGAGTCCATTTGCTGAACTGCTTTTCTGGTACTCCGTTCAAATCTCGTACTTCCCGCGCCTTTTTCTCAACTGCTAACCGTACTGCTAATACTCAGCTAGTATTCCTCTACTCGCGTTAACACCTCCGTTTGTTGGCAACCGAATAATTCGAATTGGATGGATAAGCTTAACTTTTCCAATTTTCTCTCATTCCGTTTCGTGATGGCATCTGTATATAAGTTCTTCACTTGTCGCTAGTTCTTGCCGACCTTTCATAAGCCTCTATCCTTTTCGTCCTCTCCATCCCCTTTCCCAGATCTCACCACACAATTCCAATGGCCAATACACCTTTCACCCGTGAGTACACCGTTGATGCGCATGGCGGTACCACCATCAACGCCTTGTACACCAACATGTCTTCATCGGCTGATGCCTGGGTTGACAAGGCTGAAGGTCTGTTGGCTGAGTCCAAACTGAAGTTCGTTGGAGTCGACGTCGAGTTCAGCCCTAAAGGCTATGACCAGAAGGCAGCCGTGCTGCAACTGTGTGTTGGCCGAGATTGCTTGGTCTATCACGTTTTCTGTGCTGCTGATGAGGTCTCCTGGGAGTTCAAATCTTTCATTCGAAGCTGGCAGTACAAGTTTGTTGGTTTTGACATCAGCAATGACACAAGGATGCTTCGCCGTTGTCAGCTGTATATCTATAACCATATAGACATTCAGCAAATTTGGAAAGATCCTGACTTGATCAAACTTCGTAGTGATGGGTCGCCTGGCAAGCAAGGAATGAAGGATCTTGCTGGTCTGCTCATCCACCCTTCGTACTATGAGATGAAGGGTGGGATGACAGATGCTGATCATCAGTTATGGCATCAGGCTCCACTTTCCCAGAAGCATCTGGATTATGCAGCCAAGGATGGATACGTGTCCTACGAGCTCTACAAGAATTTGGACTTCTACGAGAGGGGCCGTTACAAGGTCATGAAGAGGAAAGAGCAGGAGCGTCTTTGCAGTGGTGAAAGGATTAGTTATTTTGCAAGATTCGTGTGTAGATTTATTTCTGGCCGTAGCATGGCAATAATATTTATTTTTTTCATAAACATAGAAGCCTGTACTTCTGTCAGTTCCCTCCTGTACTGCTTTACTACCGGCAGATGCACTGCCTTGTGTAACTCAGTACTGTTCGACCTTTTCTTTCAACCTTTTGTTACTTTCAATAATAAATTAGATTAATAAGATATGATTGTTCGTACTTAAATGTATTACTTAACTTATTGTATTCACATCTGAGTGAATTTTTGTGATCTCTCCAATTGTATTTGAACTGTACTTCTCTCAATTCCCGTATGTACTGCTCATCTTCTATCAGATGAACTTCCTTGTGTAAGTCAGTATGTTCGAATTTTTGTATCATCCTTTTGCTGCTTTCAATAATAAATTAGATTAATACGATATTATTGTGTGTACTTAAATGCATTACTTAACTTATTGTATTCACATCTCATTGAATTTTTCTGATGTCTCAAATTGTATTTGAAGCGTACTTCTCTTGTTCCCGGATGTACTGCTTGCCGACGGATAGCTGAACTGCCTTTTGTAGCTCAGTACTGTTCGACTTTTTGTACCAACCTTTTGCTATTTTCAGTAATAAATTAGATTAATACGATATGATTGTTTGTACTTACATGCATTACGTAGCTTATTGTATTCACATTTCCCGCGATGAATTTTTGTGATGTCTCAAATTGTATTTGATCTGTTTTACGTTAGTACTCCTTCAGTGTTATCGATGTATACGCCTGAACTTCGGTCACTTTTTCCTTAACTTCCTAGCGTTGCATTCTTGAACAAATTTGTCGGTTTAATCAGAGTGAACGTAGTTGTGAGGATTTTACGTTGTTTAGTTATCGGTTCGTTTTATGTATTACTTTAATTTTTTTTATTCGCATTTTTTTTGAAACCGTCGTATGGATAACAATCATGTTGTGCTTATCTAGTCGCAACAGAAAATTGTGAAACATATGGATAAGGTTATCTTCCACTCTTTTAGCTGTTATCTCTTGCCCCCTGCGTCTCTCTATATTAATGCGTGCGCAGATATCATCTTTTTCACAAAGCCTACTTCGTCTTCTAACTCCATCCCCATCGCCAGATCTCATCAGGTTCTTTATCTCCCGTAAGTACACTTGTGCTTTTTTTAGTTAAGTCTTTATTGTTTTTCTTGATATGGTTGTAGTCCCTGTTTGCATGTTTGCATGATTTAGGTTTAGTCTTATTTCTTATTTTCGGCCATTGGTGATTGGGTGCATGTTGTGTACTTAGATCAGTCTGCTGTTCGCGTTGCATCAGTGTTAACTGTTGGTTATAGTAAACATGCACTTACTCGAATTTATATCCATGCTTGCCGCTTTTTGTATCTGGATCTGCATGTTTGTTGTTACTGTGCTTGTCCTCTGAACTGCAGTTTATTCATCCTTGAAATGCCCTTATTTGTCTTGTCGTAGTATTTAAAATCGTTTGCATATGATTTTTTATTCAGAAAGTCTATCTGGTATTCTAACTCCATCCCATGTTTCAGATCTCACCAAGTTTTACCGATGACGTTTCTTCCTTTCACATCTGAGCACACTGTATCTGCTCATGACGATACCACCATCACTGCGGTGTACACCAACGACGTTCCTTCTGTTGATGCGTGGATTGACAACGCTACAGCTATGTTAGCTGCAATGGAATTGAAGCTTGTGGGTGTAGATGTCAAGTATACTGGGAGAGTTTGCACTCGCGCAAAGGCTATGTTCAGAGTGCAGCTGTGGTTAGTCTTTGCGTTGGCCAGCAGTGCTTGGTGTATCAGATATGTTGTGTGCTGAAGCATAGCTGCAAGTTTTGATGCTTTCATTCGGAACAGGCAGTACAGGTTTGCTGGTTTCAACATCTCTAAAGACACGACGATGCTGTATCGTTGTTCCACTCCTTTGTTCATCTTTAACCATGTAGACATCCATAATATTTGGAGTAATCCTGATAAGACCCATTTTCGTAAGGAAGGATTGATGGATGTTGCTGCTCTCTTTGTTGATATTTCATACAAGGACTATGATGGTGGTTTGACAAATGATGATCATCGTGTCTGGGGTGATGTGGCCCTTTCGAACAACCATCTGCAGTACGCTGCTACGAATGCGTATGTGTGCTCCGAGCTGTATAAGTGCCTGGAGAAATATGAGAGGGGGTTCTTCCGTCGTCTTTTTACAAAGAAGAAGCAAGTTGAGCAGAAAGTGTGGGTTGGGGATGGTGGAGATGAATAAGTATTAGTGATTTCTTTATTTCATCCGTCAATAAGTCTTAGTGATTTCTTAAAAAATTATTTCGTTCACGTGAACTTCATCTAGGTGTCGGTTTGTTTGTAATTTCCGTTGCATCCTTTTGTGGTCTGCTTCAATAAATATATGTTTTCATCTTTGTGTTCTTCCCGTTTCTTTTGTCATGTAATTATTTATCATCTTTGTGTGGTCTTCTTTGCAATTATTTGTCATGGTTGTGTGGTGTAATGCTGATTATTACTCCCTGTACTGCCTGTACTTTTTATACTTCGGAGTTCTACTTCCTATTCTTGCACTACTGTACTGCCCTACTTTGTTGGTCTAACTTGTGCATCGTATGTTGTTACTCATGTACTGACAACTTTTGTGCATCGCCCATATGTGAAGTTATTTAATTCACCTGTTTTATTTTTTACCAATAGATGTTACAAATGTCTATGCCATGGCGCGTTAGCGATGGCGTTAGGGTTCGGATGTTTATTTCTGGCCTTAGCATGGCAATAAGGTTTACTTTTTTCATGAAATTATAATCTGTACTTCCTTTGGTGAAAGAATGTACTTTCCGTCAGTTCCATCTGAACTTCCCTTTGTAACTCAGTAATGTTCACGTGTCATGCCATATGTAATAAAAGTGTACTCTGATTTCTACATCTCATTACTGTACTTTCTATATACCTTTTTTGTGCTGTTTTATTTTTACTCCTCAAATGTGTGCAACCTACTAAGGCAGGCCAAAATATCCCCGACATTTGGTCCCACATGTCGGTGCCTCTGAGAGAATCTCACCCGCCTGGAGTCAACGAATAGCCTGCTCCTTTACTACTTTTCTTCAGTTTCCCCTCACTTCATTTGTTCATTTCCTTGAGATGGAACTCGAAGAGCAGGAGGAACGCGGGGAGGTCTCGAAGAGCAGGTAGAGCGCGCCGCCCGTCGCCGTGCAGCGCCGCTGGACGAATCCTTCGTCCTCCTTCATAAGCCCCTTCCTCTTCCATCTCTAATCTTCCAAGCTATTGGGATTTGGTGTTGCATTATTTTATGAAATGCGAGAGTGGATGTTTGATGAAACTCGAGTGTGGATATGTTCGGCTTAGGGTTATTGGTATCTGGTTCGGATGCATGATTAGTTCTTGTACTGCAGCGCTAGGGTTTTCTCCAGATCTGCTTTTCTGTGTTTGGGGAAGACTGTTCCTCTATGGTTTATTCCTGTAAATAGGTTGGCATTATGTTATATGTGCCTGAACAATTACTTTTGATTGTTAGTCTTGTTACTATTGTGCCTGGGATTTGACCTCTAGCTTGCAATAATGCTTGTGTTATAGGCGACAATGGCGAACGAGAATAGGTTGACATGTTATATGTGCCTAAACAATCTTCCCCATCCCAACTCGGACTCTGATAGTAGCTCGGACTATGACACTAGCTCAGGAGAGGAAGATGATTCCCATCCTCAAGAGCTGACAGCAAGAGGTAATGGGGTTCACATATGATGTTGCTGCTATTGCCCATCGTAAGAAGCTTTGATATATAGTCTCTCTTATGTTGTTGCTTAAATGCAGGCCCCGGAGTGCTAGGTCGTGACACATATGACCGCCACTGTGTGTTTGGCAACATAGTCAACATGGATCATAAACAGGTTGATTTTCTGAGGGATTTTGTTGATAAGTATAAAACAAGCATCCCAATGTATGTTTGCACCATTAAAGATTCACATGTGAAAAAGAAGGAAGGAAAAATGGTAAACATCAGTCCCTTTTGTTTGTCTTATGTATGCACACTCTCTCCATATTTAACTGAACCATTTATGTTTGCCCATTCTAAGAACCATGTATGTGTTTTCAGTACTTTAACATGCAATTCACAATGAACTACCTCAAGCAGAACCTCTCAACTGTGCCCAAGGAAATATCAGTGCAATGTGGGGAGTTGGTAAAGCGAGTGGAAATCAATATTGGCACACACAAGCAAGCAGTCCTAACAAAGAACTGGCTGAGTGTATCACGTTATTTAGAATTAGAGGAGGGCAATGTTCTGATATTCAGCTTCTGCACTCACCGAAACAACGTTGTTGGGATATTTGTTGATGAAATCTTTCCCTGTGAGGAATGTGCTGATCTTTGATGAAGTAAGAAGCATGCCTAGTTGTTGGTTCGATGTAGTAAACTGGATGTGTTTGTTTGCCCTTGGAGAATCTTGTAATTAAGATCTCTAGTAATTTTAGATTCCTGTTTGCTTTTAGGTTGAATTTTCTGGAAATGTGTGGTTCCTTGTGGACAAACTTATGTAAATTAAGATATGTGGTTGGTTTTATTTATGTGGCTACCTTAACTTCTTGTATGTCAGGGTTGCACTGCCTGTTATTTCACTCCTGTACTGCCCTGCGTTCCGAGTATAACTACTGGATCCTATGTTGTCACTCATGTTCTTGCAACTTTTTGGCTTTGTTTATGTGGCTACCTAAACTGCTTAGTGGTAAAGTCTGTACTGCCAGTATATTAAGACCTGTACTTCCCTGTTTTATGCGTCTACCTTGTGAATCGTATGTTGGTGTACTGACGAGTTTTGTGCATCGTCGATATTTGAGGCTAATTAATTCACATGTTCTATTTTTGTCACCAATTGATTTGACAAATGTTTACGCCATGGCGCGTTAGCGATGGCGTTAGGGTTTGGAGGTTTCGTCGCCGTCAACGCGGTAGGTTCAACGAAATCCTGTAATGTTTATTCATTGCGACTTATGGTCTGCTTCAATAAATATATGTTTTCATCTTTGTGTTCTTCCAGTTTCTTTTGTCATGTAATTATTTATCATCTTTGTGTGGTCTTCTTTGCAATTATTTGTCATGGTTGTGTGGTGTAATGCTGATTATTACTCCCTGTACTGCCATTCATTTCCGTCAGTAATTCCTGCTTGTGTACGGCTGCAATTCTGTAATACCGCAATATACCTACAATTCCCCTAACGTTATGGATGTACTTCCCGCATGAGTCGTCCTGTACTTCGAATTTCTGTTTAGATATATTAATGTAATTTGTGAATAACAGCCTACTCGAACAGATTTTTCTCACATCCCTGAAAATTAAGCTATGAGGTTGCTTTATTCATGTGGCTACCTGTACTTCTTGTACTTACTGGCAGTACTTCCTGCTTTTTCACGCCTATACTGCCCTGTTTTGTGAGTCTAACTTGTGTATCGTATGTTAAATTTATGTGAAAACCAGTACTGCTGTTTTTTTACCTTTTCTACTTCCTATTATTTCACTCCTGTACTTCCCTCTTTTTTTCAGTCTAACGTGTGGATCATATGTTTTTTTCAGTCCTGTAATGTTTATTCATTGCGACTTATGGTTGGGGGTGTGGGTGTAGTAATTCCAATTTATATATCTGTAAATAGGGTTTCGTTTGCACTTCTTGTAGTTACTGGTGGCACTTCCTAATTGTTCACCCCTGTACTGCCCTGTTTTGTGAGTCAAACATGTGTATCGTATGTTACATTTATGTGGCGACCAGTACTTCTTTGTACCTTGATGTTGTATTTCCTATTATTGCAGTGTCGTACTGCCTTATTTTTCAGTATAACTTGTGGATCATATTTTTTAACTCCTGTACTGAAAACTTTTGTGCATCGCCCATATCTGAAGTTATTTAATTCACATGTTTTTTTTTACCAATAGATGTTTCAAATGTCTATGCCATGGCGTGTTAGCGGTGGCGTTAGGGTTTGGAGGTTTCGTCGCCGTCAACGTGGTAGCGTTGACGGGCGATGAACCCTCCGAACCCTAACGCCACCGAGGCTGAGTCCGCCCGTACGCCGCGGCAGCGGCGACGGTGACGAAGCCGAGCCGTTGGTTCAATGAAATCCTGTAATGTTTATTCATTGCGACTTATGGTTTGGGGGTGTGGGTGTAGTAATCCCAATTTATATATCTGTACATAGGAGAGATTTAGATCAAATTATTTTTGTAGAACTGGTTTATCGAGGTTGAGTCGCCGTCGACGCGAAGCTTCGACGGCGACTCAGCCGAGCCCGTTATATTTTTCCTAGCTTGTTGATCCTCATTTCAGTTGTGTAATTTTTGAACTAGTAGTGTTGCCCTTGTTCTCTTATTATTTATTTGTTTTTAATATAATATCCCCTGCTCTCCCCTTGTTATTTTAGTTATTTTAGTTTTTAGTAATAATTTTTAGTTTTATTACAATTTTTTTACCGTTGTTGGGCCGTAAGCCCGTAACGGACGCCTCCCCTCCCCTTTATTCTCTCCTTTCCTTCTCTCCCCACTCCCCACGCACGCAGAGCACTCTCCCCACGCACCACGCAGAGCTCTCTGGTTTTCTCTCCTCCGAACTGCTCCGCCGAGGCACGTCGCGCAGGAACCGCCGCACTTGTCCTCGTCTTGGCAACCGCCGTCGCGCCTCCGCGCCCTCCTTATCTCCCCACCCCATTCAGAGTAATCTCCTTTTCTCTGCTCGGAAGTCGCAACTGCTCCGCCGCGGCACGGCGCGCAGGAGTCGCCGCACTCGTCCTCGTCTTGGCAACCGCCGCCGTGCCTCCGTGCCGTCCTTCTCGGGGGAGCCGTCTGTCTGGTTAGTTCTGTGCTATCTCCTCTCTTTTGGTCTGCACTTTGTTCGCCGCGCGCTTCCTCTCGTCGGCTCGCCGCCATTGCTGCTAGGGTTTTCACGACAGAGTAGGTGGTACTTTCTATGTTTTTGTTTTCGGTCGCGTTGCTCGTGTTCATACTATGTGTTTCTTATTTATCCGCGGTAATGTTGCCTTGTATTTTGATTTGTGCTCATGTGGATCTAGGGTTTGTGTGGATTCGGCGTGTTCATTGGATTGATTTACAAGGGGTTGCCATGGATAGCTCTCCAGATCGGTCGAAGTCCAATAGTAGTGAAGGTTAACTCCTTTTAACTAGCTTGTACTTCCTTGTTTATGGTCCAGGATATGTGACCCTCCTGATGTAGTCCTCACATTGCTTGTAGGTAATGTGCATCATCCTATTGTTGTTGCACCTGCTGAATCAGGTATTTTGCCTTTTTGTTGTGCTTGAACTGCTATGTATTTTTGTTTTGTATGTATGCACTGTTTTTTGTTGGAATACATCCACATTCATTGCTTTGCAGTTGTACTTCTCTGAATGCAATGTTGTACTTCGTCTTATTTATCTAGATGTGCTTGCTTATCGTGAGATTTTTATTTATATGCATGTAGATAGAGATGTAAATTATTTTTCCTTCTGTTATAATTTGTGTCTCTAAATTTTGTTGTGTGTTTTATTTCTGGTCTGACATCGGTTGTTTTGAATTGGTAAATAACCTTTTGAATTAGTTTGTATTTTTTGGTTGTTTTGAAGTTTTTGTATGGTTAACTAAACTAGCTGTACTTCCTGTTTAACTATTTTTTTGAACTTCCCATGACATTAGTCCTACTTTTGTTCCTCCTGATGCAGTCACAGTTGATGTAGCAGGTTTTTGTCTTAAGTCGTATTTGAACTACTGAATAATATTTAATTGTACTGCCCTTTTGTTTCCTGTATGAACTGCTTTCCTGGCAAATATATTCAAAATTCATTGATGTGCATCTGTACTTATCTGAATTAAATCTTGTACTGCCTTATATGTTGTTGTTTACTTCCTGGTTATGCATGTGTTAACTTGTGTTTACTTCTTTATGTGTATTCTTGTAGCTGACAAAATTTTATTTTATTCCTATCATTACTTACACATGATTTTGTTTTTGTTTTGTGTAGATGGTTCGGCGGGTTTGGCTGATAAGCAGGGTTTGGCCGATGAGCAAATTGGCGAGGTCCTTGCTTCCGTCAATGCTGAATTTAGATCAGAAGGCAGCGCTGGTGGAGATAATGCAGTCTCCCACGACTCTGTTGACTCCCTTGATCTTTCAGAGACACAGTCGCCGCCGCCTTTTGATCCTAATGAGCCTGTTACTCAGCCTGGAGAGATGGCTGAAGCTCAGCTGGAGGCTGAGAGAGTAAAGCAGGCTGGTAAGCTACGGAGGGCTAGAGAACGTCGAGCCAAGGCTGAACGACGGTCCAAGGCTAATTCTGATCGATTGTCAAGGCAGCAGGGAACTCGTAGAAGCCCACGTGTCCCGTCAACCTCTGAAGGGGCTACACGGTGTAGCCCTCGTGTTCAAGCAATGAAGAAGTCTAGCCCTCTTGACGGATTAGTTCCTGGTGCTAATACTAGAAGTATGATGGGGATGGCGGAGAAGCATGTTGCTGCTGCAAAGCTCATTGCTGATGCTGCTGCAAAGGCTCCTGCTGCTTCAAAGACCAAGGCTGCTCCTGCTGTTGCAAAGGCCAAGGCTGGTCCTGCTGTTGCAAAGGCCAAGGCTCCTCCTGCTGCAAAGGCCAAGGCTCCTCCTGCTGTGGAGAAGAAATGTGCTGGCCGAAACAAAAGGCCTGCTGCTGTTGGCAAGAAGTTGCCTTCCAAGGTTCGTAAGGCAGTTCGTTTTGATGATGATGACGACGACTTTGTTGACAATGAGATGCACGTCAGCGAAGATTCTGACGATGGTGTTGATTTGGCTCAGGTGATTCTTCTTTTTCAACCTGTACTTCTTTCTTTGTTTGTTATGTACTTCTATTCGGATATTCCTGTACTTCCCTATTTTACGTAGTCTTTTCTTATCTTGTATGCAGCATGGCTTGTACTTCTTATTGTTTTTTTACTTGAACTTCCCTTGTTGACATGTTTTCCTGTGGTTTCTTTATGTGTAGTATGAGCTTAAACAGAGGACCGTTAAGAGGAAGAGGGGATCGAAAGCCTCGTCTGATGTTGATTCTGATGGAGAAGCACCCAGTAAGAAGCCGCGTTTCAATACAACGGCGAGGTGTTCCCTGAAAGAGATAACTGCTTGTGTTAAGTTGTTGAAGCCTCGCCATCTTGAGGAGCTTCGACGCGGAGGTCTTGGCCATTTGCCAGACTTCAAGATTAAATCCAACATCTATCGTCCGCTCATGGCTTTCCTGATGTATCATATCGACCCAGCTACTATGACGCTTGACTTGGGTGATGGTCATAAGATTATTCAGTTCACTGCAGAGACCATGCATATTCTGTTTGGTCTGCCCTGTCGTAAGAATTCCCCTCCTTATCCATCTGAAAATGGGTCTGATGCAGCTGTGATGCGGCTGAGAGAAGAGCTTGGAATTCCAAGGCATAAGCACATTGAGACCAAGGATCTGCGTGAAAAGCTTACAGCACTTGTGGAAGATACGACGAAAGATGCTTTGGCCATGAAGGATTTTGGTCTCATTTTTTATATGAAGTTTGTCTGTCCCGGAGCATCTGTTCGTGTTACTAGGGAGGCAACGATGGTTGAGGATTTTACGATAGCTGATTTGCATGATGTTGACATGTGCCAGCTTCTTCTTGACGAGTTTAAGAGGGCTGTTATCATCTGGCAGAATGCTGGTGCCGATTGGAGTGCCATGCCTGGATGTGGCATTTCGGCTGTACTTGCTTACCTTGATTGTATTAGAGACCCGGTCCATGAAACCAAGGATATGCGTACTCCCCGTGTTCTTTACATGGATGAATCCCATCTTAGGGCTCTTGCTAAGAAGGATTGTTTAAAAGAGGGTAAAGAGGATCCTAGATCATGGATTTTTGGGAAGTTGCGGGTGAGCATATTCATATAATTTTCTACCTTGTGTATATCTGATGTACTTAGTTTCCTTTTGCACGTTCATTCTACCAGCGTAAATAAGTTGTTCTAATTTGCAACTGCATGTATTTTTATTTTGTCTTTTCAGTGGAAGTCCGAAGCTAACATTATTTACTGGAATACGAGCTCAAAAGCGACGGGTCCAATGCACCGTCCGCCTACGCATAAGAGGAGCGCTTGTTCTTCTGGCAATGTGCCTTCTAGCAAGCGTGTTTTCACAGGAGGAAGTACCAGTGCGGCAGCTGCTGATGTAGGAGGAAGCAACGTAAATGTTGCTGGTGATGTCTTTGGTCAGCTGGAGTTTCATCTTGCTAAAGCTGTTGAGCTTTCTCTGCAATTTCCATCATCTACTGCCCATCTTAGTTTGATTCCTGAGCATCTACGTGGTGGACGGAACTTTGACGATGAATCTTCCAGTGGAATTCTCCGGATGGAAGCTACCAGTATTGCTCAGATGCAGTCTGGGTTAGCAAATATTCAGACTAGTTTTCTGATGCTGAAGTCTATGCAAGATGATCACTGTAAACCCTTTGAGGATGAGGCACATAGTTTGATGGTTGAGATGCAGAATAAGGAGAAGGAGTCAGTTGCCGCCGGTAGGCAAGATGTTGACAAAGTGAGTATTCTTTGTTGTCATTATATAATCTCTTTCATGTTAGTTTTTATTTACTGGCAATTTGTACTTCCAGTTTTCTGATGGTTGAACTGCCCACACATTGTGATTTTAGGAGAGTATTGAAGGTGTGACCAAGGAATCTGAAGTGTCTTCTGCGAAAGAGGGCACTAATTCACCTGTTGCTCCTGAACAAGCTGTCACTGAAGCTGATAGTGAAGATACTATCTCCCAGGTTAATCCCATTTTAGAAGACACTGTTGCCCTGTCTCCTCATGAAGCTGTCACTGAAACTGATACTGAAAATACTATCTCCCAGGCTGATCCTAGTTTGGAAGACTCGGCTCCGCCGTCTCCTGTTGCACCGGATGTAGCAGCTGCAGATCCAATTTCGGCTGATCCTATCGCTGAAGTTCAGGACAAGGACAAGGAGCTTGGAGAAGAAGACAAGGACAAGGAGCCTGGAGAAGAAGACAAGGACAAGGAGCCTGTAGAAGAAGACAAGGACAGTGAGCCTGAAGATGAAGAGAAGGACAAGGAGGCTGAAGATGAAGATGAGGACAGTGAGCAAGAAGGAGATGAGGGAGTTGCTGCAGCAGGCAAAGAAGGTTTGAAGGAAAGGTCGGCTACGGATGATGTTGCTGCTGCTGATATTGGTACCCCAAGTTCTTCAGCTCAGGAAGAAGGCAAGAATCCATGAAGTCCACCTTTTATTATGCTTCATATGTTTATTTTAGTAAAACATTCCCTCTCACGGCGGCCGTGAGAGGGACTATGGGGATGTAATCGACTGGTTATCATGTTGGGGTCGTGTTGGTTTTGTTGTTCTCGTGAAACATGGGCTGTAAATATTTGTTTTCTTTTCGTTTGCAATGGTTGTACTTAGTGGAAGCTCCTATTCCCCTCCCTACGAAGTCCTTCGCCTCCCCCGAATGGTTGAATGCGATAACGAAACCTCTCTCTCACCAATCCTTGTACTTCCCTCCGAACTAATCTGGTACTACCTCAACATTTCTTTTTGATGTGCATATGTACTTCCCCGGCTACAATCTTGTACAGCCCTTGACAATAGTTACTGCAGCAAAGTTAACATTTTGTTCTTAGGTGCTGTACTGCCCTTTTACTCGTGTTTGAACTGCTTTTTCCTGTACTTGTCTGACTGCTTCCTTTAGTACTGCTTTTGTACACTTCCTTTATTGTGTTTCTGTACTTCCCTTCCACTATCTTCATTCAGCCATGTTTAACTTCTGGTTTTAACTTTGTACTGCCTCTTATGTTGTTCTGTACTGCTTTGCCTGATGATACCCTGACCTTCCCTGAATGCTTGTACTGCCTTGAAATTCTCTTATGTACTTCCCTGAAATTGTATCAGTATTTTTCCTGTTACTTTTGTTTCTAACACATTGTTTAACTTTTCTTTTTATGTTCTGCTTTTATGTTGCAGGTGATATGTCTGCTGATTTGCCTGATGAGATTCCATACACAATTGTAAGATTCTATGATGTTGTGACATCTATTCATAGAAAAGATAAGCTATTGTAAGTTTTTGTTTCTGAATTGGTACCATTATAATCTTTTTAATATGTACTCGCACCTGATTACTTTTGAGGTCTAATTTTTTTCACGGGCGGAGATCAACCAATGTTTGTACATGATCGGTGCAACGCTACTGTGGGCCATATAGTTTCATCCTTTAGCCCACGAGGGATGCTTGGTAGTGCGGCAGCTTCTGTTGGTATTTATATCATGAATCAATATTATCTGGGGTCCGACAAGTATGTTGCTCCATACTGGATAACTGTATGTCCTATGTCTTCTTTATCTATAGTTATCAATGTTTTTATTGTTTTTTTGCGTGGATGTGCTTTGTGAATTGATTTTATTTTTTTATGCTCTGCTATGTGTCATGCAGGCTAAGATATATGCTGGTCACACTGATAGAAGACTCAAGAAATGGCTTCTGAAAACTGGTGAAGAGCGTATTGACAAGTGCTCCACTGTAAGACGTCTTTTTAGGTTTCACTTTTTGTTCATGTTTGTTATTTTATTTACTTATGTTGCATAATATTTTCGTTTTTCCTAGATTGTGTTCCCAACCATAGACCCCTCACCGGTTAAAGATGGTGTTGGACACTGGGTTGTCGTTTCATTGGATATACCAAAAAAGTGTTTTCACTACTTTGACTCCCTCTACGACGCTAAACGTCAAGCGGGGTGGGATATCTTTGAGAGGATGGTCAAGAACATAAAGGCGTTGTGGAATGCTGCTGCTGCTGAAGACAGTAGGGATGAACCTTTGTCACCCTTGACACTGGATCATTTCAAGACTTATTATATGAGAACTCCAATGCAAAACAATGGGTTAGTGGTTTATTCAGTACTATTGCATTTCACCTGTACTTCCCTATGCTTTAGTCCCTGTACTTTCTATCTATTTAATCCTTCACTGCTTCTTGTTGTCACCCCAAGCTTTGTAGCCTCGTTTGTAAATAGATTTTCCTAATCCATTCTCTTACTTCTATGGTACGTGTTGCAGTAGGGACTGTGGATTCTTCATGCTTCAGATTGCGATGTCCTGGGATGGTGAGCAGTATACGAAATTCACGTACAAGGACATACCTAATATGAGGAAAACGATGTTGTGTAGCTGGGTTGTGTCCCATTTGTTCAGCGTGCAGTTTGAACAACTTTTCGGCTACCACCCACGTAAATATTTTATCTTCTTTTTTGTCTGCAGTTAATTTATTTTATTATTTTCTTGTGGGTGCTACATTTTTCATTTCGACTTATGTACTTCTTATGTGAAGTTCTGATATGTCTCTATTTTGCTTTATGCAGTTGCTAACCTTGGTGAAGAAGCTGAAAATTTCCTTCTCTTCGAGACCCAGATGTGCAAGCCTGATATTGTTCTGTCAATCAAGCAGGATGATGCACCTGCTAGGCGGTATCTCAAAAAATTAAAAAGTGCTGGCAACTCACTGGAAGTTCAGTCCTCTGACTTCAAGACACCTTCTGGTAACAGGCTTCCTGTGATAGATACCTATACTGTAGATGATGATGACGATTTCGTCGAAGCAGTCAGAAATCCTACAGGTGGCAAGGTAGTTGCTCGTAGGAGGAAGGACCCTGCCGTCTCTACCAGAAACATTACTACGACGAAGAGGCCAAATAGAAGGCCTCGTAAGCTCAGGTTCCGTGTTCCTCCTCTGAAGCCTGGTAAATGTACTCACCTTGAGAGTGCTCATCTTCTGAAAGCATATATTCTGTGTGATCATGCGAAGCAAAATTACAAAGAGTGAGTTAACTGCACCTCTCTCCTTCTTTTGAATGTCTGTACATGTACCTCTGCTTGTTCGCACTGTCATTGTGATTATAAGCAATTTGCGACCCATCATATGCCACCGTCCTTGAATCAGCCCTATTAAATGTATGCTTCAGGTTTGCACTTCTGCTATATCTTTGCAGTATGTACCCGTCAGGAATAACGTCCACCCTCAAGTGCTCCAGCATTGCAATCACATGTACGCAGAAAAGACCTGCATACATTTTCTGTTTGGTAAGACTGCATTTTGCAAGATCAAACTTGACAAACAATAAGTAACATCTTACAAAGTACCTGTATGTTCCCATAGCATACATTCGCACTGGAACTTGCCAGCGTCAGGGTCTGCTTCCACTTTGAACTCGTGTTGTGACCAAGAAAAAGTCTTGTAAGAATTCTTGAACCTCACCAGGTAGTGAGGTTCCCGAAGCTCCGGGTCTATCCTCACAGCGTACAGAGTGCTCTTCTTAAACTTGTCACGGAAATCTTTGTACACGGCAATAGTGTACGTCTTGCGCAGCTTCTTCTCAAACCCATAGTGAGTACTTGTATTTGGTTTACCCTGCAGAAAGTAAACAAAAACATATATCAGGGTTAGCATGATCAGTACTGAAACTGAAACTGTCAAGAACCTCTAAAGTTACTAGTTGAAAGGCTGAAATAACTTACAAGGTTTGCTATCGTCTTTTCGTGTTCTAACATGCGCCGCGACTGAATGCAGTTATTTACTTGCTCCACGAAACGGTGCAGGGTAAGGGTCTTTTTAAGGAACCCTTTCTTCATGATGTAGTTCATGCTCTCGCTACGCTGAGTAGATGTCATCCTTGCGCAGAAAGCTCCCTTGAAGTAAGCTGAAATCCAATCCCTCCTATCTTCCCACAGCGATAACATCATTGCGTTGTCATGGAGGTTGTAGTCTTCCACTAGCTCTTGCCAAGCAGCTTCGAATTCTGTCGGCATCAGAGGCCAATTTATTATCGCTCTGAATTCACCCTTGAAGTTTGGATGCAACCGGTAAATTGTACCCAGCTGTTCCCTGAACTTCTTCAGCATGTGCCATCGGCACAGTTTGTGCAGCGCTAGATAGAAGACCCTTGGAATTGCCTGCGCCATCGACGGGCATTGGTCTGCGCAAAAAAAATAGACCAAATGAGTCTCATGGACTGTACCAGTTCTGTACTAAAACTCATGGACTGGACTTCTTACTTTTTTTACTTGAACTTCCATGAAGTACAGTGCTATGAGTGACATACTGAACATGTAGGTAACTTGAACTAAAAAACCTGAACTGCCCACCTACCTATCATTTACTGCCACGAAAACTAGCTTGAACTTGTACACATGCAATGCAACACTACATCTTTTTTAAAGCTTCATTACCTGTTAGAATGATCATAGGCTGCTTCCATTTCATGCACTTCAGAAAGGTCTGAAACAGCCAAACAAATGAGTCTTCACTCTCGTTTCTGACAAGAGCGCATGCAAAAATGCAGGACTGGAGGTGGTGGTTGACGCCAACAAACACCCCCAGTGGCATCTTGTGTTTATTTGTCTTGTACGTTGTATCGAACGTAATGCAGTCGCCGAAGTCTTCATAATTGCCTTGGCAGCTGGCATTTGACCAGAAGATGTTCTTGATGTTGTCAGTCTCGTCAACCTGGATGTCAAAGAAGAACTGATCATTTGCAGTCTTCATCTCGGTGAAGAACTTGATTAGCTTATGGACTTCGCCGACGCTGTCATCTTTAGAGTTCTTTACCTTCCTGCATTTGCACATAAGAAGTAAGGATTTTAACGTGGGTGGAAGTACACTGTCGGATGTTTTGCGCACAACTACAACTATGATTTCAGGTGGTAATGCAACTTACTGGTTCAGAATGTCACGGCCATGCATCGTCATGTACTGCGATCCTCCCACTGAACCGGCTATTATTGACATTATCTGATAATGCTTGATGTTTTGAAACAGGAGGAACTTCACATACTCAAGAAGAGTCGGGTCCAGTGTCTTGTGCGAGTGCAGAAAAACGAGCATGCTCGGTTTAAGTAACAGCCGGTGGTTGTGTTCTAACTGCATGTCCTCAATGACAAATGTTCCATCCGGTTTCTCCTTCAGTCTAAGCTTGGCCTTGCAGCCACACCTCTTGCTGCTGTTCATCCGCTGTCGCTCGGGGTCAGAAACGTTGGATATATGTTTGCCTTCCCGGGTGCACTGAAGGTATCTGTTGTTACCATTGTGCTGTCCAATCTTCGTACCAAATCCAGAATGCCTCGCATATCTGTTGTAGAACTCCTTGGCTTCCTCGAAATTGTCGAACCTCATCTTCATCTTAGGCAGCAAATATTCTGGCAGATCAGGTTTCTGCAAACACATACAGTTTTGTTTGTCAGATTTTCAAACATCAAAAAAACACGCACGTAGGAACATAAAATTCGTAACGCAGCATCTCATTGAGCTGAGTTTTCTTGTAGTTACTTACATGAGTGTAGCTGTGCGCCGCTGATGGAGTTTGATTCTGCCCAGGCAATATGGGGCCTGGTGGTGTCACGAGCGGCCTGTGTAGCAACGGATCCCTGAATATTTGCTGTCGCTACGTATGCATTTGAGATTGACCTATTTGATGACGCTTACTGGGAGGACAGCTAGTGTATGTATCATCATGAATGACGTGAGGCTTCTTATTTGGAGGTAGCGAGCATGCTTCATGAGGTCGCTTTGTACGGTCCTGTGAGGCAGGAAACTCAGGCCTCCTGGGTGGACGCTGTGCGCCATCAACTTGAGGCCTCATAGTTGGACGTTGTGTGGCAGCAACTTCAGGCCTTGTTCTTCTACTCTCCTTGGCAGCAACTTCACGTCTCCGATGCGACGGAACAAATTCAGGCTGCTGAGTGATAGCACGCGAGGAAGCAACTTGACGCACAACTCGCTGAATATGCGACGAGATAGGTGGCCCACCATATATTCTCACTTCTGGTGAATGACCATCATCAGTTGTAATTGGGGTTGCTTGCGATTGCGCAGAGTATGGGAATCTGCTTGTGGTCACAAAGTAACTAGATGGTAGTTCTGGAGTCCTCCATTCAGGACTATACCATTGAATTGGCGTCGGATCCATGACATCTGGTGTAGATTTGATTCTCTTGTCTTCGTTGCCATCCTGCATTTGGACAAAGATGTGATATGGGTTAGTTGAACTTCTCAGCTACCTTTCATGTACTTCTTTCAAAAATAAGTTGTACTTCCCCCCAATGCCATGAACTTTTCTGAAAGTAGCATATGTAGCTGCTCTCCCAGGTACTATAGTTGTTTCTGTTTTAGTTGAACTGCTCAACTACCTTTTCATGTACTGTCATAACACCATAAGTTGTACTTCTCCTAATGCATCAAACTACCTAGAGGTAATTCTGTCCAGGCACACATACAGTCGGTCATAGCTTCAGTACTAAGAACAGGGCAGCACAGATTTATTTACCTTGGGCAACTTGTCGCCTGAAGTAGCAGCTCGACGCTTCCGACTCATGGCAGCATCACTGAATTTCTTGGCTAAAGCCCGAGCAGTTGGGGCCATCTGTTGGATATGCGAGGAGAGAAGAGCGTGGTTAATCAGTTGTACTTCCCCGTAATGCAATAGATTTTTCATAGCTCTAGTTCTGTGTATGTGGATTAGTTTAACAGGACCCCAACTTGTTTTCATTTTTTCAAGTACACATACAGACGCTCATAAGCTCCATTAGTAAGAACAGGGCAGTACAGATTTGTTACCTTGGGCAATTTGTCGCCTGAAGGAGCAGTTAGTCGCATCCGGGATGAATCCTCAAAGGAGGAGGAGCCTTTCTTTTCCATGCTTGGAATTGATTGAAACCTTGGAGAAGATCGCCTGTTACTGAATAGTTTTGAATCAGCATGAGTAGTAGGAGCCATCTGCAGATTTTGATGGAGAAGAGCATGATTAACACCAGCAAATCGGCGAATCTAAACAGGAAAACGTAGACGGGGACAGAGAAATTCGCACCTCGCCGAAGACGGAGAAGAAGGCCGGTTAGGGTTGGGGAAGGAGCTCTGTCGATTCAAGGAAGGGAGATATTCCTTCGGGCCCGCCGCGCCGGAGTAGAAGGTGCGTTGAGTTGGTTGGAGGAAACTCACGGCGGCGCGGAGTGGAAGGTGGCGTTGGGGCTCGTTAGGGTGGACGCCATGCCGTGGGCGGCGTGGGCCGAGCTCCCTCGCTTCGCTCGCTCGCCCGCCCCGCCGGAGAAGAAGGTGCGGTAGGGTTTGGAGCTCGCCGTGGACGGCGCGGGCTCCCTCGCGTCGGCGTCCCGCCGCCGCTCGCTCGCCCGCCGCGGAGGAAGAAGGTGCGCGGGGATGGGGAAGGGCTGCGGCAGACACGGCCGGCGTGGGCTCCCTCGCGTCGGCTACCGCCGCCGCTCACTCGCCCGCACCGGGAGGAAGATGGTGCGCGGGGGTGGGGAAACACTGGGTCGGACCTGTCGGTCCGAGGCGCTCCGCGCCCTCTATATAGGGAGGCGATGGTTGTAGATCCTTAATCTACAACTGGTTGTATAATATACCTGCCCTATATATATATATATAGATCCCGCGGAAGATTAACGGTATATGTGGAGCATCAGCTGGAGTGTATTCCTAGTCAGCACGACTTCATCCTGTGGTACATCTACTGCGAATTGCAACAGGCGGATAAATAATATATTAGCAGCAAGTTGAACAAAAACCCTCAGCAAATTAACTTTACCGAGGAGAATAGTACTACTTTTGCATGGAATAGTGGTTTTACTCTTTTTTTAGTTGGTTTTACTCATTTCTGGGAGTGTATATATGATGCTTGGTGCGGCAAACAGTATAAATATACATGCGTTCCTGACTTCCTGGCAATAAGGGGAAAACCCTAGCCGCCTCCGGGTCGCTCTCGGGCGACTCCGAGGCGCCCGCACCGCCGCCGCCGCGCCCACTGACCCCCGCTGCCGCCGGAGGAGGCCTTACCACGGCGGACGGCGGCAGCGGGGAGCCTCCTCCGCTCGTTCCCCTCCCAAAAAATCCAATCCCCACCACAAGATCTTGCAGTTGCTCTGCGCCTTGGTGTCCCGTGAGCTCGAGGCCCGGCCTCAATGGCCTCCGCCCCGCCCGTCGGCGCCTGAGGAGTCCGTGCCTGACGGAGGTGCGGGACAGCGGAGGCGCTTCCTCCTGGGCGCGGGTGGCACTGGCCCGGGCTCGATCTGGGCCGCTGGCGGGCCGAGAGGGCCGCGGTCCTGGTCAGGCGTCGCTGCACGTCCGCGCGCGGTGCAAGACCGGCATCCATGGCCTCCCCGCCGTCCGACGCCGCTCCGCCCGCCCTCCTCGTGGACCAGCCTTGCTGCTCCCTCTTGGCGGCGGCCGCTCCGACGCGGCAAGCGGACCTTGATCGCGCGTGCTGCAGCTCCGACACGGCTTCCTCACCGTCGACGTGCTGCACCTCCACCAGGGACTCCACGCCGTCGACGTGCTGCAGCTCCGACATCTGGTCACACCTCTGCTGCTCCTACCTCTGCGCTCACCCGCAAACCGACGGCGGATGCACATCTCGTCAGGTATGGTTCGTGAGCCTGCTGCCTGCTCACGGGGAAACCGTGCTCACGCTCTGTGCGTGGGCAGACCACGGCGGCGCCCCCCCGGTGTCGCTAATCTCTATGGAGGCGTGGTTCTGGAGCTGTCCGGTGCTCCCTACCCCTGGCTTGGTTTCGGCGAGGGCGCTGGTTCCGGGCGAAAGCACAGCGATGACGACGCCGGAGGCGCCGTTCTTCCTTCTTGAAGGCGTCGCGATGGAACCCAAGCTGCTCTCTGACTGGGGCATGAGAGGTTGCAGGCTGCCGTGGTGGCGCGTTGCAGCACTGTGGTGCTCCGCGACTTCATCTTCGATGAACCACCATCAATGCCCTTGTCTCTCGTTGCCTGTTGCATTGTCTTCTGAGGCTGCTGGTGACTGCAGTTCTGCCTTGGTTGCTTCTTGGAGGTGTCCCCGGCAGCGAGGCGTCCCGTCTCGTAGTGCTGCCATCTGCTGCCTTGGCTCCCTGTTCTCGATCTGCTGTGAAAGCTTTCCCGTTCTGCTGTGAAAGATCCTGCGCCAGACTGCCCTTGTGCTGCTTTTACTTGCTGTGCTTGCTCAAGATCCTCCCATGGCCGGTACTGTGTTGAGGAAGCTTCGGTCTTTTGGTGTGGTCTAGGCTCAACTTTGCTCAGTGACGACGCAATGTGGCCTCCCCAACCTGTTAATCGTCTCGACCTCCCGTGGCGGAGCTCCCAGTCAAGGTTCGTGCTCGGTGCTAGGCTTGGCACTCGTTGATCGGGTTTGCTCCTCAGTTGTGCCTGGGTTTCGACACGCACGCAGGTTCGGCGCGCTAGGCTGTTTGCTGAGTCTTGGTATTGTGATCCTCGACAACACCCCTCATCTACCTGTGCCTCTCATGGCGATGGACCTTCTGCCTGCTAGCTTTCTTAGATAATGGGCTCATGTTTTTCTTTCTGCAGTAGTATATGAACATCAGATGGCCGCCTCTCGCAGGCGAGACCCATCTTTCCCTCTATAATTTCTTATGTATCCTGACCGATGTCAACCCCAGGGGTGGACAGGAGCCTGGTCTTGTAACCTTTTTTGATGCAATACCATTCAGGTGGGGATGCTCTTCCCCCCGGTGACCGCTTCAAAAAAAAACTTCCTGGCAATAATGCAATATACCCAAAAGGTGGATTCCAAATAAAAAATGTATAACCAGGGTCTCAACTCCGAAGATGCACTAGTAGAAAAAGGGCAAAAGGTTTTGCCCTTTAGTAGGGAACCGGTACTAGTGCCTGAAATTCTGCATTTTGCAACGGCTACAACGGCCGTCCCGGACCTTTAGTCCCGGTTCCAGACACCAACCGGGACTAAAGGTCCACCACACGCTGCCGCAGAGACTGGGGCCCGCGCGAGAACCTTTAGTCCCGGTTCTAGCCTGGAACCGGGACCAAAGGTAGACCTTTAGTCTCGGTTCTTTGCTAGAACCGGGACTAAAGGTCTCTCCTATATCATCTTCCTCCCCGAGCCACCAGCTTCATTTCTGCAGCTCGGGTTTCATCTCCATTTTCTCTCCATTTCCCTTCCCTAGGTCAAGTTCATCCCCATTTTGTTCATCATTTGTCAAGATTTGACCCCGAGGTTAGCACAGCTTCATCCATTCTTCCGGCGCTCGTTTTGTTGCTTGTTTAGCTCATTTAGCTCATTTCACATTTCTAGTGCTAGCTAGGTGTTTGATGAAATGTCTAAGTTAGGGATTTGTTTTGTTTTATATGCAATTTGAGCTCAATTAAACTAAATTATGATTTGTAGGTTTTAGTGTCGTCCCGTCCCCGTCCTCACCGCCGTCGATAGCCCGCGCCGTCTTGTCATCTCGGTGAGCCTCTTTTTTATCTTTTATTTTAAAAAATTACTTGTATGATTTAAATGCATAGTTATTTCCTGTATAATTTTCTTATGTTTTTTTTATATGTATAGTGTCATGGTTTTGATATCCGTCCCCGTCGGCCCTCGTCCGGTCTATGATTCGGATGTGGTATATTTTTATAACTATTTGTTTCGTTTCGTGTTTATCACAATCATGCCGACCAACTTGACATAGATATATTTCTATTTAGGAGGTAGTTGAACCGGAAATTCCAGCCGACCCTATTGTCGAGTTTTTAGAAAAAGAAAACAACGATTTAAAAGCAAAATTGAAGATAAGTGAAGATCTTCGTCTCCAATGCCTGGAAGAGAAGATGGTATTGGACTTGAAGATTGCCGACATCGTTGATGCTCACGGGGTCGAGCTTGCCGACGTCGTCGCTGCTAACGAGAGGAAGATGGATGCAATGCGCGTCAAGCTTAAAAAGATTAGAAAATATGCCATTAGTCAGGAGGCTTGGTATCATTATGCTGTTGGTTCAATAATTACTTAGTTGCGATTCTGATCGCATTTGTTGTTGGATTTAAATTCTTTAGATAATTGTATGTTAGTTTCAATTGATGTATGTTTATGAGAACTATGTATTAGATTTGGTCACTACTCTACTTTGCTTGATGAACTTGTATTAATTAATTTGGTCACTTATCTATTCATGATCGATGTAGTATATATATATGGTTTTTGATATACTTATATAATGCAGATGAGACGGCAATGGATGTACGGTGACCGACGCTGTCCCGAGTTCATTAATGGCATGCATGATTTTCTCCGTGTGGCTGAGACAAACAAGCGGACAAATGGTTTTATATGTTGTCCATGCAGTCTTTGTAAGAATATTAAGGATCACTCTTGCTCATCAGTTATTCACGGCCACCTGTTGCGGAATGGTTTCATGCTTGGTTATTATTGTTGGACCAAGCACGGAGAAAGAGGGGTTATAATGGAAGACAATGAAGAAGAAGAGGATAATGACAACTATCCTATGTTCGAAGTTGAAGAAGATCCCATAGTTGAAGAAGATCCCATTGTTGAAGAAGATCCCATTGTTGATGAGCCCGACGATGATCTTCGTCGGGCCATTCGTGATGCACAAATGGACTGTGGAAGTGAAAACGAGAGGTTGAAGTTGGAGCGCATGTTAGCTGATCACACCAAATTGCTGTATCCAAATTGCGAAAATGGCCAGAAAAAGTTGGGTAGCACACTGGAATTGCTACAATGGAAGGCAGAGAATGGTACTTCTGACAAGGGATTTGAAAATTTGCTGAAAATATTTAAGAAGATGCTTCCAAAGGATAACGAATTGCCCTCTAGTACGTACGAAGCAAAGAAGGTGGTCTGCCCTCTAGGATTAGAGGTGCAGAAGATACATGCATGCATTAATGACTGCATCCTCTACCGCGGTGAGTACGCAAATTTGAATGCTTGTCCTGTATGCGGTGCATTGCGGTATAAGATTGGGCGAGATGACCCTGGTGATGTTGAGGGCGAGCACGGTTGTCCAAGGAAGAGGGTTCCTGCCAAGGTGATGTGGTATGCTCCTATAATACCACGGTTGAAACGTTTGTTTCAAAACAAAGAGCATGCCAAGTTGTTGCGATGGCACAAAGAAGACCGTAAGAAAGACCATCTGGTGAGACACCCCGCTGATGGGTCGCAGTGGAGAAAAATCGACAGAGAGTTCCCGACATTTTCAGATGACGCAAGGAACTTAAGATTTGGTCTAAGTACAGATGGATTTAATCCTTTTGGAGAGCAGAGCTCCAGTCATAGCACTTGGCCTGTGACTCTATGTATCTATAACCTTCCTCCTTGGCTGTGCATGAAGCGGAAGTTCATTATGATGCCAGTGCTCATCCAAGGCCCGAAGCAACCTGGCAACGACATCGATGTGTACCTGAGGCCATTGGTTGAAGAACTTTTACAGTTGTGGCGTGAAGAAGGTGTGCGTGTGTGGGATGAGCACAAACAAGAGGAATTTGACCTACGAGCGCTGTTGTTTGTAACCATCAATGATTGGCCTGCTCTTAGTAACATTTCAGGACAGTCAAACAAGGGATACAATGCATGCACGCACTGTTTAGGTGAGACTGAAAGTATACATTTAGGTAACAAGAATGTGTACCTGGGCCATCGTCGATTTCTTGTAAACAACCATCCCTTAAGAAAGAAAGGCAAACATTTCAAAGGTGAGGCAGATCGTCGGCCGAAGCCTACCCGCCCTTCTGGTTCTGTTATTCATGATATGGTCAAGGATTTAAAAGTAATCTTTGGGAAGGGTCCTGGCGGTCTATCTGTTCCGAATGACGCTCTCAACCACGTACCCATGTGGAAGAAGAAATCTATATTTTGGGAGCTGCCCTATTGGATAATGCTAGAGGTTCACTCTGCAATCGACGTGATGCATGTGACAAAAAATCTTTGCTTGAACCTGCTAAACTTCTTGGGCGTGTATGGGAAGTCAAAAGATACACCAGAAGCAAGGCAGGCCCATCAACGTATGATGGAACGAGACGGCGCTCATTCAGAGAATCATCAAGGTCCTGCGAGCTACGCTCTTACGAAAGAAGAGAAGAAAATATTTTTTGAATGTCTTAGCAGTATGAAGGTTCCATCTGGCTTCTCGTCGAATATAAAGGGAATAATTAACATGGCAGAGCTAAAATTTCAAAACCTAAAGTCTCATGACTGCCACGTGATTATGACACAATTACTTCCGGTGGCATTGAGGGGGCTTCTACCAGAAAATGTTCGAGTACCCATTGTGAAGCTATGTGCATTCCTCAATGCAATTTCTCAGAAGGTGATCAATCCACTTTCTCTACCAAATTTACAGAAGGATGTGGTCCAATGTCTTGTCAGCTTCGAGTTGGTGTTCCCACCAACCTTCTTCAATATTATGACGCACCTCATAGTTCACCTAGTCGAAGAGATTTTTGTTCTCGGTCCTGTATTTCTACACAACATGTTCCCCTTTGAGAGGTTCATGGGAGTCTTAAAGAAATACGTTCATAACCGTGCTAGGCCAGAAGGAAGCATCTCCAAGGGCTATGGAACGGAGGAGGTCATTGAGTTTTGTGTTGACTTTATTCCTGATCTAAAGCCGATTGGTGTTCCTCAATCGCGCATGAGGGGAGACTGCGTGGAAAAGGCACGCTAGGGAAAAAAGCAACACTATGTCAAGATGGGATTTCTTTCACTCGAGCACACTACACAGTTCTACATAATTCCAGCTTGGTGGCTCCGTATATCGTGGAACACAGGAATATTTTACGCTCCAAATACCCAGAGCAACCTGAAGATTGTATTGATGGAGAACACATGAAGACTTTCGGCAGTTGGTTACAAAGACGTCTCATTAATGACACCAATGTTGGAGAACAGCTATACTTGTTGGCCAAGCAACCATCTTCGACTATATTGACTTTTCAAGGGTACGAGATAAATGGAAATACATTTTACACGGTCGACCAAGATAAAAAGAGCACCAACCAAAACAGTGGTGTCCGCTTTGATGCAACAAACTGCAATGGGCAAAAGGAAACATATTATGGTTACATAGAGCAGATATGGGAACTTGACTATGGACCTTCTTTTAAGGTCCCTTTGTTCAAGTGCAAATGGTTCAACCTACAAGGCGGGGTAGAGGTAGACCCACGGTACGGAATGACTACAGTGGATCTCAAGAATCTTGAGTACGAGAACGAACCATTCGTCCTAGCCAGTGAAGTGGCTCAGGTTTTCTATGTGAAGGACATGTCTACCCTACCAAAAAAAAGAAAAGATAAGCAAGCGAATACATCATACGATGAGCCAAAGCGCCACATAGTTCTTTCAGGGAAAAGAAACATCGTGGGAGTGGAGGACAAGACAGACATGTCAGAAGATTACGATAAGTTTCATGAAATTCCGCCCTTCAAAGTGAAAATTGACCCAAGCATCAAGTTAAATGAAGAAGATTGTCCTTGGTTACGGCGCAATCAGAAGAAAGGGACACACACGAAGAACAAGTGAACACTAGATAGGGATGTTGTTGGTGATGTGTAATAATGTATTCAACTTTTATGAAACTGTGTAATAATGTATACATCACGAATAATATCACTAAGTTTTGCCATCCCAAAAAGTGGTCGTGAGCAGCAAATCGACCTTCGATCCACAGCGGCAAGACGTCTCTGATGATCTACGACCGTCCCAAAAAGTGTTGGGAATGTCGCAGATCATCAGAGCGCCTTGCTGCTGCTTGGATCGGACCGAGGGGGAACGATTCAGCACTTCCACCACCACCACCACTCCCACCTCCTCGGCAATTCATCATTGTGTCACCCTAATCCAGTGGCTGGATTCAACCTACCTGAGGGCTTGTGTTTCCAACGGCGTCGTTGTGTTGTCATTGTTCACCGTCCTACAGGAGGTGGCTTCAATGGCTGGCCGGTGAACAATGACGAACACAATAATGCCAGGGAACATGCCAGCAGGTAGGCTAAATCCAGCCATTGGATTCGGTGGCGTAGGTAGACGCTCGTTGTGTGCCGTTCGCTGCAGGGACGCCGCTATTTATAGGCGATTAGAAAGTGTACTTGTGGATGAGGTGGGAGTGGTGGTGGTGGTGGGAGTGCTGATCCAATAGCTCACAAGCCCTCAAAAGAAACACACCCCTGATCCAACGGCTCACAAGCGTTTGGAAGAAACACACGATCCGTGTGCTTCTTTAATTCCGGTTGGTGTTACCAACCGGGACTAAAGGCGGGCTTCACGGTCATGACTCCTGTCAGACACGTGTCCTACCCAGAGGTCAGTGATATCTATTTGTATGTGAGACATATTCATATTTATGTTTGTATGACACATATTAAACAAACCATGCAAATTACATTGACAACATAAATTACACAGACAACAAAACACAACATAAATTGAAGATACATGGTACTCTACAAATTAGAAAAAGAAAAGTCATCTACGACGCCGCACCCTTGCCCTTCGAAGCCGCAACACCCTTTTCCTTCGACGACGCAACAACCTTGTCCTTCGACGACGCCGCACCCTTGCCCTTCGAAGCCGCAACACCCTTGTCCTTCGACGACGCAACACCCTTGTCCTTCGACGATGCCGCACCATTGCCCCTCGACGCTGCCGCCGCTGCTGCAGCTTTCTTGCTCGCTTCAGTCGGAATGAAGATATCATCTTCATCCTCGCTCTCCTCGACCCATAAAATCGGTTTACGAAAAGCACTCAACATATCTGCTTCACTCCTATATGTTAGTTTCTTCTTCTGCCACCTAGCATGCAGCCTCACAAGTTCTTTTTCTATTTCCTTCGAATCCCTTCGTGGCCACCCATGCCTAACTAGCTTCGCTGATAGCTCACGGAGATAAGGTGGATGACTAACAATATCTTGGAATGGGATTTTCTTATTGTCTACCTTGAAATCGACCGTAAACTGTAAAAGTAGTGCTGACATTCCTCCCGGGAAACTATCATCTGAAGGAAAACTCGACATGTTCGAGTGAATGGACTATTCTTCTAATGAACTCGACATCTCCTCCTGGGGTTTTTATAGGACGAGCACAGAACAATTGGCGGGAGAAACAGGCGGGAGCAAGTCTGGCGGGAAAATAAAAGGCGTGAACAAAATGGCGGGAAAATAAAAGGCGGGAACAAAATGGCGGGAGGAAAATGGCGGGAACAAAATGGCGGGAGGAAAAAAGCGGGAACAATTGACCGCGAAACAAATTTATTCGAGAAAACCAAAATATGCGCGGTGCCGGGAAATATGAGCGGGAAAATAAAAAGAAAAAGAAACTAGGAAATATGTACATAATTTGTTGATTGACAATTTTTGGCATTTTGGCACAAATATTTTATTTAACTTCATAATCCGAGGAATTACATTATGACTATATCAAAATATTCACCAATTTGAGCATTTATTAAATTTGACTGCATATTTGGAGAGAGTTCAGTTATATTATCTCTAAATATGAACCATTTTGAAATAATATAATATGTTTGCATTTTACTTTAGACTCCATAATCAGAGGGAATACATTATTAGTAAACAAAAAGGAAAAGGAAACAAAAGGAAAAGGAAACAAAAAAAATAGGAAAAAGACCTTTAGTCGCGGTTCTATCCACCAACCGCGACTAAAAGCCCGTGGGCTTGGCGCGCTAATTTGGGCGGTCCAAATTTGACCTTTAGTCGCGGTTCCAGCCACGAACCGCGACTAAACGGTCTTTAGTCGCGGTTCGTGGCTGGAACCGCGACTAAAGGTCTGTTTCGCGGCGTTTTCTATGGCCGCGGCCGAAATTTCGCCATTTTCCCCCAAATCGAAGAACAGAGACGAAGCGCTCCCCGACGGCGAAGCGCTGCTCGATCCGCCGCGCCCCCGTGCCCCTCCCCTGCATCGCGCTGCCGTGCCCCTCCGCCGCCGCGCCAGAGGTAGGTGCCTCCCCTGCCCCTCCCCTGCCTCGCCCCTCGCCTGCCTCGCCCCTCCCCTGCCCCTCCCCTGCCTCGCCGTGCTGTCGTGGCCGTGGCCGTGGCCGTGGCCGTGCTGGCGTGGCCAGTGGCCGTGCTGGCGTGGCGTGGCCGTGGCCATGCTTGCCTCTCGCGCCACCGTGCTTGACACGGCCGTGCTTATCCTCTCGAGCACACATTGCACTAGAGTGAGTGTGTGGGGTGAGAGGTAGTGCTAGGTGGAACATAGAGTGGTGTTTGAATCACCAATTTGAACCAATTCAAATTTTGGCCAAAACTGACAGATTCAGAAAATTCAGTTTAGGACTTGTGAAAAATTCTAAGTCACTGAATTCTGTTAACAAGTAGCTATGTTCAACAGATGCAAACAAGGTCTAGGAAATTCCAATTTGAGTGAGATGATTTTTATAAATCAGTACTCACCACAAATATGGATGACAAGCAAGAAATGCATCCAGAAAAGGAATCTAGATAGGAAAATTAAATAGAGAGAAAAGGTATCTTTTAACTGTTTTAGGACTCACCACAAATTTTATAGTAGCAATTTTGTAGATGCAAATTTATAGATGCAATTTTATAGTAGCAATTTTATAGTTAGCAAATTTAGAAAATTTAGCAAATTGTTGTGTAGTAATTTTATAGATGCAAATTTTATAGATTGCAAATTTGACAAGTTAGCAAAGTTAGAAAATTTAGCAAATTTTTGTGTACCAATGTTATAATGCAAATTTTATAGATTTTTGTGTAGCAATTTTATAGATGCAAATTTTATTGATTGCAGGGGCATTGAGCTATGGATCCTAACTATGTGCGAGACGAGGAGAATGAAGACGTAATTATGCAACAGATATATGAGGATGCCAATCCAATTGATCCCGATCGATAAGATGCCGGTGGAGAAGATGCCGGTGGAGAAGATGTCGGCGGTGGAACCGATGCCGGTGGAGAAGATGATGAGGATTTCACCTCACAATTTCTGATGGACTCTGGTGAGGGAATTGAGTCCGAAGAAAGAAGAGCCGACGAGGTGGAGATTTGTATTGCACTTATTAACGCATTATTTTTCTTTTAGCCCTCCGGATCGAGCAAATCTGCTAATAAGTTTAAACCTCGAGGCAGCACGAAAAGGATGTCGAGCGATCAGCCAAAGTTACCGATCTATGTAATTGCTGATAACGGCGACCGCTGGAACCCAAAGAGAACCGCCGTAAATTCATAAATCAAGCTGGAGCTATTGTTAGGGACATGCTCCCGATCACCATACCAGAATGGCATAAGCCGGCGGCCGCAAACGACGATGACCCCTGCTATGTCCACAAGATTACAAAAGATTTGATATATGACACACTCTTGTCACATTTTAACCTCCCGGAAGATGTCTCTGAAATCAAGAAGGAGAAACTCAAGCAGTGGACTCTCTCGAAGATGGCCGAACAATTCCGGAACTGGAAGAAAACAATATGGAAAAAATATGAAAATGAAGATCCAGATTTCAGTGGAAGTTCCGGAACTGGCCGAACACTAGTGAAGATACAAGATGACTGGGCCGCGTTTAAGGCGTATAAGAAATCGGCTACGGCTGTGGCCCGATCGGACAAAATAAGGCAAATGCTGCGAAGAAGAAATACCACCATAGGTTGGGGACAGGTGGCTACAGGTCCGCCATTCCTAAGTGGTTAGCCGCTGAAGACAGACTGCTTGCTAAAGGGATCACTCCACAGACACTACACTGGCCCGAGAGGTCCAAATTCTGGATGTTCGCGCATGGTGCATTTTTGGACGAGCAAACAGGGCTGATTGTTGCAGTCGGAAGATGGAAGGAAAAAGTAGAAACAATCCTCCCGAAGCTTATAGTTGCAATAGATGAAGCTCGCCGGGGTGTGTACAAACCCGATAGAGAGGACGACGAGCTGACACGGGCCCTGGGTAATCCTGAACACGTTGGACGATTACGAGGCCAACCCGGTGGTGTCACCGTGAAGACTGGGTTTCCGGAGTGCGCTGATAGTTATAGAAGCCGTGCAAGAAAGAAGAAGAAGGGTGAAGAACGGCTATCGGAATTGGAACTAAAGGTGCAGCAGCTCATGGAGTCACTTAATCAGCCAAGGCCGTCTCAACAACAACTAGAAGATCCTCAAGCCAATGCCGACCGATCTCAGCTTAAAAGCAGCGTGGTTCCACGCAAGTAGAACTCGATGCTCACTACGCCGTGGATGATGTCACGGAGAGGACAGATTGTGAGCTACATATGCCATTTAGGAACATATCCATGAAGGTGGCAGTCGGCTATGTTTTACCAAATGGACCCGAAGCAAGCTACCATACTGGTGACATTCCAGCGGGCTATGCTCGTGTCGGGGTGGATGAAATTATGCCGGGTATGCACACATTGTCTCTTGAGATTCCTGGAGGTGACGGTGAGACGACATTGGGAGAAGTCAAGAGTGGTTTTGCCCTGTGGAACAAGAAATACATCGTCTTGCCAAGGCCATCGACTCCTCCTTGTAGCAGTCCACCTCATCAGCAAAGCCCAGAACTCCTAGACAGGGACGTCATGAGCGCGAGTCCATCTCGATCTCCGCCGCGTGAGGAACAGCCTGTTAAGTTTCTCCCGAGGAAGCGCAAGGTCGGTTCGCCGATTAGGAGGAGACCTAGAAAGCAGAAAACACCGCCGCCTCCTGAGAAGTTACCATGTGATAAAACTGTCGAGGAAAACGCCGCCGCCGTGAAGGCCTATAATGCAGCATTCTTTGCACCGAAAGTGCCCGAGCAAAAATTTACCGCCGGCGTCGCTCCGGAGGCGTGTCATCGAACCGTCGATAACCTATATAACCCTCCACCATCGCCGCCATCAGACTATGAGCGTTATATTAGCAAGTCATATGACGATCTGATGGAGGTCCCGCCGCCGAAAAAAGGTAAAGAAGTTCCCCAGCTCGGACAACAAGAAGTACAATCGGTCCCCCCCTCAAGGTGTTTGACGAAAAAGAAATACACCGTATTGCCGCGGAAGCGCAATGTACTCCACAACAAATAGGTTCGTCAACCGATTACCCCATCGCTGAACTAGCAAGACAATATGTTCCCGGGGAAAATTTGGTCGACGGCAAGTTATCAACAAAAATGCGTGAGTTGCATACCTGGTACAAGAAAGCCGTAAATGAGGGGAATGTCAGTCTGCTGGTGGGAGTTAAGGAAGAGCACTACTGCCAACTACAATACGCTGTGTCCGTTGAATTTACCGAACTTTTTCAGTTATACAATATCCGGGCCCTCGACAAATCTATCCTCAGTTCCTTTTGTCTGTAAGTGATTTATTTCTGTAATTTAAGTCTTTACCTCAGCTCGTTCATTGTCTGTAATTATCCTCACTATAATCTTTTGTGCGCTATATTTTGCAGAATGAAGATGCTCGACTTGAAAAGGAAAAAAAACAAGGACTTTGGGTGGATTGACCCCGATAAATATCATGAAGTCACCATAGAAGATCCCTTGTATAACAAGGGCACACCGGGGATTTGCTAAGGTATTTCAAGCAACACCGTGACAAAAAGACTATATTATGGCCTTACAACTTCAAGTGAGTGTTACTGTCTCTTCTACACATTCTATTTTGCTCACCCGATGTTAAGTTTAACTGACGAGTTATGCATGACTGTGTATATAAACACGTGCAGGTTCCACTTTATTCTTCTCGTCATTAAAATTCACGATGGAGAAATTCATGTCCTTGACTCATTAAGGAAAAATCCTGTAGAATACAAGACATGTTTTGATATGCTCACAAAGTAATTTCATTTCTTATCGCCTCTTTCGTTCATTTCCTGATATCAAGTCATTAATAACTCCTTTGTTAATTTTATTTGTCGGGCAGCGTTTGGAAAGAGTTCATCAAGGAAGAACCCGGTCAATGGACACCGAAGCTGACATGGCGTCTGAACCAGGTAAGTAGTACTACCTAGGTCCACGCACCATTGTCATACTTGATTATTATTTGATTGAATTCTATTCTTGTATAGTCTTGCGCGGTACAGCCACCGGGAACTGATTACTGTGGATACTTCGTCTGCGAGTACATACAAGTTCTGACCTGCGAGAAATTCGAGGGCAAAAGAAGTAAAGAGGTACGTAAACATTATTCACAGCGTTATTGTTTTACCATCAGTTGTGCTGAGTTTCATTCATTTCATATATATATGTATACACACACAACTCATGTATTTATTTTGATCTTATTCTTTTAAAGTTGGCAAAAAAGCGCTGCAAGCTACCATTGGAGACCCGCTTCAAAGCCATTGCGGAGGAGTTGGCGGGATTTTACCTTGCGGAGGTCATACCTGATACAGGAGAGTACCACTGTAATACATAATTAGTATGCCTCCATGTAATACTGATCCGCATGTAATTAAGTACCTGGAACCGGGAAAACTTGATCTTCATGTAATTAATTTGTTTGTGTCATCAACGTGATCTTCATGTAATTTTTATGTGTTAAATATATATGACTTCATCTTCGTGTTTTTGGCGCATCGACGTGATCCCTGTACGATGGAAACCATCCGATACCCCTAAACCCCCTCCTAAAACCCTAAATACAGAAAATTAATCGAAATAGAAAAAAAAAATGAAACACACTAGTCCCGGTTCGTGTTACGAACCGGGACTAAAGGTTCCAGCCCCACGCGCCTGTGCCGAGCCCACGTGGATTGGCATCTAGTCCCGGTTCGGAACCAACCGAGACTAAAGAGCAGGGGCCTCTAGTCCCGCTTTGCTAGTCTTGGTTGGCTAACCGGGACTAGAAGCCCTCTGGAACCGGGACTAGAGCCCGTTTTTCAACTAGTGATGTCTTCAACTATGATAGCTAGTAGTACAATCCGTTGTGAATTTGTGATGGCAGATTGGAATCAGACCGCCCTCGTCCATCATCCTCTGACATGTGACCGCCGGCTCTTGCATCAAGGGAATCTATTGGGCAACACGCGCGATCGGGGGACAGCACCATCATCTTGCCGCATTAGCTTTCACGCAATAACGCCCCGCAAATGAGTTGGGAAAGTGATGGCGGAATCAGTTCCAGTCGGCTTTGCCCGGGGAAGCCTGATAGCTCCCTTGAAGAAATGGAAAGGAGTAGATATATACAATTTGCTGCAGTTACAAGTAGAGGAGCGGGGAAGACATGGTTTTTTTTTTGACATGGAGAAGACATGGTTTTAAATGGGAATAAGAAGGGGAAGACTCGGGGGAAAGACTGCTACAGGCTCATGTCGATCCGTTTTTTTTGCGGTAGGAGAAAAATATGCGTCACAGCCTGAGCTCCGAAAAAAAGGAAAACATTGTGATCTAACGAATAACTAATGACCATAGAATTGGAAACCTACGGATAGAAATAATTGTGGTGATGTGGTTGCACCAGCTTTCAGCTTGCAAATATTAAATGCATCTTAGCGCGATGAACTTTATAGATATTATAGATTTGTAGCGTTCTATGACAATATGGGAAGACGAGTTGGCATTAGTACATACATCATGAAATGACTCGTCAAATTCCCTTTACAAGCCAACGGTTGTAATTTCGTACAAGTTATTATGCACTAGTAGAAAACTGGCCTTTGGTTTGGTCCTTTAGTCCCGGTCAGACTTGGAACCCGGACTAATGTGCCCTTTAGTACCGGTTCCAAAGGGTAGGGAGGCCGCACGGACTAGTCCCGGTTCGAAGGTCACCTTTAGTACCGGTTCGTGATACGAACTGGTACTAAAGGGTCGCGGCAGACAGCCGCAAAGGTGGGGCTAGCGCCAGACCCTTTAGTCCCGGTTTGTATCACAAACCGGTACTAAAGGTCCATCTTTAGTACCGGTTCGTGTTACCAATCCGGACTAAAGGTCCCGCATTTTTCATTTAATATGGAATAATTCATATCTTTAAATCCGTAAATCGAAATTTAACAAATAAAATGTCTAAATCAATTAGAAAAATGAGAGGAATTCAAATATGACAACTATATAATCTTTTGGATCACAAAATTCCTAATACTTGGGGATTATTCACAAAATGTGGATTACTCTTTGTGAAATTTTTGAACTTAGATACCACCACCCCCGTGGATCGCCTTTTTAGTTTTGCAAAAAAGAAAAGAAATGATAAAATATTCAATAAATAAAATCCTTTGAGATATAGTTAGGTTTTAATGTCTAGTTGGTATAGAAATTTTGAAATATGAATTTTGACCTTTTTTGCAAAAAAACAGAAAAAAAATTAGAACAGCCATAACTTTTGCATACGACGTCGAAAAAATGCGTTTAATATATAAAAAAAAAACTAGAGAAAAATTGGAGCTCGATTTCACCCGGGTTTACCCGGTGAATTTTTCTCAGATCCTCAAAATTCCAAAAGGAAAAAATTTATTTCAAAAAGGCGGTTTTTTTCTACAAAATCAAAAAATTCTAGTGAGACTATATTTTTATTTCTTCACATATCATGTGCTATTCTTGGAGTGTCTTGTGTGTTTTATTTTTAGCTTTCTTTTTATTTTGTTCTCTGGTCACTACAATGCTTTATCACAACATTCTTATTTGGGAGAGAGACACGCTCCGCTTTTTGAGTATTCTGTTCTAGCACTGTTATGCTTCTAGCTCTTGTTTTCATGTATCTCTTGTTCAGAGTTATTAGTTCTTTTATAGAAAGTACTCTCTTGCTTCACTTAAATTTGTTTGGAGAGTTGCTTGGTTAATGTGTTGGTTCAGAAAATGTTACGCGTGTGGTTATGGTATGATAAAAAGTGCATAGTCTTGTAGATCATTGAACTTTGGTAACTTGATTCTTTGCAAATGATTTGAGGTATTAAATAATTAGATGTAAATGCTTGCTAGTTGCTTAAGTTAAAATCATTAGTGGATTGTTGTCTTTAAGCTTGTTCCGTACTACAAACTCTAATAAAATTGTTGAAGGTGTAGTTGGTCTTGATAGATTTTCATGTTTAAAAGATATTCGTAGTTGGTCTTGATAGCTTTTCATGTACATATGCGCCACAGAATTGTTGGGCGGGATTCGAATTGTGAATCCCGCCGGCGCCTCTTCTCCCTCTCTTTTCTCCTTCTCTCCTTCTCTCCTCTCATTGACTCCTCCTCCTCTCCTCCACTTCTCCTCTCCCCTTCTCCTCCACTTATAGATGTTTATACATGATAGTCCTTTTTGTTAAGATTTTTCTGAACAATTTGTCAAAAATCAAGTTTATCATTTTTCAAGCAAGTAGTACACATAAAAGGACTCCATGCCATAGGATATCTTTTTTGAGTTTTTTTTACTTTATTTGATTTTTTTCAAAAAACGGTCAAAAAATTTATCACTATTCATCGAAAGAGGTCAAACTTTCTAAAACTAGAATTCCTTATATTTTTCTAATCAATTTAGACATTTTATTTGTCAAATTTTGATTTACGATTTAAAGATATGAATTATCGATGTTTCTGTGATGCAAAAGATGAAATGGATGGCATATTTGAATTACTCTCATTTTTCTAATCAATTTCGACATTTTATTTGTCAAATTTCGATTTACGATTTAAAGATATGAATTATTCCATATTAAATATTATTACATAATCACTGTTATTTATTTAAAAAATATTATTACATAATCATTGTTATTTATTCAAAAAATATATTACATAATCATTGTATTTATTCAAATAAATTTTGAAAATTTAAACAATAAAAAAATGTAATATCATGACTCAGGGGTTAATATTATCAGTAAGTTCTAACATCTCATTTGGAAGCTAATTTGGAAAGAACTCAAAAGTTAAGCGTGCTCAGGTTGGAGGATGGGTGACCGAATGAGAAGTTTGACCCGGGTAATTACTTTGACCTGAGATTAATTGTGTGGTGAAGTGAAAATTTTCATAATAGAATTAGGAAATTTCAGAATAGAATTAGGAATAGAGTTGAGAATAATTGAAAATAGAATTGAAAATAAAATTAAAAAAATTCCCGGTACCTTTAGTCCCGGTTGGTGTTACAAACCGGGACTAAAGGTCCTCCACCCAAGCGCACGGCTTCGCCCACGTGGAGGTACCTTTAGTCCCGGTTGGTGTTACAAACCGGGACTAAAGGTCCTCCAGCCCCAGCGCACGGCTTCGCCCACGTGGAGGGCCTTTAGTCCCGGTTCGTGACAAACCGGGACTAAAGGGGTCCCCCTTTCGTCCCGATTTGTTAGTCCCGGTTGCGGAAACCGGGACTAAAGGGGCTCTAGAACCGGGACTAAAGGGGGGTTTTCTACTAGTGTTTATTTGTGCTAGTATTCCCTTTATGTCCTCTCTTCTCTCTGATCTCTCTCTTGAGCAAATGTGGAAAACAGAGGAGCACATACAAGCGGATGCCTTACTTTTTTTATTATCCGTTGCAGCAACAAATGCTACATAACTCAGCAACAAATGCTTGCACATTAAGCAACTAGTGCTTTCCCTCAGCAACCCATGCTAGGAACTATTTATACACAAATTTAGCTTGCTCCACGAACCGACTTGGAGAGTAACTCAAATTCTACGTGTGCTATCTATTATTGTCAGTTCCCTGCAAAGCTGACAAGCCCAACTTGTGCTAGCTATTATTGTCAGTTCCCTGCAAAGCTGACAGCTTCAAATACACTGCAGATTTCCTATGTACACAGTTCACACACACAGAATACAGCTCATCTGCCCTGTTCACACTAGAACCTGCAGACAACCTAGGTTTGTTGTTCACACCATGAAAAGATTATAGGCTAAATTAATATTAGCATGTTATGAGAATGTATAAATGTCAATTTTTTGTTGGTTAAGTATTTATAGGGTACCTGTGTGTTACTCATGAGTTAGTCAGTGTGTTGTATATGTGTGCCTATTGAGTTGGGTGACCTTTGGTGGAGTCAAGCATATGTTGGGAACAAGTGCACAACGTGCAAATGATACAGGTCCATCCGTTGTATGACCGGGCTTCCATTGTAGATAATTCATTCGACGAGGACTACTTCAGATTCAATTAAATCTCCACCCTGTAGTTCCATCCTTAAGTTCTTTTTCCATTTCGTATGCCTTCATCTATGCTGCTCTTTTCTACTGCTTAAATAATATAAGAGAACATATCACTTTCAACGTCACAATGTGATTTTATAATTTTTTTGCAAATACTTTGTAATATTCTACTAACTCAAGGTTTTCATTATGTCATGTGAATATTTAGGTACTTCATCGTCATTGATGATTTATGGGATATAAATGCGTGGAAAACAATCAAATATGCTCTACAGGCCAATAAAAATGGAAGTAGAATAATCACTACAACTCGTAATTTTATCATATCTAGACAATGTTGCTCCTCAGATGGTAATATGAATTATATATAGTATGAAATCCCTTTCTCAAGCCGACTCGCAGAGGCTCTTCAATGAAAGAGTATTTGGAAGCAGGAATAAATGTCCTCTTGAATTGGAGCAAGTATCTAGAGATATCTTGAAGAAGTGTGATGGGGTGCCACTAGCCATCATTGCTCTAGCGAGTTATTTGGCGAATGGACCAAATGGGCACAGAAAAGAAAATGATAAATGGTCTATTTTGCTAGACTCCATTGGCCATGGACTTTTGATAGTGTGAAGAATATGAAAAAGATATTATCATTCAGCTATTATGATCTTCCTCCTCATTTGAAAGCTTGTTTATTATATCTAAGTGCATTTCCAGAAGACTGTATAATTGGCAAAGATCGGTTGATAAGGAGATGGATAGCCGAAGGCTTTGTGAAGGAAGAAACAAGAACCAGTCAATTTGAAATTGCAGATAGTTACTTCAGTGATCTGATAAACCGAAGCATGGTCCTACCGAGAAACATTCATGCTGATGGCGGGGCGGAAGCTTGTTGTGTACATGATATGATGTTGGATCTTATACGTGATTTGTCCAGTCAAGAGAACTTTTTTACCATAGTGGATGTTACGAAAGCCTCCGAAAAACAAAAGGTTGTAATGAAGGAAATACATTCAGAAAGAAAGCTTCGCAGGTTGTCCCTCCAAAAGGGCATAGCAGATCTTACTACTACTCAGTTGGTTACCAGGAGCCTGTCGCAAGTGAGGTCTTTTAGTGTCTTCAGTCCAGCTATTAATCAGATACTTCCTCTTTCGGAATTTGAAGTGTTACGTGTATTGGATCTAGAAGGCTGTAATCTTCGAGGTATTGATCACCTTAGACATGTTAAGAACTTATCACACTTGAGATACCTAGGGTTAAGAGGTACAAAGCTTGGCAGCCTCCCAATGGAAATAGGGTAGCTACGGCTCTTGCAGACACTAGACGTACAAAAGTGTTACCTTCAAGTGTGATTCAGCTGGGGAATTTGATGTGCCTAAACCTTGGTGCGGGTATAGAGCTACCAAGAGGTTTTAGCAATCTGACATGCCTTGAACAGCTGACAGGACTGTGGGTTGGCTTTTCTTCTGAAGACAGTGCAAAAGAGCTCGGCAATTTAACCAGGCTTAAGGAGCTTTCTCTTAGATGGACGGAATCACCAGCTTTGTTGGAGTCCATATGCAGGCTGCACAAACTCGAGAGTCTGAAGATTTTATCTTGTGCAGATGATGTCCAAATGATCAATTTTAAGCCGTCTACGAACCTCTGTAGGTTCAAATTTGGCGGATACCTCAAGAGCTTGCCTACATGGATTAATTCTTCGTCGCTTCCTGTCCTACCTTGACGTGTATCTCAATGAAGTGTGATCCGAGGACATCCAGATCCTTGGGATGCTGCCGACTCTCCGTTATGTCTCCCTGGAGATGACTTTCACACCAAGAGACAAGAGACAAACCGGAGTGGAAAGGTTAGTGCTTAGCGCTTGTGCCTTCCCCTGCGCCATAGTGTGCCTTTTCAACAAAGTTATGCTGATACATCCTATCTTCGAGCGAGGAGCTATGCCCATGGTTAAGCAGATTCGCTTCGGTCTCCTATATGATGACAACTTGTGCATACAGACTTTTCTAGGAGTTACTCCGATAACTATATTTATGACGTGCTGAAGCGTGCGGTGGAGGACCATCCCAGTCGTCCGACCCTTCGTTTTAATCCATTCTAGGGATGAAACAAGAGGTAGAGCATTCACCCCTTTTCCATACTTGGAATACTGCATCTAGTTCAGTCCCCTGTTTTTTGGCTAGTCCCCTGTATCACTTTCGATTGTCATGTTGAATATTGTTCCAGCTATGTTTGTAATGAAAAACAGGCTGTAGGCCTGAATTTCTAGGGTGCATCATGCACGTTGCTAGCTGGTCAGATGGCGGAAACGTCTGTTTACTCCTTAAACTAGATAGATAGCTCAAAACCTGTTCAATAAAAATAATATTCATGACTTATTCTCACTTTGGTTATATTTAAGAAGGCGATGCGGCTGAAGACGAATCTCAAGCTTGGATCTACACTGACTGGTGTATTGACAACATGATCAGACGAATCTCCAACACACAAATGCTTCCCAGTTACAAATTTGAAGGCCTCATGGATGCATGTTAACTAACAGAATGGGTATCTGGGCTCTACCTCTAGGCTCTAGTCCTCTACACTGTCGTATACTCGTGCGTACATCAATAATATGACGAGTGAATCCACGTTTGAAATGAATATACCTTGCAGTTACAATGCACGGGAGCAATACCTAACAATCAATGGATGGATGCATAAGATTTCACAACTTAAGATTATATCATGTACACCTAGATAGTCGAGACGTAAAAAATAAACACGGCAAATTATTGCAATAGAAAAATACATGAAGCCAAAAGTCATGCTAAACGATAACTTGTCGTAGCGGCTCGATATCAGTCACCGTGATTGACAGCACCCTCATTACAAGGAAGTTTGTCCAGAAAAACGACGCCTCCATAAATGGTAGGCACGAACAACCTACCTTGTCCAATAATTCAAAACCAAATGTCATGCTAAGCGATAAGTAGCCGTAGCAGTAAACATCGATGTCAGTCACCATGATTGACAGCACCCTCAGAGCAAGTACAATAGAGTCCCGTCACCAGGCTGTAAGGGATTAAATAATATATTTGTGCTTACATGGAGGAGAGAGAAGAGGGGAGAGAATAGAGGTGGGCTCTCATGCAAGAGCAGCTACAGCACGTGCTCCTAGGCACTTTGTGAGAGTGGAGGGTGGGCCATATCTTAATAAATTAGCATATATTTATAGCTAACTATTGTACATGTTGGCTATAGTGTTGGCTATAAATGACATGGCGATTCCTTATAGCCAGCTGCTGGCTCTATTATTGGACTTGCTCTCATTACAAAGAAGTTTCTCGAGAAAAACGACTCCTCCATAAATGGTAGGCACGAACAACCTACCTTGTCCAATAATTCAACTAAATGTCATGCTAAGCGATAAGTAGCCGTAGCAGTAAACATCGATATCAGTCACCATGACTGACAGCACCCTCATTACAAGGAAGGTTCTCCAGAAAAACGACGCCTCCATAAATGGTAGGCACGAACAACCTACCTTGTCTAATAATTCAATACTAAATGTCATGCTACGTGATAAGTAGCCGTAGCAGTAAACATCGATATCAATCACCATGATTGACAGCACCCTTTTACAAGGAAGGTTCTCCAGAAAATGACGCATCCATATAAGGGACGAATGAACAGCCCGTTTCTATCCAATAATTCAAAACTCCAAACAAAATGTACTAGTGGAGGACGTATCACTGTGCATGAGATCTACTCCTGCCTATGAAGGGAAGCTAATAAATGTTACGTATACACCAATCCTAATCAAACATGGTTTTTTTTTATTCGAAACATGCAGGAGAACTGCATGTAGATATTAAGAGAAGAGAGGTTCAGGTCAGAAGAGACCTTAGTACAGCGACCCACACAAACCTGACACTCAACGACCTACTGCAAGAAAAAAGGCAAAACATAAAAGACAGCGACCAAGGAACCATTACAAAGCGTCTACTGAAAGGCTAAGCGACCCTTGCTGACGAACGCCAATTGGAGTACCTCTGATTTGATGTTTTGAACAAGAGTTTGCATAGGCTTGGACACTTTGTCGAACACCCTCTTATTTCTTTCACACCACACTGTCCAGGAAACCAACATGAAGACGGCAAGGAATTTTTTTTTGATCATTCCCTTGAAGTCCTCTCTCATTGTTTAACCACCATCTGTTCAGCGAGGTGCTCGCCCGTGGTTTGATGTTGCTTAAACCGGCCCATCAAACATGGTTTCCATGCAATAATTAGCATGCGATCTACTCATGGTGTCTAGTGGCGCGCCAACAACCTGTTCTTGACTTAATCGGTCATAGTTACCTTGATATAAAGAATAACCCCTATATGCAGTTGGCTAGTGTTTTGACAAGACTTGCAGGTAGGAAGAGACATCGATATCTATCAATCAATGGATGGATGTCCAAGATATCACGACTTCGCTTTTTTTTTGTGGGATTCGACCTACAATTGCTTTAAATTGTATAGCCAGGATTACATATACATACCCTAGTTTTGGATAATTATCTTCAGCTCGGTTGCACAACAGTCTCCCATCTTTTGTGAATTCCTTGTTAGTCCCTTCCCCAGCTAGAAAATATAGCATAGATTTAGCGCGCTGTATATAAAAGGGACGGATGAACAACCGGTTTTATCCAATAATTGAAAACTCAAAACTAAATGTACTAGTGGAGCACGTATCACTGTGCATGAGATCTACACTCCTACCTATGAAGACAAGATAATAATTGTTACATATACACCTATTCTAATTGTTAGGATTAAGCACGATCCGGTGCCGGCACGGCAGCGTGTGCGTACGGTCTTGTATACGAGTAGGATACTTATGGTGTCCGTGTCCTACTAGGTTTACTAATAGTTTTCTATTGTAGCATACATGGGCTCGAGTCTCTTTAGGTTTGGCACTTGCCATGCATTTTTTTTTTTAGAAAAGGGAATTTTATTACTCCCAGCCTCTGCATCGAGTGATGCACACAGCCGATTATTACAAAGTCTCGAGTAGCAATTATTCAAGGTTTACAAACTAGAAAATACGCAAGATCAAGGCGCAGCTCAACCGACATAAATAACAGAGATAAACGACTACAAAAGTCTACTAATATGGTGCCACGTATGCCGAAATCCTGTGCCACCAACAGGAGTCGCGCACATCCAGCCACCATAATGTCTCGCTGGTCCGAAGGCAGCAAGAAAGCCCAAAGCTGGATCCAGTGCGCCGCCATATGAATAACCTGTAAGACATGAAAATTTTCTTTTCTGTTAAAAACAAGATTGTTCCTACAATTCCAAATAGACCAACAAATAGCTGAAATGCCGATGCGAATCCTATTCTTGGTCTTTGTATCCATCCCATTCAACCAATTTCCAAACATATTAGTGACATTGGTAGGAGGAGGAATATTGTAAGTACAAAAGACAACACGCCATATAAGTTGAGCAAAAGGGCATGAAATAAATAGACGTTCCACCGATTCATTGTTCCCACAAAAGGAACACCGAGAGTCACCCTTCCAATTTCTTTTTGCCAAGTTATCCTTAGTCAAAACTACTTTTTTGTGAAGGAACCACATAAAAACCTTAATTTTAAGTGGAATTTTCAGTTTCCATAAGTATGTTTGCAAAAATCTAGTAAGTCCATTCATCATGTCTTCATACATAGATTTAACTGTAAAAGTGCCATTTTGTGTCAAGTTCCAATGAAAACTATCTAGAACATCATTTAGGGTAATATCCATTAATCTAATGCATAAATGAGACCACATGTCCCACTTGTTTCCTACTAGTGCCCTACGAAAGCCTATGTTCAAAGGAGGGGTATTGTGAAACACATCATGAACCGAAACATTTTGTTGTTGCACAATGTTATAGAGTAATGGATATTGATCTTTCAATGGTGTCTTGCCAAGCCAGGTATCTTCCCAAAACCTGGTAGTTTCCCCATTACCAACTCGGAAAGATCATCTACTAAAGAAATCTTCCTTAACACGCATAAAACCTTTCCAGAATGGAGAGTCATTAGGTTGTGCTTCAACATGCGCCAAAGTTTTACTATGAAGATATTTATTTTGCAGCAATTCCTGCCAAACCCCTTCTTCATTTAAAAGTTTAAACAACCACTTACTGAGTAAACATTTGTTCTTTAGTTCAAGCACTTCAACTCCCAAACCACCCTGGTACTTCGGTCTACAAATGATGTTCCATTTTGTTAATCTATATTTCTTCTTGTTCTCATCGCTCTGCCAAAAAAAGCGAGATCTATAAAAGTCTAGTCTTTTCCGTACCCCTTTTGGCATTTCTAAAAAAGACAACATGAACATCGGCAAGCTTGTTAAAACCGAATTAACAAGAACTAGCCGATCTCCATATGATAGCATATTTCCTTTCCAACAGCCTAGCTTGTCTTCGAAACGACTCTCAACAGGGTAGCATTCGGAGTTCCGAAGTTTCCTATAATGTATCGGAACCCAAGATATTTAAAAGGCAAGGAACCAGACTCGCATCCGAAGATCTGTTTGTACTGGTTTTCTACCACTTTTGCTGCCCCGAAGCAGAATATCTCACTCTTATGAAAATTAATTTTAAGTCCTAAGAGTTGTTCAAAGATGCATAGAATAAGTTTCATATTGACCGCTTTTTCTAAATCGTGTTCCGTGAACAATATAGTGTCATCGGCGCATTGCAAAATAGATAGACCCCCTTCTACTAAATGAGGGATAATACCATCTATCTGACCATCTTCCTTCGCCCTTGCGATAAGAATGGCTAGCATATCTTCCACTATATTGAACAACATCGGCGACAGTGGGTCTCCCTGTCGAAGCCCTTTCCTAGTCTGAAAATAATGACCGATGTCATCATTTACCCGAATGCCTACGCTCCCCCCCCTGAACAAATTGCGTAATCCAGTTGCACCATTCCTGTGTGAAACCTTTCATACGCATAGCTTGTTGGAGAAACGGCCATTTAACTTTATCGTATGCTTTCTCAAAGTCAATTTTAAAAGGACCCCATTCATTTTCTTCCTTTGAAGTTCATGAATAGTTTCATGCAGGACCACCACCCCTTCGAGAATGTGGCGACCAGGCATAAACGCCGACTGTGTCGGTCTAATTATCTTTTGTGCAATTTCGGTAATACGATTAGTACCTACTTTCGTGAATATTTTGAAACTGACATTGAGCAGACAAATTGGTCCGTATTGCTCAATCTGTACCGCATTATCTTTCTTAGGTAATAAAGTGATGACTCCAAAGTTCAGTTTGAACAAAGACAAGTTTCCTTGTTTTAATTGAACAAATAAATCCATTAAATCTTCTCTAATAACCTCCCAAAAGGTTTTGTAAAATTCTGCCGGAAATCCATCAGGCCCAGGCGCCTTGTTCATTTCCATCTGAGAAATAGCATCATACACTTCTTTCACTAAGAAATCAGCTGTAAGAATAATATTCTCTTCTTCGGATAATTGCGGTATATCATGCATGTACGATGGTACTATTAGCTATCCGTGTAGGTGTAGGATTAGTGTTTGAGTCGGCTTGCAAGTTGCCGGCCGTGGTCGTAGTGCTTGCGTGTATATAAGCAAGGGCAGCCACGTGAGTTTTGTAACACCGTGAGTTGAAAGCAATACAAAGAAAAGGCTTGAGACGAGCCTTTGGCGATCAGCCTGTTTTATTGCGTGCGTGCGTGTGTTGCTGCTACTAGCTGATCGATCCGATCCGTCAAGGCTAGCTAGCTTCTGATATGTACGTGGGTTGAAGATTTGTGTACGTGCGCGTCTCCGAGGAATCGTCTCGCCGGAAAAGCTTCGTCGTGGTCGTCGGAAAGTACTCGACGGCAGGGGCAGGTCCAACACTAATCAGACATTGTTTCCATGCAATAATTGACATGGCGAGTCATGGTGTGTTGTGGCGCGCCAACAACCTTCATGACTTAATCATAGTTACTTTGATATAAAGAATAACCCCTATGTGCAGTTGCCTAGTCTTTTGTGAAGACTTTCGGCTAGGAAGAGACCTCGATATCTATCAATCAATGGATGGATGTCCAAGATATCACGAATTCACATTTTTTTTGTGGGAATTTACCTAGAATTCCTTTAAAAAAATTTGTCAAGATCATCCAGACCCCAGTATTGGATAATTATTTTCAGCTCGATTGCACAACAGTCTCCTATCATTTGTGAATCCTTGTTAGTCCCCTCCCCAGCTAAAAAACATAGCATAGATTTAGTGCGTTGTATATAAGCTGATAGCCTATTAATTCCGATGTCGTTGAGCCACGGTAGAACAAGGAAATATCCAAATTCAAGAAAACAGATATGGGGCACAAATCGCTTTGATCTAACCACTGCATTTAAAAATAATTATCGCCTGTCCAACCTGAGTTAGAAAAGGAGGGCTAAGTTCCCAATTAAATACATGGGATTGCAGTTGGCGTTGAGACCCTTGACGAAGGCGGAGTGGCAACCCATGTTAGACCAAGTTTTCCATTGTGTCCCGGCTTGGCAAAGGGGCCACCCCTATGGTTCTTTGAGGAGATAGACAGATGGCTGCGCAGTTTCTTTTGGGCCGGAACTGATCATGTGCTGGGAGGGCAATGCTTAGTTGCCTGGGAGAACGTTTGCAAGCCGGCGTGTTATGGAGGGCTCGGCTTTAAGAATCTGGAGTTACAAGGCCTAGCATTGAGGACGCGTTAGGAGTGGCTGCGTATAGGACAGATCCATCGAGGCCGTGGCAGGGGCTCCCTATGTTGAAAGATGGGGCTGCAGCTGCGGTGTTCGACAGTCTGGTTTGCATCAATGTCGGCGATGGCAAACGCAATCTGTTCTGGAAGGACAGGTGGTTGGATGGGCGAGCTGAGCGTGACATTGCCCCTAATCTTGGTGAGCTGATTTGCACTAGAACGAGGAACAAGAGGACTGTTTTTTAGGCCTTGCGTGGAAACAATTGGCTTTTGGATATCAAGGATCCACTGACGACGGATTTGGCAAAACAATGTGTCAGCCTATGGCTGGCCATTGCCAATGTCCCACGGGACACAGAGGAGATGGATGAGTTCACTTGGCCAGCGTCGGCTTCGGGTAGATACACTGCTAAGTCGACATAACAGAGGCTTATGCAGGGTCAGATCAGTTTTGCGCCGGCCAAAGGTGTCTGGAAGTGTTGGGCGCCAGCCAAATGTAAGATTTTCCTGTGGCTGGCCTTGCAGTATAGGATCTGGACGTCGGAGCGTCGTGTACGACATGGACTGCAGGAGAACCCGGATGATTGCAGGCTATGTCTACAGGAGCCGGAAACCACAGATCATATGCTCGTACGCTGCAGCTACTCCAGGCAGGTGTGGTGGCAATGTAGCACTAGATTACGAGTTCAGGTCGACCTGCCCACGGTGGAGGACAACCTGGAGAACGGTGGATGAACCTACGTGCTAGGTTTGCTGGGAAGCAGAAGAAGGCAGTCGATACCCTAGTCACGCTCATCTGCTGGAGTCTCTGGAAACAGAGGAATGCGCGAGTTTTCGGCAACGTGGCACAGCAATGCCCTGAAGATGTTCTGGTTACTAGGATCATCAACGAGCTGAAGCTATGGATGGCGGCTGGAGCTGCAGTTGGAGACCTATTTCTTGAGTAATTATTTTTAGTCTGGTGTGAGTTCGGAGTGTGGCGACAGTTTAGTTGTTTGCAACTGTAACTGTCGTGTTTGTACTTGTTATTCCCCTTCTATAAAAATCTGGTATGCAATTGCATACCTTCTAAAAAAAAGAAAAGGAGGGCTAGGTCGATTGGATGTTAAACATCTATTGTGCAGAGCTACGTCACTGATAGTATGCAGCGATTTTGAAAGGCATAATCACTAACAAAAAAGAAACAATCAACATCAGTTGAAAGTTTACAGGTTTTCCGTCCAAGATGGCATATTCGTTGCGAAGAGCCAGCTATAATTCCCTCGACACGGCGGAGCTCGAGAAACAGACAACAGAGCATGAACATCGAGAATGAATAAACGGGGGAAAATGGAGCCTCCGATGACCATCAGATCCATGGCGCAAGATTCCCCGCCCCCCCCCCCCCCCCTCCTCACCCACTATAGCACAGTGACATGACACCAACAATTTGATACATGACAACAAGATGAGGCCGAACCATCGACCAATGGCGAGGCGCGAGCAATACCAAAACCCGATCGTACCGCTAACGTACCGTGGAAGCTAACCAATAGGGAAACGCCACCGAGACAAATGAAGAAGCGCCCAATATATTTTCCTACTATGCCCCTAAAATATTGTATTCAGCTCGGTAACGCAGCCGACGAATGGAGAGACGACAGTTAGGACGGGGAATAAGGGCCCGAATTTCTTCTGACAACGTACCCGGCGAAAATGTGAAATCCCGTGCGTGCCCCAAGCTACTATAGAAAATACGCAACAACAACAAAGCCATGGGAAATATCGGCGACACAATGTTCTAGGCGACCGACATGTGGACCACATAACGGAAGGGGCCCACGGACAACGAAAGAGAGGTGCGGTAGATATCCTGGATGGGCACGCAATTCTGATGGTAAAACCTAATACGGTAAATGAACAAAATCAGCCAATAGGACGTACGCACACTATGAATCTCGCCCCTCCGCGCCCGTCCGCCACACCTATTAAACGTGCAGCGTGAGGCCGACAGGTGGGCTCTCGGGCTATCAGGGGCATCCGGGGAGGGCGTCAGCGAGAATGGGGACACGAAAAGTTGATTTGCGCAACGAATAAACAAATCGCTGTTCATATCGACTCCCGGGATCCGTCATGATCGGACGGTGTGGAGGTGATTTGCGGGACATATCGAACAACTAAAAAGCTCATATCGCTGTAAAGGCTCTCATCGTTTACATTGTTAGATTCTTCTCTGAATCTAATTAACTGTTCTGTGAATATTCAGTTAGTTGTGTGAGCTAATTAGGCTAGACCCTGTCAGGGCTATCCCAATCTCGTCACGTTATTCAATCTGAGCAGAGAGATCTGGCAGCGACGCGACCAAGTGTCGGGAATCCAGCGCCGGCTAGCCGGGGGCATTCCAGCGCGGAGGTCCACCGGTAGTTCAACCAGGTAATAGTCCCCTTCAATCAGTTGCTTTGATTGGCCTGCTCACTACCTGCTCGACGCAATGTCCGAACAGCACATTTCGGTGCCATTTGCATTACCATGTACTGTTCTAGTTTAGACTTCTCAGTTCGTTCACCGTTATGTTAAGAAATGAAGATACTCCCAGCTAGTTGCTCTTATTGTATGCCCAATTGCAAGATTGGTTAGTTGACCCTGTGATTGGTTCGAGAACAGATCTCAAGCTTTATGTATACAACTGTTGTCAGCAGAGCTCTTCTGTACCACATATCGATTTCCTTTGGAGGTAATTGTTTAATTTCCATTCCCACGACTTTTTCTATTTCGAAGGAAATTGTTACTTACTTGCTAAGGTCACATACAATGGAACGTCACTTTTAAGAAACTTTGTTGGGTGTACTGACATAAATACCTATTATAAAGATCAACCTGCAATATTAAGAAGGAAAAAAAAATCATCATTTCGACTTTTTTGACTTGCAATACGCGGGGTTGTCTGTATCGCGTGGTGCTCTAGCTGTGCCCTTTTAAGACCCCAGCTGTCAACATGGTAAGCTAGCTATCTCTTTTATATGTAATCCCAAAAAGAATGGCCAGTGCTTAGCTGTTGCAAGATTGTATAGTTGTGATTGGTTCCCAGAAATCAAACTCATCCACTGGGCTCCCAGGAAGTCAATACTTTGCTGGCTCACATCATTCTTCTGCCCTGCACGGTGTTCCCTGTCTTCTGCCCCGTGTGTTCGGTAGTTCCGTGTGAGCATTGTAATGGCGGAGCTGGTGATCTCCATGGCCATTAGGCCATTGACTGATGTCCATGCTCAATGACAAGGCATCGAGCTACCTCCTGACCAGTACACGGTGATGGAAGGGCTTTGGAGAGACCACATTAGCGTAGCTCATATACAATGAATCTCAAATTCAGAAGAATTTGCAGTTGCTGCTGCGGTTGGACTGTTGGCTAAGTATATAGTTGAAAACACTCTTTTGTGTGTTTAAATAAATATCTTACCCCTATACCAAACGTTTAACAGCCTGCCACTATCCAATTATGCAAAGATATAAATTATATCTAAAAGTACTAGTGGAGCACGTCACATTCCACATGAACATCCAGCTATGAGGATGGAATAATTCATGCTACGCATACACCAAGCTTAATCATACATGTCTAATGTACAATAATATACATGCCGGGACAAAGTGTGTGAAAGCACTCCTACATTTTCTTCACTTGATCTTAATAATCTTAATATGTAATTGGTTAGTATTTTCTAAAGAGTGACAGCTAAGAGAAGACATGGACATGCATGTCTCAATTAATGGATGGAAGGGCAAGACTTTGTGACTTTACTTTTTTTCAAGGTGTCACTTTGGAGTGCGGAGGGAGGAGACCTACACTTGATAGCTACGTGAAGTCTTCCTTTTCTATAGACCGTGTCTACTTGCATTAACAAATTTGTCGATAATAAGTCTACAATTAGTCTCATACCAAAAAGCAACTTGTTTTGGTTGCCTACAAAAATAATCCAGACTACTAGTACTAACTAGAAAGACTTTGCTACAAGTTGTATATTGGTTGAATCCTATCTCAGAATGCCCTTGTGCTGGACATGTCTCCACTCTCCACCAGTGGATGGAAGGAAAGACTATTTGTGCGATCAGACTACCACTTGCTCGAAATTGTATAGTCAGATTACACATCCATACCCCAACTTTGCTGAAATATTGTCAGCTCGATTGCACAGTCCCTCATCTTTTGAGAATTCTTTCTTCACCTCCCCAACTAGAAAAGATAATACACACTTTAGCACGCTGTATAAAACAGGTAGCGAACGAGTGATCCTGCAGCCCCACTTCCAGAATCAACCCTTTGCACACTCACACACAAAGCAAGAGAACGAGCCATGGATCTCGCAATGGGGGCCCTGGGCTCCCTCCTCCCCAAACTAGCTGAGCTCCTGCATGATGAGTATAATCTGAAGAAGGGTGTGAAGAAAGATGTTGAGTTTCTCAAGGCAGAGCTAACAACCATACACACTGCCCTGGGTATGGTAGCACAGGCGCCGCAGGATGAGCTCGACGACCTGATCAAGCTCTGGGCCGGTGATCTTAGGGAGCTCTCCTATGACATGGAGGATGTCGTTGACAGCCTACTTGTGCGTGTGGAGGGCTCAGACCAAGTTGCCAACACAAATGGGTTCAAGGGGCTCATGGGAAGATGACCAACCATTTCAAGAAGGCAAAGGATCGTCGTCAGATTGCAACCGCAATCAAAGACATCAAAGAACAGGTGCATGAAGTGGCCAACCGTCGTGAAAGGTAAGTTTGTCAATCTAATCTGGTTTATATACCTGGACTGGTATTTGGGGTAGTAGGGGTTCAGAAGTACTGATGCGTATGACAGGTATATGCTTCCAGCTCTAGGTACAAGGACCAAAACAACCATTGACCCTTTGTTGGCGGCCCTGTACGAAGATCGAAAAAATATTGTTGGCATTGATGGTGCAAGGGACGAGATTATCGCCAAGCTTTGTGAGGGTGACGATGTTTCCAAGCTGCAGCTCAAGATACTCTCCATTCATGGATTTGGAGGGTTGGGCAAAACAACACTCGCTAAAGTTGTATATGACAGTCTTAAGGCGCAATTTGATTGCGCAGCTTTTGTGTCGGTGTCTCGGATTTTCGATGGCATGAAAGTTCTTAAGGGCATTTTCTTTCAACTTGATGCACGAAAATATAATACTATGAATATTGGAGAAATATTTACAGATCAGAGTCAGCTTATTGACCAACTCAGACGGCTGCTTCAAACAAGGAGGTAAGCATATCCGCGACATATAGTACACATATATGCATCATTCTACTCCCTTCATTTTAAAATAATTATTTTCTATTATGTGGGTCAATCTTTTTATGTTTAACATGTCTCTTAGTCCTTTTGGGTTAGACTATAATTATAGAAAGCATTGCCAGCAATGACACTCCTAAATGTTTTAACTGAGGTTCCTTCCGCGGATATTTTTCCTCCTGGGTCGCTCCCCCTCGAGCGGCTCCGGAGGCCCCTCTAACCCTAAAAAAAAGAAGCCAGATCCGATCCTATGGCCACTGTCATCGCCGGCGGCGGTGGCGGTGCCCTGCCCGTCTAGGCTGGAGGGCACGGTGGGCGCACCGGCCGGAGGCTTCTTTGAGCGGGGCAGCGGATTCTGGTTCGAGGGTGCGGGGCAGGGAGGCGTCCTGGTCTCTGGGGATGGAGCCGACTACTGCGGCGGCTGCTTCGGATCTTGGGGCCAGCGGTGGTGTGCCTCCCAGTGGCGCGACATGGCAGAGGTGGTGGTGTGCCGCCGGTGCGGCCGCCCGTCGATGCATGGCGTTCTGGTGCGGAAGCTCGGGGAGATCTGGGGCCTGGTGCTCGATCTGGCCCTTTGGGCTTTGATCTGGGGTCCAGCCAGGACCGATGCGGTGGTCTAGCTGTGGTTTTGCCGTGCCGGTGACCAATTTGTGCGCGGTTTACCCCTCCTATACTGTCGTTCCTGCTAGGAGAGGTCTTGCGGCATCGGAACTTGCGAGGCTTTTGAATAATGGCGGTGGTACTTGGGTTCTTCTCGCATCAAGACGAAGATCTGACTGACACATGTCCTCCTTGATCTGACTGGAGTGTCGAGTTCCGGAAGGCTCCGCCGGTGATCTTGCATGGTCTTTTATGCCTAGAGATTGCTGTATCGGATGGGAATCGGTCGCGCCGGAGGGAGCGGCGTGAAGCTATGCTTCTGTTGCATTAATGTCATGAAAGCCAAGGTTGGAGGACTAGTAATGGGGATTGGAGCCTTTGCGTCGATGAGAACCTTGCTTGGAGTTTCAGAAATCGTAGCAGCCGTATGAAAGTGGGGGCGACAACACAGGTGAAGTTCAAAGTCTTACTGGGTGAAAATCTAAGGTCTAGCCTTAATTGGTTGTTCCCAGAAATGGCCTTATTGAAGTTTGGGAGCGGGGACTATCTCTAGGGTGAAAACCCAGGATCTTCGATCGGGCGACGACGGCGCTTGTGCACTGTTTCCTTCTTAAAGGCATTGGGCAGAGAAATTGGACATCAGATGTTGTCTTGGTGGTGGTTGTGCTGCTGCTGCAACGACTGTAACTCTATAGTAGGACTTTTCTTTTCTAGTTTCTTCTTCTTATTATCTTTCGTGTGTGTGCATCCGTAACACCTTTGGTTATTACGTTGTTGCAGAGGCTGGGTGTAATTTGTATCTTCGTGATATTAATACATACTCTTTATCTAAAAAAAAAAATTTAACTAGGAAATAGGGTATGAGAATATACTTATGTAATGTATATTTACATGTCTGTTGTATTATTAAGCCAAAGAATTTAAAATTCAAGATCTGAACAACAATTGGTATCAGTTTTTTGCTCAATTTTCTTATTATTAATAATATAGGAAACATTCACCAAGTATATTATAGAATATGGCGACCGCATGTGTGCTCATCTTTCTGTGTGATGCAACATGACTCTTAAAACCTTATGTGTGGAAAATAGGACTCAGTAGTGGAAACAAAATCATACATTTAGGTTGTATCTAGTCATTTATATAGGCAGTAATGGAGATAAGCGCATGTATAGTTGGATGATGTCGGCCTTCTTTCAATGATGATAAATGGAGTATTTTCTTAGTCAAAAGAGAAGGAAGAAAGTTAGAGAACATGGCCTTTCTTTTCAAGGGATCATCTCTTTGCACTGAAGAGATCAGCATCACAGAGTTCTTACATAATACAACAAGACATAAAACCATTGTATATATGTTTGTTCCAACAAGGTGTTATTATGATCCAACGTGGACTTTTTTTTCCAATGGAGCAAAATAGTGTTTCAGATATGACTATTATATTTAACTTGTTTCCTGAAGAAAATGTATCGGTAATGAACTCAAAATTGAATTCAATGTCCCAACCATCAGATATTTATCTCTGTTGAGACAAATATTTGGGTTGATCGCTTCACAGCCAATTTTTGTCCTGCCTATTGTTAGCATACCAATAAAATTGGCAATTGTGTTCTGTCTGATGCCAAATATTGACACATCAATATGCCTTGCCCATTTTTTTCCTGAAAAACTATCTTTTGGCAAGCATACAATTGTTAGCCTTGCCTATCTCGTCTTGCCAAATTGTGGGCAATGCTAATTAAAATATTGGTTTTTCCAAATGTTGCCAAGGCAAAAATTGACCACGAACTGAACCGACCAGGCTCTTGTTCCTCTAGATAGTAATAAGGGCGAGGAGTTGCCATGATATGTATTTTCACATGATTTAGCCTTAGCCGAAGAATTGGTATTCCCGGTATATACTATATAATCAAAATATATATGTACACTTTACCTGGGGGAAAGTGAGCCTTTGTGAACAACACCATTGACTTTGCAATACCTTTCTATGCGAAGACAACGTGGAGGTTTATCTGCAGTTGATATTAGTCATCTCATGAGAATGTATCTATAGGGTATGTATGCACAGCATGGGTTAGTCGTGTGTTGTATATGTGTGCATGTTGAGTTGGAGTCAAGAATATGTTGGGAAGAAGTGCACAACGTGCAAACGATACATGTCCATATGTTGTATGGTCGAACTTCTATTCTAACTAATTCATTCGACAAGTAATACTTTGAGATGCAATAAAATCTCCACTCCTTAGCTCCATCCTTTAGTTGTTTATCTATTTATTCTGTCTAATTAATCTAATCTGCTCTTTTATACTACTTATATAATATAACAGAATTTCCACTTTCAAAGTCACGATATGATTGCTATAAAAAAGTCACGATGTGATTTTACTTCTTTTTTTGTAGATGTAATATTTTACTAACTCATGGTTTTTGCAATGTCATGTGAATTTCAAGGTACTTTATTGTCGTTGATGATTTATGGGATATAAATGCGTGGAATACAATCAAATATGCTCTACAAGACAATAAAAATGGAAGTAGAATAATCACAACAACTCGTAATGTTATCATCTCCAAACAATGTTGCTCCTCAGATGGTAATATGAATTATAGTATGAAATCTCTTTCTGAAGCCGACTCCCAAAGGCTCTTCAACGAAAGAGTATTTGGAAGCAAAAATAAGTGTCCCTTGAATTGGAGAAAGTATCTAGAGACATCTTGAAAAAGTGTGATGGGGTGCCATTAGCCATCATTACTCTAGCGAGTTATTTAGCAAATGGACCAAATGGGGATAGAAAAGAAAATGATAAATGGTCTATTTTGCTCGACTCCATTGGCCATGGACTTGACAAAGGTGATGACAGTGTGAAGAATATGAAGAAGATATTATCATTCAGCTATTATGATCTTCCTTCTCATCTGAAAGTTTGTTTATTATATCTAAGTGCATTTCCAGAAGACTGTGAAATTGGTAAAGATCGGTTGATATGGAGATGGATAGCAGAAGGCTTTGTAAAGGAAGAAACAGAAACCAGTCTATATGAAACTGCAGAGAGTTACTTCAGCGATCTGATAAACCGAAGCATGGTGCTACCGAGAAAATTTCATGCTGATGGCAGGGCAGAGGCTTGTTGTGTACATGATATGATGCTGGATCTTATATGTGATTTGTCAAGTGAAGAGAACTTTGTTACCATTGTGTATGCTATGAAATCCTCAAAAGAGAAGGCTGAAATGAAAGAGAGGAAGTTTCGCAGATTGTCCCTCCAAAAGGGCATGGCAGATCTGACCACTACTCAGTTGGTTACCAGGAGCCTGTCACAAGTGAGGTCTCTTACTGTCTTCAGTCCAGCTATTAATCGGATACTTCCTCTTTATGAATTTGAATTTTTACGTGTATTGGATCTAGAAGGTTGTGATCTTCGAGGTATTGACCTTACTCATGTTAAGAACTTATCACACTTGAGATACCTAGGGCTAAGGGGTACAAAGGTTGGCAGCCTCCCAATGGAAATAGGGCAGCTACGGCTCTTGCAGACCCTAGACGTACAAAAAACTGATACAAAAGTGTTGCCTTCAAGTGTGGTTCAGCTGGGGCATTTGATGTGCCTAAACCTTGGCCCGGGTATGGAGCTACCAAAAGGTTTTAGCAATCTGACATGCCTTGAACAGCTGATGGGACTGTGGATGGGCTTTTCTTCTGAAGACGATGCAAAAGAGCTCGGCAATTTAACCAGGCTTAGGGAGCTTTCTCTTAAATGGAGGGAATGGCCAGCTTTGGTGGAGTCCATATCCAGGCTGCACAAACTCGAGAGTCTGGAGATTTTATCTTGTGACAGTTACACTCACAAATATACATATGAGGGCGAGACAAAAATAATACATTTTAAGCCTTCTCCAACCTCCGTAGGTTTAAATTTGCAGGATACATGAAGAACTTCCCTACATGGATTAATCCTTTATCAGTTCCCATACTCTCCTACCTTGATTTGTTTCTCAATGAAGTGAAAACTGAGGACATCCATATCCTTGGGATGTTGCCGACACTCCGTTATATCTCCCTAGAGATGACTGACGCGCCAATAGACCGGAGACACACAAGAGTGGAAAAGTTAGTGCTGGGTGCTGGTGCCTTCCCCTGCGCCAGAGTGTGCCTTTTCAACAAAGTTATGCTGGTACATCCTATCTTCGAGCGTGGAGCTATGCCCATGGTTCAGCGGATTCGTTTTGGTCTCCTACATGATGACAACTTGTGCATACAGAATCTCCCTTCGCTCAAGCAAGTCCGAATTGACTTTCCTAGGAGGGATTCCGATGAATCTCTTTATGACGTGCTGAGGCGTGCGGCGGAGGACCATCCCAGTCGTCCGACACTTCGTTTTAGTCCATTCACAAGCTCAGTCAGGAGGTAGAGCATTCACCCCATTTCCATACTTTGGAATACTTATACTACTGCATCTAGTTCAATCCCCTGTTTTTTTGGCTGCTCTAAGCGTTCTTGCTTTTCAGTTTCAGGTGGTGTGAGCGATGAACCAAATCCTGCATCAAGGTACTTGTTCTAACCAGCCTTTTTCTACACTCGAATCCCTTAATGTTCTTTCAGCATTTCCTTTAGCTCGTTGTCTATTAAATATCACAGCCCACCAACAAGTGAAATGCATCGACTCCTTTCTGCAAGCCGTTGTCAACCCCGGCCAGTTTCAGGCTTCCAATCATGTTTCCTCCAAGTTTAATACATGTTCCTTCTCTGTTGGCAAGACGACGTTCTGCGTGCATTGTCCTGTACAGTTTGTTTTGCTGAATCTGGTTTATTCGGTGTGTAATAAGGCTAGTTTGATGCACCAGGTTTTTCGTCCCTTAGGTTACGTTTCCAGCGGACGTAGCTAGAGGGTTTTCCTGGAACGCATCGAACTCGTGGACATTGTATACTTTTCAATTGTTATGTTAAACATTGTTTCAGCAGTGTTTGTAAGGAAAAACAGGACGTATGGCTGCATTTTCTACGGTGCATCAGTTCAGTGCTTGAACGAGCTACATAGCTCATGAAGTTGTTTTCTAAAAAAGACCATGATGAAATATTTACTTGGGCATGATCTCGAAAGAAGCCTGCGCCCAGGCTGACCATACAGATTTCATGTTTCAGAACCATGGGGAGAAATATTTTTGGTTTGTCCAAGTATATATTGTGTGAGACCTTAGAAGCCAGAATTAATCTACAATGGTGATTCAGGATATTCAACGTAAAATATGCTGAGCGGTTTTCACGCAGCCGTTCTGCCTCGTGATACCGGCAACTGCTCCTCTTAACCTGAATCTACTGAAACTAGTTTGCGGTGGACACTTTGTCAAGCTGACAACCGCCTCCCATCGTGCCGGCATTTCTAGTTCCGGCTAACCAAGGCTGCACCAGCCTCAAATCTCATTTTTTTTTCTTTTTTTTGCCAAACATGGCTCTTTTGACAAACTAAGCACACATGTATAGCTTCTACTCAATACTATTTTCAAATTTGATCCCTCAGGTCAGCACAAAACAGGGTAGAGCCGAACTTGTACATGTCGGTCCAACCTCTCTAGAGCTGAGTTCCGTTTAAAAGAATTTAAATCCTTAGAAAAATTATGGAACCGAAACAGGTGTTCGACAACAAAAAAAAAAGATGGCGCCAAACTGCTCTGGACCTTTTCTACGCCGAATCTAAAATGGTCAGATTCAAAAATAGTTTTGAGTATGAGCCATACATTGTGTTTAGTTTCTCAAAAGGGAGATTTGACAAAAAAAAACTCAAATCTGCTAACTCACTACTCCATTTGTGAAGTTCCGGTCACGTTCACACAATGCACATCGGTTCACCTCCCCGGTTCCAGAGAGAGATTTAGGAGCAGTAGCACATCGCCCGCACCATGGTCAGCGGGGTCAAACGAGGGCATCGAGGACACACCCCCACGGCGGCGGAACCGAAGAGGCGCGTCGCCGGTCAGTCTAAAGTTCGATGGACATGACAGACTCTACAAGTGCATCACCTGTTCGGTGAATTGCTTCTGTTTCTCTTCCCAGCATCTCTAATTCTCTATGGGCAGTGTACTAAGAACAAGGATAAACAAGCCATGTGCGCATTACATTCTAAGAGCAAGTACAATAAGGTCCAGTCAGCTAGCTATAAGGAATTAAATATTATATTTATGCTTACATGGATGTGAGAGAAGAGGAGAGAGAAGGGGAGTGGGCTCTCATGCAAGAGCCAGCTCTTGCACGTGCTCCTAGGCACTTTGTGAGAGTGGAGGTGGGCCAATTAGCACATATCTATAGCTAGCTTATTGTACATGTTGACTATAGTGTTGGCTATATATGACATGTCATTCTCTTATAGCCAGCAGTTGGCTCTACTATTGTACTTGCTCTAAGCAGTGTACTGAGAACGGGGCAGCCTCCACGAGAACGGCTGGGTCTGGCCCACCGGTACTTTGATGGGTCCAAGAGCTAACCTAGGAAACCAAACAACAAGACTTAGCAGTTGGAGGGTCTGATTGGAGAATCTGCTGACTACCAAATGGCCCTTTAATCTCGTCGTCATAAACAAATTTCGTGTTCAAAAGAAACTATAAGCATCCTGATAGAAAACTTATTGTCAATAACCAGCAGAAAAATTTACCTTGACCCACTTCATATATATATATTCGACATGAATGTAATAGACAAATGCGACCTTGAATGTATTTATTGATGATGACCAAATGAATGTAATAGCCAACAGCACCACTACACGATTTTGATCGACATCATATGAGGTGGTGCAATCTTGCTAGAAATTCTATGAGCCAGGGTCGTCATCTCGCGTGGCTCTGGGTGGCAACCTGTGTCTGTGTGGGCAGAAAGTTCGTCGACCCGGCTAGATCGTCTTCGGGCAATGTGAAGGTTGATCTGGTTGCTACGTCGGGGCGGCGGCTCAAGATTTGGTGCGGCATCCGAGGTCTACTGGCAGTTGGTCGGCTCTGTGCGGAGTCCCAGCTTTGGTGTCGAGTGTGTACGTCCGGGCGGCGGCCCGGAGTCGGACGTGTGTCTACATTTTTTTAGTGATTTCGAAAGTCCTCTTGATAATATTTTTTTAGTGATTTCGAAAGTCCTCTCGATAATATTTTTTTCGAAATGTTCTACATTTTTCCAACGGATACCGACATGTGTTTTGTAGGAACCCGTGAATCTTTGTTTAATAATACATTGCGGTTTGGACTACCTAAAATTACAAAATATTGTACATTTGTTTTTTCTTATACTAGTTAGTATGCACGTGCAACGCAAGTCTACATAAGCATCAACCATGAATTATTAGTCAACATGAACAAAGGGTATATTTTCACCAAAATTCTAAAATTTAATAATTACAATAGCAACCAGGCATATCACATAGTCATACTGCCCAATATATTACCAAAATTCTAAAATTTAACTCTCATCGCATTTTAAAAGAAGTGATTAGACATATAACCTTATCACCGTCCTGATAGCAAGACATGCTTATCTTACATGGTTAAACACTGATAATTTGAAACTATAACCACGATAAAGTATTGCTTTAGATATGAGAGAGGCGTTTTGACTCCGGAGTTCATATGCTCCTGTTATATTGGAACAAATTAAGAAAAGTAAAACATTTTCAAAATTCTGAACTTTTTTGGTGATGAACATATACATGTTTTCTAAATATGTGCCAAATTTTGTAATGCAATGTCATGTATGCTGATCTGTGCAAAATAACAAAAAAAACATGCTCGTCCGTGATTTCGAGGGCCGAATGATCGGGTGCCGGAGTTTAGAGGTGACGCCGGTGGAGGGGCGCCTTAACCCCTGAAGAACCCCCGGCCCGCAAGAAGAATTTGGGTCTTCGGCCATTCCAGGATCCACTTGGGGCAATTTCCAAGGAGCATGTGCTCATCGGCTCCCGGAGGTTGCATGGGGGGGGTTGATGGCACTAAACTCAGGCACTACCTCAGTCACCCTGACCCTCATCACGGTCTCGCTCGTTCTAGTGTTGTGCATATCACGGCACATTGGTTGTATGAGCATGCCCTCGACAACTTCCTTCAACTCGCCGTCGGGTACCATCCTATGCAGGAGTATGCAAGGCGTGTCCTTTTGTGAACAAATGTTGGGCATCATGAGGTGGCAGTCATAAAAGGCAGAGTTATAGAAGATGACGCGGACTAAGTAATTAATTAGTTACCTTGTCGATGGCCTAACATTCTCCTCTGGCCGCTCGGGTGGTGGCGCCTCGGTATCTTTCGCAGGAGGGGGCGTCGGTACGACAAAAGGGACCGGCGGCTGCAGCGCGGCGTTGGGCGTTGCGGTCACCAGGTCCGGCGACACGGCCTGGTTCATGGTTGAGTTGCTGCCGCTGAAGCTGGGCACGTGTATGGGCCCATGTTGACCTCCCGCATTCCAAGCAGCTAACCCCTCCAGCAACCCAGGGGGTATGATCGTCCGGATCCTCTCGTCCACTAACTTGTCCAGTGTGCTGGAGTCCACTTTTTGCTGCTCTAGTGACTCCACCTTCTTCCTTAGCTCCACAACCTCGGCATTATTATCCCTCTTCATCTTCCTCCTCTCCTTTCTCTTCTCCGGGTCAGATGAGTAGTACTGTATGAACTTCATGCCCGTACCAAAGCCGGACACACGGCCAGCTGACATCGGTGGCTTCGACTTGTCCCTCTCCTTGTAACCGTTCGTCGACCTGTTGAAAGCCGTGTCCCACGGCTCCGTCGACTCCTGGGACGAAGGGCCATCCTCAGCGTCAACCTTCTTGAACTCATCCTCCTACAGACAAAGGAAATCAAGGTTAACCCATGTAGAAATATATGGCTTCGTTATCTAATCAGATCAACACAATGGACTTTGAGATATCCGTGGAAATTAAATTCCTTACCAGCAATTTTTCGAATTTCCTCACATCTTCATCGTCGGTAATGAATTCCCCCGCCGGGTTCAGATAGTAGCGGGACCGGACAAAGTTCCTCACTTGCTCGTCCGTGATTTTGTGCCACGGGTTCTCTTTTCCCAGTTTTGCAACAGTGGCATCCTCCTTGTCCCAAACGGGCTGTTTTCCTCGGTAACCGCCGCTTCCCAAACGGTGGTTACCTATGTTCAGGTCCCGCATATCCTTCCCCCACTAGGTCCATTTTTTAGCCTCCTCGGACTTTAAGCACTCCTTGAATATCTCGAACTCTTCTTTGTCAAGCGCCGGGTCTTTGGCACTTATCTCCTCCCAGCTGTCACGCTTACTAATCTTCTTCTTCACCCGGAATTTCTAGCTGCTCAAGGCGGTGCTCATCTTCGTGATGGCTAAACTGTCCACCTTTTTGTTGAACGGAAGCGGGAACGTGTATCGTTGGTGAAGCTTCATGAGGAGGTTTTCGACCAAAGCCTCATTGCCCTTACTTCTGAGGTCCTTCGTGTTGATCGATATGCTTTCCCGGACGATGCACCCTAGTTGCATGCTGTACCCTTTGGCAAGCTTTTCCAGCTCCACTGGTAGGCCACTTGGCGTGACCTTGGTGAACACGTTTGTGATGTTGTCGAGCGATTGCGGTGTCCGATCCCTCCTTGGCTTCTTCCGCTTCTTAGCGGTCGGGTTGCTACCGGTAGCACCAGACATGTGGTCGCCACCATCGGGGGTGGTGTTGTCATCCTCATGACCGCCACTAGCAGCTCCATCTGTGGTTTCGACGTCCTCCTCGCGGTTCTCTTGCTCATTGTCAGCATCGGCAACCTCCACCTCCTCCATCTCCTCCATCTCCTCGGACATCTGCCAGAACGACTTGTTGGCATGTCTAACTTCTTCTTCGACGCTCATGTGCTTAGAAGAGCCGGCTTCCGACATGTTTGCACTGCATTAAAAAGAGGCAAAAAGTTAGTACAAGAAATATAAGAATAAATAACTTAATTTAGTACTAAGATATCCCGGCCCATGCATTAGTCGCAATACCCCATATGTCTCTTTTTTAGCAAAGTCATGCTAAAATTCAAGAAAAAATTCGGCATGACGTTTGCTAAAAAAGGGACATATGGAATACCCGAATTTGACGGAAGGGAAGTTAATCAACGTTCCGGCAAACTCAAGGGCCTCATGGGTACTGATATGTCTCAAACGTATCTATAATTTTTTATGTTCCATGCTGATATTATACCAATTATTACATGTTTTGCATCCACTTTATGTCACTTTTATACATTTTTGGGACTAACCTATTAACAAGATGCCGCAGTGCCAGTTCCTGTTTTCTGCTGTTTTTGTATTTTAGAAAAGCTAGTCAGGAAATATTCTTGGAATTGGACGAAATTTCATGGAGGGACCTATTTTATCAGAACACACATGGAGTCCAAAGGAACAACGAAGAGGAGCCACGTGGGCCCCACACGCACCCAGGGCGCGGGTCCCCCCCCCCCCCGACGCACCCTGGCCACGTGTGGGACCCTCGGAGCTCTCCAGCCACCACCCTTTCGCCTACTTATTCCCCCCCCCCCCGATGCGAAAACCCTAAGTACCCGAGCCATTATCCGCGAAAAGTTCCAGAGGCGCCGTCGTCGTCAACCCTAGCTCGGGAGGGTCCAGAACCTCTTCCCGGCACGCTGCCGGAGAGGGAAATCATCACCGGAGTGCTCTACATCACCATGCCTGACTCCGAAGTGATGCGTGAGTAGTTCATCGTTGGACTATGGGTCCATAGCTGTAGCTAGATGGTTGTCTCTCCACCTTGTGCCATCATGTTTAGATCTTGTGAGCTACCTAACATGATCAAGATCATCTTATTGTAATGCTACATGTTGTGTTTGCTGGGATCCGATGAATATTGAATACTATGTCAAGTTGATTATCAATCTATCTTATATGTTATTTATGATCTTGCATGCTTTCCGTTACTAGTAGATGCTTTGGCCAAGTAGATGCTTTGGCCAAGTAGATGTTTGTAACTCCAAGAGGGAGTATTTATGCTAGATAGTGGGTTCATGCCTCCGGTAATCTTGGAGAGTGACAGCAACTTCTAAGATTGTGGATGTGCTGTTGCCACTAGGGATAAAATAACGGATGCTTAGCTTAAGGGTGCGCCGTTAGGTCGAATGCATTTGTTTACATTACGCACTTTACTTAATGCAATTATCCGTTGCTTGCAACTTAATACCAACGGGGAACTCAGATGACAACCTGGCGGTGGATTATTAGTCATAGACGTTGTTGGATAACGGTCTATGTATTTTGTCGTAATGCCCACATGAATATCATAGTAATCATCATGTCATATATATGCATTGTCATGCGCTCAATATTTTGTCAATTGCCCAGCTGTAATTTGTTCACCAAACATGTTAGTTATCTTTTACGGAGAGACACCTCTAGTGAACTGTGTACCCCTGTCCATTCTTTTACACCGATAATACAACCAACTGCAAACATTGTTCTCTTTCATTTCCTGCAATTTAGTACTGTTTTCCACACCATACGTTTAATCCTTTGTTTTCAGCAAGCCAGTGAGATTGGCAACCTCACTGTTTCGTTGGGGCAAAGTAGTTTGATTGTGTTGTGTGCAGATTCCACGTTGGCGCCGGATTCCCTGGTGTTGCGCCGTGCCATATTCCGCCGCCAACAACCTTCAGAAGTGCTACTGCTCCTACTGGTTCGATAAACCTTGGTTTCATACTGAGGGAAATCTTGCTGCTGGACTGCGTCATACCTTCCTCTTGGGGTCTCCCAATGAACGTGTGTTTGAGGTCATCAGGTACCTGCAGACATTTCACAAATCATATGTCCTATTTTTAGCAAAGTCATGCCAAAATTCACGAAAAAATTCGGCATGAGCTTTGCTAAATAAGGGTCATATGGAGTACCCGAATTTGCCGGAACGGAAGTTAATCGACGTTCCGGCAAACTCAAGGGCCTTTTGGGGTACCTGCAGACATTTCACAAATCATGTTGCCGGCATCTCCGGCCGGCAACATCCACATCAACACATATCCAACTCAACACATATCCACATCTCCGGTCGACATCTCCGACCGGCAACAAACATACACATCTCACAAACATACACATACACATACACATCCACATCCACATCATGGCCGCCACTTCTCACCTAAAATCACGCGGAGGTTCTTCTAAATTTCCTACATACGGCAAAATAATGCATTAGTTAATTAAAAATGCATCTTCAAGACAGTTAAAAAGTACCAACTTTGGAGACTTACATAATTAACAAATCTTGATCCTATTTACAATGTACCTTCATGGATCTCTTGCACTATGTTATTACTTCATGATAAAGCTCAAAATAATTTTTTGAAAACTTCAAACACCTTAATTCAAGTCAGTTTTAAAGGTATGTTTAAACAGTGACACTATCTTGGGTTTGGAATTTTAACAAACACCTAGCTAGCTAGAGGTAGGGGAAGGAGGAGATGAGGGAGAGAGGGGCAGCACACCTCGGGGAGGGAAGGGAGGCGCGTATGGGAGGTGGAGATGCTCCTCGTGGTGCGGATGGGCGGACGGTGGTGGAGGTCGCTGGCGTCGAGGTGCTGCGCGGCCGGACGGGGAGCCGAGGTCGTGGCGTGGCCAGGTCCAAGCGCGGCGCGGATCGCGGTCCTAGCACGTGGAGGGGCCGGCGTCGAGTGGGGGCGGGTTGGGCTGGGGCATCCGGCGGCGGCGAGTGGGGGCGGTGGTGGTGCGGTGAGGCCGGTGTCGTCTCTGGTCGAAGGGCTTGGGGGCGCGCATGGAGAAGAGAGAGAAAAATTTTGGGGAAAGAGAGGCGGGCGCGAGGAGGGCCCCACATGTAACTGGGGCAGAAAATTTCTGTAGCGCATCCCGGCCTGGGTGCGCCACAGAAAATTGAGATTCTATGGCGCATCTACCAAAGGATGCACCACAGAATTCTTATATTCTGTGGCGCATCCTCTGGGGGATGCGCCACAGAATTCGTTGGCCTGAAAGTTTAAAAACGTGTGGTGCTGCACTATGAAAACAACACACTCATACTCTAGTGGTTTGCTTTAGAACCTTGTACTTGGGCAGCCAGGTTCGAATCCTGCCTATCCCACATTTTTTTTCTTTTAAATATTTTTTTGGTTAAATTTAGATAAAGAACACAAACACATTTGTTATTCTTTAAAAAAAACATTTTTGGTTATATTGAAATAAAAAACATACACACATTTTTAAAAAAAGACGAATATACAAGTAGACCAATATTTTATTCATGGTATATATATATATATGTTTGTCCCTCACACGCACATGTACAAATTAATACACAAAAAAAAGGCTTCTTGGGCACACACATTTAAAAAAAAATGTACACACAATTGGTTATATTTAAAAAAAGAACACACACATTTAAAAAAAATAATGTACAAAACACAAACACATTTGGTTAAATTTAAAAATTTTTGGTTATATTTAAAGAAAGAACACACATTTAAAAAAAATGTACAAAACACAAACACATTTGGTTAAATTTTTAAAAAAATTGGTTATATTTTAAGAAAGAACACACACACATTTAAAAAAAAAGATTGTACAAAACACAAACACATTTGGTTAAATTTAAAAAAAATAGTTATATTTAAAGAAAGAACACACACAAATTTTATAAAAAAAGAATGTACACACAATTGTTAGTAGAGCAAATATTTCTGTGGCGCATCCATGGTTGCATGCGCCACAGCAATATTTTTTGGTTAAATTTTGAAAAAATAAAGAACACACACATACTTTTCTGTGGCGCACGGGCTTAGATGCGCCACAGAAATGTTAATTTCAGTGGCGCATCCAGAACCGTGCGCCACAGAATAAGCACTCGACCAATCGTTGGAGGAAGACCCACAACATTTCTGTGGCGCACGGGACTGGATGCGCCACAGAAATGCTGCTTTCTGTGGCGCATCCAGTCCTGTGCGCCACACAAATGTCACCAGATTTTTGTTGAGGCGGGACCCACCATATTTCTGTGGCGCATGCCAGCTTGCATGCGCCACAATATTTTGTGGCGCATTGTCCACGGTGCGCCACTGAAATGTTTTTGTGGCGCATGGGAAATTTGGTGCGCCACAGATAGTGAATCCACAGAAAGGCAGTTTCCTACTAGTGCTTGCTGAGCTTGCCAGACTCGGGAGCGTGTCGGGGACGAAGGCACGCGCCGGTGTTGCCAATACCGGTCATGCGAAGATAGGGACCACCATGAACTTTGCGAGTCAGAGCCGGATGAACAAGCAGAGGAGATCTCCATTGATCGGTGGGTGCGTAGCGCAGATTTTCCGCCGTTTGTTGCCGGAGTAGACGAAAAGGTTGCGAAGAAAAAAAATTGTAAAATAAAATATACTGCAACTCTGACAGCGCGGTTGTGGTGGACGAAGATGGCGGGGTGGTTGTTGAAGATGTTTGAGCTGTAGAGGTAGAAGTTTGTATGTGTAGATAGTTGCCGGCGAGGTAGAGGTAGGAGTTGCCGGAGACGTGCTTGATGAAGAAATTTGTCGGCGATGATGACCACGAGCGTTGTTCGTGTAGCCCTTGTGTTGACGACGAGGCGCGTACTTGGGGACGACTTTGTCCCGGTCGATGTTGTCGAAGACGATCCGACGTGATGGCGACGTGCGGAGGTGGCACGGTCGATGACAAATAGTTGCCGGAGAGGAGTCGAGGACGTGTTGGAGTAGAGGCGCACGAGGACGACAAACGGCGGGCGACGCAATCTGATCAATGATCGACGAAAGAAGAAGAAAAGTCGGTCAAGTGCCCGGCGAGAAAATTTCGATGATTGAAGATCTAATCTACTTGCGCAGCCCCCGGCGGAGATGAATCTCCCCATGGGCGATGCGGCGGAAGCGTTGGTGGCTAAACTGTAGGCTGCAGAGCGAACCGCATTGATACCATGAAAGATTACAGAACTATTGTTTCTCATTAATTGATTGGGTGCAGCGTACATGGCCTTATATATTGGTACAAACCGACTTAGGCTAGGTATTACAAACCGACTATGAGTCCTATTAGGAAACCTAGAACAACCGACTTTAGGAGTCCTAATCCTATACTCTAACAGTCCTTTATTGGAAAAGAAAAAAGAGCGTGCCTATATAAAAAGTGGGAGGCCTCAAAATCCGCTATTTAGGTGTTATTTTTTATTTCGATGTTTTCACACCTTCAACCAAAATAAAGCATGTTTCTGAAAACAAAAACAAGCTACGTAGCAGGGAGTAGCGCGACGTTCTAAGTCTGAACTGGGCTCTATTCTCCGACATACCAAAACCCAGTAGCCCACCCAAGCATTGTTAATTTTAATCTGGTCATGTTAATGTATCTAACGTTTGTTTTAGTTTGCATGTCTGAGTGACTATGTTCTCAAAAAAAAAATGTCCGAGTAAGTCATCAAGTTAGCAAGTGGTGTCCGACGGGGCTTACGCATACTCAAAAACAGCGTGTACAACGACTGCGATCGTTGGAAATAAAGCAAGAGATAGCCGAGAAGAAGCATGATGAACCGTTCAAACGAGAAAAACTTATGGTGCCGAAGATGGCATGGAGGGAGAAGCGCGTTGCGGGGGATAAGAGTAGAGGCACAGATGACACAGTTGTTGATCCCGCAAATGACACAATTGATGACGAGGATTTAGAAAGCAACGAGGAAATACCTACTGATATGGATGTTAATATGGTGTTTGCATTGCCCGCTGAATTTCGTGCACCCAAAGCTTGAAGATGCTATAGCCGATATATTATTCCAAGTATCGTCCAAACAAGATATGGCCAATATATTATTTAAAATACGGCCTTGAGAAAATTTGGCCGATGAGTTTTGACATCACCCTAAGCATAAAATTTTGGCCGATATATTTTTGAAGTATCGCCTAAGCAGAATTTGGCCGATATATTGTTTGAGAAATCGCCCTGAGAAAATTTGGCCGATGTGATCTTTGGACATCGCCCTAAGTAATGATATCATCGTTGAAGTGACGACATCGTTCTAAGGTATGATTATATTGTTTTTGATAAATATTATTTACCAAAAACAGGGGGGCATGTGTTGAAGGAATAATTTGGCTGCTAGATATTTTTATAAGCCAAATTAGTTTGAATGATCGTGGTCAGATTACTAGCTTACATATATACTTGAGCTTGCTGTTTAGTTTGTAAATGCAGCCTTGGTTGTAGTCCAGAGCAGATGTCAGAACAGCAAATCAATCAAGCTATTGGACCGGTCGAAATATATGGAGTATTTTTCTGAAATAGTTGCTACCGAGGACAAGTCCGACCTGGGTTCAGAAACATTGGAGCTACAACGTTGCTGCCTGGGATCGACAAGTTTTAACCAGACTCGGATGTACGTCAAGCTGGAGAGATGTTCAGAAGATCGAGCCGTGAACTCAAGTAAAGAGCCACGCTACAAGGAAAATAGGATTTGCATGCCGGTATAAGATGGTAATATATTTGTGTGATTAGCATCTGGCCGGAATATTTTATTATTTCCTTATATGGCCAACAGTAGTTCTACGTGACATGGAATAGAACCCGGGGTTGTTAGCTATACACAACCGAATCAGAGGAAGATATGTTCGGTTAGTATGAGCCGGATTGATTAGAGATTAGGAATATAAATATTCGGCTTGCATGCCAAGAAACCTTTCCGTGTCCTCCTTGTAAGCCAAAGTTCAGGCTACCTATATATATATAGGTACACGGCCGATTGAAGAAGACCCCAATCGCTATTCAACAAACAACATGTCTACTTTTCACGTATCTTTTTACTTATCGTTTTCTTCATAGTTTTTCTCCTGCCGAGCTCTAGCAGCCCTAGGGTTTGGTCGATCTTTGCCGTTTTGCGCTGAAAAGCGGCCGTCTCTCCTCCACGAAAGCGAGGGGATATTTGTTGCTTTGCTCGGAAAGCAATCGTTCGTCGTCACGAAAGTACGACGGGTATCGTGGTGCTTCGCGGCAATTTTCCGTGCCAACACAATTGGCGACTCCGCTGGGGACGAAGAACAATAACATACACATGATGAACACCGACCTCAACAACGCGAGCGACGACGACCCGGACAACGCCATCGCCGTTACACTCGACGATCTGTCGGAAGATGATCGGCGCGAACTTGAACGGGAGGTTGAGCAAGAGATGGCTGAGCGGCGAAAAGTGATGTTGGCTGAATAGCAAAAGACAAGGAACGGCGCTGTCAAGAAGATGCATGTACCGAACCCTTCCGATCCGTTCAACACTGAGGTAAGAAAGTCAACTGAAAAGATTGTGTCCGTAGGTAGTAATTTTGGATCTATATGACAAATAGGACACGCACAATTAGTCAAGCGGCAGCTAGTAGAGTTGAGAAATTTAATGAGCAGCTAAATAGAGATCATGAAAATAGTATAGTAGCTTTTGATTTTCGGTCATTACTGCTCCAAAGCAATGATGAAAATTCTGGTAAAAAGCCGATGTCTGCGGAAAATAGCAGGTTAACTCATTTTTCTAGTCAGATCCACACATCAGGAGCATCGGCAAATGCTGTACATCAGCATCACGTCCCTATAAGCAGCGATCAAAGTGGCCGGAACCATGCCAGTTCGGCTAACAATTTTATTTCCAGTGTTGCTTTTCCTATTATTTCGACTTTGGTTCCACAAAATTACAGCAATCATAACCGAAGTGTTCATTTTAATTCTAATTTGCAGCAACCTATTTATCATACAATAGCGTACAACACAGCACCGCTGCTGCCTGTCGGTACCGGGGTTCCGTACGGGCCGGTACCCGATTCATATTTTAGTGGATCTCCGTTGCAAACGTCTCATGCTCAGATTTCTATGCCGGAAGTTCCACCGCGTGCTAGCATACCAATTGTTTCGCAAACAAGTTCTCTAAAGCCCCATGAAAGTTTTAAGGATCATCTTGCCAGTATACTTAGAGAATTTGATTTAGAGCCTAAGGGTAGAGCACGTGCCTATCAAAAACCGTATCCTGATTATTTTGACTCGACGCCATATCCTCATGCTTTAGAATTCCAGATTTTGTTAAATTTACGGGGGAAGATGGTAGATCAACTTTTGAGCATGTAGGGCAATTTTTATCACAATGTAGTGAAGCCAGGACATCGGATGTTTACAGAGTTAAATTATTTCCGTTGTCTTTGTCCAATACTGCATTTAATTGGTTTACATCGCTTGCTCCTAATTCTATTTCAACATGGGCATAATTAGAGCAAAAATTTCGTGAGTACTTTTATAGAGGTGAAACTGAACTTCGGCTTTCAGATTTATATATGGTTAGGCAAAAATATAATGAAAATATTCATGTTTATATTAGAAGGTTTAGAGATGTCAAAAACCGATGTTATAGCTTAGCAATAGCCGAAAAAGATTTAGCCAATCTTGCCTTTTCGGGTCTGCTCCCTCATATTAAGGATAACTTAGAAGGGCAAGAATTTTTAGATGTTAATCAAGTATTGCAAAAGGCTTTGGCCAAAGAAAATCGTGCTAAGGAAATTAAACAACACAACCGATTTAGTGATCCCAAAAATAATGAGAAGGGGGACCATGCGGTTGATGCTGTAGATTATGGTAGTGGTTCGGCTAGTAAAGACGACATTGACCTGTGTGTAGCCGAATGGGTTCAAGCGCCAAAGTCAAATTCTTTTGCATGTTCTAGTTTGAAGGCTACACCTGCTAGAAAAGAGGAAATGAAGTATACTTTTCATGTCAGCAAGTGTGATATGATTTTTGATATATTGTTGCAAGGAAAAATAATTAGAATGAGAGAAGGTCAGAGTATTCCACCTCCAGGAGGATTGGGTAAAGGAGTTTACTGTAAGTTACACAATTCATTTTCTCACTCCACTAATGATTGTGATGTGTTTCGACGACAGGTGCAATCGGCCATTAATGACGGACGATTGACATTTACAAAGAATACTAACACGAAACTCGATAGTGATTCTTCTCCTATCAATGTGATTGAGTTTGAAAAAAAGAAAGTTCTTATTCAGTTGGATCAGACCGAATCCACCAAAGGTAAAAATGTTGTCGTCGATGATAGTGTTGCACCAAGGATGATCAAACCGAAAAATTCAGAAGTGGGAGTGTGTAAAGTCAATGGAGGAAAGGGACAACCCCAAAAATAAAGCCGACAGTTAGCATGTTGTTGGAAAAATATACCTCACGCAAGGCCAGCAATATGTGTAATCGGTTTGGAGGCGTTAAGCGTCCTAAGCCACCTTCTGGACATGGAGGTCATGAGCAATGGCGAAGTAAAGCATATGATCAGCAGCCGTATTTTCCAATGGAGCCGGTTTATTGGGGATGTGCACCTCCTATACATCCACAGTTTCCTCCGTGGGGTTTTATTCCTTGGACACCATGTCTTACAGGGTCAGCAGGTCCAGAATGGGTTCCGCCGAGGCCGATGTTGAGACCATACTCGCGTGAGAAAAAAGCTTGGTTCAAGGGAGAAGCTCGGCCACGTGACGCAGTTGTTATTCGAGGGAACCGATCACCGGTACACAATCCAGATGGCAGAAATTATAATGGTGGCCGCAAGTTCAGTTGGGTGCCGGTGAAGCGTGCTGGATCTAAGCATGTACAAAATTCAGATGATTTAGATACTACTGATGCTCTGAGACAGGGAAAAGGCCAATCATCTAAAAATGGTGAGAGTACAGAAGCAACATACACTCGTGCAGTAAGGAGTGGGTTGCTGCAGAAAAAGAATGCTGGGTTCAGACCTGGGTTTGATACGGCTGCCCAGCAGAGGAATCCATGCAGTAGCGGAGGCCAGAAATTTGGAACTGATGGTACATGTCCTATGTATCCACAATTTCCGCATTGGAGTTTTAACCCTTGGGTGGCATATCCTATGGGACCAGCATGTTATTTTACACCGAAGTGGACTCCATCACAGCCTGTGTACAGAAAACCATTGCGTGGAAAAAGAGCTCAGTTTAATCACAAAGCACAATCACGTGATGCAATTATTATTCGACGAAATCGATCGGCAGCACACAATGCGGATGGCACAGTTCGTATTGGTGGTCAGAGGGTTTAAGTGGGTGCCGATCAATCGTGAAAGTCATGCGGGAGCAGGTGATAGAGCTGAGCATGGCAGCATCGAGAGTAGTACAACAAAGGATAATTGTTTACGAGCTAATTCAGAGCCTATTGTGCACACACATTTAGAGAAGACAGTTATACCTGCTAGTACTAGTGAGTCAGGATGAAATTAGGGAGAGACGAGTGTCCAACCAACGAGAGGATGAGCTCTCGCGACTCGCTTGGCGACTGCCGGGCAGCGCAGCGTGCGCGCCCGCCGGCGCCGAGTTCCCCGCGCTCCCCTCTGCCCCCTGTGGCTCTCGCTTCTGGGCGCTCGCCGACGACTCGTCGGAGGACGAGGAAGAGTTCCTCTCCTCCCGGGCGTCGTCTCGAGCCCCCGTGTTATCCCCTCCGCTCCCTGCCTCGCTGACTTCGTGTCTCAAGCCCTCTCCGCCCCCCGCTCGCTGCGGCGCCGTCGCACCTCCTTTGCGCCGGGCGGCCGTCCTCCTCGCAAGCTTCGCGGTAGCAGCGTCAGTGGGACGCTTGCCGGCCGCCCCCGATACCGTTCAGATCTGGAGCGCCCAGATTTGAATTTGCCTCAGGAAGAGTTCCCGCCTCTGCGGCCGTCCCCGCTGGTGTCGCTGGAGATTCCCCTTGGGTCTCCGGGCGTGGCCTCCCTCCTGGTTGGGTCGCTGTCCCTCCCGGTGCCGGCGGCGCCGCCGCCCTCCAGATCGGCCGGTGCGGAGGCTGCTGCGCCTCCAGTGCTGTTGGGCCCGGTGCCTCGGCCTCAAGTGGGCTTGGCGGGCCAGGTGGACGGCCCGTCTGTGACGCGCCCTCGCCACACTGGGCTGGCCTCCCAGTCCAGTCAAAGGCCCACCCATGTCCGCCCCCCTCCAGATCTTCGCCACGTGGCCCCGCTTTCAGATCGTAGGGTTCTCCCGCGTCCTTCTGCAGGAAAACCCTACCCGCCGCCGCCTTATAAGTGGTGCTGGGTCCGCAAGCAAACCCTAGCCCCGCTTTTCGCTGCTTCCGATTCCGATCTAGAGCGACTCCGTCTCCTCCCTCCTCCGGCCCCCTCGAAGATGGATCGTGACCGCTCCTCCGGCCGCCCCGATGGCCGCGCCTCCGGCAAGCGCCCCTTCTCCGACGTCGACGAAGTGGACCGCTCCTACGAAGATGCTCTCCGCCAGAAGCTTGAAAGAGAGAAAGAGAAGAACTTGCGCCGCCAGTGGGAGCAAGAGCGCAACCGTGGCTGGCGTGGCGGGGACTCGCGCCGTTACCCTGAGGCAGAGCGCCTCGGGGCCGGCTCGTCGTCCCGGGACCCAGCTCAGAGTGAGCAGCGTCCCCCGCGCAGGAAGCAAACGGCCAGGAAGCCGAAGCCCAAGCCCGCCGCTCCGACCCTGCCGCCTCCGCCGCTTGCCGCTGGATCCCCGCTGGCAGAGGTGCCGGATCAAGAAGTGTCCAAGCGGAAAGAAAACATCATGTGCTTCAAGTGCGGGGCAGACGGCCACTACCAATCTGGCTGCCTTCAGAAGCCCCACTGTACCATCTGCCGTGCCGACGGCCACACTACGGGCATGTGCCCCCTTGCCGTCAAACCTCTGGAGCTCAAGCACTACGGCTTTGCTATCGAAGGAGCCAGCTTTTTCGCCATCGATTTCCCTCCTTCCGCGGAAGCGGCGTTGTCAGATAACGCAGCGCGTGTGTTGACTGAGGTTGCTTCTGCAACACCGCAGATCATTGAGGCTGGGCTGAAAGCGCTGATTGAGCCCAAGTGGGATTGGCAGGTGTGCCAAATCAGTGAGGGCGAGTTCTCAGTTATCTTCCCCGACAGTGCTAGCCTACGCCTCTGCAAGAATGCCACGGGTCTGACCCTCCCTGAGAGTAACATCAGTGTGGCTGTGGCAGATGCCCGCAAGATCCCTGCCCCCGTCGACGACCTCAAGCCAGTGTGGCTCAGGCTCCGTGGTATCCCACCCCAGCTCCGCACAGAAGACAAGATGATGGCGGCGCTGGTCATGGTAGGGAAACCAGTGTTGGTGGATGCCCTTTCGCTGATCAAAGATGAGGATCTTATGGTCAAGGTTCTCTCCCCTGCTCCTGCCAAGCTAAATACCACGGTGAAGCTCTTTGTGAATGGGGAAGGGTTCCCCATCCGCATCTTTCCTGATCTGGACCGTTCTACCAAGAGCTCAAACCTCCCTCCACCGCCAGACCCCCCTAGCAACCCAAAGGACAAGGAGCACCGTGAAAAGGATGATGGCAATGATTCTGACGAGCACTGGAAGCGCAAGGGCCGGGACGATATGCCGGCTAAGTCAGCTGTCCCCAAAGGCTCGGTAGCGCCCAGTGTGGGCCATGGGCTCTTGGCCTTGCCTTCCGAGGGACTCAAGGATGCTGCCCAGCACCGCTCGGTGCCCAGAATGAGGAAGAAGGCTGGGGTCAAGCCGCCCCGCAAGCAGTCTGTGCTATCCCCGTCCTCAGTCTCGTCTTCCCCTCCTTCCAAGCTCGCCAAATCGGCGCCTCCCCTGGTCCAGAAGGAAGTGACCCGTGTCCTCTTCGATGAATATGGCTCCAATGTCTCAGATGCTGCCGAGATCCACGCGGTCCTGTCCCCGTCGGTGCAAGCCTCGGCGTGTGTCTCCTCCAAGAACCTCTCCCCGTCCTCGCTGTCTTCGCTTGCTGGCTCCTCGTCCGAGGAAGGGGAGCGTGTGCAGATTCCTCACTTCTCACCATGAAAGGCCGCCAAGCTCTCGGAGTCAGAGCGCAAGGAGGTGGGGTGGACCAGCCCTGACGAGTGGGAATTCGAGAACGAGACGCTCGCTGCACGAAGCATGAAGCTCAAGTCCAACAAGTTACTCGCGACCCCGTCAACGACAATCAAGGCGTCATCCAAGGCCCCTCCGGTGGCGTCGACGGGCACCCCGGGCTGTGCCCGGCGCGGAAGTCGGTGCCTGTAACCACGCCCTCTTCGTCAAACCGCAGGAGCAGCCGCGGGAAGGGGAAGGAGGCGGAGCCCATCATGGAGAAGGCCGTGCGCCGCGCGGCCGCTAAGAACTCGCTGGGTACGTCCCCATCTTCCCCTCCCCTGACTGATTTTGTTGCTTTCTCGTCTGTTTCCGATTCGCATTTGCTCTCTGTTGTTTCGGATTGTGGTTTAGCTCCGACTGGGTTAACATCTTCCGCCGAGATTTTGTCTCTGATTCGCTCCAAGGAGCTGGCCCAAGCGACTCTGGCTCAAGCGGCAGCCAAAGCCGCGGCTGCGCGGCCCTCCTCCGCGGCGGGTTCCAAAGCCAGTGTGGCTTCCCGTGCGCTCCCCCTACTGGCCCCGATGCCCCAAGTGTTGGGACACGGATTCCTAGGCCAGCTGTTGCGACGCCGCCGTGCTCCCCCTCTATGAGAAAGCGCGCGGCTAGTATCTCCATTCAGGAACCGAGAACCAACCTCCGCGCCACTCCTGCCCGCCTAGCACGGATGACCATCTCTAAATCAAAATGAGAGCGGGAGGTTGGAACATGCGCGGGTTTGGCCAGAGTGGCCATCGCTCGCAACTTAGAGATTATATTCGTAATGAGAAACTAGACATTATTTTTGTGCAAGAAACCATTAAGCAATCTTTCACCGATCTGGAGCTGCGTGGCATTGAGGGCAATGAGAGGTTTATTTGGAGCTGGCTATCAGCCAACGGCCATTCTGGTGGCTGCCTTCTCGGTGTGAGAGACAGTACGCTTGAAGTGGGCTTGCTAGACCAGGGCGTGTTCTTTCTGAGCGCCTCGATTCTCCACAAGGCTTCGCGCTTCATTTTTGAGTTCATTGGTGTCTATGGTCCGGCGGATCATGCTCTTTCCCCTGCTTTCCTCGAAGAGCTCGAGCGCAAGGTTCAAGCTGCCCGGCACCCGGTGCTTATCAGTGGGGATTTTAATTTGATTAGGGGCCAACGCGATAAAAACAACTCTAATATCAACTGGCCCCGAGTCCACTTGTTTAACGATTGCATTGCCAGACTTTCTCTGCGTGAGATCGAGCGATCGGGTGCGAATTACACTTGGACAAATAAACAGGTCAACCCGGTCAGAAGTGTTCTTGACGGGTCCTGGTGTCCGCAGCGTAGGACCTCCAATTCCCTCTGGCTACGTTAAAGGCGGAGACTCGTATTGGCTCTGACCATACCCGCTTACTCTGGACACTGGCGAAGATCAGCCTCCCCCTCGTTCGAATAGGTTTTTCCTCCAAACAGGGTGGCTGCAAATTCCTGGGTTTCGGGACTTGGTTAACAAGGTGTGGCTCGAGTTGCTTATGGCTAGGGTAGCCTGCCGAGACCCTTTGGATTTGTGGCATTATCTCTCTGCGGGCCTGCGGCGTACCTCAAGGGCTGGGGAGCGAACCAGGGCCGGGACGCTAGAGTTAAGAAAGCCCAGCTGCTCGCTAACATCCAAGAGCTGGATCGTTTAGCTGACTCGGCGGGCCTCGACGAAGAAGGCTGGGCTATGAGGTACCATCTCGAGGACCAAATGATCCACCTCCTCAATCTTGAGGATGAATACTGGCGCCAGCGTGGTAAAAGGGACTGGCTCCTTAAAGGAGATGCGAATACGAAATTTTTTCATGCCTTTGCGAACGGTAGACGCCGCAAATGTATGATCTCCAGCCTTGTTTCCCCCTCAGGCCCTATCAGTGATAAGTGGGGCCTCCAAGAACACATTTATAGTTTCTATTTGGAATTGTTCGCCTCCGATTCCCCTCTAGTCCTCTCGCTGCGTCATAACTTCTGGACTCCGGGACAGTGTGTCTCGGACGACGAGAATCTAGCGTTGTCCCTTTCCTTCCTCCCGGAGGAATTGGATCTTGTGCTAAAAGAGACCAAGACAGATACAGCCCCTGGCCCGGATGGTCTGCCGGTTGCGTTTTACAAGGCCTTTTGGCCCTTGCTTAAGGACCATGTCCTTACTATCCTTAATGGATTTGCGTTGGGCATGTTAGATGTGTCCAGGCTGAATTTCGGGATCATCTCCCTATTGCCCAAAGTGGCGGGAGCTGATTCCATTAAGCAATTTCGTCCAATTGCCCTTATTAACGTTCTGTTTAAGTTCCTTTCGAAAGCTTATGCCATGCGCTTGGCCCCGATAGTGCATCGGGTGATCTCGCCTTCGCAATCTGCTTTCATTAAAGGCCGTCTCATTTTTTATGGCGCCCTTGCCCTTCATGAGATTGTCCATGAATTAAAAGTTAAGAATCTCCCTGCGGTCATTCTCAAATTAGATTTTGAGAAGGCCTATGACAGGGTTAGTTGGCACTTCCTTAGGGAAGTTCTGGCCCGCAAAGGGTTTCTCTCTGGCACAGTGCATCGGTTGATGCAGTTGGTGACAGGGGGCCAGACCGCCATCTCCATTAATGGAGAGGTGGGCCCTTATTTTAGGAACAAGAGGGGAGTTAGGCAAGGTGATCCTTCCTCCCCGCTGCTGTTCAATTTTATGGCAGACTCCTTGGCCAGGATGCTTGATCTTGCGAGCGCCGCAGGTCACATCCATGGTGTTGTTCCGCACCTCATCGAGGGTGGGGTTGCCCACCTTCAATATGCAGACGACACCATTATTCTAGTGCAGAATGTGGAGGAGGAGTTGATTAACTTAAAGCTAATTCTGCTTTGTTTTGAGATCATCTCTGGTTTAAAAATTAACTTCTTAAAGAGCGAAGTGATTGTTTTGGGTGCTTCCCCATAGGATCAAGCCAGAGTGGCTAACCTGTTAAACTGTAAGACGGGATCCTTCCCTTTACCTACCTTGGTTTCCCCATAGCTGATCGCAAGCTGACTGCTCTGATTGGGAACCTTGGTAGGGGTGGTCGGACACCGCAATGAGCCGTGGCAAGGTAGGTTTATGTCTTCGGCAGCGCGCCTCACGCTGACTAATTCCTCCTTAGCCAGCCTCCCTCTTCATGCGATGAGCCTGTTCCTCCTCAATGACGGTACCCATGCTGGTTTTAGAAAACACATGTCTACCTTCTTCTGGGAAGGAGCTAATGCAAATAAGAAGTATCATATGGTGCGCTGGGAGGAGGTGTGCAGGCCGAAAGACCAGGGTGGTCTTGGCATCATAAACACGAAATCTATGAATGTCGCCCTTATGGTGAAGTGGATTTGGCGGCTCCTCACTGATCCAAACCCTAACGCCCTCTGGATTAGGCTGATCCATGCTAAGTACCCAGGAGACAACAACATCTTTACCTCAACGGCTGAGGGCGGCTCCCAATTTTGGCATGCTCTGCATAAAGTAAAACCCTTTTTCAAGCTGGGAGCTAGGTATTCGCTGGGCACAGGGAGCTCTATTCTGTTCTGGAAGGATTGGTGGACAGGGGAGAGTCCCCTGGCTGACCGCTATAGTCGCCTTTTGAAATCTGCTCTAATCCTGAGATCCTCATCTCTCAGGCCCATCAGGGTGATGGATGGCACCTGCGCTTTAGGAGGACCTTTGGACCAGAGGAGCTTGCTCTCTGGCAACAGTTGTTTGCTGAGATCGGCGAGCTAGAACCAAGTTCTGAGACAGACCATGTGGGCTAGGCGCTTGAGCCCTCGGCTCTCTTCTCGGTCTCTCTCTTTATTATAAAATGCTCCAGACCTCGGAGGAAAAGGTTCCCCAGTTCTTTTGTGCGGCAAAGATCCCCCATAAAATTAAGATCTTCCTTTGGCTCCTGGCTAGAGGCAGGTTGCCGGCTGGTGACCAATTGAAGCTTCATCATGGCCCCTCAGATGGCTACTGCTCCTTATGTGGGGAATGGGAGGATACAAACCATATTTTCTTCTCCTGCGTTCTTGCTAAGCTGCTTTGGAGTGGTTTTCGTGAGAGTTTTGGTTTGCTTTGGAATCCCCAAACTTTTGATCAGTTTTGGGCTCTCTTGCTTGCGATTCCCCCTGCGGATAGGAAGTTCGTGTGGCTTCTGTTTGCTGCCCAAAGCTGGGCGCTTTGGAATATTCGCAACAAATTTACTATTGAGTCTGTTTTTCCTAACCAAGCTGCTGATTGTTTTTTCAAATCTGGCATCCTTTTGCAGCAGTGGCGCCCCCTCTCCAAGCCTGAGGACCATGCCCGTATCGACGTGATGATCTCACAGCTCAAGAACCTCTACAGGACGACCCGCTCAACTGGATCCTCCTCTTCATGAGCATCACGACTCTTTTGGTTCTTCATAGTCTGTGCTGCTTTCTCCTTAGGCTAGTGTAGCCGTAGTATGTTCTAGCAGCCTTGTTGCCGCCTTGCTTCAGTCCTTAGTGTAAGGTCTGTTTAGACGGTTGCCTGCTCTTCTTTGGCGTTGCCTCGCGCGATGGGCGCTGTTGTTGTTCTGCTGTGTTCTATGTAATCTGTGTGTCCTTGTGACTTGAGACCTGTGACTCTCCAGGCTTTATTAATTTAAAGCTGGGCTTTAAGCCTTTTATTTAAAAAAGTACTAGTGAGTCAGCTGATACATCTACCGATCAACATGCAGGAGGCAACGACAGAATATATGAGACTGGTAGTACATCTGATCAACAGAGAGTTGCTTCGGCCAAGGACAGAATATTTGTCCCAGGAACAACACCACGACAATACAGGCCGAGAGACTCGGGGGGCAGCAGAATTTACTCAGTCGCGCTAGGGACTAAACCGGGACCTCAATGGTGTCCGACGGGGCTTATGCATACTCAAAAAACGGCGTGTACAACGACTGCGATCGTTGGAAATAAAGCAAGAGATAGCCGAGAAGAAGCATGATGAACCGTTCAAACGAGAAAAACTTATGGTGCCGAAGATGGCATGGAGGGAGAAGCTCGTTGCGGGGGATAAGAGTAGAGGCACAGATGACACAGTTGTTGATCCCGCAAATGACACAATTGATGACGAGGATTTAGAAAGCAACGAGGAAATACCTACTGATATGGATGTTAATATGGTGTTTGCATTGCCCGCTGAATTTCGTGCACCCAAAGCTTGAAGATGCTATGGCCGATATATTATTCCAAGTATCGTCCAAAGAAGATATGGCCAATATATTATTTAAAATACGGCCTTGAGAAAATTTGGCCGATGAGTTTTGACATCACCCTAAGCATAAAATTTTGGCCGATATATTTTTGAAGTATCGCCTAAGCAGAATTTGGCCGATATATTGTTTGAGAAATCGCCCTGAGAAAATTTGGCCGATGTGATCTTTGGACATCGCCCTAAGTAATGATATCATCGGTGAAGTGACGACATCGTTCTAAGGTATGATTATATTGTTTTTGATAAATATTATTTACCAAAAACAGGGGGGCATGTGTTGAAGGAATAATTTGGCTGCTAGATATTTTTATAAGCCAAATTCGTTTGAATGATCGTGGTCAGATTATTAGCTTACATATATACTTGAGCTTGCTGTTTAGTTTGTAAATGCAGCCTTGGTTGTAGTCCAGAGCAGATGTCAGAACAGCAAATCAATCAAGCTATTGGACCGGTCGAAATATATGGAGTATTTTTCTGAAATAGTTGCTACCGAGGACAAGTCCGACCTGGGTTCAGAAACATTGGAGCTACAACGTTGCTGCCTGGGATCGACAAGTTTTAACCAGACTCGGATGTACGTCAAGCTGGGCAGATGTTCAGAAGATCGAGCCGTGAACTCAAGTAAAGAGCCACGCTACAAGGAAAATAGGATTTGCATGCCGGTATAAGATTGTAATATATTTGTGTGATTAGGCCGGAATATTTTATTACTAGTTGAATGCCCGTGCGTTGCTACGGGACATATACTTTAACAAACCTGGATATAAGAATAGTTCGCTGGAATTATGAAACCAATAAGAAATTGATCAAGGTTTTAAAAACATATCACATAATTCAATTTCGTCGAGCAGATTTTGCATCATACAGTATATGGACTAACTTGAGAAGAATTTTCAGACCACAAATTAGTAAAAGTACAACAAAAACTAAACCAAAATATATACCTTTAATTTGTAACTACCACTGATTCAACAAAAACTAAACCAAAAGAAAGTATTAAACTTACAAGCTCATCCACTACAACAGAGTTGCTTCACCTCTGACGGTATTTCTGAGAACAAGCAGGAGCATCAGCAGCTCCAAACAGCAGAACAAAGATAATCAAGTGTTCTCATATGTATAAAAGAGAGCCGTTTGTTCCTGCCTCCTCACAAAAATCTAAAAACAAAATGGAAAAGTTTCAGCCTGTGCTCTGCACCTAAACTTCTACCAGAACGACAACCATAGCCATTTTACCCGCATCCACCTGCGATCGCTGCTGAATGGATTAATGTAGAAAGGTGAGGATATCACGTCCATCTCCAATGTGACCTTGGTGTCCCTCAAATGATGACGCACTTCCTGCTGCTGCTGCTGCTAGTGATAGCAGTCTGGCTTTATGTCGCTCACCACACTTTGTCCAATGTGTCGATTTGCGGCACTTGCACTTTTGATTGATGTCGCTGAGGCAATCACTTTGCCAGGTCGGAGGAGGTGTGACTTAAGGGGAGAGCAAATATAAGGGGATCAATTGTTTACTTGTAACCAGTGTTCATCTCGGTCCCTTCTCATGTGGGTTCAGTAGTGACAACAATGAGTAAATATAATGGCTAAATGTACACATAAGAAAGATTCTCCTCTCCTCTCGACCCCCTCGCGCCGCCGCCCCAGGGCGACGCCGGGGGGACTCCAATCCCGCGCCGCCCCTCCCCTCCTCGTCGCCGCCCAAGCCGGCCGCCGCTGCCGCCGGCCTTGGCCGCGGTGGTGGCGGCGCCCGACGCCTCGGCTTAGGGCTGGATGAAGTGTGGCGGATCCGGCGGCCAGGGCGGCGTCCCTGGCTGGGCGACGGCGAGCGGCGGCGCCCCCATGGGCGACGGTGGTGGCCGTGGATCTGGATCTCGACCTGATCCGTCTTGGCTCGGCTTTGGCCGGCCGGGATGCGAGATGAGGCTGGTGTGAGGCGGCAGGAGGCCCTCTACCGGTTTTCCGTTGGCGTCTTTCGTCTCCATGGCGACGACTCTCGCGGATCCATCCAGCAGCGAGTTTTGGGCGACATGGTCTCCGGTGAAAACCGCGCCGACTGCGGTCTTGGCGGACGATGGCGGCGTCTCCGACGTCGTTCCCTTCTTGAGGCATCGTCGTTGTAGATCACGTCACCAAGCTCGGGATGTTCCGGGGGAAACCCTACATCTGGGTCTCCCGGATAGGATGATGACAGCCTTTTCAGGGTCGTTCTCCCTCCTGGGGGCATCGTTTTGGAGCAGCTGCTGGTTGGGACGGGCAGGGAGAGGTGGCGTGTTGAGGCATTTAACATGTCGTCGACGGCGAGTCTTGGCGGCACGGTGCAGCGGAGTCCCGATGCTGGACGTGTGATGATGGTGACGCGCAGATCGGATATGTTGTCTGGCATCGTGGCGATGTCGATGGCTGGCCTTGCAAGGCCATTACGTTGATCGCTCCTGAAGATGGGATGGCGGAAGATGGTGGTAGCGGCTTCTGGTGTGCGCGTTTGTCGCGTACGATGAAGATCGGCTGGACCGGTTTGTGCTTCTGGCGCGCTGTCGGGCGGCCTAGTTGAAGCCTCCGGATTTAGATGATGTGCGTTGGTGTGTGTAGGTCAGGGCATCAGTTCTGATTGTTCCACCCCCTTCATCAGGGTTGTAGGTGTAGCGAGTTGTCGCTAGTTTGCTGGTTCGCTTCCGGTTGATCTTTGTAATTCTCTTGTAAGGTGTTGTTGAATAATTGCGGATGGCTGTGTGCATCACTCGATGCAGAGGCCGGGGATCCGCACCCCCTTTTCTAAAAAAAAAAAAAGAAAGATTCTTCCTTCCAAATATTTCAAGAAATAACAATCATTAGGTCCGAGATACCATGAATTCTCTCTCAAATTACAAGTTGACATCTCCATTTGTCCATTAGTATTTTTATGTGTAAATATTTCTCTAGAAATAGCATGAATTTGTATTTACAGTCTGACCATTTCTAGATAAAATGGGACATGTTCACATTTCCAAAATCTCATAAAAATGTATTCATGCTAACTTGCTAAGAATTGACGTGTTATGAAACTTCACAAGATATTTAAATCTTAATTATACCTGGTGGCATGGACTCCTCATTTCTTTTTCATCAAGATGCTCTCAGGCCCTCAAAATGCATGTCTTCAGGTGCTCCTTTTCAGAAGGATTAGTTCACATCTTCTCTGTTCCAGTGAAGAGGTTCAGACCAACACCCAGAAATTCAGATGATGTATATCAGTATGAAGGACAGTTGCAACACGGCAATTGGTGTAGAGCTGCATGTGTTGTCCCTGCGCCGGCGCCGCCGCCATGCGCACCTTGGAAGTTCAACACAGAAAGGAGGACCAGAAGCCCATCTCGGCCTTGGTCGTCGTGCTCGACCTCTGCGCTGCCGCCTCTGCCGGTGCATGCCGGTCGCGTCCTCCAAGCGGAGGAGCAGGAGTGGTCTCTTCCTGTTTGCCACACTCATCCTCTGTTGCCGCCACCGTTGTGCATGCTGGCCGCCGTCCGCCGAGTTGTTCTGTGAAACTGTAGTTGCAATTTGTTGAGTTGAACTACACAGATTGTAAAGGAATTTGTTCCTGTACCTGCTTTAAGTTATGAAGAAAAGAGTGTTCAACGATTGTTCAAATAAGCATTGTGCAAATCGAACAGGAGGACATATGCAAAAATCTAAACTGAACTGAATGTCAACTGTTGCTCCAAACTGAATTAAACAAGAGTACATATGCAAATATGTCAACTGTTGCTCCATAGGAAAACGGGATGCTTGATCAAGTTCAAGAAATTACATACAGCAGAAACAGGGAAGTTGATCAAGTTTCAAAGCAATCTGAAGATGGGAGCTTGATTAATTGATTCTGTTCATGCGGAAAACTGAACGAAAAAATACAGGATACTTACTTGAGATTGATGAGCAGACCAACGCCTTGATGAGCAGAGCAGCACGTCGCTTCCAGGTTCCGGCAATTTCCTTCTCTCGCTCAGCCTCTGGCGTCTTTTTTTCCGTGTTCCCGCTCCTTTCTCTGAGCTAGAGCGCGCCGTTTTCTATGCCCCCTTCGCTGAACTGGGCTCGGGATCTTGGAGGCGGCGGCGAGCAGAGCCGGGACGGGATCTGGGCATGGATGTTGCGCTGCTCTACATTAGGAGGTCAGCAGAAGCATCAATCATCAGCCCACCATGCAGCGAGCAGATCACGACGCCGTGCGCATCTAACGGGAGGAGCAGGCAACTGCTAGGAGCAAGGGGGCAGGGGATAGAGGGAGGCGGGGATCCATGGGTGGGTGGCAGCAGGCGGCGGCCGCGTCTGTGGTGGCGGGCGGCGGCCGCGTCGCCGCGTCGGTGGTGGTGACTGGTGAGCAGCGGCCGGCGGCAGGCCAGCCCTACAGCAGAACAAAGAACGAGGAAGAAGGGGTCGGGACTGGGAGTCTGTGGCGTTCGGCATATCGGCAGTCGGGACGGACAGGGGCCGATATGTTTTTTCCACTTACCGGTGGCAGTGGTGGGTAATTTGTGCGATTGGTGGAGGGCAAAATCGGAAATCAAAAAAGACGTACCAACACCTCCTCAAGCCGTATTATATAGTAGAGAAGAGATAGAGATAGAGATAGAGATAGAGATAGAGATTTCCTTATATGGCCAACAGTAGTTCTACGTGACATGGAATAGAACCCGGGGTTGTTAGCTATACACAACCGAATCAGAGGAAGATATGTTCGGTTAGTATGAGCCGGATTGATTAGAGATTAGGAATATAAATATTCGGCTTGCATCCCAAGAAACCTTTCCGTGTCCTCCTTGTACGCCAAAGTCCACGCTACCTATATATATATAGGTACACGACCGATTGAAGAAGACCCCAATCGCTATTCAACAAACAACATGTCACTTTTTACGTATCTTTTTACTTATCGTTTTCTTCATAGTTTTTCTCCTGCCGAGCTCTAGCAGCCCTAGGGTTTGGTCGATCTTTGCCGTTTTGCGCTGAAAAGCGGCCGTCTCTCCTCCACGAAAGCGAGGGGATCTTTGTTGCTTTGCTCAGAAAGCAATCGTTCGTCGTAACGAAAGTACGACGGGTATCGTGGTGCTGCGCGGCAATTTTCCGTGGCAACACAATTGGCGACTCCGCTGGGGACGAAGAACAATAACATACACATGATGAACACCGACCTCAACAACGCGAGCGACGTCGACCCGGACAACGCCATCGCCGTTACACTCGACGATCTGTCGGAAGATGATCGGCGCGAACTTGAACGGGAGGTTGAGGAAGAGATGGCTGAGCGGCGAAAAGTGATGTTGGCTGAATACCAAAAGACAAGGAACGGCGCTGTCAAGAAGATGCATGTACCGAACCCTTCCGATCCGTTCAACACTGAGGTAAGAAAGTCAACTGAAAAGATTGTGTCCGTAGGTAGTAATTTTGGATCTGATATGACAAATAGGACACGCACAATTAGTCAAGCGGCAGCTAGTAGAGTTGAGAAATTTAATGAGCAGCTAAATAGAGATCATGAAAATAGTATAGTAGCTTTTGATTTTCGGTCGTTACTGCTCCAAAGCAATGATGAAAATTCTGGTAAAAAGCCGATGTCTGCGGAAAATAGCAGGTTAACTCATTTTTCTAGTCAGATCCACACATCAGGAGCATCGGCAAATGCTGTACATCAGCATCACGTCCCTATAAGCAGCGATCAAAGTGGCCGGAACCATGTCAGTTCGGCTAACAATTTTATTTCCAGTGTTGCTTTTCCTATTATTTCGACTTTGGTTCCGCAAAATTACAGCAATCATAACCGAAGTGTTGATTTTAATTCTAATTTGCAGCAACCTAGTTATCATACAATAGCGTACAACACATCACCGCTGCTGCCTGTCGGTACCGGGGTTCCGTACGGGCTGGTACCCGATTCATATTTTAGTGGATCTCCGTTGCAAACGTCTCATGCTCAGATTTCTATGCCGGAAGTTCCACCGCGTGCTAGCATACCAATTGTTTCGCAAACAAGTTCTCTAAAGCCCCGTGAAAGTTTTAAGGATCATCTTGCCAGTATACTTAGAGAATTTGATTTAGAGCCTAAGGGTAGAGCACGTGCCTATCAAAAACCATATCCTGATTATTTTGACTCGACGCCATATGCTCATGCTTTTAGAATTCCAGATTTTGTTAAATTTACGGGGGAAGATGGTAGATCAACTTTTGAGCATGTATGGCAATTTTTATCACAATGTAGTGAAGCCGGGACATCGGATGTTTACAGAGTTAAATTATTTCCGTTGTCTTTGTCCGATACTGCATTTAATTGGTTTACATCGCTTGCTCCTAATTATATTTCAACATGGGCACAATTAGAGCAAAAATTTCGTGAGTACTTTTATAGAGGTGAAACTGAACTTCGGCTTTCAGATTTAAATATGGTTAGGCAAAAATATAATGAAAATATTCATGTTTATATTAGAAGGTTTAGAGATGTCAAAAACCGATGTTATAGCTTAGCAATAGCCGAAAAAGATTTAGCCAATCTTGCCTTTTCGGGTCTGCTCCCTCATATTAAGGATAATTTAGAAGGGCAAGAATTTTTAGATGTTAATCAAGTATTGCAAAAGGCTTTGGCCGAAGAAAATCGTGCTAAGGAAATTAAACAACACAACCGATTTAGTGATCCCAAAAATAATGAGAAGGGGGACCATGCGGTTGATGCTGTAGATTATGGTAGTGGTTCGGCTAGTAAAGACGACATTGACCTGTGTGTAGCCGAATGGGTTCAAGCGCCAAAGTCAAATTCTTTTGCATGTTCTAGTTTGAAGGCTACACCTGCTAGAAAAGAGGAAATGAAGTATACTTTTCATGTCAGCAAGTGTGATATGATTTTTGATATATTGTTGCAAGGAAAAATAATTAGAATGAGAGAAGGTCAGAGTATTCCACCTCCAGGAGAATTGGGTAAAGGAGTTTACTGTAAGTTACACAATTCGTTTTCTCACTCCACTAATGATTGTGATGTGTTTCGACGACAGGTGCAATCGGCCATTAATGACGGACGATTGACATTTACAAAGAATACTAACCCGAAACTCGATAGTGATTCTTCTCCTATCAATGTGATTGAGTTTGAAAAAAAGAAAGTTCTTATTCGGTTGGATCAGACCGAATCCACCAAAGGTAAAAATGTTGTCGTCGATGATAGTGTTGCACCATGGATGATCAAACCGAAAAATTCAGAAGTGGGAGTGTGTAAAGTCAATGGAGGAAAGAGACAAGCCCCCAAAAATAAAGCCGACAGTTAGCATGTTGTTAGAAAATTATACCTCACGCAAGGCCAGCAATAAGTGTAATCGGTTTGGAGGCGTTAAGCGTCCTAAGCCACCTTCTGGACATGGAGGTCATGAGCAATGGCGAAGTAAAGCATATGATCAGCAGCCGTATTTTCCAATGGAGCCGGTTTATTGGGGATGTGCACCTCCTATACATCCACAGTTTCCTCCGTGGGGTTTTATTCCTTGGACACCATGTCTTACAGGGTCAGCAGGTCCAGAATGGGTTCCGCCGAGGCCGATGTTGAGACCATACTCGCGTGAGAAAAAAGCTTGGTTCAATGGAGTAGCTCGGCCACGTGACGCAGTTGTTATTCGAGGGAACCGATCACCGGTACACAATCCAGATGGCAGAAATTATAATGGTGGCCGCAAGTTCAGTTGGGTGCCGGTGAAGCGTGCTGGATCTAAGCATGTACAAAATTCAGATGATTTAGATACTACTGATGCTCTGAGACAGGGAAAAGGCCAATCATCTAAAAATGGTGAGAGTACAGAAGCAACATACACTCGTGCAGTAAGGAGTGGGTTGGTGCAGAAAAAGAATGCTGGGTTCAGACCTGGGTTTGATACGGCTGCCCAGCAGAGGAATCCATGCAGTAGCGGAGGCCAGAAATTTGGAACTGATGGTACATGTCCTATGTATCCACAATTTCCGCATTGGAGTTTTAACCCTTGGGTGGCATATCCTATGGGACCAGCATGTTATTTTACACCGAAGTGGACTCCATCACAGCCTGTGTACAGAAAACCATTGCGTGGAAAAAGAGCTCAGTTTAATCACAAAGCACAATCACGTGATGCAATTATTATTCGACGAAATCGATCGGCAGCACACAATGCGGATGGCACAGTTCGTATTGGTGGTCAGAGGGTTTAAGTGGGTGCCGATCAATCGTGAAAGTCATGCGGAAGCAGGTGATAGAGCTGAGCATGGCAGCATCGAGAGTAGTACAACAAAGGATAATTGTTTACGAGCTAATTCAGAGCCTATTGTGCACACACATTTAGAGAAGACAGTTATACCTGCTAGTACCAGTGAGTCAGCTGATACATCTACCGATCAACATGCAGGAGGCAACGACAAAATATATGAGACTGGTAGTACATCTGATCAACAGAGAGTTGCTTCGGCCAAGGACAGAATATTTGTCCCAGGAACAACACCACGACAATACAGGCCGAGAGACTCGGGGGGCAGCAGAATTTACTCAGTCGCGCTAGGGACTAAACCGGGACCTCAATGGTGTCCGACGGGGCTTACGCATACTCAAAAAATGGCGTGTACAACGACTGCGATCGTTGGAAATAAAGCAAGAGATAGCCGAGAAGAAGCATGATGAACCGTTCAAACGAGAAAAACTTATGGTGCCGAAGATGGCATGGAGGGAGAAGCGCGTTGCGGGGGATAAGAGTAGAGGCACAGATGACACAGTTGTTGATCCCGCAAATGACACAATTGATGACGAGGATTTAGAAAGCAACGAGGAAATACCTACTGATATGGATGTTAATATGGTGTTTGCATTGCCCGCTGAATTTCGTGCACCCAAAGCTTGAAGATGCTATGGCCGATATATTATTCCAAGTATCGTCCAAAGAAGATATGGCCAATATATTATTTAAAATACGGCCTTGAGAAAATTTGGCCGATGAGTTTTGACATCACCCTAAGCATAAAATTTTGGCCGATATATTTTTGAAGTATCGCCTAAGCAGAATTTGGCCGATATATTGTTTGAGAAATCGCCCTAAGAAAATTTGGCCGATGTGATCTTTGGACATCGCCCTAAGTAATGATATCATCGGTGAAGTGACAACATCGTTCTAAGGTATGATTATATTGTGTTTGATAAATATTATTTACCAAAAACAGGGGGGCATGTGTTGAAGGAATAATTTGGCTGCTAGATATTTTTATAAGCCAAATTAGTTTGAATGATCGTGGTCAGATTATTAGCTTACATATATACTTGAGCTTGCTTTTTAGTTTGTAAATGCAGCCTTGGTTGTAGTCCAGAGCAGATGTCAGAACAGCAAATCAATCAAGCTATTGGACCGGTCGAAATATATGGAGTATTTTTCTGAAATAGTTGCTACCGAGGACAAGTCCGACCTGGGTTCAGAAACATTGGAGCTACAACGTTGCTGCCTGGGATCGACAAGTTTTAACCAGACTCGGATGTACGTCAAGCTGGAGAGATGTTCAGAAGATCGAGCCGTGAACTCAAGTAAAGAGCCACGCTACAAGGAAAATATAGGATTTGCATGCCGGTATAAGATGGTAATATATTTGTGTGATTAGCATCTGGTAGGAATATTTTATTATTCCTTATATGGGCAACAGTAGTTCTACGTGACTTGGAATAGAACCCGGGGTTGTTAGCTATACACAACCGAATCAGAGGAAGATATGTTCGGTTAGTATGAGCCGGATTGATTAGAGATTAGGAATATAAATATTCGGCTTGCATGCCAAGAAACCTTTCCGTGTCCTCCTTGTACGCCAAAGTCCAGGCTACCTAGTACACGGCCGATTGAAGAAGACCCCAATCGCTATTCAACAAACAACATGTCTACTTTTCACGTATCTTTTTACTTATCGTTTTCTTCATAGTTTTTCTCCTGCCGAGCTCTAGTAGCCCTAGGGTTTGGTCGATCTTTGCCGTTTTGCGCTGAAAAGTGGCCGTCTCTCCTCCACGAAAGCGAGGGGATCTTTGTTGCTTTGCTCGGAAAGCAGTCGTTCGTCGTCACGAAAGTACGACGGGTATCGTGGTGCTGCGCGGCAATTTTCCGTGGCAACACAATTGGCGACTCCGCTGGGGACGAAGAACAATAACATACACATGATGAACACCGACCTCAACAACGCGAGCGACGTCGACCCGGACAACGCCATTGCCGTTACACTCGACGATCGGTCGGAAGATGATCGGCGCGAACTTGAACGGGAGGTTGAGGAAGAGATGGCTGAGCGGCGAAAAGTGATGTTGGCTGAATACCAAAAGACAAGGAATGGCGCTGTCAAGAAGATGCATGTGCCGAACCCTTCCGATCCGTTCAACACTGAGGTAAGAAAGTCAACTGAAAAGATTGTGTCCGTAGGTAGTAATTTTGGATCTGATATGACAAATAGGACACGCACAATTAGTCAAGCGGCAGCTAGTAGAGTTGAGAAATTTAATGAGCAGCTAAATAGAGATCATGAAAATAGTATAGTAGCTTTTGATTTTCGGTCGTTACTGCTCCAAAGCAATGATGAAAATTCTGGTAAAAAGCCGATGTCTGCGGAAAATAGCAGGTTAACTCATTTTTCTAGTCAGATCCATACATCACGAGCATCGGCAAATGCTGTACATCAGCATCACGTCCCTATAAGCAGCGATCAAAGTGGCCGGAACCATGTCAGTTTGGCTAACAATTTTATTTCCAGTGTTGCTTTTCCTATTATTTCGACTTTGGTTCCAAAAAATTACAGCAATCATAACCGAAGTGTTGATTTTAATTCTAATTTGCAGCAACCTAGTTATCATACAATAGCGTACAACACAGCACCGCTGCTGCCTGTCGGTACCGGGGTTCCGTATGGGCCGGTACCCGATTCATATTTTAGTGGATCTCCGTTGCAAACGTCTCATGCTCAGATTACTATGCCGGAAATTCCACCGCGTGCTAGCATACCAATTGTTTGGCAAACAAGTTCTCTAAAGCCCCATGAAAGTTTTAAGGATCATCTTGCCAGTATACTTAGAGAATTTGATTTAGAGCCTAAGGGTAGAGCACGTGCCTATCAAAAACCATATCCTGATTATTTTGACTCGACGCCATATCCTCATGCTTTTAGAATTCCAGATTTTGTTAAATTTACGGGGGAAGATGGTAGATCAACTTTTGAGCATGTAGGGCAATTTTTATCACAATGTAGTGAAGCCGGGACATCGGATGTTTACAGAGTTAAATTATTTCCGTTGTCTTTGTCCGATACTGCATTTAATTGGTTTACATCGCTTGCTCCTAATTCTATTTCAACATGGGCACAATTAGAGCAAAAATTTCGTGAGTACTTTTATAGAGGTGAAACTGAACTTCGGCTTTCAGATTTAAATATGGTTAGGCAAAAATACAATGAAAATGTTCATGTTTATATTAGAAGGTTTAGAGATGTCAAAAACCGATGTTATAGCTTAGCAATAGCCGAAAAAGATTTAGCCAATCTTGCCTTTTCGGGTCTGCTCCCTCATATTAAGGATAACTTAGAAGGGCAAGAATTTTTAGATGTTAATCAAGTATTGCAAAAGGCTTTGGCCGAAGAAAATCGTGCTAAGGAAATTAAACAACACAACCGATTTAGTGATCCCAAAAATAATGAGAAGGGGGACCATGCGGTTGATGCTGTAGATTATGATAGTGGTTCGGCTAGTAAAGACGACATTGACCTGTGTGTAGCCGAATGGGTTCAAGCGCCAAAGTCAACTTCTTTTGCATGTTCTAGTTTGAAGGCTACACCTGCTAGAAAAGAGGAAATGAAGTATACATTTCATGTCAGCAAGTGTGATATGATTTTTGATATATTGCTGCAAGGAAACATAATTAGAATGAGAGAAGGTCAGAGTATTCCACCTCCAGGAGAATTGGGTAAAGGAGTTTATTGTAAGTTACACAATTCGTTTTCTCACTCCACTAATGATTGTGATGTGTTTCGACGACAGGTGCAATCGGCCATTAATGACGGACGATTGACATTTACAAAGAATACTAACACGAAACTCGATAGTGATTCTTCTCCTATCAATGTGATTGAGTTTGAAAAAAAGAAAGTTCTTATTCGGTTGGATCTGACCGAATCCACCAAAGGTAAAAATGTTGCCGTCACCGATTCTGGTGCCACATCGGCGACGACAAGGTACATGCACACCCGCTAATTACTCATGATTCTTGTCTGTCCACCGGTGGAAAATGTCTTTCAATTGTTTCTGTGTAATGCAGCTTGGGCCTGCCGTGGTGCGGTGTTCAGATCTACGGGCGAGGTGTAGGAGGCGGCAGGTGCACGAGAACCTCGCGCTGCTCGAGGAGGAGCTGCGGGAGCGAGCGTTCAAGGGCCGGCGGTTCTTTGGCGGCGACGAGGTCGGCATCCTCGACGTCGACCTCGGGTGCGGCTCCTACTGGCTGACCGTCTTCGAGGAGGTCACCGGCGTGCAGCTGGTGGATGCCAAGGCGTTCCCGCTCTTCCACGCCTGGCTGCGCGACTTCGAGGCGCAGGACGAGGTTAGGGAGACCATCCCCTCCATCGAGTATGCGCGCGGCCTCCGCCAGATGCTCCTCTCCATGGCTGCAGCCGGCGCAGGCGCAGCCTTGGCCGACGCGCCCACCGCCGCACTGCCCGTCGCGGTGCCCCCTGCTCTGACCACGGCTGACATCATCGTTCAACACCTGCGGCACAAACCCATTTTTGCGTTAACATATGACCGCCGCTCAGCCTCTACACAGTACACGCTGCAGCGTGGTAGTGTGTCGTACGTCGTCGTAGGAGACTAGCTGTAGTATAGTTTCCCAGCTAGTTGCTCTTATTATATACGTCATTCCAAAGAAAATGCCCAGATGCAAGATTGGCTAGTTGACTCATGAATCACGATAGGTTCGAGAACAGATATCAGACTATACACAACCGCTGTTTGCAGAGCTCTTCTGTACCTGGGAGGGAGGGAAATCATGGCGAGCTTGTTGGTTGTTCAAACGGTTTTCTTTAATGGACCGGTTGCTCGAACTGGAATAATATGGACTTGCACCTTACTACATATCGAGTTTTCCTAACTGGGCAGGATGATGTGATGCTGGAATTTTTATTACTTCCAATTTGCTTGCATAGGTGATTTCCATTGGAGGTAATTGTTTGATTGGTTAGTTGAATTCTGCACTTTCGAACACACAATATCAGAGGCTGAATCACATACTCACACCCTATCTATGATCTTCAAATAAAAGGCGGTGGTCAAGATTTATCGTATCAGTGTAGTAAGAACAATATGTCCATATGAATAAGATGTAATCTTCTGCCAGCATATTTATGATCATTTCTGAAACCAACCGTCCCGATACTCCATTTTATTTTGAGCTGTCAGTAAAAAAACAAGAAAATAACCACTTGGCTGCAGTCTTGTCTTTTCCCTTAGCAGTTAGCATGCGATGCTTCCAATGCTCTACCAATTCAACAAAACCAAATAATACTCCGGTCCTCCCTAGGCGGCAGGTACTCAAGATGAATTTTATTTTGTAGTTGCCCAATATTTGTGCTGTCACTCACCTAGTCGCCTAGGAGTCTCCCCTGCTGAATGGACGTAATCCACTCTGGATCCAAAAAAATTGGAGCTGGCATGTATAAAATTGTTTATTAGAGCCGACTGGCCGAATTATATAAAGCAGGTAGCGAACTAGCAACCCTGCATCCCTGCTCACACCAGCAACTAATTGCAGCCTCACAAACAGAGCAACAAAACGAGCCATGGATCTCGCACTTGGGGCCTTGGGCTCCCTCCTCCCCAAACTGGGTGAGCTCCTGAATAATGAGTATAAGCTGCAGAAGGGCGTGAAGAAAGATGTTGAGTTTATCAAGGCAGAGCTAACAACCATACACGCTGCCTTGGGTACGGTAGCAGAGGTGCCGCAGGACGAACTCGACGACCTGGTCAAGCTCTGGGCCGGCGATCTCCTACGACATGGAGGATATCGTTGATAGCTTATTTGTGCGCGTGGATGGCTCAAAGGAAGTTGCCAGCATAAATGGGTTCAAGGGGCTCATGGGAAAGATGACCACCATTTCAAGAAGGCAAAAGATAGTCGTCAGATTGCAACGACGATCAAAGACATAAAGGAACAGGTCAATGATGTGTCCAGCCGTCGTGAAAGGTAAGATTGTCAATCTAATCAGTTCTGTATTCAAGAACTGGTGTTTGGGTAGTAGGAGTTCAGAAGCACTGATGCATATGACAGGTATATGGTTCGAGCTATAGGTACAAGGACTAAAACCACCATTGACCCTTTATTGGTGGCCCTATATGAAGATCGAAACAATATTGTTGGCATTGATGGTACAAGGGACGAGATTATCGCGAAACTCTGTGATGGTGATGATGAGTCCAAGCAGCAGCTCAAGATACTCTCCATTCATGGATTTGGAGGGTTGGGTAAAACAACACTCGCTAAAGTTGTATATGACAGTCTTCAAGCGCAATTTGATTGCACAGCTTTTGTGTCGGTGTCTCGGATTTTTGATGGCATGCAACTTTTTAAGGACATTTTCTTTCAGCTTGATGCGCGAAAATATAATACTATGAATATTGGAGAATTATTTACAGAAAGTCAGCTTATTGACCAACTCAGACAGCTGCTTCAATCAAGGAGGTATGCATATCCGCGACATATAGTACACACATATGCATCATTCTACTCCCTTCATTTTAAAATAATTCTTTTCTATTATGTGGGTCAATCTTTTTAAGTTTGACATGTCTCTTAGTCCTTTTGGGCTAGACTATAATTATAGAAAGCATTGCCAACAATGACACTACTAAACTTCCCGGTGATAGCGGATATTTTCCTCCTGGGTCGCTCCCCCTCGAGCGGCTCCGGAGGCCCTTCTAACCCTAAAAAAAAAAAGCCAGATCCAATCCTATGGCTGCTGCCGTCGCCGGTGGCGATGGCGGCGCCCTGCCCGTCTAGGCTGGAGGGCACGGTGGGCGCACCGGCCGGAGGCTTCTTTGAGCGGGGCAGCAGATTCTAGTTCGAGGGCGCGGGGCAGGGAGGCGTTCTGGTCTCTGGGATGGAGCCGACTGCTACGGCGGCTGCTTCAGATCTTGGTGGCACGGCATCGCGGAATTGGTGGGGTGCCGCCAGTGCGTCCACCCGTCGACGTATGGCGTTCTGTGCGGAAGCTCGGTGTGATCTGGGGCCTGGTGCTCGATCTGGCCCTTTTGGGCTTTGATCTGGGGTCCAGCCAGGACCGATGCGGTGGTCTAGCTGTGGTTTTGCCATGCTGGCTACCAATTTGTGCGTTGGTTTACCCCTCCTATACTGTCGTGCCTGCTGGGAGAGGTCTTGCGGCGTCGGGGCTTGCGAGGTTTTTGAATAATGGCGTTGATCCTTGGGTTCTTCTCGCGTCAAGACGAAGATCTGAGTAACACCTGTCCTCCTTGATCTGGCTAGAGTGTCGGTTTCCTGAAGGCTCCGCCGGCAATTGCATGGTCTTTTATGCCTAGAGATTGCTGTATCGGATGGGATTCGGTCGCGCAGGAGGGAGCGGCGTGAAGCTATGCTTCTGTTGCCATCATGGACAAATCCATGGTGAAGTCAGAGGGCGAGGAATGTCATGAAAGCCGAGGTTGGAGGACTAGTAAGGTGATTGGAGCCTTTGCGTCGATGAGAACCTTGCTTGGAGTTTAAGGAATCGTAGCAGCGGTATGAAAGTGGGGGCGACAACACAGGTGAAGTTCAAAGTCTTACAGGGTGAAAATGTAAGGTCTGGCCTTAATTGGTTGTGCCTGGAAATAACCTTATTGAAGTTTGGGAGCGGGGATTATCTCTAGGGTGAAAACCCAAGATCTTCGATCGGGGGACGACGGCGCGTGTGCACTGTTTCCTTCTTAAAGGTGTTGCGTTAAGAGAAATTAGACATCAGGTGTTGTCTTGGTGGTGGTTGTGCTGCTGCTGCTGCAATGACTGTAACTCTATAGCGGGACTTTGCTTTTTTAGTTTCTTCTTCTTATTGGCTTTCGTCTGTGTGCATCCATAATACTTTTGGTTATTACGTTGTTGCAGAGGCTGGGTGTAATTGGTATCTTCGCGATATTAATGTATACTCTTTATCTAAAAAAAATGTTTTAACTGAGGAAATAGGGTATGAGAATATACTTCTGTAATGTATATTTATATGTCTGTTGTATTATTAAGCCCTAGAAATTAACATTAAAGATCTGAACAATAATTGGTATCAGTTTCTTGTTCAATTTTCATATTATTAATAATATAGGAAACATTCACCAAGTATATTATAGAATATGGCGGCCGCATGTGTGCTCATCTTTGTGTGTGATGCAACAAGACTCTTAAAACCTTATGTGTGGAAAATAGGACTCGGTAATGGAAACAAAATCATACATTTAGGCTGTATCTAGTCATTTATATAGGCAGTAATGGAGATAAGCGCATGTATAGTTGGATGATGTCGGCCTTCTTTGAATGATGGTAAATAGAGTATTTTTTAGTTAAAAGAGAAGGAAGAAAGTGAAAGAACATGGCCTTTCTTTTCAAGGGATCATCTCTTTGCACTGAAGAGATCAGCATCACAGAGTTCTGCTTACATAATACAACAAGAAATAAACCATTGTATATATGTTTGTTTCAACAAGGTGTTATTATGATCCAACGTGGACTTTTTTTCCAATGGAGCAAAATAGTGTTTCAGATATGACTATTTAAATTGTTTCCTGAAGAAAATGTATCGGTAATGAACTCAAAATTGAATTTAATGTCCCAACCATCAGATATTTATCTCTGTTGAGACAAATATTTGGGTTGCTCGCTTCGCAGCCAATTTTTGCCCTGCCATCATGCCAATAAATTTGGCAATTGTGTTCTGTCCGATGCCAAATATTGACACACCAATATGCCTTGCCCAATTTTTTCCTGTAAAACTATCTTTTGGCCAGCATGCAATTGTTAGCCTTGCCTATCTCGTCTTGCCAAATTGTGGGCAATTTTAAAATATTGGTTTTTCCAAATGTTGCCAAGGCAAAAATTGACCATGAACTGGACTGACCAGGCTCTTGTTCCTCTAGATAGTAATAAGGGCGAGGAGTTGCCATGATATGTATTTTCACATGATTTAGCCTTAGCCGAAGAATTGGTATCCCCGGTATATACTATATAATCAGAATATATATGTACAGTTTACCTGGGGGAAAGTGAGCCTTTGTGAACAACACCATTGACTTTGCAATACCTTTCTATGTGAAGACAACGTGGAGGTTTATCTGCAGTTGATATTAGTCATCTCATGAGAATGTATCTATAGGGTATGTATGCACAGCATGGGTTAGTCGTGTGTTGTATATGTGTGCATGTTGAGTTGGATCGCCCTAGTGGAGTCAAGAATATGTTGGGAAGAAGTGCACAACGTGCAAATGATACATGTCCATATGTTGTATGGTCGAACTTCTATTCTAGCTAATTCATTCGACTAGTAATACTTTGAGATGCAATAAAATCTCCACTCCTTAGCTCCATCCTTTAGTTGTTTATCTATCTAATTAATCTAATCTGCTCTTTTCTACTAATATAATATAACAGAATTTCCACTTTCAAAGTCACGATATGATTACTATAAAAAAGTCACGATGTGGTTTTATACTTCTTTTTTTGTAGATACTTTGTAATATTTTACTAACTCATGGTTTTTGTAATGTCATGTAATTTCTAGGTACTTTATTGTCGTTGATGATTTATGGGATATAAATGCGTGGAATACAATCAAATATGCTCTACAGGACAATAAAAATGGAAGTACAATAATCACTACAACTCGTAATGTTATTATCTCCAAACAATGTTGCTCCGCAGACAGTAATCTGAATTATAGTATGAAATCTCTTTCTGAAATCGACTCCCAGAGGCTGTTCAACGAAAGAATATTTGGAAGCAATAATAAGTGTCCTCTTGAATTGGAGAAAGTATCTAAAGACATCTTGAAAAAGTGTGATGGGGCGCCATTAGCCATCATTACTCTAGCGAGTTATTTGGCAAATGGACCAAATGGGAACATAAAAGAAAATGATAAATGGTCTATTTTGCTCGACTCCATTGGCCATGGACTTGACAAAGGTGATGATAGTGTGAAGAATATGAAGAAGATATTATCACTCAGCTATTATGATCTTTCTTCTCATCTGAAACCTTGTTTATTATATCTAAGTGCATTTCCAGAAGACAGTGAAATTGGTAAAGATCGGTTGATAAGGAGATGGATAGTAGAAGGCTTTGTGAAAGAAGAAATGGGAACCAGTCAATTTGAAACTGCAGAGAGTTACTTCAGCAATCTGATAAACTGAAGCATGGTCCTACCGAGAAAAATTCATGCTGATGGCATGGTAGAAGCTTGTTGTGTACATGATATGATGCTGGATCTTATATGTGATTTGTCAAGTGAAGAGAACTTTGTTACCATTGTGGATGTTATGAAATCCTCAAAAGTGAACGTTGTAATGAAGGAGAGGAAGCTTCGCAGATTGTCCCTCCAAAAGGGCATGGCAGATCTGACCACTACTCAGTTGGTTACCAGGGGCCTGTCACAAGTGAGGTCTCTTACTGTCTTCAGTGCAGCTATTAATCGGACACTTCCTTTTTCTAAATTTGTAGTTTTACGTGTATTGGATCTAGAAGGCTGTGATCTTCGAGGTATTGACCTTAGACATGTTAAGAACTTATCACACTTGAGATACCTAGGGCTAAGGGGTACAAAGGTTGGCAGACTCCCAATGGAAATAGGGGAGCTACGGCTCTTGCAGACCCTAGACGTACAAAAAACCGACACAAAAGAATTTGGAGAGCTTTGTTGGAGTCCATATGCAGGCTGCAGAAACTCGAGAATTTGGAGATTTTAGCTAGTGCATATGATCATGCCCAAATGATCAATTTTAAGCCGTCCACAAACCTCCATAGGTTTAAATTTGTAGGATACTTGGAGAGCTTCCCTACATGGATTAATCCTTCATCAGTTCCCATACTATCCTACCTTGATTTGTATCTTGATGAAGTGCGAACCGAGGACATCCAGATCCTTGGGATGCTGCCAACTCTCCGTTATGTCTCCCTGGAGACGACTTTCGGACCAAGATTCGCTAGACAAACCAGAGTGGAAGGGTTAGTGCTTAGCGCTGGTGCCTTCCCCTGCGCGAGAGTGTGCCTTTTCAACAAAGTTATGCTGATACACCCTATCTTCGAGCGAGGAGCTATGCCCATGGTTCAGCGGATTCGCTTTGGTCTCCTACATGAAGACGACGTGTGCATACAGAACCTCCCTTCGCTCAAGCAAATCCGAATTGACTTTTGTAGGACGTACTCCGATAGCTCTATTTATGACGTGCTGAAGCATGCGGTGGAGGACCATCCCAGTCGTCCGACCCTTCGTTTTAATCATTTCACGAAATGAAACAAGAGGTAGAGCATTCACCCCGTTTCCATACTTGGAATACTGCATCTAGTTCAGTCCCCTGTTTTTTGGCTGCTCTAACCGTTCTTGCTTTTCAATTTCAGGGGGTGAGTAGTGAACCAAATCCTGCGTCAAGGCACTTGTTCTATCCAGCTTGTTTTACACTAGAAGCCCTTGCTGTTCTTTCAGCATCTCCTTTAGCTCACTGTCTATTTAATTTCACAGCCCCTGCAACGAATGAAATGCATCAACTCCGTTCTGCAAGCCGTTGTCTCCCCCGGCCAGTTTCACGCTTCCCATCACGTCTCCTCCAAGTTTAATTCACGAAGTTCTGTGTGCGTTCTCCTGTACAGTTTATTTTGCTGAATCTGGTTTGTTTGGTGTGTAATAAGGCTAGTTTGATGCACCAGGTTTTTCGTCCCTTAGGTTATGTTTCCAACGAACTATCTAGAGGGTTTTCCTGGAACGCGTCAAACTCGTGAACATATTGTATCACTTTCGATTGTTATGTTAAATATTGTTTCAGCAGTGTTCGTAAGGAAAAATATGATCATAAAGTCGTTTTCTTATAACACCATAAGTAGTGATCTCCAGAGAAGGCTGCGCCCAGGCTCATCATCCAGATTTCATGTTTCAGAACCATGGAGAGAGATATTTTTGGTTTGCCCATTTAATAGATTGTTTGCAAATATTTTATATTTTTATGTGAGACCTTAGACACCTGAATTAATCTACAATGGCGGTTCAGGTCTCGCAAAAAATATCAAGGGTATTCAACTAAAATCTGCTGAGCAGCTTTCACGCAGCCGCTCGTGATACCGACGACTGCTCCTCTTAACTGAATGTACTGAAACTAGTTTGCTGTTGACACTTCGTCCGCCACCAAACAGAGGGAGTACTCAAATCTCCTGCCACGCTAGACGCTACTCCATTTGTGAAGTTCCCGATCGGTCACGTTCACACAATGCACATCGGTTCACCTCCCCAATTCCGGAGAGATATTTAGGAGCAGTAGCACATCGCACGCACCGCTCCCCTCCCAGATCCGATACGCCATGGCCGGCGGGGGCTCATGCGGACACGGGTCGCCGGTGTCCGAGGACACCAACACATCCCCACGGCGGTGGAGCCGAAGATACACGTCGCCGGTCAGTCTGAAGTTCGAGCGACATGAGAGACTGTAAATGCATCCCCTGTTCGGGGGATTGCTTCTGTTTATCTTCCCCAGCATCTGTATGGGCACTGTACTGAAAACAAGAATAAACGAGCCATGTGCGCACTACATTCTAAGCATGTACTGAGAACGGGCAAGACTCCACGAAAACGACTGATTCGGCCGTGCTGCCGGATCTGGCCGACCGGTGCTTTGATGGATGTACTAGTCTGATTGGATATACCCGTCTAGTAACTCATCAGAAAAACCAAACAACAATAAGGCTTTTGCAGCTGACAGGTCTGGTTGGAGAATCAACTGGCTACCAAATGCGACATTTAATCCTGTCGTTCCGTGCAGCCAAAAACAATTTTCGCGCTAAAAAAACTTTACCTTGACCTATTTCGTATATGGGAAATAGTGGGATACCATGGGTGGTAGCTACGCACCCACAATCACCCTTGGATCAACCTATAGAGAAGTTTGCACCACCGATTGAGTTAACGCCATTCCGTCCAATTTTTCTCCACCCGGCCCGCACGGTGGCACCTTTTCCCCCCAAATCTGGCCACCCGTCCACCCCTCTCTCTCTCGGGCCAATCCCCACCCCGCACTCTCTCCTTCTCTCTCTTTCCTAGATCGATCGGATCCCCCACCGCCCACAGACTCGCGCCGCCTATCCTCAACCCACGTCGCCCCATGCTCCTCCACGCGCTGCTCCCGACCGCAAGCCCGCGCCGCCCGTCATCCCGGGCGCCGATTTTACGCCCCCGTGTTGGCGGCACTTTCGGTATCGCTTCTCCCTCTTGAGGGCATCGTTTTGGAACACGTGCTGCCTGGAGTGGTGTACCGGTGGAGTGGAGCTTCACCTTCCATGACGAAGATGGCTGGTCTTGGCGGCGTGGTGCAGCGGGGACTCGACGACGGTCGTGTTATGGTGGACTTGCACAGGGAGGGGGCGTAGCCAGGTGTCATGGTGGCATCGGCGGCAGGTCTGGCGAGAGTCTTTGCTCCGATCGGCATGCTGAATTGGGTTCGAGGAAGAGGATGGAGGCGATTTCCAGAGCGTGTGCACAAGGCGCTATCTCTGTGTTGGCCAGGGAGCCGGCGATGGTTGTAGCCGGGGCACAAGGCCCCGTTTCACTTTGTCGTTTGTGCTAGTTGTGGTACTGATGGTGGATTCAGATTGTATTCCTTCAGGTTGATGTGATGTTGATTTTTTTTATACATGGTGTGTTCCCGATCTAGATCTCATGTGCATTGGAATGTTAAATTTTATGATTGAAAAGTTCTGTTAATTATCTTGTAATATTTTTCTAGGATCGCGATTGATTCTGATTTTCTTGCTTCATGATAAAACAGCAAAATTACGAGCCTGCTTCTGTGTATTGACAAGATAATTAAAAAAACTTTTCCATCGTAATGTGAACTCTGTCCGTGCTTCCGTGGGAGAGAACATAAATCAAGAAAGATTACATGGGCATTAGACAAAAATTAGTAGCTAAGTATGGCAAAACACCAAAGTTAGAGAATTTTTCTAACAAAGATATGGGTACATGGTACGAGTGAAGCTGCGCATTAATTTTTCGAAAAAACACTAAACCTGAGCGGCTGGCACAAAAGTGCAGGAGAGGTGTGCGGATGTGTTTGGGCCCCCCACAGAAGTCACGGGCACATGGTGCTTTCTTTTTGCAGTTTCTTTCGCTGAAATGAACGGCACGTTTAACGGACGTGAACGGCAGCGCGAATCACCGCACCACATCGGACGATCCTAGAGCCATGCGTAGATACCCACCCGGATAGAAAATCCACGTCGTTTCATATATATATATATATATATATATATATATATATATATATATTTTCAGCTAAAATGAAACTGGTTTCAGTTTAATCTAAAGGGAAACTTTCTGAACTGTCTCCGTAATGCTGAGTGAACCTTCTCGCGCATGGCATGTGAACCTTCAGACGGAAGATGAACTGAACATTTTTTCTGAACTTTTTTCTTAACGAAGTGAACTGTTTTTCTGAACTGCACATGAACTTTTTTTCCGAACAGAATGAACTTTTTTTCTAAACGAAGTGAACCTTTTTTTCCTGAACTTTTTTCTGAACGAGGTGAACTTTTTTCCTGAACTGCACGTGAACTTTTTTTTCTGAACGAAGTGAACTTTTTTTCTGAACCTTTTTTTTAACGAAGCTGAGTGAAACTTTCCGAACTGTCTCGGCAAAGCTGAGTGAACCTTCTCGTGCATGACATGTGAACCTTCAGACGGAACATGAACTGAGCATTTTTTCTGAACGAAGTGAACTTTTTTCCTAAACCTTTTTCTGAACGAGGTGAAGTTTTTCTGGACTGCACATGAACTTTTTTTTTCTAAAACTTTTTTTTTGAATCAAAGTGAACATTTTTCTGAACTTTTTTATTTGTGAAGTGAACTTTTTTATACGGTGAACTTCAAAAATTCATTAAGTGAACTTTGGTTTAAAAAAATATGAACTTTAATTTCTCCACAATGAATTTTATTTTGTATGAACAAAAAAGGGAACTTTATTTCCGCAGCAATGATTTTATTTTTATTCTTTATATTTGCTAAAAATTATTTATACGGTGAACTTTCTAAAACTATTTAAGTGAACCTCGTTTTATGAAAATGTGAACCTTTTTTATCGCAAATGAATTTTAGATATTCCGAACAAAAAAATGAACCTTCGTGATGGACGATGTGAACTCACGATTTTGAACCACTCTAACCTATCACTAGATAGTCAGGTGAACCTTCGTTTAGTAAAGAAAAGCAGTTCACGTATTACTGCGTAGTTTAGATTACAAGCTAATTGATTGAACTTTTTTTGTCATTTTTTTATTCTTTAGTTTTACTGAACATTATTATACAACGAACTTTTAAAATTAATTAAGTGAAGTACATTTTATGAAAATATGAACCCTTTTTATGGCGAATGAATTTAATTTTTTGCGAACAAAAAGGTGCACCTTCATGATGGACGATCTGAACTTACGATTTTGAACCACTGTGGCCTAGCACTAGATAGTCAAGTGAACCTATCAGGTGAACCTTGATTTATGCTCTACGGTCCCAATAAAAAACAGTTCACATAGCACGTCAGATCCATTGTAAGAAAAAAGGAAAAAAAAAGTGAACTTTCAAACTTCGGTGGTTTTCATTTAGGGACTGTCTATTTGTCAGTCGACTGATTTTCATTTCGGCGTCAGTCATATTTTTTCGCCAATCATCAGTGGCCACGTGGCCACGTTGGCCCACTCCCACAACTCCGTCATACTTCCCCGCGCAGGAACAAAAGCATCCCAAAAACACTAACCGGTCCAGTACAGCCCCGCCAAAACCCAACAATGCCAGCCCCTCCCGTGCAGCTCAATTTCAGTCAAAATTGTTTCTGAATGAAATTCTGCAACTTTCTTTCATCAAAAACAGGATAAATCCTCTATATAGAGAGAAAAATGCAACAATCTATTTCAAAAATGCTTCCTTGTTCAACTAAAAAACATTTCAAATGGTTTCATTAAAAAGACAACACAAAAAAATGAAGAATTTTCTTGCAGATCAACAAACAAATATAGTCGATTCTTACATGTTGCAAACAAACACATGTAGGTTCAACAACAAAGAGTGGCAACATATAGATTGTTCATGCATTACAGTAGATAAAGAGAGAGAGAAAGCCAAAAGGATCAGTAGGCAAAGGATGGTTGTAGGCGCAGATGCTTGCCGCTGCTCATGGTCATCTTCAGGTATCCGGTAAAAACCAGATGCACTACTAGAAACCAAGCCTTTGGTCTAAAGCCATTTTTGCCTCTAGTATCGGTTGGCTTACGAACCGGTACTAGAGGGGGGAACTAGTCCCGGATAGAATGTTACGAGGCCGCAACGAACTCGTCCCGGTTCGTAAGGGACCTCTAGTCCCGGCTCGTAAAACGAACCGGGACTAGAGGGGTGGCGGCAACTGTTCGCCTGGCGCGAGACCCTCTAGTACCGGTCTGTATTACGAACCGGTACTAGAGATCCGAACGGTTTGCCTCCTGCGCGCAGCCAGGCGATCAAAACGCATGAGAACCGCGATTGCTACAGTAACCGCGGCATTTCTCTTCCTCTCCCTCTCCTCTCTTCTTCCATCCCCATCATCCTATCCCCTCCACCATGGATCCTACACCACCGATCACTCGCTACGGGAAGGTGCTTGCACATGGCAACACCTATCTCAATGTCGTGTACATGAACGACAGTACTAAGGTGCCGGGTTTTCTTTCCGATTTCGAGAATTGGCTTCACGAAGCTCGGGAGCAAGAAAAGTTCATGGACCTTGATCTCGAGTACACGGCCGATCAAAGAGATGTTGCCGTCATCCAACTTTGTTTCAAGAAACATGTCATGGTCTTCCAGTCACTAGTACAGAACAGGGCACTAGTACCGGTTGTATTGGGCCTTTAGTACGGTTGTGCAACCGGTACTAAAAGGTCGGGACTAAAGGGGTAACCCTTTAGTACCGGTACCAAAATACAACCGGTACTAAAGGGTCTCCACGTGGGCACGCAGACGCGCGTGACCCTGAGGACCTTTAGTACCGGTTTTTAATAAAAACCGGTACTAAAGGTTCCTGCTTTTTTTGCCCCCAGCCTATTTTTTCAGTGGGGTTTTGGTTTTCGGTTTTATTTCTTTTCGCTTATTTTTCGGGGTTTAGGGTTTCTGTTTTTTTCCTTTTCGCTCATTTTTCAGGGTTTCGGAGGAGATCACGTATAAAGTACTGACTACACATATGAAGTACTCATTACACATATAAAGTACTCTCTTTACATATAAAGTACTCATAATTACAATGGATCACCGCTAACTAGTACATTCATGGAGGGAGTCTATTGTTCGACATAGTGGAATTCACCGAATTCATCTAGGACATGCGTCAGAATGAATTCCGCCAATTCCTCCGCAATAGCTTTCACGCGGTTATGTGGTAGGAGCTGGCTCCGCTTCCTTGACATCTTTAAAAGAAGGAGATCAAATCAGTTATGATCGGAACTAAACACAATTGATGGTAGCAAAATAAAAGTTGTGTATGATGTTTACGTACCTCTTGATTTCTTAAACTATTGACTCTCTCATTGACCCTCGTGTGAATATACTCGCAAACGTAGTATCCACATAGTTCCGTCCCTGTGGTTGTAGCAGACACCACTATATATACAAGAATATAATTTAATCAAATAATAATCAAGAGAACGATAATGATATTAGAAAGATACGCAGACCTAGATACGTAGTAGTACTTACTTTGTTAGCTTTCCACTCCAGCTTCTGTTTCCATTCACCGCGTTCTTCCGCGATGAACCTTTTCCAAACCCTGCCCGGAAAAGAAAATGAATTGAGGAGTTATTACTTATACTTTTAATATCCGGAAATGAACGAAAGTGGACGATATAGTGCGATTGAAATTACCTCTTGATCATTAGACGCACGCTTTTGTAATCATCTTCATCTTTCCTCATTGAGTCCCAGACTTCAACTTGTCCTTCCTCGAGTCTAAAGATTATCAGAATGAAGTGGTACCTGCGCACATGTACATTTATATACGCAGGTATTCAGAACTCATCAATTACACTTAATATCGGGAAAGCAAAATAGAATGTGTACAAGACAGTAACACTCACCCGAAGTTGTAAGGAAGAAGTATTTCCTTTTTGGTACTTTGTCGCTTGAAACATGTTAGCAGAAGCTCCTCTGTGTCCTTGGCATAATAAGGATTTTCTATGGTCGCCACATTAACTTTATCCGGGTCAATGAACCCAATATCCCAGATTCCTCCCATTCGGCATTCACGAATCTTCATTCTGCATAATAGCATACAAAAGAATGTTGTGAGGATAATTACAAGCAATGAACGAGCTGAACTATAAATAATTAAATTACACGAATAAATTACTTACAGACAATAGCAGCTGAGGATAGATTTGTCGAGGGCAAGTTGATTGTACATCTGAAAAAGTTCGGAGAACGGAACCTGCACAGCATATTCTCGGAACAAGTGTTGTTCCTTAACTCCCGCCATGAGATATGTCCTCCCTTCTTTTGCGGCGGTCATGTACCAGGTATGCAATTTATATAACTGTGTTGTTAGAGCACTCGGATTTTCGACCAGAGGCATCCCGAGTTCGAATTTATATTGAATTACTATCTCCGCTATGGGGAGACCTGTGTCGCCAATGACAACTTCTCCATGCTCGATTTCCGGGTTCAGAAGGCACAATGAGCGGGGCGATCGATTGTGCTTCTTGTTCTCCGAGCTGGGCAACTCCTTTCCCGCACGCTTTTTCTTCCTCCTTCTGTGAGGAAAGTACCTTGTCAATACCTCGCTCATAGTCTGAACGGGACGACGGTGGAGGACAATATTGTTGTCAACGGTGCGATCTTTTACCTCAGTTGGTATAGTCTTCAGAAGTTCCTTTATGGGGTCAAGTTTGCCTCCAGTCTTTCCTTTTTTTTCTGTTCAAAAAAGGCTGCAGCCTTGCCTTGTGTCTCCGTTCTAATTCCTCCATAGTCATCTCGCCTGCTAACTTCTCAGGAGCCTTGACTTCCTTGGTTTTTTTTGCACGTTTCTTGACAGGGGACGCCTTGAAAAGCTTCCGCTTTGTCAAACTACTAGTGGGCGCAGCAGTCGGCTGACGGGAGGGCACGGGCGATGGACTCGCGGTGGGGTCCCAATCGTCGGGGGAGGAGGGTGGACTTTGCTGTGGTGAATTTCTAACCGGAGGAGTCGGTGGCCTTGGCGCCGAGTCTGGAAACTTGATTAAATTCTTCTTCCATAGAACGATACCAAGTTCGACATCTCCTAGTGTCTTCTCTCCTTCAGCTCCGGGAATTTCAAGCTCTATTGAGTTCATTCCCGGCATAATTTTCGTGACCCCGACACGAGCAAATCCAGCTGGAATCACACCAAAATGGAAGGTTGCTCCAGGTTGATGTGGTAAAGCATAGCCAGTCGCCACCGGACAAGTAATGTTCAACATTGGCGCATGTAACTCACAATTTGTCTTCTCCGTGATATCATCCACGGGGTAGTGAGCCGCCGACGGTTCAGCAACTGGAGGAGTCGGTGGCCTTGGCGCAGGATCATCTTGTAGCTGCGTGGAACCCACGCTGCTTTTCCGCTGAGATGGGCAGGCATCGCCTGCAGGATCTTCTACTCGCAGTTGAGATTCCCTTGTCTTGGTAAATGAGGCCAGTTGCTCCTGCACAACCTTCAACGAGCGTTCTAACGCAGTAACCCTGTCCGCCTTCTTCTTACTTCTGCAATGTTTTCTGTAAGTTGCAGTGTCCTCCGGAAACCCTTCAAGAAAACCAACCCCGCCTCCTCTAGCTCGACATCGTCCCCAGTGTTCTTTATTCCCGAGGGCGAGTGTCAGCTCGTCGTCCTCTCTATCGGGAACATATTTTCCCAACTTGACTAGTTTTATTGCTTTTTTTATCTTTTTTACGACTCTTGTAATTTTTCTCCTCCATTTTCCCTTTGCAACAATCCGCCCTGTTTCCATGTCCAACACTGCCCATGCGCGAACAACCATAACTTGGACCTGTCGGGCCAGTCATCTGTCTCTGGAGTGATCCCTTTTTGACGCAGCTCGTTTTCATAGGATTCCCACTTAGGCACGGCAGTCTTGTAGCCACCTGAGCCCAAACGATGGAAATATTTCTTCTTCTTAGCATTCAACTTATTTTGGGTCGATCGGGCCACAGCGACGCCCGATTTCCTATACGCCACAAATTCAGGCCAGTCATCTTTTATCTTCTCTACATCCAGTGAATTCTGGAGTTTCGTTCGCATATTTTCTCCACAAAGTTTTCTTCCAGTTGTTGAATTGGGGCCATCTTGCTAAGAGTCCACTCCTTGACTTTATTCTGCCTACTCGGTGGGAGATCTGCCGTTAGGCTGAAAGAACCCAATATCGACTCCCAAAGGGTATCTTTAATTCTTTGGTCGAGAAATTTTGCGCCAATGTTCTTTTTCTTCGGCTCATTCCATTCTGCAACGGTGATCGGGACCATGTCCCTTACAAGAACTCCGCATTGAGCTACATATTTAGTGCAGATTCCATCGGGTTTCTCTGGTTTGCCTCTTATGCTAACTTCGTCGATCGACAACTTTGCACCATCCGGCAGCTTTAACCCTTTGGCCGGGCCTCGTTTAGGGATTGAGCTAGATGATCCAGAGGGCTGAAAGAAAAATGTTTCGTTAATAAGTGCGCATATAAATCAATTAATGCATCTAGCTAGTGATCAACAAGACTTAATATATACCTTGCCGGAGTCGTTTTTAGCTAGTGATCAGGGGTTTTCTTCGTCGTCGTCGTCGTCTCTGAAGTTTTGTAACTCAAGTCCCTCACCGGAGTCGTTCAAACATTTCGCGCTGAAATCTTCGGCGTCTTCTTCGTCAGAATCTTCTCCATCAGAATCTTCTCCGTCGGTATTGGGTCCGGCAGCGGTGTCAAATATTACTTGTTGCATTCGCTCTTCCTTTCCATATCTCGGATGAAGGGGGGGACATCGGCGATGATGGGGGCGTCGTCCTCCATAGCTCAATGTCACTGCAAAATTTTCAATAAAATTTCTTATACACTAATTAATAAAATAACTTTGCAATATTTCTAACTTAGCAATATTTCTAAGTTTCAAAATTGCTAACTTTAAGAAATGCTAACTACAAATTTTAAACAATGTAATTAAACTTCTAAAATATTACTTCTAAATTTGCCACAAATTGCTAACACATTGCTAACACATTTTAAAAATGGGTAACAACACAATGCTATCTACAAATTTTTGCTAACTTAAAATTGCTAACTTTGCTAACTTAAATTCAAACATAATGCTACACTAATATAAAATGCTACACTAATATAAAATGCTACACTAATAATATGCTATACACTAATAGAACAGTACTAAAATAAAATTTTTGAATGAACACTAATAAAATAACTTTGCTAAATTTTCTAACTCTTCTAAATTTACTACATTTTCAAATTTGCTAAATTGCGAACTTAAATTTTTGCTAAGTTTGAAAATTTTGAATCAACACTAATAAAATAACTTTGCTAAATTTTCTAACTCTTCTAACTTTGCTACATTTTGTAATTTTCTATCTTTGCTAAGTTTGCTATGTTTTCAAATTTGCTACATTTTGTAAATTTACCGAGAGAATTTGCAAAATATTTCTAACTTAGCAAAATTTTCAAAGTTATTTTTAGTAATGTTTCTAACTTAGCAATTTGAAACTTAGCAATATTTCTAACTTAACAATATTTCAAACTTAGCAATATTTGAAACTTTGCAATATTTCTAACTTAGAAATATTTCTAACTTAGCAATATTTCTAACTTTCAAAATTGCTAACTTTCAAAAATGCTAACTTTCAAAATTTCTACACTAAAAATTGATAACCTAAATGACTTCAAACTTAGCAAATTGCTACATTTTTAAATTGCTACATTTTGTAAGTTTGCTAAGTTTTCATATTGTAAAAAAATTGCATCGTGTTTTAAATTTGCTAACTTTAACAATTTTTTTCTACTTTAACAAATTTTAACAAATTTAGCACTAACAAATTTAGCAAAACAAATTTAGTACCCACTAACTATTAACACTAACTATTAACACTAACAATTTTGCTAAGTTAAATTTAGCACTAACAATTTAGTACTCACTAACTATTAACACTAACTAGCTATTAGCACTAACAAATTTAGTACTCACAAATTTAGCACTAACAAATTTAGTACTCACTAACTATTAACACTAACAAATTTGGTAAGTTAAATTTTTTTCATCTAACAAATGGCGACGGCAGTACGTGCGCGCGCGCGCGGCAATGGCGCCGATCGAGTAGGCCGGGAGGAAGGAGGCGAGTAGGGCCGGGGAGGAACGAGGCGAGCAGGGGAGGAACCAGGGGGCGAGCAGGGGAGGAACGAGGCGACGTACCTGCGCGGCAATGGCGCGACGGCGCGGGGGCGCGGCGGAGGGCAGGGGGAGCGCGTCCGGGAGGGGCCGGAGTAGGGCGCGACGGCGCGGAGGCGCGGCCGCCGGAGCAGGAGGGCGCAACGGCGGGGGGCGTGGCGTCCGCGGGAGCGCGACGCGCCGGGGCAGGGCTTCGCCGGAGCAGTTCTTCGAGGAAGACGACGCGCGCGATTTGTGGAGGCAGTGGGGAAAAGAAGAGAAGAGGCCGGGCGCGTTTAAATACAAAATACCTTTAGCACCGGTTGCAGATAGCAACCGGTACTAAAGACCCCCCTTTAGTACCGGTTGCAATCTGCAACCGGTGCTAAAGGCCTTTTTTTCGGCCTCTTAATTTCCCGCGGGAGAGAACCCTTTAGCACCGGTTGCTCTTTACAACCGGTGCTAAAGGTTTTTTTGGAATTTCTGTTTTCCTTATTTATTTTTCTGTTTTCTTTATTCTATTGATTTAATTGTCCAAATTTGACAAACTTTATATCAAATTTAAGCCCTGGACATGTAGAATCTTTTCGTACTGGTTATTTTCAAATTTGACTATGTTGAATGTATTCAAATTTCAAATGGATGATTTGAGTAAATTTGACAAAGATTAAATCCATATCATCAAAAAAATTCTTCTGCCACCTTCTCACTGAATTCTTCTCACTGAGGTTAGTAAATATGAATTTTTCCCGCCACCGTCTTATGCCAAATTTCTTGGGTTGTTCAAAATTGAAACAAAATGCATGTTTGAAATAATTTGAATTTCTAAAAATGCTTTAATATGAATTCTTCTCACTGAGGTTGGTAAGAACCCCGCCCTTTCTTCCCGCCCTTTTTTCAAACAGAATTTATCGATTCAATGTGGGATGTTTCGTATCAACTATAATATGCCTCGTACATAGATAATAATATGTCTCATACAGACGAACATAAATATGAATATGTCTCACATACAAATAGATATGGTTTTTCTAAGCCCGCCTTTAGTCCCGGTTGGTAACACCAACCGGGACTAAAGAATCACACGGATCGTGTGTTTCTTTCAAACGCTCGTGAGCCGTTGGATGAGGGGTGTGTTTTTTTGAGGGCTTCTGAGCCGTTGGATCAGGGTGTGTTTCTTTTGAGTGCTTGTGAGCTGTAGTATGCCCAATCAGGAAGAAGCACACGGATCGTGTGCTTCCTTCCAGCGCTTGTGAGCCGTAGGATCAGCGGTGTGTTTCTTTCGAGCGCTTCTGAGCCGTCGGATCAGCACTATCAAGACCACTTCGTAAGCCATGCGACCCTATATATAGCCCACCTCCTCAGACAGGTTACTCACTCACACAAAACATTCCAGCGTCACTCGGAGAGGCATCTTTGGGCAACCAGCGGCAAGACGTCTCTGATGACCTGCGACCGTTCCAAACGGTTGCAGATCATCAGAGACGTCTTGCCGGACGGTTGTAGAACATCAGAGACGTCTTGCCGAACGGCACACAACTAGAGTCTACCTTTGCCACCGAATCCAATGGTTGGATTTAGCCTACCTGATGGCATGTTCCCTGGCATTATTGTGTTCGTCCTTGTTCACGGCCAGCCATTGGAGCCACCTCCCGTAGGACGGTGAATAAGGACAACACAACGACGCTGTTGGAAACACAAGCCCTCAGGTAGGTTGAATCCAACCACTGGATTAGGGTGACACAATGATGATTTGCAGTATACAAAGCATTCGGATTCCCGTCATGCAGCCCTACGGTGCATTTGATATGCAGTCACTCACGAGACACCGTAGGGCTGTATGACGGGGAAACCGTGTTTTGGTCAGTTTTGCTTATATATAAGGAGGCTCACACCGCCCTCCGTCCCCTCCCCAGGGTGCTGCCAGCGGTGTATAACAGTAGATGTATGGTTAAATAAAAATGGACCCGAGCAATGTATTAATTATGGTTTTCACCACATAAAGGTTTAATACATTATTACACATCACCAACAACATCCCTATCTAGTGTTCACTTTTTTCTTCGTGTGTGTCCCTTTCTTCTTATTGCGCCGTAGCCATGGACAATCTTCATCATTTAACACGATGCTTGGGTCAGTTTTCACTTTGAAGGGCGGAATTTCATGAAACTTATTGTAATCTTCTGACATGTCTGTCTTGTCCTCCACTCCCACGATGTTTCTTTTCCCTGAAAGAACTATGTGGCGCTTTGGCTCATCGTATGATGTACCGCTTGCTTATCTTTTCTTTTTTTCGGTCTGGAAGACATGTCCTTCACATAGAAAACCTGAGCCACATCATTGGCTAGGACGAATGGCTCGGTGTGGTACCCAAGATTTTGAGATCCACTGTAGTCATTCCGTACCGCCGGTCTATCTCTACCCCGCTGACAGGTTGACCCATTTGCACTGAAACAAAGGGATCTTAAAAGAAGGTCCATAGTCAAGTTCCCATATCTGCTGTATGCAACCATAATATGTGTCCTTTGTCCCATCGTCGTTTGTTGCATCAAAGCGGACACCACTGTTTTGGTTAGTGCTCTTTTTGTCTTGGGTTTCCGTGTAAAATGTATTCCCATTTATCTCGTACCCTTGGAAAGTCAATATAGTCGAAGATGGTGACTTGGCCAACAAGTATAGCTCTCTCCAACAGTGTGTTATTAATGAGATGTGTACGCAACCAACTGCCGAAAGTTCCACGTGTTTCCTTTAATCCAGAAGTTAGTCTCCTCCGGGTATTCGGAGCGTAAAATATCCATGTGTTTCACGATATACGGAGCCACCAATCTGGAATTTTGTAGAACTGTGTAGTGTGCTTGAGTGAAAGAATGCCCGTCCATACATGTTGTTGCTTTCTTTCCTAGCGTGCCTTTTCCACGCAGTCTCCCCTCATGGCGCGATTGAGGAACACCGATCGGCTTAAGATCAGGAATAAAGTCAACACAAAACTCAATGACCTCCTCTGTTCCATAGCCCTTGGACATGCTTCCTTCTGGCCTAGCACGGTTATGAACGTATTTCTTTAAGACTCCCATGAACCTCTCAAAGGGGAACATGTTGTGTAGAAATACAGGACCGAGAATGGAAATCTCTTCGACGAGGTGAACTATGAGGTGCGTCATAATATTGAAGAAGGACGGTGGAAACACCAACTCGAAGCTGACAAGACATTGGACCACACCCTCTGTAAACTTGGTAGAGTTGCTGGATCGATTACCTTCTGAGAAATTGCATTCAGGAATGCACATAGCTTCACAATGGGTACTCGAACGTTTTCCGGTAGAAGCCCCCTCAATGCAACCGGAAGTAATTGTGTCATAATCACGTGGCAGTCATGAGACTTCAGGTTTTGGAACTTTTTCTCTGCCATGTTTATTATTCCCTTTATATTCGACGAGTAGCCAGACGGGACCTTGATACTGCTCAGGACTTGAAAAAAGATCTCCTTCTCTTCTTTGGTAAGAGCGTAGCTGGCAGTACCTTGGTACTTCTCTGGATTCAGGTTGTCTCGTTCGTGCGTACTTTGCTGGTCCTGCCGTGCATCCGATGTATCTTTCTTCTTCCCATACACGCCTAAGAATTTAGCAGGTTCACGCAAAGATTTTTCGTCACGTGCATCACGTCGATTGCAGAGCGAACCTCTAGGATTTTCCAATAGGGTAAATCCCAAAATATAGATTCTTCCACAAGGGTACGTGTTCAGCGTCTTTCGGAACATTTAGACTGCCAGGACCCTTTCCAAATATTACTTCCAAATCCTTGACCATGCCATATATAACATCACCATCAGGGCGTGTAGGCTTCGTTCGGTTATCTGCCTCACCTTTGAAATGCTTGCCTGCTTTTTACGGATGCCTGTTTGGAAGAAATCGACGATGACCAAGGTACACATTCTTGTTACCTAAATATATACTGTCAGTCTTATCTAAACAGTGCGTGCATGCATTGTATCCCTTGTTTGACTGTCCTGAAATGTTACTAAGAGCAGGCCAATCATTGATGGTTACAAACAGCAACGCTCGTAGGCCAAATTCCTCCTGTTTGTACTCATCCCACACACGTACGCCTTCGTCAGACCACAACTGTAAAAGTTCGTCAACTAATGGCCTCAGATACACATCAATGTCGTTGCCGGGTTGCTCGGGCCTTGGATAAGCACTGGCATCATAATATACTTTTGCTTCATGCACAACCAAGGAGGAAGGTTATAGATACATAGAGTCACGGGCCAGGTGCTATGACTGCTGCTCTGCTCCCCAAACGGATTCAAGCCATCTGTACTTAGACCAAACCTTAAGTTCCTTGCGTCAGCTGCAAAATCCAAACACTGTCGATGTTTCTCCACTGAGACCCATCTGCGGGGTGTCTCAGCATCTCGTCTTCCTTACGGTCTTCTTTGTGCCATCGCAACAACTTGGCATGCTCTTTGTTTCGGAACAAACGTTTCAACCGTGGTATTATAGGAGCATACCACATCACCTTCGCGGGAACCCTCTTCCTGGGGCTCGGCTCGCCCTCAACATCACCTGGGTCATCTCGCCCGATCTTATACCGCAATGCACCGCATATCGGGCATGCATTCAAATTCTCGTACTTCTCACCGCGGTAGAGGATGCAGTCATTGATGCATGCATGTATCTTCTCCACCTCTAATCCTAGAGGGCAGACAATCTTCTTTGCTTCGTATGTATTGTGCGGCAATTCATTATTCCTTGGAAGACTCTTCTTAAATATTTGTAGCAACTCCTGAAATGCCTTGTCAGATATTCCATTCTTTGCCTTCCACTGCAGCAATTCCAGGGTGGTACCCAGCTTTTTCTGGCCATCTTCACAATTTGGGTACAACAATTTTTTGTGATCCTCTAACATGCGCTCCAACTTCGACCACTCGTTTTCACTTCCGCACTTCATCTGTTCATCAAGAATGACCCGACGAAGATCATCATCATCGGACTGATCAACAATGACCTCGAGCTCAACTTCGTCTTCCCCCATTGTAGTATCACCGTGTTCAGAGAACACAGGATAGTTGTCATCATCCTCTTCTTCAGGGTCTTCCATTATAACCCCTCTTTCTCCATGCTTGGTCCAACAAAAATAATTGGGCATGAAGCCTTGTCGCAACAAGTGGGAGTGTATGGTTCTTACGCTCGGGTAATTCCTCGTATTCCGACATTCATCACATGGACAAATCATAAAACCATTCTTCAGCTTGTTTAACTTAACCACATCGAGAAAACGATGCATGCCATCAATGAACTCGGGACAGCGTCGATCACCGTACATCCATTCTCGGCTCATCTGCATTACATAAATACATCAAAAACCATTACACCAGCTAAATAATGAATAGAGATACGTGACCAAATTAATTAATACAAGTTCATCACATTAAAACCAAAGTAGAGTAGTGCCCAAATGTAATACATAGTTCTCACGAAACATACATCAACGAAACTAACATACAACTATCTAAAGAATTTAAATCCAACAACAAATGCGATCAGAATCGCAACCAAGGTAACTATTGAACCAACAGCATAATGATACCAAGCCTCTTGACTAATGGCATATTTTCTAATCTTTTTAAGCTTGACGCGCATTGCATCCATCTTCCTCTCGTAGCAGCGACGACGTCGGCAAGCTCGACCCCGTGAGCATCAACGATGTCGGCAATCTTCAAGTCCAATACCATCTTCTCTTCCAGGCATTGGAGACGAAGATCTTCACTTATCTTCAATTTTGCTTTAAATCGTTGTTTTCTTTTTTAAAAACTCGACAATAGGGTCGGCTGGAATTTCCGGTTCAACTACCTCCTAAATAAAATATATCTATGTCAAGTTGGTCGGCATGATTGTTATAAACACGAAACAAAAAATAGTTATAAAAATATACCACATCGGAATCATAGACCGGACGAGGGCCGACGGGGACGGATATCAAAACCATGACACTATACATATAAAAAAACATAAGAAAATTATACAAGAAATAATTATGCATTTAAATCATATAACTAACATTTTTTAAAATAAAAGATAAAAAAGAGGCTCACCGAGGTGGTGTCGGTGACGGAGCGGCGCGGGCGATCGACGGCGGTCAGGAAGGGGACGGGACGACACTATAAAAACCACAAATTATACTTTAATTTGAGCTCAAAATGCATATAAAACAAATGAAATCCCTAACTTAGGAATTTCATCAAACACCTTGCAAGCACCACCAAAATCAAACTTGCTAAACTTGCACGAAAATGAGCTAAACTTGAAATGCCGGAAGAGAAGATGAAGTTGCTAACCCTTATATATGTAGGTGCCAACAATCTTGGAAGTTGTTGGAGAAAATGGTGGTCAATTTGAGCTTGGGAGAGCAAAGAGAGAGGAAAAATGGAGTGAGTTGAGCTAAAAAATTTCAGCTCGGGTGGAAGAAGGTTATAGTGGCCGGGACCTTTAGTACCGGTTTTTTATAGCAACCGGTACTAAAGGTCTAGGCGTGGGGCCACAGACCGCGGCCGCATGTGCCGGCGGGGGCTCCACCCCTTTAGTACCGGTTTTTAATAGAAACCGGTACGAAAGGTCTGTCTTTAGTACGGTTTCTATGAAAAACCGGTACTAAAGGTCCTCGCCGCGGTGCCGCGAACGCAACCGGTGCTAATGCGCTCCTTTAGTACCGGTTTTAGTACAACCGGTACTAAATGTGGCGCACCAAAGCCTCCTTTTCTACTAGTGAGTGGGCAAGGTAATATAAAAACTTGTCTTAGTTTTAAATTGGGGCTTATTTTCTTTGTTGATATATTCATAGGGATAGGAAAATTGCATAGGATAGCAATTTGTCTTTGACTGTAGTGAAAGAATTATATATATTGGCCGAAAATGAAAGTTGCATATTGTCCATATCGTCGTGGGAGAAAACATGTCTTTTGATTCATATAGGAGAAAGTTGCATGCATATTATACTTGATCTAAAATTATACTTGTTATGATTCTTAGTATATACTTGTTATGATTAATTCTTATTATACTTGTTAAAAATGTACTTGTGCCGAAATATACTTGTTATGATTCTTGTTCTAAATTATAATTGTTATATATGATTCTTATTATACTTGTTGTTATGATTAATTCTTATTATACTTGATCTAAAATTATACTTGTTATTATTCTTATTATACTTGTTGTTCTAAATTATACTTTGTTGCAGCAGTAGTATTTAACATGTGTTCCATTTTGTTGTTGCAGTAGTGACAAGCAATGTTCAATACTCATGGATTTTCTTCGCAGCGGCATACACTTTGCTAGCGTTGATATAACGAATGACAAGATCAACATGAGACGCACCTGGGGTCTTGAGATACCATCTGCCTGCCACATTGATCTCCAGCGCATTTTCAAGCTTGAGAATGACAAGACTGGAATGGCTGATATGGCAGTCGCCGTAATCGAGGAGGACGACTACGCTGAGATGAAGACAGGATTCCCCAAGAAGCAGCACGATCATTGGGAGAAGACCCCACTTGACGCTTGCAACATTGCGTATGCAGCAAGAGATGCGTACGTTGCATACGAGGTGTACCGCAGATTAGAATCGTCAACTATGGGCAGCGTCACCTCGTACCGCCACCAGTGCCCCATGGGTCTCCTGTTTGGGGGTATTCTGATCCGGAGGACGATTAATTAGTACTAGTGTTTGCAATGGCAAACAATTTATCTCTAATATTATGTAGTGCTCGAGGGTCTCCTCATCTAGAACAGAGTAGTGTTTGTAGTTTCATATATATGGGTATCTTCAGTACTTTCTGTAATGGTTATCTGAACTATTATTTCTATTAATTATGTCCCTGTTTAAGTATGATATATGTGCAAGGCATTGTGATGCCAAAAGTTTATTATTATTTAATTCAATATTATTTGAATGCAAGATTAGTATTACTTATTTATTTTTGTTTACTCATATAATTGTTCGGATTTACAAAATAAAGACATATTATTTGTCATATTTCGAGTTACAAATTTATAGATATAAATTATTCAAATTAAATGCAGAAGACAGAATTTCGTAGGGGACCTCTAGTACCGGTCTGTGATACGAGCCGGTACTAGAGGTTCCTGTCAGGGCAGCAGCAGCACTGGGCCCGCGCGAGCACCTCTAGTACCGGCTCGTAGCACGACCGGGTACTAGAAGTGTAGATCTAGTACCGGGTCGTAGCACGACCGGTACTAATGTTCCCACTATATCTTCTTCCACCACCCCGAGAGCATCTCCATTTTGCAGCTCGAGTTCATCACCATTTTCTCCATTGTTTCTCTCTCCCGAGCTCGAGTTCATCTCCATTTTCCTCCACGATTTGTCAAGATTAACGGCACCCATCTTTTCAAGGGTTAGCAACTTGATCCTTTCATCTGGCGTCCTCATTTTAGCTCATTTCCATACTTCTTAGCTCATTTCATTTTTTAGGTGCTAGCTAGGTGTTTGATGAAATGCCTAAGTTAGGGAGTTCATTTTTTTTATATGCAATTTGAGCTAAAATTAAATTATGATTTGTGTGTTCTAGTGCCGTGCTCACCGCCGTTGATCGCCCGCGTTGTCCCGTCACCGGCACCACCTCGGTAAGCCTCTTTTTTAAAACTTTTATTTCAAAACATTAATGCATAATTATTATTTGTATAATTTTATTAGTGGTATAATTGTTTGTTATATATATAGTGCCATGGTTTTGACACTGACCACACCGCTCTCGTCCGCTCTATTATTCGGATGTGGTATGATTGTTTGTGATAACTATATATTTGTTTCGTTTCGTGTTTATGACAATCATGCCGACCAACTTGACATAGATATATTTTTTATCTAGGAGGTAGTTGAACCGGAAATTCCAACCGACCCTATTGTCGAGTTTTTTATAAAAGAAAACAATGATTTGAAAGCAAAATTGAAAAGAAGTGAAGATCTTCGTCTCCAATGCCTAGAAGAGAAGATGAAATTGGAGTTCAAGCTTGCCGACATCGTCGCTGAACACGAGTTGAAGCTTGCCGACATCGTCGCTGAACAGGAGTTCAAGCTTGCCGACGTCGTCGATGCTCACGAGATCAAGATGGATGCAATGCGCTTCAAGATTAAAAATATTAGAAATTATGCCATTAGTCAAGAGGCTTGGTGTCATTATGCTGTTGGTTCAATAATTACCTTAGTTGCGATTTTGATCGCATTTGTTGTTGGAATTAAATTTTTTGGATAGTTGTATGTTGGTTTAAATGTATGTTTTATGAGAACTATGTATTACATTTGGTCACTACTCTACTTTGGTTTTAATGTGATGAACTTGTATCAATGAATATGGTCAGTTATGTATTATGTCCGTTTACCGTAATGGGTTTTAGCATCGTGATTGCGTTTGACATACTTATATAATGCAGATGAGCCATCCATGGATGTACGCTGACCGACGCTCTAGAGAGTACATGCAGGGCGTGCAATCTTTTCTCAAAGTGGCTGAGGCAAACAAGCGGGAAGGTTTTATGTTATGTCCATGCCGTAACTGTCGGAATGAGAAGGATTACCCTCGGTCACAAGACCTTCACATCCACCTGATAGAGCATGGTTTCATGCCCGGCTATAATTGTTGGACCAAGCACGGAGAAAGAGGGGTTATGATGGAAGACAACGAAGAAGAACAGAACGATGACAACTAATGTGCCCTGAATACAGTGGTAATGCAAGGGGGAAGCTGAAGATGAAGAGGTACCAGATGAGCCCATCATAGATGATGATTTACGGCGGGTCATCGTTGATGCACAGACGAAGCAGAAAGTGCACCGAGAAGTTGAAGTTGGACAGAAGCAGAAAGGATCACAAAAAAAAGTTGTACCCAACTTGCGAAGATGGGAACACAAAGCTCGGTACCACACTGGAATTACTGCAATGGAAGGCAGAGAATGGTTTATCTGACAAGGGATTTGGGAATTTACTGAAAATAATGAAGCAAAAGCTTCCAAAGGATAACGAATTGCCTGAAGTACGTACGAAGCAAAGAAGGTTATCTGCCCTCTAGGATTAGATGTGCAGAAGATACATGCATGCATTAATGACTGCATCCTCTACCGCGGTGAGTACGAGAATATGAATGAATGCCCGGTATGCGGTGCATTGCGATATAAGATCAGACGAGATGACCCTGGTGATGTTGAGGGCCAGCCCCCCAGGAAGAGGGTTCCTGCCAAGGTGATGTGGTACGCTCCTATAATACCACGGTTGAAACGTTTGTTCAGAAACAAAGAGCATGCCAAGTTGTTGCGATGGCACAAAGAAGACCGCAAGAACGACGAGATGTCGAGACACCGGCTGATGGGTCGCAGTGGAGAAAAATCGATAGAGAGTTTAAGGAATTTGCACGTGACGCAAGGAACTTAAGGTTTGGTCTAAGTACGGATGGCTTTAATCCTTTTGGGGAGCAGAGCAGCAGTCATAGCACCTGGCCTGTGACTCTATGTATTTATAACCTTCCTCCTTGGTTGTGCATGAAGCGGAAGTTCATTATGATGCCAGTGCTCATCCAAGGCCCGAAGCAACCCGGCAACGACATTGATGTGTATCTGAGGCCATTAGTTGAAGAACTTTTACAGTTGTGGCGTGATGAAGGGGTACGTGTGTGGGATGAGTACAAACAGGAGTCATTTGACCTACGAGCGTTGTTATTTGTGACCATCAATGATTGGCCTGCTCTTAGTAACATTTCAGGACAGTCAAACAAGGGATACAATGCATGCACACACTGTTTAGATAAGACTGAAAGTATACATTTGGGAAAAAGAATGTGTACCTGGGGCATCGTCGATTTCTTCCGAACAGTCATGCCGTAAGAAAGCCCGGCAAGCATTTCAACGGTGAGGCAGATCGCCGGAAGAAGCTAAGCTCCCTGATGGTGATGTTATATATGACATGGTCAAGGATTTAGAAGTAATCTTTGGAAAGGGTCCTGGCAGTCTATCTGTTCCGAATGACGCTGACAACCATGTACCCATATGGAAGAAGTGCTCTATATTCTGGGAGCTACCCTACTGGAAACTCCTACAGGTCCGCTCTGCAATCGACGTGATGCACGTGACGAAGAATCTTTGCGTGAACCTGCTAGGCTTCTTGGGCGTGTATGGGAAGACAAAAGATACGCCGGAAGCACGACAAGACCAGCAACGTATGAAAGACCCAGACAACCTGCATCCAATGAAGACGGATAAAGGACGTCTAAGTCCTGCTAGCTACGCTCTTACCAAAGAAGAGAAGGAGATATTTTTCGAAGTAGTTTGAAGGTCCCGTCTGGATTCTCATCGAATATAAAGGGAATAATAAATATGGCAGAGAAAAAGTTCCAGAACCTAAAGTCTCATGACTGCCACGTGCTTATGACTCAATTGCTTCCGGTTGCATTGCGGGGGCTTCTACCGGAAAATGTTCGACTACCCATTGTTAAGCTATGTGCGTTCCTGAATGCAATTTCGCAGAAGGTAATCGATCTAGCCATTCTACCAACGCTACAGAAGGATGTGGTTCAATGTCTCGTTAGTTTTGAGTTGGTGTTCCCACCATCCTTCTTCAATATTATGACACATCTCCTAGTACACCTGGTCGACGAGATTGCCATTCTGGGTCCTGTATTTCTACACAATATGTTCCCCTTTGAGAGGTTCATGGGAGTCTTGAAGAAGTATGTTCATAACCGTGCTAGGCCAGAAGGAAGCATCTCCAAAGGCTATGGAACAGAGGAGGTCATTGAGTTTTGTGTTGACTTTATTCCTGGCATTAAGCCGATTGGTCTTCCTGAATCGCGACATGAGGGGAGACTGAGTGGAAAAGGCACTCTAGGAAGGAAATCAATAATATGTAGGGACGGACATTCTTTCACACAAGCACACTACACAGTTCTACATAATTCCAGTTTGGTGGCTCGTATATCCAGATGCACAAGAATATTGTACGCTCCGAGAACCCGGGGATGGATGACTCCTTAACTACAAAGGAACACATGGAGAATTTTGGCGGTTGGTTGCACACACATCTCAACAATGACGACACTATCTCAGATGAGCTCTACTTGTTGTCTAGGGGACCATCTTCGACTATTTCGACTTTCCAAGGGTACGAGATAAATGCGAATACATTTTACACGATCGCACAAGATCAAAAGAGCACCAACCAAAACAGTGGTGTCCGCTTTGATGATTCAACAGACAACAGTGGGCAAAAGGTCACATATTATGGTAACATAGAGCAGATATGGGAACTTGACTATGGACCTTCTTTTAAGGTCCCTTTGTTCTGGTGCAAATGGTTCAACCTGCAAGGCGGCGGGGTAAAGGTAGACCCATTGTACGGAATGACTACAGTGGATCTCAAGAATCTTGCGTACGGCACCGAACCATTCGTTCTAGCCAATGATGTGGCTCAGGTTTTCTATGTGAAGGACATGTCTACCAAACCGAAAAAAAGAAAAGATAAGCAAGCGAATACATCAGCCGATGAGCCAAAGCGCCACATAGTTCTTTCAGGGAAAAGAAACATCGTGGGAGTGGAGGACAAGACAGACATGTCAGAAGATTACAACAAGTTTCATGAAATTCCGCCCTTCAAAGTGAACATTGACCCAAGCATCAAGTTAAATGATGAAGATTGTCCATGGTTACGGCGCAATCAGAAGAAAGGGACACACACGAAGAAAACGTGAAGACTAGATAGGGATGTTGTTGGTGATGTGTAATAATGTATTCAACTTTTATGTAACTGTGTTCTAAAAAATTAGAAGAGAACTGTAAACTCAGAAGTATCACGCATACATCTTTATTTAATCCAGTTACATAGCCCGGGTCCATTTTTATTTAACCCTAATACATCACGAATAATATCACTAACTTTTGCCGGGTCCTAAGCCACGGGGTGCTGAGCGGCCGGCGCTGCTCACCCAAAGAGCAGGAACCATCATAGGGGCAATACTCACGTGAGAAGGATCCCTATGAAGAACCATCCATCCACTGTTATTCACCGCTGGCGTATCCAACTTAAACACATAGCGATTGACGTGCTCGTCCTCCTTCCTGATACGGCGACGTACCACCTCCTCGGGGGCCGGCTCCCTCTGGAACGAGAGCGGCCCACGCGACTTCCACCAAACAAGATCCGGGTCGACGATGTCACCCGGATTCCTCACCAAGCGACGCGTCCCGGATTCCTCCCAGTGCCAGCCCGGCGGAGCCCAGTCCCGGACATCGCCCCTCGCATCCAACAGGCCGGACATTGTCGCCGAGATCTGAAAAAATGAGTGGGAAATTTGATCAAACACCTAGGTAGGGGAGGGAGAGGGCAGCACCCTGGGGAGGGGACGGAGGGCGGTGTGGAGCCTCCTTATATATAAGCAAAACTGACCAAAACACACGGTTTCCCCGTCATACAGCCCTACGGTGCCTCGTGAGTGACTGCATATCAAATGCACCGTAGGGCTGTATGATGGGAATCCGAATGCTTTGTATACTGCAAATCATCAGAGATCCTTGCCGCTGCTTGGATCCGACCGAGGGGAGGGTTCACCTTCAGCCTCCGCTCTAGGAACTCATGCCTCTCTGAAATCTTGCTCTCTGCTACCCGTGACTACAATGAGTCACTGAGTGCTGGACATGTCCGGGAGGGGGCCTATATATAGGGTCATGTGGCTCACGAAGTGGTTCTGATAGTGCTGATCCAACAGCTCACAATCCCTCAAAGAAACACACCCTGATCCAACGTCTCACAAGCGCTTGAAAGAAACACACGATCCGTGTGTGCTTCTTTAGTCCCGGTTGGTAACACCAACCGGGACTAAAGGCGGGCTTTGCAGTCACCACTCGTGTCCTCCCCCTGCGCTGCCCTAGCCACGTGTCCTCCCCTAGCGCTGCCTTGGGCACGTGTCCTCCCCCAGCGCTGCCTGGAGGTCTTTATATATTGTCGCTGACGGGGTGGATCGTCTCCACGAGATGGATCCGCCACGCCCGCCGCAGCGCCTTCTGGACGAGGTCGAGCATGCTCGGCAGAGCGCGCTTGGGCGCTACCGCGGGAACCTATCCCGCCGTATGCCCACGAGGCCTCCTGCTCCGGTGCCGGAGGAGGTGCGGAGGACGTGGGGATCCGCGGCCGCATACGGCGACTTGGCCGGCGCACCTCCACCAGCCGCCGCCGCACCTCCCGACGAGGAGGGCGACGACGACGACTTCGACTGGAGCGACCATGGGGAAGAGGGCGGCGGGCCGCAGATGCAGGAGGCCATTGAAGCCTCCTCGCAGTCCGTCGGCGATGACCGTGTGCAGCGAGCCAGGACTTCCTGCCAGCTCAAGGCGAAGGAGGCTTCCGAGCTGGCTTGGACGCTGAAAGACTCATCCTCCATGGATCTTGCCCTACGCCGCAAACGTGCGCGCGAAAACCAGAAACGTGCCGCGAACGGGGCTGGCTCCTCCCGCCGTTCCCCCTAAGCCTCCGATCCAGCATGTCCGTTTATGTAGTAATGTAATTGTTAGTGATGTGTAATAATGTATCCTTTTATGTAACTGGGTGGGATGTTGTTAAGCATGTTTTTAAAATAAAGAGATGATTATTACAAATTCAAACAATATTAGTTAATGCATTTTAATTGATTATTACACTTTTCATGTTGAAGTTTTTGTCAGATTCAAAAGTATGTAGAAATTATTCAAATTCAAACTATATTAGTTAATGCATTTTTAATTCAAATTCAAATTTAATAAATTCAAACAATATTAGTTAACGCATTTTTAATTGATTATTATACTTTTCATGTTGAAGTTTTTGTCAGATTCAAAAGTATGTAGAAATTATTCAAATTCAAACTATATTAGTTAATCATTTTTAATTCAAATTCAAATTTAATAGTTTGAATAGTTTGAACAGAAAATGGTTTTGAATTACTTATTCAAATTCAAACACTTTTCATGTTGAACTTTTTGTCAGATTCAAAAGTATGTAGAAATTATACAAATTCATATGGAAATACATTTCAAACATTTGGCGCAAAAATTTGAAAGTTTGGTGCGGTAGAGCCAAAAAAAGGACCTCTAGTACCGGGTGGTGGCTCCACCCGGTACTAGAGGTCTATTTGTGCGCGCAGGTGGGCGGCGTGGGCGAAAACCCTCTAGTACCGGGTGGTGCCACGGCCCGGTACTAGAGGTCACCCTCTAGTACCGGGCGGTGGCACCACCCGGTACTAGAGGCCCTGGCCTATAAATGCTAGTCTTCCACCCCGGGCCGAGACACGACCCGGGAGAACTTCTATTTTCCTCGCGAAGCGCTGCCAAATTTTGCCCTCGCCGCCGCCGCCGTCTCGCGCCCTCCTCCTCCGCCGCCGGCCCACGCCCTCCTCACTGCCGGCGCCCTCCTCCACGGCCGGCCCACGCCCTCCTCCGCGGCCACACCTCGACTCATTCCTCTGTCTCTTTCTCTCTCCTCCGCGCCCAAACCCTAGCTCGTCGGGCCGCCGCCGTTCGCCGTGGTCGCCGAGCCTTCCTTCGAGCTCGTGGTGAGCCTGCCCACCTCCCTGTGCAGCTAACTTGCTCGAATTCGTCGAATCCGTGCTCGAAACCCTAGCTCGTAGGGCCGCCGCCGTTCGCCGTCGATTTCGACAACGCCGTGCGTCGCCGAGCCTTCCTTCGAGCTCGTGGTGAGCCTGCGCACCTCCCTTTGCAGCTAATTTCTCGAATTCATCGAATCCGTGATCAAATTTGAGATGAACTTAGTTGCTGACGTCATGCTGACGTCAGCCTACCAATCAGAATTTTCCTAGAGATTTTCCCTGGAGATGAAATTAAAAAATGAAATCCCTACTTAATAAATTTGATCACTATTTTTCTTATCATGAATACTTGGATTAATTTTGTGTTACAAATTTATGTTGTTGTGTAGTTCAGGTACTTTTTTTGTGTTGTTTTTGTAGTGTAGGAAATTTAGTGTTAGAAATTTAGTGTTAAAATTTAGTGTTAGGAAATTTAGTGTTAGAAATTTATTAGAAATGTTATTAGAAAAATTTGCTAAGTCAATTTGGAATGATCGTCTTATAAAAATTTAGTGTTAGGTGATTTTGCTGTTTTTTATGAGTCGAAAGAAATAATGTTATCTTCTTGGCTATTCTTAATACAAGCCGATGATTAGAATAGTCCAATGGATGACTTTTGTATTTGCTAAGTGTAAATTTAAATTTGCTAAGTGTAGATTTAAATTTGCTATGTATTAGTGATACTTTTTGCAAATTTCTTTTGTTTAACTTTTGTATTCTCCTAATTAATGCTAACATTGTTTTATATTTCTTTTGTATTAGTTAAGCCCAATGGATGACTTCAACAGCAGACACCTTGAAAGCAGACTCCATGAAAATGAGGTGTTCAACATTTTACGTGAACCCGTGGGGGGAGCAGAAGCCGGTGGAACAGAAGATGGCTCCGAATTTTTGAACGACTCCGGTCCGGGAATGGAGGAGGAACAAAGAGACGAAGCGCAAACGAGCATCGAGTGCAATGACAACTCGCTAATTTGTGCACCTCCGCAGTCTGGCGAGGTATATTAAGCCTCTGTTGATCAGATGGAATAATTGATTACTATATGTATGTATTAACACATATTTTTTTAATTTTTAGACCTCCGCATCGGCCCAATCTGCAACTAAACGAGGCCATGCCAAAGGGTTGGCCGCAGATGCGCATCTCATAATTGAGGCCGTCGCTGCCGATGGCAAACCTACGGAGCCCAAGGCGAACGCATCTAAGTTTGTGCATCAATGCGGAGTTGTTGTTAGGGACAATGTTCCGATCAGCATTCAGGAATGGAATGAGCCAAAAAACTTAGAGGGCGCCATGAAACCTAGTTGGGTCAGCGACAGAAGTAAAGATGTGCTTTGGACCAAGCTCATAGCAAGGTTCACCCTACCGGTGTTCGATACTACCGAAAGGACACAAGCCATGACCAAAAAAGTCAAGCATTGGGCTCTGAAGAAGATGGCTGAACAGTTCAACAATTACAAGAACAGATTATACCGTGAATGGCAATCGAAACAGAAAGCTCCAGATTTCACTGGGACACTAGAGAGGCAGCGGCCTCACTGGAAGGCATTTCTGGAATACAAGGGATCAAAAAAGCTAAGGAAGATCGAAAAAGCTAAGGAAAGATCGAAAAAGAATAAGGAAAATGCAGCGAAAAAGAAATATCACCATAGATGGGGGCAGGTGGCTACATTAGTGCCGAGCCTAAGTGGGGTAAGATTGAGGCTGAGCTGCGCAATAAAGGGATCACTCCAATTACAGATGGATGGCCCCGTAGATGCAGAAATTGGATTCTTGGGCATGGGGCGGAGTATGACATGGAAACAGGGGATCTAATAGTTGATCAACAGAAAGAATTTCCTATACCCCGGCAGCAAATTCTTGATGCAATCACCGATGCTAAAGCGGGAAGGTTTATTCCCGACCGAGAGTACGACGAGCTGACAAAGGTTTGTTATAAATATATATTTGTTTCGTTTCTTGTTTATGACAATCATGCCGACCAACTGACATAGATATATTTTTATCTAGGCCCTCGGTAATAAAGAAAAAGGAGGACGAGTACGAGGCTTCGGAGCTGATGTGACGTGGGATCAAGGGTTTCCCGCGGACCATGAATCTTATAGAAGCCGAGCAAGAGCAAAGAAGAGGAAGGAGCAGGAGAATTCAGACCGGTTTAGCAAACTAGAAAGTATGTTGAGCACCTTCATCAGCAAGTAGATGAAATGCGCGAGCATGGGGCAACTCGTCAGCTGCAGGAAGGTGCTCCAACAGGTGGTCCATCTCAACTGAGAAGCAGCGTGGCTTCCACGGGGGTTGGTGCTGATGAGCCATCGAACAAGGAAACCTGCCCCGTGGATTATATCACTGAGAAGACAACTTGTGAGCTACATGGGGCCATGAGCAACATATCAGTGAAGGCGGCGGAGGGCTATGCTTTACCTTGTGAATCTACAGCACTGTATTTGGGCAATGAGATTCCAGATGGCTTTGCTCGTGTCGGCGTGGATCAAGTTCACCCCGGATTTGAATCACTCGAACTTAAAATCCCTGGAGGTGATGATGAGAGGACACTGGGAGATGTCCAGCGTGGACTCATTCTATGGCCCAAGAAATACATCGTGATTCCAGGTTGGACGGCGCCAAGGCCACCATCGCCTCCAAGTCCACATGATGACGACTTGGACGACCACCACAACACGAGTCCATCTCGATCTTCGCCGCCGCCTCATCAGACTCCTCAGCCGTCTCCTCCGCCGCTGCCTCAGCAGACACCTCAGCCGTCTCCTCCGCGGTCTCCGCCCACTAGGAGCAACCAGTCGACGAAGACCGTCGTTTCGACACTAATGGGTTTCCGTCGCGACCGATCGCCGGTACCCCGACAAGAGCCCCTCCCAAAAGTACCGAAGGTTCCTCCCCCGAGACCTTGGGAAAGGACTGTAGAGGAAAACGCGGCGGCCGCGGCAGCCGACTTAAAAGACAGATGGCACCGAAAAAGCCCCCGCCGAAGCAAGTATATACGGGAGATCAAAAAAAGTGGGCTACGGAATTTCTTAATCATCCATCGCAAGTCGAGATAAATAGGAAAGATGACTATGCACGCTGTCTGGGTAGAATTAGCTCCAGCAAGACGACAAGTACTAGTGGCAGCGGGAAAAGAAAAAGAGACGTTGCCCAGCTCGGAGCACAGTCAAAACAGTCGATCTCCCCGCTTAAGGTGACCACTGATAAGGGCTCCGCGCGCGCGGCGAACACTGATGAATTAGCCCGCGCGAAATTTGCTGCAGAAGCTGGTATGTCACTTTCTCAACTGGATGCAGAAGAGCTCCACCCCTATTTGCATGTTGATAAATGGAAATGGAAATACGGGGAGTCTCTAGTGCCACCTGAGCAGATCGAGTTTCTACCAACACAAATGCGAAGACTGCATGACTGGTACATGGATGTCACAAAGAAAGGTCTAGAGGCGCTCGCTGTGCAAGTTACAGATGAACATTACATAGGTAAAGACGAGATAACTGTTTATCTTGAAGAACTCTATCAGTTATACCAGCTTGACTCCCTGGACTTGAGTATCGTCAGTATCTATTGTCTGTAAGTGATTCAATTCATTTAATTATTTCTAAAATAAAGTCTATAGCTCAGCTCGGTCATTGCTTGTTCTAATTATGCTCACTACGCTATTATGCAGAATGAAGAGTGATGAATGTGACAGAAATAGAAATTTTGACTTTGGGTTCGTTGACCCGGTCCGAGTTAATGCAAATTTGCTACGGGATTACCCCCAGGAAACGAAGGTCAACTTGTTTAGGTTCATACATAGGCAAAATTATAAAAGCAAGATATTGTTTCCTTACCACTTCAGGTAATTAAGAGTGTTACTGTCTTGTACACATTAATTTTTGCTTACTCGATGTTAAGTGTAACTGATTAGTTACTGACATATATAAACGTGCGCAGCGACCATTACATTCTGCTAATCATTCAAGTTGATGATGCAAGAGTTGACATCCTCGACTCATTGCATTGGCCCAAAGAGAGGTACCAACCAATTATGGATGTCCTCCAAAGGTATTTTCTATCGTACTATATCAGTCTCTCTAATTTGTTCAATTCCTGAGATATCAAGTAACTAATTAACAACTTATTTTTCATTTGTTTGCCGGGCAGCATTTGGAAAGAATTCAGAAAGAGGACAACAGGTGAATTTAAAGAGGAGCTTAGTTTTTATCCTGACAAGGTAAGTAGTACGAGCTAGGTTCGCGCATCTTTTTAATTCAAATTTCAATACCATCATACCATGCTTGATTACTATTTGATTGAAATCTATTCTCGTAAAGAACTGTGAGAGGCAGCCACCGGGGACCAATTTGTGTGGATACTTCGTGTGCCAGTGGATTCGCCAGGAGGTCTCTGAGCGGAACACACAGAAATTTCTAGACGTAAGTGAACAAAATATATTCACAGTTTTATTTTATTACCATCAATTGTGTTGAGTGTCTAATTTCTGTTATGATGATTGATATTCGCATTGTTCTCCTTTTATAGATGGATAGCATGCGGAGGAACCTGGAACTAAAGGACAGCTTTCGACCAATTCAAGAGGAAATTGCGGGATTCTTGGTCGACCATGTCATTAACCCAAAGGGAAAATACAATCATTAACTCAAATGGAAAATACAATGCCGTCCACTAGTCCCGGTCGACCTCTATGTAGTTAGTACACGGGCTCGAGTCCCGGTTGTAATTAATCGAATAGACGGGCTCTATTCTCGGTTGTAATCGAACAGACGGGATCTAGTCCCGGTTGTAATCGAATAGACGGGCTCTAGTCCCGGACGATTTATCATAAATATTTATTTTATGAATATTTTGATATGCTATATTTATTTTTCTGATTTGTAATTAATTAACCGCCGTAGTTTTTATATTCAATAGGCTGGAGAAACAAAAAATCCAGAGGCCGCCACGTGGGGACCCTCTTGTCCTGGGTCGTATTATGGCCCGGTACAAGAAGTCCTCAGCCAGGCGCTCTGCCTCGGCCCCCACGTGGACCTCTCTTGTACCGGGCCGTAAGCCAACCGGTACGAGAGGGGGAGCCCTCTAGTCCCGATTGCCGCGTCCCGGGTGGCCAACCGGTACCAAAGGGCCTTACCACCCGGGACGAGAGGCCTTGTTTCCACTAGTGATGCAGATGATCTTGGGCAGCACCGTGTTATTTGCGCCTACTACGAGTATAACACATTCATCCTGGTCCTCGGACCTCTGGCTCGACGAATCTGAAGCCGGCCTTCAGGTACATTCCGTGTAGAACAACACCCATGGATGACCTGGAGTAAGTATAATCAATAAATTAGAAACTTGAGTTATCAACATCAAGTTATGCTAGTTATGAGTTGTTTGAAATTACTAAGAACTTGATCAGGGGTTATCCTAGGAGACATCTCGATCCAACATTTGACTAATAAGATCTCGTCCATAAACTGACATTGATTCCCATGGGCCGCTGTGAAAATCAAGCTCAACTATCTTTATAGCTTCAAAGACAACTAAGAGCCCCCTTGAAATGGAAGTGAACCAAGCACTAGTACATGGAGTAGCACCCCGCTCCCCGATAGCACCTCAGGCGCCACATAGGCTGGGCTCCCAGCAACGCCAGACAATTCTGACCTGTTTAGTGGAGATCAAAAACATCAGCTAATATAAAACATAAATTATAGTAAAAAGCATTTACACGACTGTCCAAATAAAGCCCTAAGATAAGATCTTCCACTATTCAGGAGATGAAAGTGGAAAGCAAAATTATACAAAGATAATAGAGTAAAAATACAGCATCAAAGCTCTAAGCATCCACGTCAAATGGATCCAAATTAGGTGGTACTGCATATTTTAAACATTGATGTTTGAGATTAACTCCAAAAAAATAACAAAAAACAATGAGATCAAATATCAACTTGTGACTCTAAAAGGAACATTTACACCCATTTATGGGTAGGTACAATACAAATCATTTCTTCATTTGCATTAACATGCGAAATATTGAAACAGTATGCAGCACTGATTTAAGCAAGACTCCGAGCATAAAAGATCCATCACTGCCGACTGAGCAAGGACTCACATAAAGCGAGAACCTAAATCTTGATACAAAAAACTGAGGCCATCCTACTTATCACAGCCATCATAAACAATTGACCCAAGTCAGTCAATATCAGTTAGTATCAACCAAAAGTATGAAACATGAAACTGTCTGAACTATAGGGGGTCTCAGAATGCGGAATACTTGCAGATGAATGCATTGAGAAACTGCGGAATATTTAGGATTAAATTGTCCATGGATGCAGGTTCTCAGTATCAAAACTCCATTCAACTAACCGAATTTTCTAATCATATCAAGTAAAATGAGATGAGACATGAATAAACTTCCTAGCAAATCACGACTCAACCAACATGCTACTAAACAGAGAGTGAGAAAGTAAGAGAAATTTTATAAGAGAGAGAGAGAGAGAGATACTAAATACAAAGGGAGAGAGAGAGAAATATAGATTTAGAGAGAGAGAGAGAAGTAGAATGCTCCGCTAAATCGCAAAAACAGATAGAGAGAGATTGAGATAAATAAAGAGAGAGAAAAAATATATATAGAGAGAACACTAAGCTAAATCTCACAAAACATACATAGAGAGAGAGAAAGAAAGGGAAAGAGAAAGATAGAGAGAAGAAAAAGAGAGACACACAGAGAGAGAAAGATAGAGAGAAGAAAGAGAGAGAGAAGTAGAATGCTACACTGAATCGCAAATATAGAAAGAGAGAGATTGAGATATATATATAGAGAGAGAATACTAAGCTAAATATCACAAAGCATTCAGAGAGAGAGAAGAGAGAGAGACAGAGAGAGAGAAAGATAGAGAGAAGAAAGAGAGAGAGATAGATACTATTCTCCTGCTATTCTTGGACAAAAAAAGGATTTATAGAGAGAGAGAGATACACTGAATCACTCAAAACAAGACTGAGACACTGAATCACTCAAACTAAAACTGAGACAATAAATCATGACCAAGACACTGAAATACTGAAACAAGACTGAGACAATAAATCAAGACTGAATCACTGAGACACTGAATGAATGAGACAATTAAAAACTGAGCAACTTTAAGTAAAGAAGTCATTAGTAACTTTCAGTAACGAAGTTGGAATAGGATCCTGCCAAAGATAAAGCAAACCTGATTCCTGAGTAAACCAAAGTGCATCCTCTAAATCAGTGTTTCTTCTTCCATTGCCTACCGCCTGAAAACATTGGACAGAAGATAGCTTCTCTCAATTAGAAAACGTAAAAAAACGGCGAGATATTTATAGAAAAAATGCAACAAAACTGACAAAAAACTCACTTCAATATCACTGGAGATGATGTGCCCTTTGCTATGCCACTCATCAAAATTGTCGCACCCCATAATCAGTGATTTCAGGGTGTGATCTACATATCACAAACAATGAAAGATGATGAAAACCCACAGATATAATGCAGCACTACCAAACAAAAGGATTACAATAAAAGGAATACTGCTACACAGCCCACACATAACAACTAACAATAGCCAATACTGATAGACAATCAAACCCCACGCTGTGAACAAGTAAAACAGAGAAGCAGTAAGCATTGATGCTCAGTTAACGCAAATCCCACAACCAAAACCCCTTTAGCCTCTCCAAAACATCTTCCCATACAGTCCAACCACGTACAAAATGAACATATGAACAGGGGAGAACTATGGATTGATGCTCAACTAACACATAGGATGGAGACCATCCCAACACCTGAAAAAAAGATTATCAGGACAAAAACCTAAATAATCGCCTTAGATCCGAACCCCCCGACACCTAACCATGCGCGCATCGACAAACCCTAAGCGGGACACGACAGATTCAGGCTCATTCCAACACAAAACGAGTGCGGAAATCCTCAAAAAATCCTCACCCCCGCAGACAAGTAACGAAGACGGGGTAGCTACCTGGGTTGAGAACAAACAAGAGCGGCTGCCGACCTCAACAAACCCTAAAATCACAAGGCCTCTGCACCAAACTCCGGGCCTCCGGCCAAACAAACTCCGGCGACCCAAATTTCAACACCGGAGGATGCGAGATAGCACGCAAAACTCTAGATGGATCTGAGATAGCAAACGGAGGCACCTGAACCACCTCCGGCGACGCATCTGCCCTCTTCCGCCGTCGCGGCTCTCCGCCATGCCGAGCTCCCTCGAGAAAAACTTCTCTGTTCCGCCTCTTCTCTCTCTTCTCTCCGGGAAATCCAGACAAAACTGATAACGGGCCGCAAACATGACAGTCCGACCCCGAATCGAAACCCGTTACGAGACTCCACCCGCGAACGCAGGCGCACAGCTGGACAGGGACGAGCACGAATCTTGACACAGAAACGGAGGGCCAGAGATTCGACTGACAGTGAAATGAGAAACAGTCGGCTGTAACACAGCAAAAGCCTTCATTTAACTATTTTTTACCAGAAAATGTGAGAGATTCAGTAATAGTTTATTAACACGGATGTGTTCTTCAGTTCACATCAGAGGGGCGGCATTAGTGCAGCCAGAGCAGAACGGAAGTGCAGCTCCAGACTCCATGCGCGTGTGGCCGGGATTCGAAGGAGAGGGCAGCGTTAGGCACAAGCGCATGAATGAGAGTCTCGCTTGGACTGGAATGGTTAGCCGGCTGCGGCTCCCGTCGAGAAGGCACCAAACGAAACTTCAGAACAGAACACAAAATCGATGGAGCTTACACGGGGCGCGAGTGCGGTGGGGAAAATCTAGGCAAGCGACAGGCGTCGAGAGCAGTCTTCCAGCGTCCAGAGCTGCTCACGGATGTGACCCAGGCAGGCGAGGGATTCTGCCTTGGCTCGGGTCCAGCCTGTGGAGGGGAGGAACACCAGCGACATGCCCCACCCGAGTGCGCAGCTGAGGCGTCACATCAGATGGAGTGGTCAGAGGAAGAACGACACGGGCGGAAGTGGCCGATTTTGCGTGGTGGCGCTCGGTGAACTCCCACGGCGGCGCCTAGTGGAATGCCACAGCGGCGACCTGCAGCCGCGCAGGGGCATCGGTCGGACCGACGAGCAGGAATGGCTGTCAGGGCTGGCCAAGCCAACGAGCAGGACAAGGGACGGGTGGATCGGAGCACTGTGCGGGGTGGAGGCAGTCGCCGGCGCGCGTGCTGGAGGTCATCGATGGTGCCCCGTGCAGATCAAGGAGGCGCGCCGGGCTCGATTCGGCCGGCGGCGGGGATCAAGGAGGCGCGTGGGCACTCTGGCTGGCGGCGGGGATCAAGGAGGCTAGCTGGGGATGCACGGCAGTCAACGGCGACGCACACGGAAGGTCGTCTGGGAGGCGCGCGGTGGTGCTTCGAATGGGGGCGGCGTCGCTCTAGTTCCTGGTGCTTGGCCTGAAGGTGGGGCGGCGCAGATAGAGGTGGGCCGGCGGCGTGGGAGGCCGTGGTAGATTGGGAGCGGCCGACGGCGAGGATGGCGCGCGGGGTTGCCGGCCGAGCGGGCGCGCGGGGTCACCAGCCGTGGCGGCGTGCGGGGTCGTCGGCGGGGCCAGGGCAGGGCGTGCCACCGGCCGACGGGGAAGAAGGTGGGGAGGAGATGGGGCGTGACGCGGTGAGGAAGAAGGTGTTTTTGTGTGGGTTGGATCGGGTTGTGTCTCCTAGTACCAGAATAGTTTCTGTTTAACCTAAATAGAAACTCTTAACAGTAGGTTTCTATTTAGTCCTGTCCTATATATATATTATATCTATTATATAATTAAAACACAGGACAACCAACGGTTTAGATTAGCTAGGCAAAATCAAATAAGGACCAACGGCCAAGATTATAAATTCGTAATATCCGGTCGGCAGCCGTGTTGACCAAAAATAACAAAGCGCACAAATTTGGCAGCAGTGTCCTTCTTCCTCACGTCTATAATTACATCCAATCACCGTGTTACCAAAAGGAAAGGAAAACGTATTTAAAGCAAAAGCTTCCTCCTTGACAATTGCATCGTTTGATCTGGATCCACACGGCATTGTCAAGGCGAGAGGTGGCAAAGTTGGCCCGGGAAGAGCTGCAGATCGACCACGACGGGAATCGGACGTCGGAGCAGAGAGGTCGTCCACATCGACGAGAGGAAGCGAGGCGATCGGCCGTCTCGGGTGGCACAGACATCGGGGCCGTGGGCAAGGACGTCGCCTACACCAGTTTGCTTCCCTCAGCCAAAGGTGTCAGCCACGCCGACGAGATGGAGAGCCGCGCTGTCCTGTCCTATACTCGCGGGAGGAAGGAAAGGAGGCCGTTGGCTTGGAGCACACGAGTCCAATCTACTCCTCTCCAGGGAAATCAAGTGATTCCCGGGCACGAGCACGACGACTGCCACAATGCGCACGACGGAGACTTCGTTGGTGCACTGGACCATGATCTCGATCAGCTGCTGTCGTGAGGCCAACGACTGATGAACTCTATTTCCTCACTCCTCCGGCCAATGACAAGGAGTTTTGAAGGGCAAGCCTGTCGCGCACGCGTACCAGGGCGACCATGCATGATCAGTGTCGGTTCTTTGTGTAGTGGCCGATCACTTGGATTGATTTTTATTCCTTTAGTTTGCTGACCCTACTCCTTACAGGTCGATTTGATCAGGGACTGCTGCATCACATCCACGGCCATGTGGTGTGGCCGGCCGATCGGCCGCAATACCAGTGAGTGCTTGATCGATCACTTCCAATCTTGCTCTATATTTCAGTAGTGTTGGCTAAGATCGGGGCGGTTGTGTCTCTTCCTGAACTTAACATTAAACATGAAAATATCGGCTATGGAAATACTATCGTTGCAGCTTTTTTTTCTTCAAGTATATATCAGTTTATTATGTTTGTAAAACGAGCTTACCAAGTACTTTTAATCACTGCAGCCATAACTATCTTTTTCCTGTGTTATTGATGCTAATGGCAGCGCTCACTGAATTTGATTTCTATGGTGTATTGAAACAAACGAATACATCTGCAAGTAATTTTAATCACTGCAGCAATAACTATCTTTTTCCTGTATTATTGATGCTAATGGCAGCGCTCACTGAATTTGATTTCTACGGTGTATTGAAACAAACGAATACATCTGTATTTGATTTCACTACTTTGATAGGAAATGCCAGAACTGAATGACTAATTCGAAGTGAAGGATGCGGCGGACGGCAGCCATGTGAGAAGTGAGGGAGAGCGATTCCAAATTGGACTCAAGGTAAACTCTACGCAGTTTTGTTACGAGGAGCAGACCCAGCAACCCTATTTGGACGGGGCAGTCAGCGGATATTTTCAAGTGAGACTATAGAAACCCTCTTTTTCCCATAATGTATAGAGGTTAATCAATTGTTCCAAAGAATTCATTATTATCATAAATGCTACCAAATAAGTGTACATATCAGTTTGGTGCTCCTCACAGCATAAATCTTTGTGGAAGGCAGAACGGTTCAACCTTTTGTAGTTTATGTTACATGGAAAATTATGTAGTCGCTCCTCCGGTTAAACGTATTTGTCTTACACATTCTACGTTCAGTTGTTGAATATATGTTCTTCATTAGAATCCTATGAGAATAATTTGACCAGTATACACAGATCAATTAATTAATTACGTGTGCCATATCTGACTGATATGGTTGACTCTCTAGATCATCTTTGCAGAAATTTTTGGAGTGGTCACGAGAGATTGGATTTGAAATACAGGATAGCAGTATCCTTTTCCTAACCTTTGTCTCTCTGAACTGAACATAAATCATTGAAGGATCGGTCATGGAACACTATTTTTTTCACCTGTGCATTAGTTTTTGGTCCAAGTATATGTTAGTTTAAGATTTTTGTTGACCTTAACAAGTGCTTTTACCCTGTGCAATATTTGTTTTATGTATTAGTGATGGTAATGAATAGCGCTATATGAATTTTGTTTTAAAGGATGTGTTTAAACAAAATACATCTATATTTCATTTTGCTAATTTGATAGGAAGTCCAAGAACTGCATGTGTAGAATCACTTTTCAGATTGGATTAATAGTGGTAATTGTTTATTATTCTCTTGCGGACCTGTTATTGCGAAATGAATTTGATACCTATAATGGTTCTTTAGACCAAATCAGTAAAGTGTGTTAGTTTATATAAACAACATATCCTCTGTACCCTATTTATATGACATGCAATTAGTGTTGAATTAATTAAAATAAAACAATAGGTGAGTTTAAGTCATGAAGCTGGCAAAAAAATCCCAAGCTAAAAGTTCATAAAAGCCTAGCCGCGCAAATGCGCGGGCGACCCAGCTAGTATATATATATATATATAGGGCAGGTATATTCTGCAACTGGTTGTAGAATTAGGATCTACAACCAGCGGCTCCCTGCGCGATTCCAATGGAAATAACCAATCGAACCACCTTCTTCCCCCACCACTGAACCACCTTCTCGCCTTCTTCCCTGCTTGTCAGGCTCCCGCCGGCCGGCCACTCCTGCTTCCCCGTGCCGCCACCCACCTCGCTGGCGCCGCCGTTCCTCGCGCCCCGCCCTCCCCAATGATCTGCCTGAAGTTCTTCTCCTGTATGGAGAGAAGCCTCTGCTCCTCCAATCCATCAAGCAAAGCAAGTACATAATTACATGAACTAATGGAGCTATTGAGTTTTGATAAATTTCTGCTCCACTTCTTAAGTCCTTGCCTAAGGGATTTAAGTCTTGCCGATAAGTCCTGAGCTGAATTCAAAAAATAACCAGAACGCTGCCAAGCCGTTGTTACCACTTCATTAAAGCCAGCAAATTCAAGCCAGTAATCTTCGAAGCGAAAAATTTGTGCTCTTGGTATATAAGTACCAATGGAGATGAGAATGGGCACATGATCCGAGGTAAGACTTGTCATTGGGGTAGCAAGAGTATTTGGATAAGCAGATATCCACTCAGGGAAGTAAATATCCAGTCAAGCCGCTCAAGCAAAGGGGAATCCTGCATATTACTCCAAGTACGAGCTCTACCTTTTAGGGGAATTTCCTCAAGATCAAGGTGCTGGATAATACTGTTAAATCTGAGCATATTGATAATGTCCCCTCCCGGTCTGTTTCTGTTATCTGGAGATCTCATAAGATTAAAATCCCCAAGAAGCAGCCAAAACTCCATACCAGAAATATCCAGATCATGTAACTAGGTGAGGAACTCATTTCTATCCTCAGCCACCGTAGGGGCATAAATATTTGTGATGTGCCAGATCTTAGCACTCAATTTGCAAGTTAATTCAACAGTAAGCTGGAATTTAGAGCTATGAACAGTTCTCCCAGAAAACATATTTCCATTCCAAATCGTAATAATACCCCCAGAGCTGCCAACAGAAGGTGAGTATGCGAACTGATTCAGTCGCCTTGGCCAGATATTTCTCAGATAACTATGGTCAAAGAATTCTCTCTTAGTTTCTTGCAGGCAAATGATATTACAATTACTCTCGTCTGCCTTAGCACGAATTTCATCCCACCTTAACTGCGAGTTTATTCCTCTAATGTTCCAGTCTACCACATGACATGTTCTATTCATTGGAAACAATAAGGTGCAGAACAAGCTGGGAGATGTTTAAAATCCCAGATAGGCAGCCGAGGCAAAAGCAGCAGGTAAAAGTGTGCATAAGCACGTCCTCATACATAACAGGCATAGCATGACAGATAAACAACAGATAAAAGCTCATCTCACCACACACATAGCCAGCACAGGAATAAATAGAGTACACTGTAGCATAAAATTCAGTTCTGGAACCAAACCTAGGACACTGCTGTGATACATAAAGATCCTCACACATAATAGCACACACTGACTTCAAACTGAAAGGACATAGAAGGTTCTGACATAAAAGATACTGACATAAAAACCACTGACATAAACGAACTGGGATAACTATGCAGGCAGGAGCTGCTGCACACAGCTTTCTTGTCACTTTCCGCGCTATCATAAGAACTGTCATAGTTCAGATCGTTTTCAGTTAACTCCATACGAGCAATCTGACAGGTGGAGCCAATAGCTTGTATCATAGCAACTGACAGGTGTGGTGGAGCTGGAGCATCCTTGTCAATGATATGTGCTGCAAATTCTGCATCGAGGTTCTTGGCTGTCTCACACTACTCAGAAGATGAGTCACCGTCAGTTGGTGGCACACCCTTGTAACCAGCCTTGATGATCGACAGTCTGGTGCTGCGACGAATACCAGCAACATTGGGTGGCACGGCCGCCTTCCCCCTCCTTTTATGAACCTGACGACCAGCCGGCGCAGCCTCCTGGATCACAGCATCTGCTGGCTGCTCGGTGTCTTGCCCCACTTCTTGGTCAACCATCATCTGATCCTCTACCTCAGCAGCAGCAGCAATTGCATGCAGCTCCACAGCATCAGCATCAACAGCCGGCAGCTCCACAGCAGCAACTCCCAACTGTGCCAACTGAGCAGCTTCATCAACATCATCATGCACTATCTCTCCAGCAGGGCTCTGTGGGGAAGTCATGGGCACTGGTTCTTCAGCGGAGGAAACCTCGAGCAGAGGATTTGGGGGGATAGGTGCGTCTCCTTGACTTCCAATACTAATAGGGGTGCTGTTACGATCAGTTTGCCGGTAAATCAGAGATTTCCTGCGTTTGTTGAAACAATTCCTTTCCTTGTGATCATAACCGTAACAAACTCTGCATCTAAATTCACTTGTGCATGAAGCAAAGAGATGACCAATAGCGAGGCACTTAGAGCAAACAGAGGATTCCGTGACAGCCAACATAGCTTCATGGGCATGGGGAGCAGCATACGAGCTTGTGCCTGATTGGGGACTGCTATCTGGCCTTGATACAAAGAATGCAGGAGGTGGCCGGTTCACAACGACCCAGCGAGGCCCACGAATAGAATTCCCCGGATTCCTGCTCGGAGCAGAAACGGAGACCCTAGGAATACTCCGAGAAATGCGATCATCAGTTTGCATATCTGGATCTGCTCGATTGCCCAGAGGAACAGAATTTGCACCAGAGAGAACAATTCTACCATGCTGGGATCTATCCTGTCTGAGATCATGCCGAAAAGAATTGAAAACAAGCCTGGCCGGAATAAAACCCCTGCGTGCCCTTGTCTGATTCGGAACTCTGTTAACTGAAACCCATTCTGAATCAAGCTCTGAATAATACAATTTCTCCTCTCGGATCCAATTCGGACCGCCGAAACCCCAGAGATGAAAGTAACACATGAATTGTTGACAGCTGGAAGATCTTAAATTATGAATGAAGAAACCCACAGATCTAGAACTGACACAGAACCTGAAGACACGATCGGCCAAAGCAGTAATCTCAATCTCATCAAAAACCACTCCCAGACAAGCAGAGAGAGCCAGACTGGCATTCAGATCATCAAGCCAGAACACAGTACGACCAAAGGAAACAACAAGAAAGAACTGATGGGATCTGGACACAGGGTTGACCGAAGAAGTGAATGAACCTTAGCCCGGGTGGCATGACCCGAAGAGAAATCCAGTTTGTGGGCGATCGAGGAAGGATCCGCGAAGAGATCCAATCGCTCGGGAGCCATGGTCGCCGGTGAGGAAGCGCCTAGAGATCGCCGTCGCCGAGGGAGTCACCATCGCCATGGGAGTCGCCTTCGGGAGCCAGCACGAACAGAGACATACTCATTTCTTCTGTTATATATGCACTTCCCTTCTTCGTCTAACGTGCCCCCATGCCCGTAAAACCAATTTCTTGCCCGTTTGATCCATGTGTGTGGCTCTGGAGTGATCCCTTTAGTCAGCAGGTCGGCCTCAAATTTCTCCCACTTAGGCATGCTAAAGGCGTAGCCAACAGGCCACATAGTATGGTCGTACTTCTTTTTAGCAGCATTTGCCTTATTTTTTCAGACTTTTCCTGAGCTTCCTCCGATTTCTTATACGCCACAAATTCTTCCCAGTCGTCCCTTATCTTCTCATACCCTTTATCGAAGTCCGGATTCTTATCTTTCTTGATAAACTCGTTGTGCAATCTTTTCTTACAGTTCTTGAATAGCTTGGCCATCTTCTTAAGATCCCACTCCTTGACTTTTTGCTCTATATCATTTTGCTGGGCAATCTTTTCTGCCTCATTTGGATCCTCCTCATCTGGATCCACCTCTGGCGCCGGCAGGGTGAAATTAACCATGAGCTTTTTCCAAAGGTTTTCTTTGCCTTTGTCGCCGACATATCTTATTCCTCCCGCCCTTGGCTTATGCCATTCTCGAACGGTGATCGGGATGTAGTCCCTAACAATAACTTCACATTGCTTTACAATTTTTTTTGCAACATCAGGGGAGCAATCGGTGTGCCGTCTTCAGCGACTTTTTCGATCCTGTACCTTTCATGGTCACCCAACTTTTTGGATGGGCCTCGTTTCGTACTTATAGAAGATTTGCTTGATCCGGAGGGCTAAAAGAACAAAGAGCGTTAATATATGTATATAGACCGCAGAGGCTTAATTAATTAATATATATATATGTACCTCGCCGGAGTTTGCAACATTTAATGTTCCACCGAGCCATCGGCTTCTCCCTCGTCGGCTTCTCCCTCATCGAAGCCGTCGGCTTCTCCCTCGCCCCAGCCGTCGGCTTCTACCTCACCGGAGCCGTCTCTTCGGTTGAGAGACTCATCTCCCTCACCGGAGTTGTTCAGAAACTGCGAGGTGACATCGCCAACATCTTCCCCGCGGATCATACCCTGGAGGATGTTCTCCTGATTTTCGTCTCTGTCGTGTTCCATAGTTTCTGCAAATTAAGAACAATGCACAAAACTTTAGTTGGTCTACACAATTTGCATCTTTGCATATCTAACATCTTATTTGCATAACACAAATTTTTTTCCTAACACAGTACTAACAATTCCTAACACAAATTTTTTTCCTAACACAATTTTTTTCTAACACAGTACTAACAATTCCTAACACAAATTTTTTTCCTAACACAATACTAACAATTACTAACACAATTTTTTAGGTCACCCGGACGACTTATTAGACGGCATCACGCACCGGCCACCCCTTCACACTTCACCTCTTCTTGTGTGGGCACGTGTCCACTGTCTTTGCCGTGTGCCCCTCTTTCTCGTGTGTGTGTGTTTTTTTTTGCCTTTGCCGTGAGCTTTTCTTTACCGTGTGTTTTGTGTACTACTACGCCGTCCGTGTTTCTTTCCCGTATGCAGCACAAGGTAAAGATCGCCTTTGCCATGTGCCCGATAAACGGCACACGACAATAAACCGCTTTCCCGTAGTGCCCGGACTACTTATTGGACGGCATTATCGGCCACCCCTTCACATTTCACCGCCACACGACAACAAACCGGCACACGACAACAAACCACTGAAATAAAATAGGAGTAACAAGCATGAATGCACGTACTGCTGAAAATGTCCATCTTCTTTTACCAAACTTGAAAGAAGATGCACATGCCAAGTTTGTTAAGCAAAAATTATGAAATTCTAAACTCTATATAAGGAAAGGTGGCAATAATCAAGAAGTGTCTCCTTCCTCCTATTAAACAGCTCTTGTTTGTCTTTTCAAAGAACAATGGAAATATAGAAATTTAAAATTGTACCACGAGTAGTGGCAACAATAAATTTTCAAACACTTTCCTAACAATTTTTTCCTAACAATTTCCTAACAATTTTTTTCCTAACAATTTCCTAAAATACTCTAAACCCTCACCGAGAGGGTCGGGCAGCGCGAGCGAGGGCGTGGAGGGCGCGACCGTCGAGGGAGTGGCCGGCGTATTGGGCGCGGCCGGGCGGCGAGGGCGCGCGTGGAGGCCGGCGTGCGGGCGCGCGCCGGCGGCGTCGGGCTGTGCAGTTCTCCGGGGGCGGGCACGGCGTCCGCGGGCTCCTCTCCTTCTTCTCTCTGCAGCACGGCGGATGAGGGCGTGGCGGACGTCGACGGCGGCGGGGCGCGGCGTGGAGCGGCACGGGCGTCGGGCAGCCTGACAGCGACGATTTTGCTCCGGCATGCCCGCGTGCGAAAGTCGTGGATTTGGGGATGGATTAGGGAAGGAGAAGGGGCAGACAGTTATACCAGGACTCATTGGTCCCGGTTCCTGCCACGAACCGGGACCAATGAGGCAACCGGGACCAATGCCATGGCAATTTAATGCCAGATTTGCGTCGCGCGTCTATGGATTATTAGTCCCGGTTCTTCGTATAAACCGGGACCAATGAGTCCTTTTTCAAATCTATTTCAAACTTTTCAGTTCTGAATGTTGTTCCCGCCTTTTTAGGTGTTTGAATATGAATTTCAAATGGTTTTGAATCTGAAAAGACTTTCAACATGAAAAGTGTTTAAATTTGAATAAACCATCGAAAACCATTTTCTGTTTTCTAAAATAATTATTCTAACTATACAAACTATTAACCATTTTGCCATTTTCAATTAAAAATGCATTAACTTTATTGCATATTTTGAATTGAAAAAACTTTCAACATGAAAATTGTTTGAATTTGAATAAATAATCCAAAATCAATTTTACATTATTATTTTCATTTTTAATTTAATATGGATAAATTCATATCTTTAAATCCGTAAATCGAAATTTGACAAATAATATGTATAAATCGATCAAAAAAATGATTAAGTAAGATTTATGATTAAGTAATAATAATTATTAATTCATTTTTTGCATAAATATTACTTCAAATTATTAATTCAAAAACACCGTCTGCTAGCTGCATCTTCCGTATAGTACCTCATCAAGCGAAAGAGAAAGCAATGGCCGCCGTCTCCCGCCTGAACCCTGTAGCCTCGCCATTCATTCCGGTGGCACTCCTCCCCGCTGTATGCTACCCCTCTCCTACTCCGGCCGCCACTATGCCTGGTTTGTTCGCGCCCCAGTTCTTGTACCCATCGCCTCCACACCCGCTCTCGCCAGCGTACGGGTGGCCTGTTGCTTGCGGCCACAGTGGATAAATTCATATCCGGATAAATGCATATTTTTGAATCTCACTAAACTTTCAACATGAAATGCATTAAATTTTATCTTTTGCATAACTAACTCAAAACCAGATTACTTATTCAGATGCTAAAGATCATTAGTTGGAAATGCAGAGATAAAGAATACATTTTACACGATAGTCGTCGTATCTAGACCAGCAGTAGGGAATCACAACAATCTTGGGTACATAGACGAACCATTTGTCCTAACCAATGATGTGGCTCAGGTTAGTCATACTCCTGCCTAGGCCAATAATACTCGTCCTCGTAGTCGTCGTAGTCGCCGCCGTCGTCGTCGCTGTCGTCGGGCGGCGCTCGCATGGACTGGAAGTGAGGGTAGCGCAGGCGGGGGTTATCGCCAGCTGTGATGTAGTCCATGACACTCTGGAGAGTCCGGCCGCCCCACCACAGCCGACGGCCGACCTCGTTGAAGTTCGAAGGAGGCGGGTCATCCTCCTCATACCTGGCGAGCGCCCTCTCACGTCGATTGATGAAGAAGGCGTCCCAAGTTGGGCGGTAGTCGGGATCCCAGCAGGGATCCATCCGCTGCTCCGAAGTGAGCTCGAGGTAGCAGTGGTTCGTGATGGCCGCCCGGCGCGCCAAACCTTGAGGGACAGGAGGGACCGGCACGCCTCCGGTGCTCACCCTCGAGCCGGCAGGGACGTCGTAGCCGGGCGGGCAGGGGTAGTTCGAGGCGCAAAGCGCCTCCGCCTCCGAGTAGGTTAGAGTGGGTACGGTGGAAGCCATGGGAGAGTGATGAGGTTGCAGATATGAGTTTAGATGTGCTATGCCAATGGAGGCCATGACTACATATATATAGTGAGAAATGGCGGGAAGACGGAGGCGGGAAGCGGTGGAAAGCGCGGGAAGAAATAAGGCGGGAAGAAACAGACCTTTAGTTCCTGTTTGAGCCACCAACCGGGACTAAAGGGGCTTATTTGTGCCCGTGCAATTTTACCAACCGGGACTAAAGGGAATCCCACCAATAAGGAAGAAGGACACGGATCGTGTGTTTCTTTCGAGCGCTTGTCAGCCGTTGGATCAGGGGTGTGTTTCTTTTGATGGCTTGTGAGTTGTTGGATCAGCACTAACACAACCACTTTGTGAGCCACCAACCGGGACTAAAGGGACAAAGACCCTATATATAGCCCACCTCTCGGACATGTTTGGCACTCACTCTGTACTCATTGTAGTTCATTTCGTAAACAAAACATTCGGATTCTTGCATACGTCCGACGGTGCATTTGATATGCGGTCACTCACGAGCCACCATCGGGCTGTATGCAGGGGAAACCGTATGTTTTGTTCTATCTACAAAATCTTTCAGTTCATCGACCGAATACAAATCATTCGCATATAGTCAAAAACATATGGTTTGTATTCGCATGTAGCCATTATTACACATCACCAACATCCCTATCTAGTGTTGTGGTTTTCTTCTGCGCCATAGCCATGGAGAATCTTCATCATCTAACAGGTTGGGCGCGCTGATCGGGTGGGTGAGTGAGGTTTTTTTTCCTGTTTTTACCGGGTGGGCGCGCTGATCGGGTGGGTGAGGTTTTTTTTTTCCTGTTTTTGCATTTTTTTCTTTTAACTTTTGCTTATATTTAAGGAGGCTAGCAGAGGCCCGAGCCTGCCATCCTCCATGCCGCCGCCGCCATCCTCCGCGCCGCTCGACGCCCTCCTCCGCGCCCGGCGCTGCCCGAGCCCGCCGTGTCCTCCGCTGGTGCCGCACACTACTCCTCCACACCTCCTCCACACCGCCCTCCGTCCCCTCCCCAAGGTGCTGCCCTCTCCCTCACCTACCTCCCCTATATAGGTTGCATGCACCTTAGGTGTTTGATCAAATTCCCCACTCATTTTTTCAGATCTCGGCGACGATGTCCGGCCTGTTGGATGCGAGGGGCGATGTCCGAGACTGGGCTCTGCCGGGCTGGCACTAGGAGGTGGTATCTTCAAGGACGCGTCGCTTGGTGAGGAATCCGGGTGACGTCGTCGACCCGGATCTTGTTTGGTGGAAGTCGCGCGGGCCACACTTGGTGCAGAGGGAGCCGGCCCCCGACGAGGTGGTACGTCGCCGTATCAGGGAGGAGGACGAGCACGTCAATCGCTATGTGTTTATGTTGGATACGTCAGCGGTGTATGACAGTAGATGGATGGTTCTTCATAGGGATCCTTCTCACGTGAGTATTGACCCTGTGATGGTTCCTGCTCTTTGGGTGCGCAGCGCCGACCGCTCAGCACCCCATGGCTTAGAACCCGGCAAAAGTTAGTGATATTATATGGTTTGTATTCGCATATAGCCATTATTACACATCACCAACATCCCTATCTAGTGTTGTGGTTTTCTTCTGCGCCGTAGCCATGGAGAATGTTCATCATTTAACAGGATGTATGGGTCAGTTTTCACCAACATCAGTTATATGCAGAGATTTTATTGGGAACTATTCAAAATGCTCGGGAACCATGCATTACATATGGTCACTTGTTTTCTAAAAGGTTTAATACATTACTACAAATCACATAAATGTTTAATACATCTATCTATTATATAATTAAAACACAGGATAACCAACGGTAAAGATTTATCAATTTGATGCCGTAAAATCCCAACGGCCGAGATTAAATATATACTACAACGCACCAAAGCGAAGCACATGCACGGGCGACATAGAAAAAGATAATTATGCACCGTGTACGATACGAACTCGAAAGAACAAAATCTCTACCTAAAATCACAAGTATCTCTTGGCCCATATATGCCGTGATTGGTGCTGCTCTGCTCCAATAACATAGCAGCGATGAAGATGGCGACAAAAATCCCTGATCAGCTCAAAGCGATAACATCGATCTGGATCCAAGGAAGCTAACTTGAGGAGACGACGGCGACCTCACGCCACCGAAGTTGACGAACACACCAGGCGCCTACTATCGTCAAGGTCTTCGACCAGTCAGTTCGGTGAATTGGCGATATCAATCTGAGTAGAAGCTACGGAGGGTAGAAGCTACGGAGGGTCAAGGACTCTTTGCTACCGATCGTCGTGCATCTTACAACATGATTATTCAATTCTCCAAGATGACTAATATGGTCGCCTGGGGATGCACCCGTTGTTTGTGCGGCCGGCCGGTGATCACCGCGGAAGCCCAAGCGCCTGTGTCTGTACCGATCTCCACAGGAGGGAAGGATACTAGCGCGCATACATCAATCGACGCTCCGTCGCTCAAGTAACATACAAAGCTGATGCCTATTGGTTCAATGGATCGCTGGCGGGACAAGCTATCAAACTATCAAATTAGGCAGTCAGCCAATCAACACGTACGCCTTGCCGGCGCTTCTGCAATATGTATTTTGCTCGCATCAGGAATTTGGGATCCTCACCACAACGGTGCACTTATACCTAGATCCTGGGGCGCTTCAGGCGACTTAGAACATACTACATCGTCCATGGTAGACGCATCCAGGCCACGAACATGAAGTCCGCCGGCGGCCGGCCGGCCGGGAGTTGCACACATCCAAGTTGATGGTGCGAGTGCTGAGGTATGGAAGTGCTAGCTTCAGTTCTTGAACAATTTCCAATTTCCATATCTAACACTATGGATTTTAAGTGATCTGTATTCAACTATTTTAGCAAAACAAAAACTAATTACAAGAATATTCTCAGTAAAGCCAACAAAAGGGATAACAAAGAGCATATTCGGCCAGTAGCATAATCGGTTGATCCATCAGAATCCAGGGAGCAGCCCGTCCAGGACTCCAGGATGCATTACGTGCAGATAGCAGTCCGTCCAGGTTGCATTCCGGCGTGAGTCTCCCAGATCGTTTTTGATGTCTCGATCGTCTCGGCGAAACCAAGTGCAGTTCTGATCTCTTGACCTGAATCCAATTGATTCACTTACCTACCATGACAATTTTGATTCATTAAAAGCTGGAACAAGAGAAAGAAAAGAATCTTCCTCCCCGTCTCCTCACCTCATGACAAAGAGATTGTCTTCATCTGACGGCCACGATGGGCGGAAGTCTATGGTATCACCGGCGCCAAGTTCGTACAGCCATCCAACGCAGCCATGGATTAAAATCGCCCTTTACTCGGCTTTCCAGTATTCTGATCTTAGGCAGGTAACTTATGCTCCTGTTTCAGATCCGTGTGCTCCATTTGACCTGGAAAAGGTTGCATTGAAGGAGCATTTGCAATACATTAGTTTTCAGGTATTTTCTAATCAAATGTTCCTGAACCCCCGGTCCTTTTGATTCTGAATTGGCATGGCCTCTAGATTTGGTGACTACAATTGAATTAATTGTTTTTTGTCAGAGTAAATTCATTTTTTAATGCTAGACGCCTAAGCTACGACTTACTTACTTATTACTGCATCTATGAATCACCGTTTCAGATCCCTGTAGGAGTTGATTGCATGGCTTTCTGTTCTCAAGTTCTACTCTTATTTTCTTTCCTACGTGACCGATGAAATTCCCACCAAAGCGATTTCTTTCTGTTGTAGCAGAGATGCAAGGTGGATTTAGATGAGAAATTTATACACCTGCCTTGAATCCATGACGTTGAACAAATTTTGTGGAGCCTACTAATTCAGAAGATGTATTTATCTGAGGGAGAGAACTTTATGCAATGAGAAGTAACAATATGTGAGCATCAAGTTGAGGGATGAGAAGAGTACGTGATATGTATTTTTGTGCATGCATTCAAGTAGGCAACGGTCGAGGACAAATATAATGCAGTCGATCGGAGCAAGACAAGTGAAATGCAGCCAGTGCATGAGCATCGAGGCCCCGTTGGATAGCGCACTGCGCCGCTGCCGGTCCTTGATGTCGAGACCACTAACCGGCCATAACAGGGAGCCGTCGACACATCCCACCAGAAGCGAGGTGAGGTACTTGAGAAGAATTTTGTTACTATGTACTTTGAGATTTCAGAAGCTGCTATTGACATGAATATTGTTTCTGCTGGTGCAAAATATACATTAGAAGTATAGAAACTTAAGGATTGAGGTGGTGTTCTTTCTTCTTGATTTCTACAGTATGCTGATATACACGTGCAAACCAGTATTCCATCGATTGATACTTATAATTGATTGATTAGAGTAAGAACATGATAAAAAGAGATTAACTCAGCGGATTTATGGAATATTTTCGGGTCTGATGTATAACACCAAGAAGAGGTAATGTCTATATTTTTCTCCTGAAATTGTTCTCAACATAGACATCTTTACAATGAGCTGTAAGAGAGTAGGATGAAGTTTCAAAAACTTGGAGATCCTGAATTTTAAGAGCAGCCTAAAACTTTACCCTGAGTTGTTAATATGATCAAAACTTGGATGCCAACAAATGCACCAAATAACAAGCACACAAAGAATTAATGTTTTGTCTTCATTAGTCAATTACTTTTTTTTATTGTATTTACTTAGCATTGGCTGCTTATTACAGGGATCATATACATCTCTTTCCGTGTTCTCACTTAGGCCGCCTCATGCTCTTCAGTGTTTAAAAAACAAGAGTTAATTTTGTTGGGGAGAAGGTTGCATTATTTTGCTTGCTCCCAGCTCACTTTTCAGCTGCAGCCTGCAGGTCATTTTTGAGCTAAATCCTTCAGGTCTGTGGTCATCAATCTGTTGTACACAAGCTATTTTGTAGAATTCATGGATAGTGTAACTGTGCAGTTTTTTTGTTGCATTAGTGGCACTTAAGTTCACTTCGCAGCATGATATTTATAAGTTAGTAATTATTACTCAAAAGTCATGCTTTTGTTGTACATTTTCCATTTTAATTGATCTGATGTCCCAATGATACTAAGATGTGAAATTGTGGAATCATAAGATGTTCACGTGTTTCATTGATGCGAATAGAGTGGGTTATATTTATCGGAATGCAGGAGGTCACTTAAAATGCATGAATGTTGGGGTACCTCTCACAACACATATACATGGAACAAATGTACTGTTTAATGCTCCGAGGATGCAGGTTGCTATAGCTTTGAGGAGAAAATCATCTTCTTTCTTGACTCTTGAGGAGATGTCCCTATAGAAGTAAATTTTTATTGATGAAGGCATACACACCAAGCTTTACTTTCGCTTATGTAATCAATGATGCACTATGATGGCTTCGAAATAAAATGCGCCGAAAGATTTTCTGTTATAAAAAACTCTTTGGTTCAATTAATTGCATATTCGTTCTACTATAGGGACAGATAAATAAATAGAACATCATATAAGGACCAAACATACGACAAAGGAATAATATAACGGTACTTGGTGAGTATAGCCCCACATCAAGTTATTTCTCTTATAACGTCGGGTTGAATCAAATAACATTAAAATAAGGAACGAACATTTGAGAAAGAGATAATATAAAGGTACTTGGTGAATCTAGCCGCGCAAATGCGCGGGCCACCCAGCTAGTTATATTATTAAGAGAACAAACAATAGATGGTGGAGATTGATCCATTAAAAGTAAAAAAAAATCAGCGGCTAAGATGATGCGCGCAATGATGCGCGTAGTCTAGCTAAGACGTACCATACAAGGACTCTCTCTCTCCATGTTCTATTCAACCACCAAGACTGCATGCAATCAATCGAGAGTATAGGGATCTAAAAAATCTTCGCGGACCAGGCGAGCGGCCGGTCATGCACACGGGAAGGCGCAACGGCAGCGTTCTGCACCATCGGCCGGGCGATTAAGCTGGAAATCCATGTGCCTATTGCTACTGCCGATACTTGCAAGGTTCATAGCAGCACCGGCGCTTTTTTGCGTCGTTGGTCTGAGGTCTCACGTCCATCAACAGCCGGCCCTATGATTCTTTTTGTGTCGGTAGCTGCCTCTAGGAATTTTTGTTAGCATTGCTTCATATCTGATTCCAAGGAAGTTTTTTGTTATCCGCAGATAATGGAGTACGCTGTGGCGTCAGGCGCCGTTGTAGTAGTCGAGATTAGAGATTCTGACTAGGACACGCATAGAACTGTTCAAACCGGCGTAATTCTACCTCCAGTGGACCATCACCTTTGCGGCCACCACAATCGTGCTGTCGGCCGGCCAGGCCTCACGAAGCAATACTGCCGACGTTCTGGACAATGGCCGTCAAGGCATCCTTGAGTAAGCGATCAAAGATATTGAACGGCTCGATATCCTCATACCACTCCGAGACGTCGGCAGCGGTGAGACCTTGCCCAGTTCACTTTAAATGGCCAGGTAATCAGGATATACTCATATACATGCATGCATGAATGTTTTATGTAAAGGTATGTAATCATCTGATATGCACCATGTTTTTAATGTACAAATAATTTCTGATCGTGCAAGATAAAGCCGCTAGAGCCGTATGTGCATGCATATGAGCTGAAGTATTTATATTGAGCGCTCCAGACTGCCCTAGAGATAACGTTGTGCGATACATGAATCCATGAATGAACTATCAGTTTGAACGACCAATTTGAGGTACATATTTTTGTACGTTTTATTTGATTTATTTTTCCAGGGTACAATGTACAACTTCTGGTGCGATGCATTTTAGATCAATGGTGGTTTTACTCAAATCATATTTGTATATGATTGTTTGTCCGGTCTTTCTGCAACTGTTTAACTTAGATTTTATTTCCCTTAAAGCTATGTTTTAACCAATAGCTGGCCGTCCGGCGTACCGTGTATGTGTTCCGGCCTTACAGGTTCCTGGAGCAACCCACAAAATTCTGCGTATTCTGGACATCATGCATGGCGGCCACGCCGCCGTATACTGTATAGCAACGCCGCCCCAACGACGCTAAGGCCGCTGCGACTCAGGAAACTGGATTTGCTGCACTTCATTGACGCCTACGAGCGGGGACAATTAAAAGACGTGGTGCTGGATTTGGCTGCCACAAGGAGGCGGGAAGAAAGATGCTGCACGAACGAACAATCGTACTTCAAATAATATTGTTGATAGCTGAAACAAGGTACGTTTGATAATAGGCATATTTAACGTACCAGTTTAATGCCATAGATGGGGCATCCATCATGCATCTGTGCGATCAAGTATACAGTAAGATGCATCATTCCTAGGTGGAAGATCGAGGAGCGTATAGGAAAAGGAATTTGGGCAAACTACACATCAATGGGATTCTACCGTAGATGATGCTGTGGAGTACACAAGTTGGGCGTCGAATTTGTAAATATTGGTTTTTCCTATTCTGAGATTCAACCGTACTGCGGATGATGTTGTGGAATGCGAGGCTACAAACAGTTGCCATCCTCTTGAGTTTCTTTCTCTTGCTGGTGAAACATTGATGGTTTCCCTGATGCCATTTAGAAATGTATCACTAAGCAGGGAAAAAGAAAGGAAGCGAATCAATTGGATATAGGTTAGTATCACTTTAATCTGCATGCATATTTGCTTTTTTCAAGTTTTCAGTTTGGTTCAAAGTTTGTCTATCCACATATTCCATGTCATTTGAACGGAAAAAAAAAGTTCATTGAATTTTTTCCAGTCCACATGCCATCAAAATATATCTTTATCTTAGGCATATTTTCTACAAATCCTATTCACTTTATGTCACTGCTACATACCCATGTCACTGCTACGTACACACTGGTATATGGTATATCGCCCATCTGCGAGGCCCGAACAGATTCAACTCTCCTTGAAGAACCTCTACCCCAAACCCCTATCAAGGGGCTCCAACTCCAGAAGGAAATGCTTGTGGAAATATATATTGGAGAAAATAATGGTCTCCACAAATAAATTTGGTAAAAACAGATTAAACTTTGAGAAATTTCCATTCAAATAGATTGGCATGCCACATCAGAAGATCCATTGCATTAAGGTCCACGGCCTGACTGTAGCATGCATAATGCAAGGATGGATTCAAGGTAAGCTGGTAAGATCTCTCCATCCATGCAAGGACAAGATGGAGAGCACAAAAAAAATAGACGGAGCAATAGAAATGAAGTTACTCAATTTTTGTATTTATAAAATTTATGAAAGTTTTGGCACTGGAAACATGTGAGCAGTAACAAAGCTCTACAAACTAAGTAGCATAAAATATTTAATGTATTCACACTTTGTATTTATCTTCAATTTTTACCACGAAGAAATATAATACGTTAGATATCAAGAATAAAAATAATCTTATTCCTAGCCGCGCAATTGCACGGGTCACCCAGCTAGTTACATTGATTTACATAAAAGCCATGAACCCTTCTTCGCGTATGTCCCTTGCCTATGATCGCTTCGGCCGTAACCATGGAGCATCTTCATTAATTAACGGGATGCTTGGGTCAGTTTTCACTGTGAAGGGCGGAATTTCATCAAACTTATTATAATCTGCTGACATGTCTGTCTTGTCCTCGACTCCCACGATGTTTCTTTTCCCTGAAAGAACTATGTGACGCTTTGGCTCATCGTCTGATGTATTCGTTTGCTTATTTTTTCTTTCGGTCTGGAGGACATGTCCTTCACATAGAAAACCTGAGCCACATCATTGGCTAGGACGAATGGTTCATCCCTGTAACCAAGATTCTTGAGATCCACTGTTGTCATTCCGTACAGCTGGTCTACCTTTACCCCTTCTCCATTCATGTTGACCCAACTGCACCGAAACAAAGGGACCTTAAAAGTAGGTCCATAGTCAAGTTCCCATATCTCCTCTATGTAACCATAGTATGTGTCCTTTTGCCCATTCTCGTCTGTTGCATCAAAGCGGACACCACTGTTTTGGTTGGTGCTCTTTTTATCTTGGGTGATTGTGTAAAATGTATTCCCATTTATCTCGTACCCTTGGAAATTCTATACAGTCGAAGATGGTGACGCGGCCAACAAGTAGAGCTGATCTCCGACAGTGGTGTCATTCATGAGTTGTAATCGCAACCAACTGCCGAAAATCTCCATGTGTTTTTCTTTAATCCAGGAGTCAGCCTTCCCCGGGTTCTTGGAGCGTACATAATTCTTGTGTTCCTCGATATACGGAGCCACAAAGGTGGAACTTTGTAGAACTGTGTAGTCTGCTTGAGTGAAAGAATGCCCGTCCCTACATATCATTGCTTTCTTTCCCAGCGTACCTTTTCCACTCAGTCTCCCCTCATGCCGCGATTCAGGAACACCAATCGGCTTAAGGTCAGGAATAAAGTCAACACAGAACTCAATGACCTCCTCTGTTCCATAGCCCTTTGAGATGCTTCCTTCTGACCTAGCACGATTATGAACATATTTCTTCAAGACTCCCATGAACCTCTCGAAGGGGAACATATTGTGTAAAAATACAGGACCGAGAATGGCAATCTCGTCGACTAGGTGAACCAGGAGATGCGTCATAATATTGAAAAAGGATGGGGGGGGACACCAACTCAAAACTAACAAGACATTGGACCTCATCCCTCTGTAGCCTTTGCAGACTTTCTTTATCGATTACCTTCCGAGATATTGCATTGAGGAATGCACATAGCTTCACAATGGGTACTCGAACATTTTCCGGTAGAAGCCCACTCAATGCAACCGGAAGCAACTGCGTCATAATCACGTGGCAATCATGAGACTTCAGGTTCTGGAATTTTTTCTTTGCCATATTTATTATTCCCTTTATATTTGATGAGAAGCCAGCCGGGACCTTGATACTGCTCAGGCATTCAAAAAAGATTTCCTTCTCTGCTTTGGTAAGAGCGTAGCTGCATAAGTATTGACGCCCTTTATCCGTCTGCTTGTTGTATGAGTCTTTCATACGTTGTTGGTCCTCCCGTGCTTCTGGTGTATCTTTTGTTTTCCCATACACACCCAGGAAGCCTAGCAGGTTCACGCAAAGATTCTTCGTCACGTGCATCACGTCGATTGAAGACCGGACCTCTAGGACTTTCCAATAGGGTAGCTCCCAAAATATAGATTTCTTCTTCCACATGGGCGCGTGTCCGGTTGCGACGTCTTTCGGAACAGATTGACCGCCAGGACCCTTTCCAAAGATTACTTCTATGTCCCTGACCATACCAAATATAGCATCACCATCAGGGAGGTTAGGCTTCTTCCGGCGATCTGCCTCACCGTTGAAATGCTTGCCTTTCTTTCTTACGGTATGATTGTTTGGAAGAAATTGACGACACCCCAGGTACACAACCTTCTTAATTGATGGTTATGAACCTTTAGTCTTATCTAAATAATGTGTGCATGCATTGTATCCCTTGTTTGACTGTCCTGAAATGTTACTAAGAGCAGGCCAATCATTGATGGTTATGAACAGCAACGCTCGTAGGTCAAATTCTTGTTGTTTGTGCTCATCCCATACACGTACATCTGGTTCGGCCCACAACTGCAAAAGTTCATCAACTAATGGCCTTAGGTAAACATCAATGTCGTTGCCGGGTTGCTTTAGGCCTTGGATGAGCACTCGCACCATAATGAACTTCCGCTTCATGCACAACAAAGGAGGAAGGTTGTAGATACATAGAGTCACGGGCCAGGTGCTGTGACTGCAGCTCTGCTCCCCAAAATGATTCATGCCGTCTGTACTTAGACAAAACCATAAGTTCCTTGCGTCACCTGCAAAGTCTGAGAACTCTCTCTCGATTTTTCTGAACAGATGTTTCAACCGTGGTATTATAGGAGCATACCACATAAACTTAGCAGGAACGCTCTTCCTGGGGGGCTCATCATCGCCCTTAACATCACCAGGGTCATCTTATCTGATCTTGTACCGTAGTGCATTGCATACCGGGCATTTAACCATATTCTCGTACTCCTCACCGCGGTACAGGATGCAGTCATTAATGCATGCATGTATCTTCTGCACATCTAAACCTAGAGGGCAGATAGCCTTCTTTGCTTCGTATGTAGTCTCGGGCAATTCGTTATCCTTTGGAAGCTTCGGCTTCATTATTTTTAGTAACTTCTCAAATCCATTGTCAGATAAACCAGTCTCTGCCTTCCATTTCAGCAGTTCCAGTGTGGTACCGAGCTTTGTGCTGCCATCTTCGCAATTTGGGTACAGCAACTTTTTGTGATCCTCTAGCATGGCCTCCAACTTTAGCTTCTCCTTTTCTGTATCGCATTCTCGCTTTGCATCAGAAATGGCCCGACCAAGACCATCAGCGGGCTCATCTGATGCCCGTTGTTCACCTCCTTCTTCTTCATTGTCTTCCATTATAGTATCACCATATTCTTCAGGGAACATAGGATAGTTGTCATCATCCTCCTCTTCTTCATTGTCTTCCATCCTAAACCCCTCTTTCTCCGTACTTGGTCCAACAATTATAGCTGGGCATGAAACCTCTCCGAAGCACGTGGCCTTGAATGGTTTTCGAGTTAGAGTACTCCCTGACGTTCCGACAGTCAACACATGGACAAGGCATAAAATTCTCCACTTTGTTTGCCTCAGCCACCTCGATAAATTTATGCAGGCCTGCAATAAAATCGGAACTGCGTCGTTTGCCGTACATCCATCGCATCCGTGCATCCATCTGCATCATATAATTAAGTTTATCAAATACCATTACAATAACATCTTGAATAGTGAAATGACCACCGTACATCGACACATGCAATATTTTTGTATCAATTACAGATGAAAAGGATAAAGTTGCTAACCTCGGTCGAGGATATCATTTTGTGTGAACTTAAGTGTGGCTCGGGCATTTCATCGAACACATCTTGTGCATAGCAAAGGAAAAAAAACTAGCACCCACTTCCCACACATCCAAGCAGAAAAAAAAGAGGAAAGAAGAGGGGGGAGGGGTTTACTTATAGGCAGGGGAGGGGTATTAGTCCCGGTTCGAGACACGAACCGGGTCTAAAGCTCCACAGCACGCCACGTGTCCGGCTCTGGAGCTTTAGTCCCGGTTCGTGCCACGAACCGGGACTAATGTCCCCAACCGAACCGGGACCAATGCTCCACGGGCCCCTGGCAGCTCGAACCGGGACCAATGCCAGGCATTGGTACCGGTTTTTCCCTGAACCGGGATTAAAGCCTGGGGCGGCACTGGACGAAAGACAGGTTTTCTACTAGTGATGGTTCTCATGGAGGCTACCGTGTGGAGCAGGAACTCCTATTCCTATGTAAGTCAGCGATACTGTGGTTGCCCAAATAGACACCACCAGCAGTTAACAGCGATCCTCTTGAATTCTGAAGGTAGGCACCATGATTGCACAATGCACATGCGCAGGTTCTCACCTTCAGTCTCTAGCTGCTCGACTACTCTGCATGCTTCTGGTCTCTTCAAACTTGTAAGCAGATGTAACACCCCAAATTTTGGATCCCTAATTTAGTGGCGTTTTCTCACACCCGAAAAAACTTTTCCCTCGTATCTTAAAATTGTTTTGCCCTCTGGTGCTAGATGATGCCCTCGTGTTCTTTCTCTCTCAAATATTCTAGAGAATCTCCGGTGATTTCTTTGCCACTTTGAAAACCTCCGTTGGGGTTTTTACTAAAAAACCTCATAGCCCAAATATTGGGATCTTTAAAATCCTAATACTCCATCTACCATATGAACCATCTTTTTTGAGCTTGGGGGATACCACAAAGTATTCAGAGCACTAGTAGGAAAACCCAATTCTATGGAAGCTTATTCTGTGGCGCACCTCATAGCCGTGCGCCACAGAATCTTATTCTGTGGCGCACCAGCCATGGTGCGCCACAGAATAGCCTTATTCTGTGGCGCACGGCTATGAGGTGCGCCACAGAATAAGCGCGGGCCCCACACCAACGCACGGGTCTGCCACTTTTGACCTTATTCTGTGGCGCACTGGGTCAGGTGCGCCACAGAATATGTTTATTCTGTGGCGCATCCATGCAGGTGCGCCACAGAATAAGGTGCTCTGGCCCCACAAATAATTGGGGGAACTATTCTGTGGCGCACCCCTAACTGGTGCGCCACAGAATAAGGCTATTCTGTGGCGCACTGGGTCAGGTGCGCCACAGAATAACTGTACCAGATATTTTATAAGGCCATCTCCACCCACTTTCCCCTACCCATTGCTCATTTCCTCTTCTTCCTCCTCTCCTCCCAACTCGTGGTGCTCCTCCTTCCCATCCATTTTTGACCATATATTTCTCCTTTTTTTTTAGTTAAACTTATTTTGGTTGATAGACTCCTCCATACATAGTCTCCTCTCTCCCATCTTCTATTTTGGATCAAATCTACAAGGTGAGAAAGGTTATTGTGCTTTGACCATCTTGTTGGAAATGTTTGGAGGTACCTTGAGAGACCCTTGAGATTGCCGGAACGTCGATTAACTTCCGTTCCGGCAACTTCGGGTACTCCATATGTCCCTTTTTTAGCAAAGGTCATGCCGGATTTTTTCGTGAAATTTGGCATGACTTTGCTAAAAATAGGACATGTGGGGTATTAATTGTGCTTGTGCTTCCGACCATCGTGTCGTTGAGATGCCGGACTGAGATGTGTTGTGTGTGTTTGTGTGTGCATGCATGTTGCGGCTCTAATTAAGTTATGTACTCTCGTTTCTTCTCTATGTATAGCGCGTAGTCAACCATGGTCATAATGATGAGCTCCAGTCAAATCAGAACATACAAGGACCAAGCGAAGGCGGACATGATTCGGTCCAACGGGAGGCAGATAAGATGTCCGTGTCGAAAATGCAAACATGAGAGGTGGATACACCCTGATTCTGGATTATTGGAGGAGCACCTGCTCAGGCACGGTTTCATGCCGGAACAAGCCAAACAAGATCATCGTCATGACGAAGGAGATGCCCGCGGCGGACAAGATGATGATGACGAAGGAGATGCCGGTGACGGACAAGATCATCATGATGACGAAGGAGATGCCGGCGGACATGATCATCATGACGAAGGACACGAGCAGACCCCGCTAAGTTCGGGCTTGCAGGATGCTCATTTTCAAGAACTGCTTCTCAGTCAGACGAGCAACGACAGAGAGAAAGCCAAGCTAGCGCAAATGGGGATAGACGGGATCACTCCGTTGTATCCTGGGTGCCGGCCTCAGGATACGCGCTTGCAAGTAACGCTTAATGCTATGGAGATGAAGTCGGGAAACAGTTGGACCGACAAGAGCTTCAACCAGAACCTGAAATTCTGGCACGATATTCTCCCCGAGGGTAACACATTACCAACTACTATCGAGGAGGCCAAGAAAGTCCTGTGCCCTCTTGACCTACCGCACGAGAGATACCACGCCTGCATCAATGATTGCGTAATTTATCGGGGCGATTACGAGGACTTGACCAAATGTCCGGTGTGCGGTCACGGACGGTACAAGAGTGGAAAGAAGAAAAATCCTCGAAAAGTGGTATGGTACTTTCCTATCACTCCCCGTCTTCAGCGGTGGTTCGTGGATCCTAAGGAAGCAAAGCTCATGCAATGGCACGCGGAAAGGGAGAAGCCCGCAGAAGATCCGGAGAAGGGCACCATCCTGACACACCCTGCAGACGCTAGCAATTGGCAAGCATTGGACATCGCCTTCGAAGATTTTGGGCGCGACGCAAGGAACGTCAGGCTGGGTATGTGCACAGATGGAATGAATCCGTTCTTCAATGGCACACATAGCACCTGGCCCGTGTTTGTATGGCCTTACAACCTTCCCCCGTGGCTGTGCACGAAGTCAAAGTACATACACATGAGTATGCTTATTCAGGGTCCGAAACAACCAGGTGTCGACATACATCTGTATTTCGAGCTGTTGAAAGAGGAGTTAGAAACGTTATGGAAGACGCCTGTCCGTACGTGGGACGCCTACACTAAAGAATATTTCAATATGAGCGCCGCGTTGCTCACGACGGTGCAGGACTATCCTGGAATGTCGTCTGTATCGGCCCAGGTGGGCCACGGATTCTGTGGATGTATCAGGTGCATGGATGAGACCCCGCATATCCAGCTACCAAGAATACAAGGGTCTTCGAAAACCGTGTACCCAGGGGCTCGAAGGTGGCTTCGCATGGACCACCAGTGGAGAAAACGCGGGGATTTGTTCGATGGTCAAGAAGAAAGAGAAACAAAACCGATCCCGAGGACCGGCATGGAAATTGATGAGCTTTTGACAAATTGGGAGGAGTGCCCTGCGCCGGGAAAGAAGCGACCGAGGGTAAAACCGCTGCTGGGTGTATGGAAAGCGAGGTGTGCTTTCCATGACTTGGAGTACTGGAAGGTCCTCCACACGCCCCATAGCCTCGATGTAATGCACATTACGAAGAATGTTACCGAGGCTGTTCTTGGCACTCTTTCAAACATGCCGGAAAAGACCAAGGATGGGAAGAAAGCACGATACGATCTGAAATGGCTTGGCATCAAGAAAGATATTCACGGCCCCGATAGTGATGATGATGATGATGATAATGATGACCAGACGGAAGGGACTCAAGGTCGCCGCAAAAGGAGGAAGAAGAGCGCGGTTGTGCTTCCACCTACCTGCTTCACTATGAGTCCGGAGGAGCTCAAGCAGTTCTACAAGTGCCTCTTAGGAGTCAAATTTCCTAACGGTTACGCGGGGAAGACAAGCAGATATCTGGACGAAACAAAGAAGAGGTTCAGCGGGATGAAGTCTCACGATTGTCATGTGCTTATGACGCAGATAATTCCCGTTGCGATCCGAGGGATAATGGACGATCATGTCCGTGATACGCTGTCTGCACTTTGCAACTTTTTTGACGTCATCAACCGTAAGTCGATCGGCGTGAGGCAGCTCCAGAAGATACAGGATGAGATCGTGGGGATACTATGCGAGCTCGAGATTTACTTCCCGCCCGCGTTCTTTGACATCTGCGTGCATCTCCTTCTCCACGTCGTTGATGACATACTGAAGCTCGGTCCGACGTTCCTGCACTACATGATGCCGTTCGAAAGGCAAAACGGTGTCATCAAAGGATTCGTTCGCAACAGGGCCCGTCCAGACGCAAGCATGGCCAAGGGCTTTCTGACCAAAGAGTGCATCACCTTCTGCCAGAGTTATCTAAGCACGTCGGCAGGCTCGCTGGTTTTGGTCACCGTGAGGGCTACCGCTCACTCCCTGTCTTGATTGATGGTCGACACGTCGACTTCGATAGGGCTCACCGGGTCGCGCTACAACACTTAGAATTGATCGAACCTTGGGTGGAAGAGCACAGAAGCATAATCGAGAAGAACTACATCGACCTGGGCCGGCCGAGGAAGAACGGAGACGTAACCATAGAGCACAACTCCAGCTTCACGCGTTGGTTCAGGGAAAAGCAACTGTCCGAATCACGGGTCAGAAAGCCAAGTACGGAAGATGAAAAACTCATATTCTCCATATCACAGGGCCCCGCGCAGAACGTGAAGACCTATCAGACGTACGACATCAATGGTTACAGATTCTGCACCGAGGAAAAGGACAGGAGTAGCGAATATCAAAACTCAGGAGTAACTATGCTATCCTACGCCGATGACGAGGCTACCGTCAAACAAAGATACTTCGGAAGGATAGAGGAGATATGGGAGCTCAACTACTGTGGAGAGTCGGTGCCAATGTTCCGTGTGAGATGGGCCAAGGACGTCGTCAAAGAAGGCCGGTATTTCACCACCATGGTTATACCCGAAGCCAACTCGAAGAAAGCCTCCGCGAAAAATGAGCCATGGGTACTCGCTAGCCAAGTTGAGCAATGCTTTTTCATTACCGACCCGTCAAAGCCTAGCAATGTTGTCGTGAGGAGGGGCAAGAGGAGCATCATCGGAATGGAAGGAGGGGCCACCGAGCAAGAATTGGACAAGGAGCCAAAGATCGAGGAGGAATTCGACAAGTTCTTCGACATGCCTACTACTAATTCTAAAGAAAAAAGGAAGACCTCCCTACCTACCAAAGGTTGTCCGTTCACGCGAAGAAGTCTCAAGGTGACCGGCCTAAGCTATTCAACCGCCAAGAAGGGAAAGAAGAAATGCTAGTTTGGAACCGGCCGGGACGAAGATCGAAAACTTTTTTGTGTATTATATATAATTTGTTTTGTATGAGAGACAAGCATATTTGTATATATGTAATTTGATATATATGGCACAGTTTCAATATTTGTATTAACTGTTTTTTATTAACATGTGTGTAAAAACAGAAAATTTAAATAAAAAAACCAACTATTAACTTTTTTTTTATTAACATGTGTGTAAAAACAGAAAATTTAAATAAAAAAACTAACTATTCTGTGGCGCACCCTTATCGGGTGCGCCACAGAATAAGCTAATTCTGTGGCGCACCTCTAGGTGGATGCGCCACAGAATAAGGTCCTTAACACGATAACCCTTCGCTTCTGCGCTAGCACGCCGCCAGCCAACTATTCGTCTCTCCCTCGCCGCCGCCTCCCCGCAGGAGCTCACCACGCCCACCTCCTGCTCCTGCACGCCCACCCCCACCTCCTGCTCCTGCACGCCCCTCCGCCGTCGGGGTCGACCCCAGCCCCTCCGCCGTCGCCGCCTGAGGAGGAGGAGGAGATCAAGCCCCCACCCCCACCTCCTGCTCCTGCACGCCCACCCCACCTCCTGCTCCTGCACGCCCCTCCGCCGTCGGGGTCGACCCCAGCCCCTCCGCCGTCGCCGCCTGAGGAGGAGGAGGAGATCAAGCCCCCACCCCCACCTCCTGCTCCTGCACGCCAAGGAGGGCGCCGACGACCGGGAGCGCATCTCAAGGCCGGCCACGAGCAGGAGGTCGCCGGGCATCTCGCTCACAAGGCCCACCGCCGAGACCACGACGACGCCTCTGTCCTCTACCTCGTCGACGTCCTCACCGAACCCAAAGGTCCAAATTTTTTTCTTTGGCCGCGCTCGAATGAGAGTTTCGCCTCTTAAATGATAGGAACAGGAGTTTATTTAGTTGACTCAAATAGTTTTACTGGAATTGGTTTTCTTTGGAGTCGGTTTTCCTCAAAACCCGACTGGGATGGGCAACTGTTGGAGTCAGTTCATGTTTTTTCTACTAAAACGACTTAGGTACCATCTCTAGTTTGGACTGAATGAACTAATTTGATCATATACTGCAAAGTGAAGTCCAAAATTCTCCGTATTACAAACTTTTCAAGTTAGCTCGAATTAATTTTTGAGCTGAACTGGCTGTGACAGGGATGCAAGAGGGGAACAAGAGGGGAACAAGAGGTGCTTCTTTTCTGTGCTACCACAACCATCGTGTCGTGGATGTTGCCGGCCGGAGATGCCAGCTTCTTTTCTGTGCTACCACGACCATCGTGTCGTGGATGTTGCCGGCCGGAGATGCCAGCTTCTTTTCTGTGCTACCACGACCATCGTGTCGTGGATGTTGCCGGCCGGAGATGCCGGCAACATGATTTGTGAAATCTATGCAGGTACCCCGAGAGGCCCTTGAGATTGCCGGAACGTCGATTAACTTCCGTTCCGGCAATTTCGGGTACTCCATATGTCCCTTTTTTAGCAAAGGTCATGCCGGATTTTTTCGTGAAATTTGGCATGACTTTGCTAAAAATAGGACATATGGGGTATTGTGCTTGTGATCCGACCATCGTGTCGTTGAGATGCCGGCCGGAGGTGCCGGCCGTAGATGTGTTTTTTTTTTGTTGGAAATGCTTGCAGGTACCCCGAGAGGCCCTTGAGATTGCCGGAACGTCGATTAACTTCCGTTCCGGCAATTTCGGGTACTCCATATGTCCCTTTTTTAGCAAAGGTCATGCCGGATTTTTTCGTGAAATTTGGCATGACTTTGCTAAAAATAGGACATATGGGGTATTGCGACTAGTGCATGGGCCGGGGTATCTTAGTACTTATTAGTTAGGTGATTTTTTTATCTTAAATTTGTTATACTAACTTTTTGCCTCTTTTTAATGCAGTGCAAACATGGCCGACAATGACGAGGCTGGGGTTTCTGGAACAAGGGGCGAGGAACCGATGGAGCAAAATATTATGATTCCGAGTTTCATCTCAGAGGCGGTGACAAAGACGTTCATGTCGCTCTTTACAACTATATGTGAGTCTGTCAGGGTTTGGACTGAGGGAGGGAAAAAAGGGCCTGCCCCAGTGATCAGCTTCGGCTCCAGACAGTACCCAATACTGCCTCCAGAAGATACAGCAGATACAGCAGAGAAGAAGAAGAAGCACAGGAAGAGGAGTAAGCCAGCTCCGAAGACGAAATGTAGCACCCCGGGGTATGTCCGGAGTGATCCCATGATACCACCCCGTGCGGGTGACTTGTCGTCCCGGTTGCATGAAGCTGGTCAACCGATACTGCCTTCGGAGCTGCTCCACCTCGCAGATGGATGCATGGCCCCTTTGCAACTTGCTATCTTGAAGCTAGAGGACAACCTTCTTAAAGACGAGAATCCAAACTACCCGGTGTTCACTGTCAAGGTGCCAGACTATGTTGACTTCGTTGATGAATCTCCAGCGGATCTGTTCTTCATATCGTGCGAGGACGTCTTCAACTTGTTTCACTTTAAACGGCTGGACTATAACTTGGTCCGCCTATACGCGCTCAGCCAAGCGATGATGATCAGGAGAGAACAAACCCCGTACGTCAAGGTAGTGGATCCCTACTACATGCGGGACAGCCAGCTGGAGGAAGGATCACCGACACGGGCCAGGGCCACGGAGTACCTCCAGAGAATCATGCTGAACATGAGCACAAAGACCAGCCTTCTTCTGCCTTTCTTTTTCAAGTAAATCCGCATCTAGTCGCCGCTGTCGTATCTTATGCTTTCTTATAGATTTCTTCTGTTGTGTTGATCCTTTCCAATATTCCATTTCAATTGTGTTGAGCAGTGACAAGTACTCAGTACTCATCGCCGTGCACCCGACGTGGTCAGTTGCCACATATTTAGACTCAGGGACGACGCCGAAAGACTACACTAGAATTAAGGGTGTTCTCAATGAGGCTCTCGAGGGCTACGCCAAAAACGGAGGTTCCTTCGAGAAGAAAGGGAAACATGTAATTGACAACACACACAAGTTTCACCATGGGACTGGGTTTCATTGCATCAAGCAAAAGTCTGGCAACGTGGATGCCTTCTACGTCCTCTTACACATGAAATCGTATGTCCGGGATGCAGTGATAACGAATTTGCCATATCGTCTCCAAGAATGGGTCAAATATGATGAGGATCTCACCGATGATGACCTTAGAGCAGACTTCCATCGCATCCAGTTACAGTTATCGAAAATCATCCTGGAAGATGTCAAGACAGCAGGGGGGTCCTTACACAACGCCAGAGGTAGAAACCTTGCTTCTTTCTTTTCTATATTAGATGAATAAATCATACTCTAGTTATATCATGCATTAATCAAATATATATCCCAACCGATTTTCAGCGTTGTCTAAGTGGGAGATCGAAGAACGCCTAGATAAGCAGAATGACAGGAGGACGTGGATGACGAAAGACGGCATTAATCCGTTTCCGGAGCGAATCAGGAAGAAGGATCCATCATACGGGTTTTTCTCTATTTGATCTTTTTGTGGTAAGTTGATATGCACGAGAAGACACATCTCGTGCCACTTCTAAGTATGAGGCATTAATTTTTTTCAATTTGTCTTTGACTAAATCTAGTCTTTTGAATCTTATTTTAATTATGTTCCAATTCATTCTTGTTTATAGTTTTGTATCCTCTAGAATGCCGATGATTCAAACGTTGTGACACTATATATGTGATTCAGGGGCGACGTGAGTGAGACCTGTGTGCCTTCTACTTGGTTCCACAAGGTTATCAGGATTCCTTGTGTGTTCTCGATAATATTCTACGTATATATGAGGCATTAACTTTTTTGAATCTTGTTTTGTCTTTGGCTACCTCTAATTTTTCAGACGATGCGATATACTTTTAGTTATGTTACTTTAATTACCTAGCTCTAGTCTTATTTATAGTTTTGTATTCTCTTTAATCAGAATTCTTGATTTTATTTGACTAACACTTTCATCTTTGTCTTGTGTACAGATAGATGACGAAGTGGTACGCGGAGACAAACTCAAGGGCCTCTCGGCAAACCGTTCCCGGCGCCGCTCCGCTCGTAGCGCTCGCGAAGAAGGCTACATGAGATCGTCGTGTTCCCGCTATTGCTCACCGTCAACGCCGAGATGTAATCTATTCGATCCTAGTGTAGGCGGTGAACACTTCATTTTGTAACGTGGGCAACGATTCGATGAACTTTTGTATATCTCAACAATTGTGTAAAACTTCCGCACTTTTGTATCAACTTGTGATGACATATATTAGTAATGTGTTTGTTTTGATATATCTGTGAAAATATATCTCTGTTTCTGTTATATCTGTGTAAATATGAAATATACATGTATTCTGGTATTATACTGGTATTTGTATGAATATACGGGTACAGTACTGCGCAGTAATTCTGTGGCGCACCCTGGACTATTCTGTGGCGCACCCTATTCGGTGGCGCATGGTTGCACGGGTGCGCTACAGAATAGTTATTCTGTGGCGCACCAGGCTCGGTGCGCCACAGAATAGCCTCTATTCTGTGGCGCACCAGGTGGTGCGCCACAGAATAGCTTATTTAGTGGCGACTATTCTGTGGCGCACCACCCATGCGCCACAGAATAGCAAAATGGTGCGCCACAGAATAGTTTTTCTGTACTAGTGGAGATTATCTCATCCACTTATTAATCTCCCGAGACAAAAATTGTTGCCTAATTCTCTATGCAATATTTCCAAAACCCTCGATAAATATCTTAGTGCTTGTCTTCGTCGAGGAATTATTTTTCCTAACATGAACCCCTCTACACTCCTCATAAATCCATGATATAGTCATTATGCCATTGCCTACACCCACAAAATATGGCATGATCATTTGAACCACCTATCCACCACTCCCTTCTACACCCCAAGGACCATAAATATCTTCATGTTTGGATAAGAGCCATGTGAATTATGCACATGGGATAATATCAACCAGCCCACATATTTTATCCAAGAAGCCACATAATCCTTTATTTGATGGAAATTAAATACCACACCATTAATTTCTCACCCACTTTTGGAACCATGCCACCCTACCTTTTGTGCAAGATATTTCTGCATGGAGGGTGATAGACCATCACCTTCTCCTCTGATACACCCATGTGATCTTTAGCCATCCACTTAAAAGTTAAAACCCCAAGATCAAAGCCCTAATGGCGATGATCATGTCACCTGCCACTCCGGGAATTATTTTTCTAAGAACCCTAGCCAAGTTGCACCATTTGACCTCAAAGTTCAGAAACCATCTCCTCACATACAAACCTAACCACTGGAATTTTTCTGGATTTTATTTGTATTAAAAAGTTCTTGTGGGCATTTCATCGAACACCTTGAGGGTAGGGTAAGAATTTCAGAAACTTGCTAAGTTAACCATGGTTTGTTCAACCCTAGCCCTAACCCTTTGCTCCAGTGGATCCCCTGTGACCTACTGCCCTTCCAGCACCTCATCCTCATCCTCTTCTCCCCTGTAGACAAAGGATAGGTCAGCGATGACCCCAAACCGCCATTAATGGCCGAACTACATCCCACCCACCTCCTCCTCTCTCCCGGCTATAAGAAGCTCCCCCGAGCCCTTAGTGGCACTCACAGCCTCCCTCAGACCACTCTCGCTCAGTTGCTGGAAGGGAAAGGCTCACAGGAGCTCTCCCGAGCTCGAGTGGCCGAAACCCTAGAAGCTTGGGTAGCGAGCTCCACGACCTCCTCTGCCAAAGAAAACACCACCCACGGGCGCGGTGCACCAATACGGTTCCATTCCTGCTGTTTTCATAGCCCCTAGCCCACCCCATCGTCGCCGCCAAGCTCCACCCGAGCCTCCCACCATGGCCGCATGGCCGAGCTCGCGGGAGACACGCAGGAGGCGTCCCCGCCGTCAAAGCCGCCTCCCCTGGGCGCGGTGGGCCACGGCGTGCCCATCCCCGCCGCCGGCCGGCCTCCCGACACGCTCTCTGGCCCTCCCCGGCCAATCCGAGGCCGTCCAGTACGCGAGCAGGAGGTTGAAGACGATGTACAGAAAACTGATCGATCGATTGTTTTCTTTTCCTCTTTTTTCCTTCCACTGATACGTTTCTCTGAAACGTTTTTAGGCCCAGCCCAGCTAGCCACTGCCCAGCAGCGCAGCAGGCCATTCGGCCCAGTACGGCCCGGCCAGTCACAGCGCAGGCACGCACAGCGCACTGCGCGTAGCGGCCCATTTGCGGCCCGTCTGTTTTTTTTCCGCGCGTCTGTTTTTCTTTTTCCTGCTGGACAAATTTTCAAACGCCCACAGCTTTTGAACCGTAGCTCCGATTGGAGTGATTCAAATTTCTAAATCTTCGTCTCGACGAGATCTTTCCATTGGTACTGGTGTTATTGTCTTTAAAAATGTTTAGTTTCGTTGATTTTATTTAAGCCGTTGTTTTCCGTTCCAGAGTTTAGCCGTTTTTCGAGTCTCCGACGCGCGACGACACTGAGACCTCCCGGATCATCTTGGAACCGTCTTCTAAGGCAAGCTAACCCTTGCTATGAAATGTTCAGCAGTGTTTCTTTGTTATTTTCTATTGCCATGTCGCGTGTTTATATTTTTGTCTGTATATTTATGCATGTATGTTTGTTGTTCATGTTTAATATGGAACTCGTAATATTGCTCCTGCCATGTTGCATATCATGTTACATTTTAAATATTGTCGCATCTGTATATATCTGTGGATCTTCACAACACCCTTTTTTTTCCTTGTCGAACGGGAAAGCGCTTGCCAGCGGAATCGCTGCCACAGTCTTCCGGTTGACGTTTATTTTCCCTTGTCGAACGAGAAGGCGCTTGCCAGCGGAATCGCTGCCACAGTCTTCCAGTTGACGTTTCTTTTTCCTTATCGAACGAGAAGGCGCTTGCCAGCGGAATCGCTGCCACAGTTTTCCGGTTGACGTTTCTTTTTCCTTGTCAAATGAGAAGGCGCTTGCCAGCGGAATCGCTGTCACAGTCTTCCGGTTGACGTTTCTTTTTCCTTGTCGAACGAGAAGGCGCTTGCCAGCAGAATCGCTGCCACAGTCTTCCGGTTGACGTTTCTTTTTCCTTGTCGAACGAGAAGGCGCTGGTCGGCGAATCGCCGCCATAGTCTTCCGGTTGACGTTTTTATTTTGCTAAGTTTGGACACTGATATTCTTGAATTATTGTGTTGCTAACATTTTGTTGTTGATGTTATATTGTTCTGTTATTGTGGTTGTTGTGTTGGACTAATACTCTGTTGTTTGGACTAGTGAATGATGAAGCTTGATTAAATGAAACACCCCTCCAAATAACGAAAAGGTCTATTCATAGTGCCACTAATCTGAAGCTTTGCATGTGATAGCACCGTTGTCCCATGGAAACCGTGATAGCACCGTTGACATCTGAAGCTTTGCTAGGTCGAGTGACTCGCGATAAGGAGTCCGGAGCTAGGCATACTCGGTCGCGCCGAGGGATATGTGCCGGACTTACTTGCCCGTTGTACCACGTGTATAGGGTGGGGCATGAGAGTGTCTTAGCAAGTGGACCGTCACGAGAGTGTATTTTGCTTAGTACGACTTTGGGCGTGAGAAACCTGGAGTGTCGGCTGAGTAGGGTGCATTCTGATAGGTGGTAAAGCAAACTCTCGAGAGACTCAACCTAGCAAGCTAGTCTCGTTCTTGGGATATGGAACAACAGTTCAGTGTCGGTCACACTGTGTGCCTTTGTCATGTCCGGAGGTTAAACTTAAGATTTGTTTGAAATAATTAAAGGACGACCTGACTTCACTTAATCAACAATAAAATGATGCAGGGAATGTTACTTGAGATAACCACATATGATAAGGCCATGGGCCTAGCAGTGGTGACAGATGTTATGAGCCTTGTGAGGCTAGAGGCCAGTGGGCCTAGCTGTGTTGAGATGAGTTGTTGTGTTACTGGGTACCAACTGATACACCCGATTATACTCGTCACAGGTAGTTTCTTTGTATGATTACCAGTGTACGATCCAACCCCACCTGGCTTGGACTCTGTACTGGTGATACCCCATTGTTTGCTTATGCTATAATTTGCTTGTGATGTCATGCTACCTTTATGTTATTATATTGATCTACCTAGAGTAGACACTTGCCATGTTGTAGGATTTTATTTCCAATGTATATCTTGTTGCATGATTGTTGGATTATTTGTAGTGAGTGGCGATTCTTGCTGAGTGTATACAAATGTACTCACGGGCCTTGTGTTTGTGGTCAGATTTTGGCGAGGAATCATCTTCTACCTTAGCAAGGAGATGGAGCAAGAGCGTGCTAGGATCAGTAGCCCAGCCAGATGCCTGTGGAGTGGAGCCGCTCCAAGCCGTTGCCTTAGTCGTCTTCCGTTGCCAGTTAAACTCTGTCCTGAGCCATGCTTGGCTTGATATTCTGTCATGCCTTGATGGCCTTGTAAACCATTTGTAGCACTTCTTGTGTCTGATTGTGTAATGATTTCCATTATGTTGCACTGTCGTGACGTGCGGCCAGATATCTTGGGCTGGCGCATGGGACGACTGCCTCTCTGATAATATGTGCCAGGGAGGGGTGTCACAGCAGATATATAGGTTCCTGCAACTTCACCTCTTTGGTTGGTCCATTTGTTGCATTGAAAGATTTGTAAGATTGCTAATAGACCGACGTACACCTTTATATTTCGCATTTTCAGGATCACTAAGCGTGCACTTCAATCATTGCCAAAATGACAAGGTTCCAAAAGTGGATGTGTAAGTTCGCAAGCATTTCAGCAACGAAACTGCACGGCCACTTATTTGATTGATACACATTTTTGAATTGATTTAAGTTGACCAGCACAATTGTTCCATCAATTAAAGCATTGGTCCGATCTCATTTTGTGCTATTGGAATATTGATCCATATGTTCCAGCAACCTCCAACGGAGACAATGACCTTTCTATGGCTAGAGATGCAGGCTACATAGAAGTCATTGGCTAATAAAAAATAGCATGGAATCCTATCACAATAGTGAAACATGGGGTTCCCCTAGTGCTGCCAAAGTGGTCCACCCCATGTGGGCCCAAGATGAAGATGGACAAGGCCAAGACCCAAGTCAGGTTGGCGGGTTCACCGTCCAACCCCACAAAGACCAAGCAAGACCTACACCGACAAAGGGCTCCGGTCCTGGGGGCCTGCCGGGTCCCCGAACCATGCGGGAAGAGAAGGAAGTCTCCGAAAGTCTGAGTTCCCGGCAGGAGGCCAGGCTCCCTCTCGGGTACCTCTCCATACCACTGTGGATAAGCTCTCCACCTCACGCTAGAAGACCTTAGAAGACTTGGGAAGAAAGGCAAAGGTGGCGCGGTCCGGGACACAGCCCGTGGTGGTGTCAGCCACTGTCCACCCCAAGGCGGACGCTCCCACCTAATCCAAAGGAGACGCTAGACCGAACCAGCTTTGGAGGGTCCTTCCCACTGAAGGCCCCTCGTGCCCCTCACGTGACCCTGTGGTATCCCCTTAGCCTATAAAAGGAGGACCAAGGCACTGAGGGAGGAAAGAACAAGTCGAACCAGAGCAAGACTAGACTAGGGCTGCAAGGGTAGAGGGGAAGGTGATCTCCGACGGGTCAGGATCTGTCCTTCTTCTACCTCCAGCCAAAACCTTTCCGGGTACCACTAGTACAGAAAAACTATTCTGTGGCGCACCATTTTGCTATTCTGTGGCGCATGGGTGGTGCGCCACAGAATAGTCGCCACTAAATAAGCTATTCTGTGGCGCACCACCTGGTGCGCCACAGAATAGAGGCTATTCTGTGGCGCACCGAGCCTGGTGCGCCACAGAATAACTATTCTGTAGCGCACCCGTGCAACCATGCGCCACCGAATAGGGTGCGCCACAGAATAGTCCAGGGTGCGCCACAGAATTACTGCGCAGTACTGTACCCGTATATTCATACAAATACCAGTATAATACCAGAATACATGTATATTTCATATTTACACAGATATAACAGAAACAGAGATATATTTTCACAGATATATCAAAACAAACACATTACTAATATATGTCATCACAAGTTGATACAAAAGTGCGGAAGTTTTACACAATTGTTGAGATATACAAAAGTTCATCGAATCGTTGCCCACGTTACAAAATGAAGTGTTCACCGCCTACACTAGGATCGAATAGATTACATCTCGGCGTTGACGGTGAGCAATAGCGGGAACACGACGATCTCATGTAGCCTTCTTCGCGAGCGCTACGAGCGGAGCGGCGCCGGGAACGGTTTGCCGAGAGGCCCTTGAGTTTGTCTCCGCGTACCACTTCGTCATCTATCTGTACACAAGACAAAGATGAAAGTGTTAGTCAAATAAAATCAAGAATTCTGATTAAAGAGAATACAAAACTATAAATAAGACTAGAGCTAGGTAATTAAAGTAACATAACTAAAAGTATATCGCATCGTCTGAAAAATTAGAGGTAGCCAAAGACAAAACAAGATTCAAAAAAGTTAATGCCTCATATATACGTAGAATATTATCGAGAACACACAAGGAATCCTGATAACCTTGTGGAACCAAGTAGAAGGCACACAGGTCTCACTCACGTCGCCCCTGAATCACATATATAGTGTCACAACGTTTGAATCATCGGCATTCTAGAGGATACAAAACTATAAACAAGAATGAATTGGAACATAATTAAAATAAGATTCAAAAGACTAGATTTAGTCAAAGACAAATTGAAAAAAATTAATGCCTCATACTTAGAAGTGGCACGAGATGTGTCTTCTCGTGCATATCAACTTACCACAAAAAGATCAAATAGAGAAAAACCCGTATGATGGATCCTTCTTCCTGATTCGCTCCGGAAACGGATTAATGCCGTCTTTCGTCATCCACGTCCTCCTGTCATTCTGCTTATCTAGGCGTTCTTCGATCTCCCACTTAGACAACGCTGAAAATCGGTTGGGATATATATTTGATTAATGCATGATATAACTAGAGTATGATTTATTCATCTAATATAGAAAAGAAAGAAGCAAGGTTTCTACCTCTGGCGTTGTGTAAGGACCCCCCTGCTGTCTTGACATCTTCCAGGATGATTTTCGATAACTGTAACTGGATGCGATGGAAGTCTGCTCTAAGGTCATCATCGGTGAGATCCTCATCATATTTGACCCATTCTTGGAGACGATATGGCAAATTCGTTATCACTGCATCCCGGACATACGATTTCATGTGTAAGAGGACGTAGAAGGCATCCACGTTGCCAGACTTTTGCTTGATGCAATGAAACCCAGTCCCATGGTGAAACTTGTGTGTGTTGTCAATTACATGTTTCCCTTTCTTCTCGAAGGAACCTCCGTTTTTGGCGTAGCCCTCGAGAGCCTCATTGAGAACACCCTTAATTCTAGTGTAGTCTTTCGGCGTCGTCCCTGAGTCTAAATATGTGGCAACTGACCACGTCGGGTGCACGGCGATGAGTACTGAGTACTTGTCACTGCTCAACACAATTGAAATGGAATATTGGAAAGGATCAACACAACAGAAGAAATCTATAAGAAAGCATAAGATACGACAGCGGCGACTAGATGCGGATTTACTTGAAAAAGAAAGGCAGAAGAAGGCTGGTCTTTGTGCTCATGTTCAGCATGATTCTCTGGAGGTACTCCGTGGCCCTGGCCCGTGTCGGTGATCCTTCCTCCAGCTGGCTGTCCCGCATGTAGTAGGGATCCACTACCTTGACGTACGGGGTTTGTTCTCTCCTGATCATCATCGCTTGGCTGAGCGCGTATAGGCGGACCAAGTTATAGTCCAGCCGTTTAAAGTGAAACAAGTTGAAGACGTCCTCGCACGATATGAAGAACAGATCCGCTGGAGATTCATCAACGAAGTCAACATAGTCTGGCACCTTGACAGTGAACACCGGGTAGTTTGGATTCTCGTCTTTAAGAAGGTTGTCCTCTAGCTTCAAGATAGCAAGTTGCAAAGGGGCCATGCATCCATCTGCGAGGTGGAGCAGCTCCGAAGGCAGTATCGGTTGACCAGCTTCATGCAACCGGGACGACAAGTCACCCGCACGGGGTGGTATCATGGGATCACTCCGGACATACCCCGGGGTGCTACATTTCGTCTTCGGAGCTGGCTTACTCCTCTTCCTGTGCTTCTTCTTCTTCTCTGCTGTATCTGCTGTATCTTCTGGAGGCAGTATTGGGTACTGTCTGGAGCCGAAGCTGATCACTGGGGCAGGCCCTTTTTTCCCTCCCTCAGTCCAAACCCTGACAGACTCACATATAGTTGTAAAGAGCGACATGAACGTCTTTGTCACCGCCTCTGAGATGAAACTCGGAATCATAATATTTTGCTCCATCGGTTCCTCGCCCCTTGTTCCAGAAACCCCAGCCTCGTCATTGTCGGCCATGTTTGCACTGCATTAAAAAGAGGCAAAAAGTTAGTATAACAAATTTAAGATAAAAAAATCACCTAACTAATAAGTACTAAGATACCCCGGCCCATGCACTAGTCGCAATACCCCATATGTCCTATTTTTAGCAAAGTCATGCCAAATTTCACGAAAAAATCCGGCATGACCTTTGCTAAAAAAGGGACATATGGAGTACCCGAAATTGCCGGAACGGAAGTTAATCGACGTTCCGGCAATCTCAAGGGCCTCTCGGGGTACCTGCAAGCATTTCCAACAAAAAAAAAACACATCTACGGCCGGCACCTCCGGCCGGCATCTCAACGACACGATGGTCGGATCACAAGCACAATACCCCATATGTCCTATTTTTAGCAAAGTCATGCCAAATTTCACGAAAAAATCCGGCATGACCTTTGCTAAAAAAGGGACATATGGAGTACCCGAAATTGCCGGAACGGAAGTTAATCGACGTTCCGGCAATCTCAAGGGCCTCTCGGGGTACCTGCATAGATTTCACAAATCATGTTGCCGGCATCTCCGGCCGGCAACATCCACGACACGATGGTCGTGGTAGCACAGAAAAGAAGCTGGCATCTCCGGCCGGCAACATCCACGACACGATGGTCGTGGTAGCACAGAAAAGAAGCTGGCATCTCCGGCCGGCAACATCCACGACACGATGGTTGTGGTAGCACAGAAAAGAAGCACCTCTTGTTCCCCTCTTGCATCCCTGTCACAGCCAGTTCAGCTCAAAAATTAATTCGAGCTAACTTGAAAAGTTTGTAATACGGAGAATTTTGGACTTCACTTTGCAGTATATGATCAAATTAGTTCATTCAGTCCAAACTAGAGATGGTACCTAAGTCGTTTTAGTAGAAAAAACATGAACTGACTCCAACAGTTGCCCATCCCAGTCGGGTTTTGAGGAAAACCGACTCCAAAGAAAACCAATTCCAGTAAAACTATTTGAGTCAACTAAATAAACTCCTGTTCCTATCATTTAAGAGGCGAAACTCTCATTCGAGCGCGGCCAAAGAAAAAAATTTGGACCTTTGGGTTCGGTGAGGACGTCGACGAGGTAGAGGACAGAGGCGTCGTCGTGGTCTCGGCGGTGGGCCTTGTGAGCGAGATGCCCGGCGACCTCCTGCTCGTGGCCGGCCTTGAGATGCGCTCCCGGTCGTCGGCGCCCTCCTTGGCGTGCAGGAGCAGGAGGTGGGGGTGGGGGCTTGATCTCCTCCTCCTCCTCAGGCGGCGACGGCGGAGGGGCTGGGGTCGACCCCGACGGCGGAGGGGCGTGCAGGAGCAGGAGGTGGGGGTGGGCGTGCAGGAGCAGGAGGTGGGGGTGGGGGCTTGATCTCCTCCTCCTCCTCAGGCGGCGACGGCGGAGGGGCTGGGGTCGACCCCGACGGCGGAGGGGCGTGCAGGAGCAGGAGGTGGGGGTGGGCGTGCAGGAGCAGGAGGTGGGCGTGGTGAGCTCCTGCGGGGAGGCGGCGGCGAGGGAGAGACGAATAGTTGGCTGGCGGCGTGCTAGCGCAGAAGCGAAGGGTTATCGTGTTAAGGACCTTATTCTGTGGCGCATCCACCTAGAGGTGCGCCACAGAATTAGCTTATTCTGTGGCGCACCCGATAAGGGTGCGCCACAGAATAGTTAGTTTTTTTATTTAAATTTTCTGTTTTTACACACATGTTAATAAAAAAAAAGTTAATAGTTGGTTTTTTTATTTAAATTTTCTGTTTTTACACACATGTTAATAAAAAACAGTTAATACAAATATTGAAACTGTGCCATATATATCAAATTACATATATACAAATATGCTTGTCTCTCATACAAAACAAATTATATATAATACACAAAAAAGTTTTCGATCTTCGTCCCGGCCGGTTCCAAACTAGCATTTCTTCTTTCCCTTCTTGGCGGTTGAATAGCTTAGGCCGGTCACCTTGAGACTTCTTCGCGTGAACGGACAACCTTTGGTAGGTAGGGAGGTCTTCCTTTTTTCTTTAGAATTAGTAGTAGGCATGTCGAAGAACTTGTCGAATTCCTCCTCGATCTTTGGCTCCTTGTCCAATTCTTGCTCGGTGGCGCCTCCTTCCATTCCGATGATGCTCCTCTTGCCCCTCCTCACGACAACACGGCTAGGCTTTGACGGGTCGGTAATGAAAAAGCATTGCTCAACTTGGCTAGCGAGTACCCATGGCTCATTTTTCGCGGAGGCTTTCTTCGAGTTGGCTTCGGGTATAACCATGGTGGTGAAATACCGGCCTTCTTTGACGACGTCCTTGGCCCATCTCACACGGAACATTGGCACCGACTCTCCACAGTAGTTGAGCTCCCATATCTCCTCTATCCTTCCGAAGTATCTTTGTTTGACGGTAGCCTCGTCATCGGCGTAGGATAGCATAGTTACTCCTGAGTTTTGATATTCGCTACTCCTGTCCTTTTCCTCGGTGCAGAATCTGTAACCATTGATGTCGTACGTCTGATAGGTCTTCACGTTCTGCGCGGGGCCCTGTGATATGGAGAATATGAGTTTTTCATCTTCCGTACTTGGCTTTCTGACCCGTGATTCGGACAGTTGCTTTTCCCTGAACCAACGCGTGAAGCTGGAGTTGTGCTCTATGGTTACGTCTCCGTTCTTCCTCGGCCGGCCCAGGTCGATGTAGTTCTTCTCGATTATGCTTCTGTGCTCTTCCACCCAAGGTTCGATCAATTCTAAGTGTTGTAGCGCGACCCGGTGAGCCCTATCGAAGTCGACGTGTCGACCATCAATCAAGACAGGGAGTGAGCGGTAGCCCTCACGGTGACCAAAACCAGCGAGCCTGCCGACGTGCGGCCTGGTGGCCAGACCAACATCCTCGTTCTCGGTGCTTAGATAACTCTGGCAGAAGGTGATGCACTCTTTGGTCAGAAAGCCCTTGGCCATGCTTGCGTCTGGACGGGCCCTGTTGCGAACGAATCCTTTGATGACACCGTTTTGCCTTTCGAACGGCATCATGTAGTGCAGGAACGTCGGACCGAGCTTCAGTATGTCATCAACGACGTGGAGAAGGAGATGCACGCAGATGTCAAAGAACGCGGGCGGGAAGTAAATCTCGAGCTCGCATAGTATCCCCACGATCTCATCCTGTATCTTCTGGAGCTGCCTCACGCCGATCGACTTACGGTTGATGACGTCAAAAAAGTTGCAAAGTGCAGACAGCGTATCACGGACATGATCGTCCATTATCCCTCGGATCGCAACGGGAATTATCTGCGTCATAAGCACATGACAATCGTGAGACTTCATCCCGCTGAACCTCTTCTTTGTTTCGTCCAGATATCTGCTTGTCTTCCCCGCGTAACCGTTAGGAAATTTGACTCCTAAGAGGCACTTGTAGAACTGCTTGAGCTCCTCCGGACTCATAGTGAAGCAGGTAGGTGGAAGCACAACCGCGCTCTTCTTCCTCCTTTTGCGGCGACCTTGAGTCCCTTCCGTCTGGTCATCATTATCATCATCATCATCATCACTATCGGGGCCGTGAATATCTTTCTTGATGCCAAGCCATTTCAGATCGTATCGTGCTTTCTTCCCATCCTTGGTCTTTTCCGGCATGTTTGAAAGAGTGCCAAGAACAGCCTCGGTAACATTCTTCGTAATGTGCATTACATCGAGGCTATGGGGCGTGTGGAGGACCTTCCAGTACTCCAAGTCATGGAAAGCACACCTCGCTTTCCATACACCCAGCAGCGGTTTTACCCTCGGTCGCTTCTTTCCCGGCGCAGGGCACTCCTCCCAATTTGTCAAAAGCTCATCAATTTCCATGCCGGTCCTCGGGATCGGTTTTGTTTCTCTTTCTTCTTGACCATCGAACAAATCCCCGCGTTTTCTCCACTGGTGGTCCATGCGAAGCCACCTTCGAGCCCCTGGGTACACGGTTTTCGAAGACCCTTGTATTCTTGGTAGCTGGATATGCGGGGTCTCATCCATGCACCTGATACATCCACAGAATCCGTGGCCCACCTGGGCCGATACAGACGACATTCCAGGATAGTCCTGCACCGTCGTGAGCAACGCGGCGCTCATATTGAAATATTCTTTAGTGTAGGCGTCCCACGTACGGACAGGCGTCTTCCATAACGTTTCTAACTCCTCTTTCAACAGCTCGAAATACAGATGTATGTCGACACCTGGTTGTTTCGGACCCTGAATAAGCATACTCATGTGTATGTACTTTGACTTCGTGCACAGCCACGGGGGAAGGTTGTAAGGCCATACAAACACGGGCCAGGTGCTATGTGTGCCATTGAAGAACGGATTCATTCCATCTGTGCACATACCCAGCCTGACGTTCCTTGCGTCGCGCCCAAAATCTTCGAAGGCGATGTCCAATGCTTGCCAATTGCTAGCGTCTGCAGGGTGTGTCAGGATGGTGCCCTTCTCCGGATCTTCTGCGGGCTTCTCCCTTTCCGCGTGCCATTGCATGAGCTTTGCTTCCTTAGGATCCACGAACCACCGCTGAAGACGGGGAGTGATAGGAAAGTACCATACCACTTTTCGAGGATTTTTCTTCTTTCCACTCTTGTACCGTCCGTGACCGCACACCGGACATTTGGTCAAGTCCTCGTAATCGCCCCGATAAATTACGCAATCATTGATGCAGGCGTGGTATCTCTCGTGCGGTAGGTCAAGAGGGCACAGGACTTTCTTGGCCTCCTCGATAGTAGTTGGTAATGTGTTACCCTCGGGGAGAATATCGTGCCAGAATTTCAGGTTCTGGTTGAAGCTCTTGTCGGTCCAACTGTTTCCCGACTTCATCTCCATAGCATTAAGCGTTACTTGCAAGCGCGTATCCTGAGGCCGGCACCCAGGATACAACGGAGTGATCCCGTCTATCCCCATTTGCGCTAGCTTGGCTTTCTCTCTGTCGTTGCTCGTCTGACTGAGAAGCAGTTCTTGAAAATGAGCATCCTGCAAGCCCGAACTTAGCGGGGTCTGCTCGTCTCCTTCGTCATGATGATCATGTCCGCCGGCATCTCCTTCGTCATCATGATGATCTTGTCCGTCACCGGCATCTCCTTCGTCATCATCATCTTGTCCGCCGCGGGCATCTCCTTCGTCATGACGATGATCTTGTTTGGCTTGTTCCGGCATGAAACCGTGCCTGAGCAGGTGCTCCTCCAATAATCCAGAATCAGGGTGTATCCACCTCTCATGTTTGCATTTTCGACACGGACATCTTATCTGCCTCCCGTTGGACCGAATCATGTCCGCCTTCGCTTGGTCCTTGTATGTTCTGATTTGACTGGAGCTCATCATTATGACCATGGTTGACTACGCGCTATACATAGAGAAGAAACGAGAGTACATAACTTAATTAGAGCCGCAACATGCATGCACACACAAACACACACAACACATCTCAGTCCGGCATCTCAACGACACGATGGTCGGAAGCACAAGCACAATTAATACCCCACATGTCCTATTTTTAGCAAAGTCATGCCAAATTTCACGAAAAAATCCGGCATGACCTTTGCTAAAAAAGGGACATATGGAGTACCCGAAGTTGCCGGAACGGAAGTTAATCGACGTTCCGGCAATCTCAAGGGTCTCTCAAGGTACCTCCAAACATTTCCAACAAGATGGTCAAAGCACAATAACCTTTCTCACCTTGTAGATTTGATCCAAAATAGAAGATGGGAGAGAGGAGACTATGTATGGAGGAGTCTATCAACCAAAATAAGTTTAACTAAAAAAAAAGGAGAAATATATGGTCAAAAATGGATGGGAAGGAGGAGCACCACGAGTTGGGAGGAGAGGAGGAAGAAGAGGAAATGAGCAATGGGTAGGGGAAAGTGGGTGGAGATGGCCTTATAAAATATCTGGTACAGTTATTCTGTGGCGCACCTGACCCAGTGCGCCACAGAATAGCCTTATTCTGTGGCGCACCAGTTAGGGGTGCGCCACAGAATAGTTCCCCCAATTATTTGTGGGGCCAGAGCACCTTATTCTGTGGCGCACCTGCATGGATGCGCCACAGAATAAACATATTCTGTGGCGCACCTGACCCAGTGCGCCACAGAATAAGGTCAAAAGTGGCAGACCCGTGCGTTGGTGTGGGGCCCGCGCTTATTCTGTGGCGCACCTCATAGCCGTGCGCCACAGAATAAGGCTATTCTGTGGCGCACCATGGCTGGTGCGCCACAGAATAAGATTCTGTGGCGCACGGCTATGAGGTGCGCCACAGAATAAGCTTCCATAGAATTGGGTTTTCCTACTAGTGTACCTTGTCCGGAAGGCTCCATTGTAAGCCAAACTATGATGAACCCAGGAGTAGGGCTTTTAGCCTCCGGGCGGCCTGAACCTGGGTAGCTCCATGTGTCCCTTTGGTTGCATGCTTTGATCATGGAGAGGAGAGCTTGATCTAGGCCTCACCCAAGAGATGATTCTCAGCCTCCTTCGCGCCCCGTGCTGAACCTCAAAGGGGGTATCCTCTACTCCCGGTGTCCGTCATTCGAGACACGACATCTGGCGTGCCAGGTAGGGGGCACAAGCGCTGGTTTCATCTTCATCAAGATCATCGGCAAGTTCTTCATCAAGCATGCCGCCAAAGAAGAAGGGAGATCCTACGGCGTCCAAGCCTGTCTCTCCTTCACGCACTCAAGCTTCCGCTGATCGCCGTGCGGCTGACGCGCAGCGAGGTGTCTCTCCGTCCCCACCTCCCGTGGAGAGGGTGGTGCTGGACGAAGCGGACGGCCACAACAAGGCCCCATCATGCCTCCTCCTCGCTCGGAGGAGAAGAGTATCGGCAACGGTGCTAGCAAGGAACGAACCGCTGGAGGGGGGAACCACGGCGCTCGCGCCAGTGGGGACCCACGAGCATCCAAGAGCAAGTCATCCACGCACTCGCCCTCGGACACACAAGCTCGCCATGACGCTTTGGTCGCTGCCAAGGCCCTGATGCATTTCCCTCCAAGCACCGGCGATCCCAAGGTCTACCAAGAGTAGAGGACTCACGTCGAGAGGATCCTCGACTTCGCCGATGGCGGTCCGTGGCTTGAGCCAACCCACGCTCCCACCGTCAACGATCCCGGAGCAGCAGAAGACAAGGCACGTGATCCACGAGGCCAGCCTCGTGGTGAACATCAAGCTGAGACAGCGCCTCCTCGCACTGCTCCACCGATGGTCATCTACCTCGCGCAACCCAGATCTTCGTGACGAGCTTAACAGTCGTCAGAACGAGTATATGTGCACTCGCATTGAGCGTTGCAGTGAACGTCATCGCCGGGAAGATCGGGACATCGACCTCGCCGAGGGCTGCCTCGCCCTCGCCCCTGAGTTCCGTCACTTCAACTGGCCCAAGAAGTTCAAGATCGATGTTCTCCGCTACGATGGCACCACAAACCCCCAGGACTTTCTGCAGATCTACTCTCTTGCTGCGCTGGTCGCCGGGGCCGACGAGGTCATGATGGCAAACTGGTTCCCATTGACCCAGAAGGGAGATGACCAGACATGGCTTCTCAACCTTCCCAAGTGCTCCATCCGGTACTGGCGTGCGCTGAAGGAACAGTTCCTGGGGGCTTTCGAAGGAGGGTACGGGCTCCCGGGGGCTCCCAGCGACCTCCACGACTTCAAGCAGCTTCCGGGTGAAACTCTTCGCAAGTTCATCCAGCACTTCACCCAGAACATTAACACCATACCGTGCATCAAGGATGAGTTGGTGATCCAGTCCTTCCAAGCCAACGTCCGCAACCCCAAGATGCGCGAGAAGCTGAGCATCCATCGCGTCGAGTCTTCCTGTAAGCTCTAGGAGCTTGCAGATCGGTGTGCTCGAGCTGAAGAAGGAGTCAAGTTCCCCAGGGACGATGAGCCCAAGGACAAGGTCACTCTCGCCAAGAACAAGAAGCGGGACTCTGGGCCCAACAAGCGGATCTTTGTCACCGAGCCTCTTCCAGAGAAGGCCAAGCCTGCGTTGACTTCCGAGGAAGAAGGTGAAGGTGACCCCTGGTGTCACATTCATCCAGAAGGCAACCACCTGCTCAAGGACTGCCGCATGCTCAAGAATCTCGCCGTCCGAGAGCAGCGCCGAGCTGACGGGGTCAGTCAGGACGGCTGCTACAACTGCGGCACTGCTGGGCACATCGCTCGAGAGTATCCCACGGGTCACCAAGGCGGAGGAGGCCATGGGTGGGGTCACGGCGGTGGCCGCGGAGGCCGAGGAGGAGGACGCTGTGGCCAAGGCGGCCGTGGGCATAACAATCCAGAGGCCGCCCACGACGGCAACGGGGAAGCTCTGGCTCCCCAAGGAGGCAACGGCGGAAAATATCAGGAAGTCACCGGAGTTGTCGGATGCATCCATGGAGGGTCTTCTCTACCTCCCTCCAATGGTGCCTGCAAGAGATTTGTCCGGGAGCTGAATGCGGTTGCTTCTGTTCTGCCCAAGCCCCTAGACTGGTCCAATCAAGTCATCGCTTTTGACCCAGAAGACCATCCCGCCAGCATTACCGGGGTTGGGACTTTGCCGTTGATCGTGTCGCCCATCATCCACAACTACAAGGTCACCAAGATGCTGGTCGACGGGGCTCCAGCCTCAACTTGCTGACGGCGAAGGTCCTGGCTATATTTCAGATTCCTCTTTCTCGCCTGCAAGACACCGGAGAGTTCCAAGGCGTGAATGGAAGTGTCACTCGATCCCTCGGAAAGATCACACTTCCGGTCACTTTCGGCGACTCCAAGAACTTCCGCACCGAGTAAATCGTCTTCGACATCGCAGACACCCCGCTCCCGTACAATGGCATGCTTGGCTGGCCTGCTCTGGCCAAGTTCATGGCCGTCTCCCACTTCGCCTACAACATGATGAAGATCCCAGCGCCGTGGGGCGTGATCAAGGTCAAGTCCGACATCGACGATGCTATCTACTCTATTCACCTGCTGAACCAGACGGTGGCAATCATGGTGGATGTCCCTAAAGGCGTACCAGAGGATGATGTTGGGGCACTCTCCGGGGGCGAAGGGCACCCTCGGGGCTCCACATCAACTCCCTCCAAGAAGGCGCCATTCCATGGCGATCCTTAGCTGACCAAGAAGGTGGCACTGACTAGTGACGGAGTTCACTCCATTACTATCGGTGCCCGCCTCACCGACAAATAGGAAAGCGCACTCGTCGCCTTCCTTCGGGAAAAATCTGATGTCTTCACGTGGGAGGCTTCAGGTTTGCCCGGTGTTCCAAGGGAGGTGATCGAGCACAAACTGGCGGTCAGTCCGGGAGCTCGCCCCGTGAACACGGTTCTCCGGAACCAAAGCAAGGAAAAGCTGGAATTCATCATCGCCGAAGTTGATAAGCTGATAGAAGCTGGCGTCATCCGGTCGGTTCCCCACCTAACCTGGGTGGCCAACCCCGTGGTGGTGCCGAAGCCCATGACTTTCAAGTGGAGACTCTGCATCGACTTCATAGACCTGAATAAGGCCTGTCCCAAGGACCCGTTTCCCCTGCCATGGATCGACATGATCGTGGATTCCACAGCCGGGTGCGAGCTGCTGTGCTTCTTGGATGCCTTTTCCAGGTACCACCAGATCATGATGGCGGTCGAGAACCAAGAGAAGATGGCCTTCATCACTCCCAAGGGCTGCTACTGCTACACCTGGATGCCTTTTGGCCTTCGGAACGACGGCGCTACCTTCCAGCGCGCTATGCAAGCATGCCTTGGACCTCAGCCGGGCCGCAACGTTGAAGCGTACATCAACGACATCGTGATCAAGACCTGGTACAAGGACTCCCTCATCCAAGACCTGCTCGAGACCTACGAGAACCTCCGCTGGGTCAACTTCAAGCTCAACCCCGACAAGTGCGTGTTCGGGGTCCCATCCGGCAAGTTGCTGGGTTTCTTGGTCTCTCATCGAGGGATCGGGGCGAATCCAGAAAAATCAAGGCAATCGAGCGCATGGAGGCACCCCAACGGGTCAAGGACGTACAACGCCTCAACGGGTGCATCACCGCACTCGGGTGCTTCATCTCAAGGCTTGGGGAGCGGGCCTTACCGTTCTTCAGGCTGCTCAACAGGTCAGGCCCCGTGGAGTGGACCCCTAAGGCCGAGGAAGCCCTGCAGTCCCTCAAGCGCTACCTCGCCTCGCCACCAATCCTTGTGGCACCGGAAGAAAAGGAGCCCCTGCTACTGTACATTGCTGCCACCAACCAGGTGATCAGTGCTGTGCTTGTGGCAGAGCGTGACTCTCCTTTGAAGAAGTCAAGCAAGATCAAGGGCAAGTGACCCGGGAACTCTCTCCCGGGACAACCATGCAAGAAAAGGCTGCCGGGTGACCAGGGTTCTAACGGCCCTGACGTCACAGCAACCTTACCAGATGGCGCGGAGCCTGTCAGCGAAGGAGAATCTCCCTCCGACGAGATTCTGCTGGGGGCTACCTCGTCCCCGCCCCAAGAGACGTCAACATGGAGGAAGCCGAGCCCCTTCAGGTCTCGGCAACCCGCAAGGTGCAGCATCCGGTCTACTTCGTCAGCGCAGTGCTGCGAGACGCCCGGGAGCGGTATCCAATGATGCAAAAGCTGCTGCTGGCAATCCTCGTCGCCTTCCGTAAGATGAGGCTGTACTTCCAAAGCCATCCCATCACGGTGGTGTCCAAGTACAACCTCAGAAGCCCGTTGGAGAACGCACTTGCCACTGGACGCATATCATGGTGGGCCATGGAGCTTCAGGGTTTCAGCCTCAAGTTCGAGCACACGGACAACATCAAGAGTCAGGCGCTGGCGGACTTCACTGCTGAGTGGACCGAGACGGCTGACGGGGTTGTACCCTTCGGGTCCCCTATTATTGGTATACCTGGTGCAGCCCAGACATAGGCCCACCTGGCGGCCCAACAATTACTTCAAGCACAAGTGAAGGACTCCAAGACGAAGTCTACTAGAACTCTTGTAAACCCTACCTGGCTCCATCACTAGTAGGAAAAACCAATTATATGGATCCTTATTCTGTGGCGCACCATTTAGCCGTGCGCCACAAAATAAGATTCTGTGGCGCACCCCAGCTGGTGCGCCACAGAATAAGCCTATTCTGTGGCGCATCTATTCCTGGTGCGCCACAGAATAACCTTATTCTGTGGCGCACGGGTAGCGGTGCGCCACAAAATATGTGCGGGCCCCACACCCAGGCACGGGTCAGCCAGTTTTGGCCCTATTCTGTGGCGCACCTGGTACCGTGCGCCACAGAAATCAACAATTCTGTGGCGCACCGAGTCCCGTGCGCCACAGAAATTCCACTTTCTGTGGCGCACCCGGTTCCGTGCGCCACGGATATTTTTTTCAGATCCAGATCTAAACTCTCTCTCCTCTGGTCAAACCCTGCAGGGCCACACATCGCATTATCCTCTCTTTTTTCTACTCTCCTCTCTTTCCTCTCCACGCAATGCACGCACCTAATCCCTTTCTCTCTCTTTCTTCACGCTGCTGTCTACAGAGACGAGTGGGTGGACGGCGTCTTTTGCATCACGCGGCTGCTGTCTACAGGGATCCCGCCGCCCGCCTCCGTCACGCGGCTGCTGGCCACCACCAACAGGCACCATCTGCGGGAGACGCTGGCGACGTTCGAGAGCATGGGCGCCGAGGCCTGCAAGGACTTCGACGTGCAGGCCAGCGAGTACAAGTCCGGCGAGAAGTACCGCGGCAAGAGCGTGCTCGTCGTCGGCTGCGGCAACTCCGGCATGGAGGTCTCCCTCGACCTCTGCGACCACGGTGCGCTGCCGTCCATGGTGGCACGTGCTGGCCCGCGAGGTCTGCGGCAGGTCCACCTTCGAGCTCGCCACCATGCTGATGGCGTGGTTCCCGCTCTGGTTCGTGGACAAGCTCATGGTGTTCTTCTCCTGGCTCATACTCGGCAACCTCGCCGCCTTCGGCATCCGCCGCCCGGCCATCGGCCCGCTCACCCTCAAGAACACGCATGGCCGCACCCCAGTCCTCGATACCGGCGCCATGGCTAAGATCAGGTCCGGCGACATCGCCGTTGTGCCAGGAGTCGCCCGGTTCACCAAGAACAGCGCCGAGCTCACCGACGGCACGGCCCTTGAAATCGACGCCGTGGTGATGGCCACCGGGTACAAGAGCAACGTGCCGCAGTGGCTCCAGACCACCGACGGCAACAAGCTGGGCGGTCCCTTCCCCGCATGGCTCGTCGAGGCGCAGGGGCTCACGGTGCTCAACCTCTCTGGCAATGCGTTCACCGGCGATGTGCCGGCGGCGGTCAACGCGGTGGCCGTCTCTTTTTTTTTTTAAACCTGAAAACGATATTCTGTGGCGCACCGGGCTGGGTGCGCCACAGAATAGCCACTATTCTGTGGCGCACCATGTGGTGCGCCACAGAATAGCTTATTTTGTGGCGACTATTCTGTGGCGCACCACCCATGCGCCACAGAATAGGTTTTTGGTGCGCCACAGAATAGGTTTTCTGTACTAGTGCATATATAAAGCCAGGCAGGGGCACCCCCATAGACAGATCCAAGATAGATCGATACTAGATCCACAACTCGCATAGGCATAAAGACAGCACGTCTCATCACCTCAATCGCCGTTACGGCCACCATGTAACCTCATATATCATCATAATCAGACAAGCAGGACGTAGGGTGTTACCTCCACATGAGGGCCCTGAACCTGGGTAAATCCTTGCTTGTCGGCCGTCCAATACTACCAGCGCGCACATCTTCTCCCTCTAAATCTACCTGGGGTACTCGACACTGGGATTGCCGTGGGCGCACCACGTCAACGGCGTTTGACGGCCCGGAAGAGGAAACCTGTCTCCCCGGAAAAGAAGACCCTAGCACCTAGATCATGCACTTCGATGGCTCCTACACCAAGGGGAAAGGAGGTGCAGGGGTTGTCCTAACCTCACCAACCGGAGACCGGCTGAAGTACCAAGGGAACATCTCCAACAACACGGTGGAATACGAGGGCCTGCTTGTAGGACTTCATGCTGCCATCGGCCTCGGCATCAACAAGATCGTCGTCAAGGGTGACTCTCAGCTGGTCATCAAGCAAGTGAACAAGGAGTACGCGTGCCCCCAGATGGCGCCATACGTCGAGGAGGTCTGGAAACTACAGCGGCGCTTCGACAACTTCCGGGCTATGTATGTCCCACGGGGAGAAAACACAGCCGCGGACGAGCGGTCGTAGGTGGCGTCCAAGCAAGAACCAGTGCCTCCCGGGATCTACATCGAGGTTCTCAGGTGACCTTCGGTTCCACCCGAGAGGCTCGCGGCAAGATCTACACCAGGGGCTGGCGACCCTTCTACCTCGACAACACGGGTAGCCAGCCCAGAAGCTCAAGACCCGGCACCTCCTCCGGTAGAGGAAGCCATGCTTTTCTTCTGTCAGATGGTGCTACCGGTGGAAGGAACCCACCCACCCTGGGCCCAGGACATCGTCAAGTACATGATGGAGCACGCCCTCCCGGAGGATGATCACGACGCCGAGCGGGTGGCTTGCCAAGCCAAGCTCTATGTCTTGATCAACGGCGAGCTCTACCGGCGACGGGACAACGGAGTCAAGCTCCGCTGCATTCCACAAGAACAAGGCCAAGTACTGCTAAGGGACATCCACGAGGGCACGTGTTCAAGTCATGTGGCATTAAGATCACTGGCGGGGAAAGTTTTTCGTCACGGGTTCTACTGGCCAACAGTCCTCAGTGATGCCGAACAGCTAGTCAAGACCTGTGAAGCCTGTCAGTACTATGTGAAGAACATACATCAGCCGGCGCAAGCTCTGCAGCCAATTCCAATCTCTTGGCCATTCACGGTCTGGGGACTGGACATCGTGGGGAAGATACCGAAGTCTGTCGGGGACATGACTACCGCTTCGTGGCTATTGACAAGTTCACAAAGTGGGTGGAAGTGATGCCAGTGCCGCGACAGATAGCTCAGGCCGCCATCAAGTTCTTTGAGGGGATCATGTACCGCTTTGGAGTTCCCAACAAGATCATAACGGACAATGGCACTCAGTTCACAAGTCGGGCCTTCCTCAACTTTTGTGAAGAGCTGGGCATCAAGGTGTGTTTCGCCTCGGTGTCCTATCCAAGGTGCAACGGGCAAGTGGAGCGAGCCAATGCGGAGGTCCTAAAGGGTTTGAAGACCAAGGCCTTTGACAAGTTGGAAGACAAGGGCAAGAACTAGATTGAACATCTGCCAAGTGTCCTGTGGTCCCTCAGAACCACACCAAGCAGAACAACTAGGGAAACACCATTCTTCCTTGTCTATGGAGCCAAAGCCGTCTTGCCAATAGAACTCAGGCACGGATCTCCTCAGGTACTTGCCTATGACGAAGACACACAAGCTGAGAGGAGGATCGATGACATAAACTTCCTGGAAGAGGTGCGGTGTCGAGCTTCTTTACGATCTTCTCGATACCAGCAAGGGCTCCGTCGCTATCATGATTGCCATGTTCGCTCACGGGCACTGGAACCCGGAGACTTGGTACTCCGCAAGAAGCAGAAACTTGAGGGCATCAACAAGTTGTCTTTCAAGTGGGAAGGACCTTATCGGGTGATGCATACCCCGAGACCCAGAGCTGTTTATCTGGAGGACGAGAAAGGCAGGCCGAAGGGCAACGCCTGGAACATCGAGAATCTCCAGAAATTCTACCCCTAATTACGAACATGAATCGCAGATAGTCGAATCAACTAAGCACGCCCAAGGGGCTAGTGTTCTGTAACAAGGGTGTAAGAATCGTCGCCAAGGAAATAAAAGATAAGTTTTTTCAATTCCGTGAGCCTCTCTTGCTATCGTGAAGTGTGTTATCCGTAACAACCCCTAAGCAGGGGGCTGACAGGTCGAGCGCAAGTAGCCTATCAGTAGGCGCTGCCACCTGATCATGCCGTACTGCCGCGGAAAGAAGTGGAATGGGTAGTGCTGTGTTTTAAAGAACATAAACACAGAAATGCACATTCAACTTTGCTTGCGGGTAGGGGAGGGTCCATTCTTTTTCTACTAAAAGTTTGTTGTGTGCAGTGCCTCTCCCGGGACAGGAACGGATGCTGAAGAGCGGCTAAGGAGCTGGATACCCGGGAAGGACAGAGCAGATCAACGGTGCGGCAGAAATCAGATAAGTCTTTGCATGTGCATCTTGCATACTAGGCATAATATCTCGCTCGGAGTCAATATACCACCAACCTACGCATGCTTGACAGTTGATGAGAGCCTTTGCGGGGGTAATGCGTCCTCCCCAGCGAACGGTCCGATTTCCCTTCTGGCCTAGTACCCGTGACTGTGGAGTGGACTCCCGGAAGGTATAGTGCTCTTAGAGGTACTGCTACCGGTATAGGCGGTCAGAGTACTTGGCACCTAAGAGATCTCCTCTGAAAACTTGACGGCGCGTTAGTGCAAAGGAAGGTTTGGGAAATGACCCCGGGAGATGAGCCATAGGATTGCATTCATCTGAAATTACATTCTGAATTACATTCAGCTATGCGACTCCCTGAGTACATATTAAGCCTATGCTAATAAGGCCAGCCCAGAGTTCCTGGCTGCGCGGTCTTGTCTTCTATTTTATTGCCTACCGGGTGCACTCCTTTCTTCCGGGGACGCCTGGATGAATGAAGAACATGCGTGCAGGATTTCTTCTGGTGTTTCGAAGGGCTAGAGCCCCGGCTGCCGACCCGGGCGCTCCACGACCAAAGAGGCGGAAGATTCCATCCGCCAGATCGCCTATGGACTGACTCTCAGCCTGCGGAAGACAGTCCAGGTCAAGGACGAAATCAGCCAAAGGAAAAGGCGGAAAGACAAAGAAGAGCAGGCCACAGACCTGTTCGATGGCTTCAAGCTCAGCCACAACCGGGGACAGCTCCGGAATTCTGGCAGTCCTCTCCCTCAGGATGGACCACAGGTGCACCCTCCTCACTGCCCTGATCCTTGCTTCCTCCTGGGCAGCAAGACTAGAGACGGCCGCCAGACGGGAGAGATTCTGGGCGACGGAGGAGCGAGACACAACCTCGCCATCAGCAGCTCGGGCTCTAGCTCCGCTGGGCGCCTCCGCCGTGCCACAAAAGGCCGACTCCACCATCGACACGTCAGAGGAGGCCATCCCTGCTTTGCCAGACATCGTTTTCCGGTTCGTGGAGAAGCAAGGGAAGAAGCGGAGCGGGACGAGAAGATGTGACGAGAAGGCTGGGGTCTGAGGGCTTTTTATAGGCCTCTCACCCCCCACCAAGGCGATACGGCTGCCGCAGTAATGGGAGCGCATTTTGCAAAAAACTCATTCTCATTCACACAAGCGCAACTCGAAGACAAGGAGGAAACATGCTCTTCTTCACTTACAAGGACTACAAGGGTGACGATCTTTTTTACAACAAAAAAGTTGGCTCCCGGCGAACAAGGAGCATCGCCGCACAATGGAAGGCACTAATTCAGAAGTACGTCGACAAGGCCGCCAAGAAGGAGGTCAACGAGATCTCCATGGCCTTTGCCGAAGCTCCTCGCCCTCAGGAAGACGAGCTCCCCACGACCCTGATGCCGGATGAGCTTTCCTCATCGTCATCCTCATCGTAGGAGCTCGAGCTGCCGCTGCTGCTCTCCATGCAGCACTCCACGCGTCCGTCGGCGACATCGAAGATCTTCACGGAGAGCGTCGCATCCCTGTCATACTGGAACACCAAGCACTGCCCCGGGACAGGCGGCGGGCGCGGGAGAACGACTTCCATCCCTAACCCAGGAGCATGGCGCCTTCCATGGTGTACTCCGCGAAGGCCCAGGAGGGGCCATTGGGGGCAACCGTCCACCTGCAGCCAGAAGCCGGCGGGTTTGGTTTCCTCCATCGCCGTCGCGAAGGAATCCGGCAGGAGAAGCTGGCTATGGGGCCTGCAGTCCAGATCCACGATGAACTCGAACGAAGTGAACCCAGTGTGGATCATGCTCCTTGGAGGAGGAGCAGCGGAGCCACGACCCCCACGACCGCCACGACCGCGAATCCCACGACCTCTCGGAGCGGCCCGGCCATGGTTGGAAGGGCCACTCTCCGCAACAGCTGAAGAAGAACGAGGACGCCCGACTCCTCTCTTTGCCCTCGCCATTGACACTGGCGGCCTGTGGGGAAGTCTGGAGTTGGGATGAGGAAGAAGATGGATGAAGATGCAAGAGGCGCACCCCGCTTTTGTAGCCTCGGCGGCGCCTCTGTCAGGGGTCTCCTCGTTTTCTCCGTTACTGGGAATCGAAGAGGCCATCGCAGTTACTACCCTAAGTGGAGTAGCTCCAAGACCGTCAAGACGATTGACGAAGCAAAGCAAGGAAGACCAGATGCCTGGGACCCACTTTGACCAACTTTAGGTCATAGCCCCGGCAGCTGGAGCAAGAGCCGCCGGGACCATGGCCGGGGGCTACTGTCATAGCAGTGGAACACGGGGTTCCCCTAGTGCTGCCAAAGTGGGTCCACCCCATGCGGGCCCAAGATGAAGATGGACAAGGCCAAGACCCAAGTAAGGTTGGCGGGTTCACCGTCCAACCCTACGAAGACCAAGAAAGACCTACACCGACAAATGGGCTCCGGTCCTGGGGCCTGCCGGGTCCCCGAACCATGCAGGAAGACAAGGAAGTCTGCGAGTGTCGTGGGGTCACTCTTCGAGTGTCCCACGGTGGGGATACCTGGGTCACGCCAACAGCCTTATGACGAAGGCCCAAGGAAGGCCCAAGGAGGACGACGTGCGGCCCAAGATAGTCGACAAGATAGGTCACATTGTTTCATCGTCTTGTCAGCACCATCGGCACCGTTCACCCGAGACTAGCCTATGATATAAAGGCTAGGAGGGTCCTTCGTCTAGGGTAAGCAAGTTCATAGCCGCCACTGCAACCCTAGCGAGATCGCCATCTCGCCATTGTAGCCACAACTCGCCATCAATACCAGACAAGCAGGAAGTAGGGTGTTATCCTCCGGGAGCCTGAACTGGTTAAAACGCCTTGCTTGTCAGCCGTCGTGATCACCAGCGCTCATCTCTCTCCCCTTTAATCAACCCGGGGTACTCGACCCAGGGATTTGCCGAGCTATAAACTCGTCAGCGAGAGTCCGAGTTCCCGGCAGGAGGCCAGGCTCCCTCTCGCTAGAAGACCTCAGAAGACTTGGGAAGCAAGTCGAAGGTGGCGTGGTCCGGGGACACAGCCCGTGGTGGTGTCAGCCACTGTCCACCCCAAGGCGGATGCTCCCACCTAATCCAAAGGAGACGCTAGGCCGAGGAGAAGCCACGTCTCCCCATAAACCTGCTGTGGAGGGTCCTTCCCACCGAAGGCCCCTCGTGCCCCTCACGTGACCCTGTGGTATCCCATTAGCCTATAAAAGGAGGACCAAGGCACCGAGGGAGGAAAGAACAAGTCGAACCAGACCAAGACAAGACTAGGCTGGAAGGGTGGAGGGGAAGGTGATCTCCTACGGGTCAGGATCTATCCTTCTTCTACCTCCAGCCAAAAACCCTTCCGGGTACCTTGTCCGGAAGGCTCCATTGTAAGCCACACTATGAAGAACCCATCAATCCAGACATGCAGGAGTAGGGCTTTTAGCCTTCGGGTGGCCTGAACCTGGGTAGCTCCTTGTGTCCCTTTGGTTGCATGCTTTGATCGTGGAGAGGAGAGCTTGATCTAGGCCTCACCCAAGAGATGATTCTCAGCCTACTTCGCGCCCGTGCCGAACCTCAAAGGGGGTATCCTCTACTCCCGGTGTCCGTGATTCGAGACACGACAAATCCCTTCCATAAGTTGGAGGAATCGAGAATACCATGGAATCCCTTCCATTTACTTCAGTCGCAACAAGGACCCAAGATCTTAGCTCGCATCTTCATTTTGTTTGAATCATTTCGCTATTTTCTTCGGTTCTTATGGTAAAATTTTGAGATTTCAACAATCTGTTCTCCTACGCCCTTTCTTAGTGTTTACTTTAGATTCCCATGATAATTATAAGTGTTGTGCATGTATGTATTGAGTAATATATGTATATGTCATCGTGTTTACGTATAGTATATTTTTTTGCTCTAACGTATTTATTTTATTTTATATACTTATTTGCATCCTCCATTTCCCGCAGCAACGCGCGGGGTATTATCTAGTGTTCAAGAGAAGTTATCACCGGAAGTAGGCCAGCACTCAATGATGAGGTTGCCTTTGTCTACCGCAGTACTGTAGGCGGTTTGCAGTACTTGACGCTAACCAGACCCGACATTTCGTTCGCGTTAACAAGGTCTGTCAATTCTTGGCTCAGCCAACCAAGGTTCATTGGGAAGCGGTTAAATGAATTCTTCGCTATGTCAAAGGTACAATATCCTTTGGACTCAGTATACGGAGATCATCGTCTACACTCTTGAGCGTTTTCACAGACGCCGATTGGGCTGGTTGCGCGGATGATCGACGCTCAACCGGTGGCTTTGCGGTCTTCTTTGGCCAACCTTAATTTCCTGGAGTGCGTGAAAACAGCCAACCGTCTCACGCTCATCTACAGAGGCAGAGTATAAGGCACTCGCGAATGGGACTGTCGAAGTTACTTGGATACAATCGTTACTCAAAGAGTTGCGCATCTCACAGCCGCGCCCTCTGTTCTGTGGTGTGACAACCTTGGAGCTACCTATCTTACAGCAAACCATGTGTTTCATGCAAGGACAAAACACATCGAGGTCGACTTTCACTTCGTACGAGAGAAGGTGGCACTAGGAGCTCTAGAGGTCCGCTTCATTGCATCTGAAGATCAGGCCGCAGATATCTTCACAAAACCGTGCACCAAGCGGATGCTAGACCGGTGTCGTCGCAATCTCATCTTGTATCACTCGGTTGAGATCGAGGGGGCGTGTTAACTGTGATGAGTTAGTGCTATCCAAACTGGAGGCGTAGTGCTTAGCAATTATAGCTTAGTGCTAGAATGTAGAAGGTCTAGAGACATCACTCTTGATTATCCACGATCAAGTGATCTGTAACTGAACCTGTACGTGCACTATATAAGCAGCTGAATACTAGTGAGTATGACACACAGCAAAAAAAAAAAAGGATTCCCTTTATCTCTGCTCGATAAGCTCCAGGAACTCAACACATACATAGGCAGCAGTACGAATTATTTATGCAAATGTTGGAAGCTAATGCCTTAAAACATTGTCTGACAGATCAATCCAACCTGAATATATATATATATATAACTCAGCTAAAAAGGAACCTATTCCTGTTTAAGCTAAACAGGAACTTTCTGAACTTTCACGCGAGTGCTAAGTGAACCTTCTCGCGCATGGCATGTGAACCTTCAGACGGAACATGAACTGAACATTTTTTCTGAACTTTTTTCTTAACGAAGTGAACTGTTTTTCTGAACTGCACATGAACCTTTTTTCCGAACAAAATGAACTTTTTTTCTAAACGAAGTGAACCTTTTTTCCTGAACTTTTTTCTGAACGAGGTGAACTTTTTTCCTGAACTGCACGTGAACTTTTTTTCTGAACAAAGTGAACTTTTTTTCTGAACCTTTTTTTTAACGAAGTGAACTTTTTTTCTGGAAGTCGCAGTATCACGCGATCCTCGGGCGCCCAACCTTCGCCAGGTTCATGGCGATACCCCATTACGCCTACCTCATGCTCAAGATGCCTGGACCCAAGGGCGTCATCATGGTGCACGGCGACTTCGACCGCTCCAACAGCTGCGACCGCGAGTTCAGCAAGATCTCCGAGTTCTTCGGAATGGACGAGCACTTTGAGGCGATGGCAGTCGACAACGACAAAACCCTCTTCCCGCCACGCAAGAAGCCTGCCAAGGACGCCGCCTTCAACACGACTGACGACACGACAGCTCACCAGGTCCACCCGACGGACGCCAGCAAGACAGTCAAAGTGTCGTCGAGCCTGCCTATCGCATAGGAAAGCGCGCTCGTCGAGTTTCTGCGTGAGAACTGGGAGATCTTTGCCTGGCAACCTTCTGACATGCCAGGTATACCCAGGGAACTCGCCGAGCACTCTTTACGCGTCCACAAGGACGCCAGACCAGTCAAGCAGACCATGCGACGCTTCTCAGGACCCAAGAAAGATGCAATAAGCAAGGAGATCGATCGACTGCTCCATGCCAAGTTCATCCGAGAGATCAAGGACTCGGACTGGGTAGCGAACCCGGTCCTGGTGGAGAAGAAGAAGACGAAGAAACTCCACATGTGCGTCGACTTCACCGCCCTCAACAAGTGCTGCCCCAAGGACCATTTGCCGCTCCCGCGGATAGATCAGATCATCGATTCGACTGCAGGCTGCGCACGCCTATCCTTCCTGGACGCCTACTCAGGGTACCAGCAGATCAGGATGAACGTCGACGATGAAGAGAAGACTGCATTCATCACACCCCATGGTGTGTTCTGCTGCCAGATGATGCCCTTCGGGTTGAAGAACGCTGGAGCCACATACCAGCGCACCATGCAAGCCTGCTTGAAGGAGCTCATTGGAAAGATCGTCCAAGTCTATGTCGACGACATCGTCGTCACCACTCGCACGGAGGATGCTCTCATCGCCGACCTCCGCAAGGTCTTCGCCGCACTCAACGAGTACCAGATCAAGCTGAACCCGGACATGTGCGTCTTTGGCGTGCCAGCCGGAGAACTGCTCGGGTACCTCGTCTCTGCAAGAGGAATCGAAGCCAACCCTGAAAAGGTACAGAACATACTCACAATGCCAGCACCAACCAAGCTCCATGAGGTGCAACGCTTAGCTGGCCGAGTCGCAGCTCTCAGTCGGTTCATTAGTAAGTTGGGAGAAAAGGCTCTGCCTTTCTACCAACTGATGAAAAAGGCAGACAAATTCGAGTGGACAGAAGAAGCGCAAGAAGCGTTCGACCAACTGAAGAAAACTCTCACGACTCCCCAGTATTGGTGGCGCCACTGGAGAACGAGCCGCTATACCTCTACGTGTCAGCCACGAACAGGGTGGTCAGCACGGTACTCGTAGTCGAACGACAAGAAGAAGGACACAGTCACCCTGTCCAGCGGCCAGTCTACTACCTCAGCGAGGTGCTCACCTTGTCCAAGCAGCGGTACCCGCACTACCAGAAGCTAGCGTACGGAGTCTTTATGACTTCAAGGAAAGTGGTCCACTACTTTTCCGAGCATCCCATCACAGTAGTAAGCTCCTCCGGGCTCTCCGACATCCTCACCAACCAATCCGGACGGGACGAGTCGCCAAGTGGGTTGTGGAGCTAGGACCCTGGGGGCTGAAGTACGCGCACCGAAGGCAATCAAGGCCCAAGTACTCCCAGAATTCACCACAGAGTGGATAAGGCCCAGCTGCCAGACATACCCGACTTGTCCAATGCATGAACATTGTACTTTGACGGCTCCAAGAAATTCAGATCAGCGGGGGCTGGAGTCGTCCTCATCTCACCCAAAGGCGACAAGCTGAAGTACGTGCTGCAGATGAACTTCCCAACACCCTCTAATAACGAGGCAGAGTACGAAGCACTAATCCACGGCATGCGGATGGCCAAGAACTGCGGCGCCACTCACCTCATGATCTACGGCGACTCTTACCTCGTCGTGCAGCAAACCATGAAGCAATGTGACGCCATCGCCGACAACATGATCGCCTACAGGGACCTGTACAACCAGCTGGAAGGCACCTTTGACGGCTGCGAGTTGCGGCACATCGGCCGTGAGAGCAACGAGGAAGCCGACGCCCTCGCCAACCTGGGCTCAGACAAAGCGCCGGTGCCACCCGGAGTCTTCCTCGAGTGCATCACGCAACGCTCCATCAAGCTCCGGCCCACGCCAGGACCCTCTACATCGACAACAAACACCGCCGACCCGCCCAGCACGGAGAAGGAGCCTATGGAGGTACTGCTGATCGAGCCCACATGGACTAACCCATACCTGGCTTACATACTGCATCAGCGGCTAACAACAAACTCAGTCGAAGCCAAGCGCATCATCCGCCGCTCCAAGGGCTTCACCGTCATCAACGGAGAACTTTACAAGCGAAGCATCTCAGGCGTCCTCCAAAGGTGCATCGACCCAGTCGACGGTCAAGCCATCTTACTCGACATCCACGCAGGCATCTGCGGGCACCACGCCAGCAGTCGAGCCTTAGTGGCCAAGGCCCTACGAGCAGGGTTCTACTGGCCCACAGCAATGCAAGACGCCGAAGATCTCGTGAGGAAATGCATCGGCTGCCAGGAGTTCGCCAACAAGCTGCACGCGCCGGCATCTGCACTGAAGACCATACCACTCGCCTGGCCCTTCGCTCAATGGGGGCTAGACATGGTGGGTCCACTCAAGAAGTCCTCTCCGGGAGGACACACTCATCTCTTGGTGGCAGTCGACAAGTTCACGAAGTGGGTCGAAGCCGTGCCTATCACAAGTTCGACTGCCTCCTCGGCAGTTAACTTCATCAGGTCAATCATCTTCAGGTTCGGCGTGCCGCACAGCATCATCACCGACAACGGCACGAATTTCACAGCCGAAGAATTCCAGGACTTCTGCTCCGACCAGGGCATCAAGCTCAACTACGCGTCTGTCTCGCACCCGCAGTCCAACGGACAAGTCGAAAAGGCCAATGGCCTAGTCTGCAAAGGCATCAAGAAGCGCCTGCGAGTACCATTGAGGCGCGCTGCAGGCGCCTGGGTCGAAGAGCTGCCGTCTGTGCTATGGAGTCTGCGCACTACGCCGAACAGATCCACCAAGTACACAGCATTCTTCATGGTGTATGGTGCAGAAGCAGTCATGCCAAGCGACATCAAGTTCGACGCACCTCGAGTGGTGGCCTATGATGAATCCGACGCAGAAGAGGCACTCGAGGATGACATGGACACCCTGGACGAAGCACGCGACATCGCCCTCACCCGCACAGCCGTGTACCAACAAGATCTCCGCAACTACCACGGGCGGCGACTGCGGACCAGAGCATTCGTCCCGGGCGACCTTGTCCTCCGCCTCAAACAGAAGAAGGTGCACAAACTTGCCTCCCATGGGAGGGTCCATACATTGTGACAGAAGCAATCGGAGGCGGAGCTTACCGCCTGAAGGACTCGAAGACAGGAACAGTCTGCAGCAACCCGTGGAACGTTGCGCAACTGCGCCGCTTCTACGCCTAGTCGACTCCCCCCATTGTAACAAGGCATACACGTCAAAAGGCAGCAGGTTCCAGATGCACTCTTTCCCTTACCAGGGTACCTAAGGGGACTGGAAGGGTTTTAATGAGGCGGCCTGCTCGCAAAGATCAATAAAGTGATTCGTGGAACAAGCTCTCCATCGTTTTTTACTTTTTTAGTCAAAAAAGCAACATAAGCCTAGGCCGCACCCGAATCACTCGGGGGCTGCGCCATACAGGTTCAACCCGAAAGCCTAGGCCGCCACTCGACGCACTCGGGGGCTGCGCCGCACAGGTCTAAGTCAAACCTAGGCCGCACCCGACGCACTCGGGGGCTGCGCCATACAGGTCTAACTTGAAAGCCTTGGTCGCCACCCGACACACTCGGGGGCTGCGCCATACAGGTCCAACTCGAACCACCTTGGTCGCCATCCGACGCACTCGGGGGCTGCGCCGCACAGGTCTAAGTCAAAACCTTGGCCGCCACCCGACGCACTCGGGGGCTGCGCCATACAGGTCTAACTCGAAAGCCTTGGCCGTCACCTGAATCACTCGGGGGCTGCGCCGCACAGGTCTGTCAAAACCTTGGCCGCCACCCGACACACTCGGGGGCTGCGCCATACAGGTCCAACTCGAAGCACCTTGGTCGCCACCCGACGCACTCGGGGGCTGCGCCGCACAGGTCTAAGTCAAAGCCTTGGCCGCCACCCGACGCACTCGGGGGCTGCGCCGCATAGGTCTAAGTCAAAGCCTTGGCCGCCACCCGACACACTCGGGGGCTGCGCCATACAGGTCTGACTCGAAACGCCTAGGTTGCACTCGAATCACTCGGGGGCTGCGCCACACAGGCCTGACTCGAAACACCTCGGCCGCACTCGATCCGCTCGGGGGCTGCGCCTTAAGGGTTGACAAGTCTAGAAAATACAATTTACTCACTCGGGGGCTACCCCACCTCAGCATACATGCACTCATATTTCCACTTGGAAAAAGCGCCTTTACAAGCTAACACTGTGCAACAGCAATCTACTACTCTTATTCTACAGGCTCGCCCTTTGGCGCATCGAGTGGCCCTACAAGCTGTTCACTAAGGTTCTGGACCTGCTGAATCATCTGACACGCAGCCGCAAGCGTTTCAGCGTAGTCATCCTCTCCAGGCAAGCCGTCAAGTACCTTGTACAGTGGAAGATGAGGCCGGTGCATTCGGATGTACCCCAGCGCCACGTTTGCCCCGGCAACAAGCTGAGCATGCACTACTTCCTTCAATGAGCTGCCCTCGCGGAACCTCTCCAGCAGCGCGGCCAATCCATTAGGCTGCTCGTTGTGCGGAAAGTACACCCTGTTGATCTGCCAGAGGGTCTTTCTGCAACCTTCCAAGAGCACGGCAGCCCGCCAGGTGCGATCCAGCATTCGCGCCAGTACACTGCCTTTGGATTTGTTTGACCAAAACAGACGCGCTTCGGGTGAGTCATTGGCGGCTTCTTTTTCCACCCGCTCATCCACTCGGCTCTGCTCGGCCTTCCAGTCAGAATTCACATCTACATCAAGACCCGCCAGTTAGAACACTGCAAAGCATAAAGAAGCCGAAGCACAGCGCTAGAAGGCCAACCTTGCAGCTGTCGACTGATCAAGTCTATCTCGCCAAGAAGGAACTCCTCACGCTGGGAGAACGGCACAACGGGCCGTGACTTCACGTGCTGCAACTCCAACTCGGCAACCTTCAGCTTTGATTCGAGCTCAACAACCTTGTTCCTCATGAAGGTCATCACTCGTTGATCATTAACGCTTCGCACAGGAGCGGGAGGAGCCTGACGGCGACGGCGAGTGGGTGCAGCCGAAGAGGTATCCTCCTCGTCACCCGCACCAGTCGTTCCAGCGACTCCAGGAGCTTCGCCCATCTCAGACTGCCAAATTCGACAGCGTCAAGCCAAGAAGACATTCAAGCATAGATACTAAAGAAAACTCGAAGACGCAAATTCACATTTTAGCATATTCGCGGCCAGAGGACCCGCAAACTACATTGTTCATTACAAGACCAAGACCAAAAGCAGCAGAATCTTAAAAGAAAGTCTACATCGCAGACTCCGACTGAGACCGGCTCTTCCTAGCGGCCAACTCTGCAGCCTTGGCGATTTTCCTTTCGAAGGTGGCGATCAACTTCGCAGCCAGCAGACTCGCCCGCGCCTTCACACCGCTAAGGGACGTGGTCTTGCCATCAGGCCTTCGGGGGAAGTCGCTGACCACCTTCTCAAAATCACCTACGACTTGGTGACCAAGGAGTAGCTGGAAGGTGAGCTCTGAGCCGCGTACCGTCTGCGCACGCGTGTAGTCCGCCATGGTGGTCGCGTTGCCTTCAAACGGAGCCGCAAGCGCGTCAACGGCTACTGGCGGTAGCTGGCTGGGGAAGATGCTCTGGTGCACAGTCGCCAACGCGCCTGTCGACTTCTGCAGTGCCGCCGAGGCATATGCGCAGACGCGGTCGATGAAGCCAACAGCCTCCGTCAAGCCGACATTAGCACTGGAAGTTCCTTCTGGAGGAGCACCTCCGCAAGTATCTGTTCCAAAAGAAACCCGCACCCGTAAGACTTCAGCAGTCGACAGAAAGCAAAGTAGGCCATGAGCCGAATACTTACTCCCAATGACATCGGCGAGTGCGAGCAGGCGGTCGACTTGGGTCTTCTCCAGATCACCCCGGGTTCGCTCACGCTCTTGAGCTTCACCCAGCGATTTCTCCAGCTCTGCGACCCGCTTCGCCATGCTCTCCGTCTCGCCTGTGGATCACCGGAGCAAAGTCAGTGACAACTTCAGTCGAATCACTCCTCAAACACAAGGGTCTGCACTCACCTTTCGCCTGCTCCAGAGCAGTGCGGAGCTGATTCCTCTCCTGCTCCATGCGAACAAAGGTGGCGGCTCCCTCCATCTGCTGGCGATAATATGGCTGCAGGAAACACAAGACATCAATCTGCGCCCGACTATTCTAGACACGCACATCTTCGGGGGCTACTCCCATCGGGAGCGCTGTTCGCGCACCCGATACAGATGTTACAGAACTAAGATAAGGGACACCTACATGTTCAAGCAGCCCAGCGTCAGCCGGGGTAGCATCGGCAGTTCTCTCTGGCATGGAGGAGGTCGAAGCCTTCAAGGTCAAAGCGTCACCCGCCTGCGGCTCATCTTCAGTTGTCTTCGCAGTCTGCTCGAACACGGGAGCAGACGTGTGCTCCATCTCTGGAGGCAAAGAACCAACAGCGCCAGTACGGTCGCTGTGACAGGACAACTCAAATCAAGGACTCGCAAAGTCAAACAGCACACTCGACAAAACAAGGAAAGGGTTACAAGACTAACCTAGTGACATCATCTTCGCTGCCCAGGGAGACAGAGGGCATCCTTGCAAATCCTGTTGGCGGTGCAGAGTTGAGGGGTGGCACGACAAAAGGCTCAGCCTGGCCACTCGCGTGCCTAGCACCCGAAGACGACCCGCTTGTCTCCTCCTTGTCCTCAACAGCTGCATCCTTCAGGGGTGACGACGCCGACGTGGACTCCCCACTCTTTCGCCTCTGTCGCTTCAGCAGCGGCTCTTCATCCTCATCATCCTCCCCTGCCTCTTCACTCGGAGAGTTGGCGGAGGGTAGTTCTTCGTCATCCTCGTCCTCTTCCAGGAACTCTGCCTCGATGTGAGGTCCGTTCTCCATCAGCGGAGGAAGGCTCACATAGCTCGAGTGACCCTGTCAACAAATGAAGCATTCGAGTCAGGCCAAAGCAATTCGACTGCAGAAAATGAAGAGCAAAGTATACAAAGCTTACCTCAGGTACAGGATTATTTGGGCCATACGGCTCGACTGGGCACTTGACGTTGCACGCGTCAGCGGCTCGGAGTCGAGTGATGCTCCTCACCTTCGACTCAACTTCTTCATCGTCGAGTTCATCGCCGCCTTCACGCGCCCACATTGGTTGGTCGTGAGCGCGGAGTGGCTGCACCTGCAGCCTGTAGAAGGTGGCAATAAGGTGCACCCCACCTGTCTCGCGCCCAAGGGTCTTCAGAAGGCCACGAAGGAGCGTCAGCAAGGGCTTGGTTGCTTCCCTGTCTTCCTTCGACAGCGGGTGCGTCCACGCATTCATCTTCCGCAACTCGCGATCAGCAACGAAGTCTGGAAGCCCTGCCTGGTCGCACCGGACGTAGAACCATTTCTTCCGCCAGCCCTAGACGGAGTCGGATTTCTTCATCTGAAAGAAGGTGGTGTCGCCACGCACCTGAATGCCGAAGCCGCCAACAGGATACACCTGCTTGCTCTTCCCAACGTTCTTCCTCACAAGGAACAACGCCTTCCACAGCGGCCAGTGGGGTGCGATCCCTAGGAAACACTCGCAGAGCACGATAAAGCTCGCGATGCTCAAGACGCTGTTGGGAGTCAGATCATGGATCTGAATCCCATAAGCATACAGGAGACCACGAACGAAATCGTGGAGGGGGAACACGAAACCCCGCGGAAGGAAATCCACGAAGCAAACGCGTTCCCCCTCGCGAGGGGAGGGGAACACCTCTTTCCCAGGTGCGCGCACCGTCGCCTGGTCCGCCGGCGGCAGCAGCCCCTGCGCGCGGAGGGCCTCGAGCTCGGCCTTCTTCACCGACGATTTCGCCCAATCGCCGTCGACCTTCTTCATCATGCTCGCCTCGGCGGCGGCGGCGGCGACGGCGCCCTCGGCGGTCTTCGTCCTCTTCATCGCGAACGCTCGTGGAGGGGGTGGAGACAAGAACTTCGCAGAAGCGCAACAATGGCGGAGAAAGCTGCGGCGACGAAGGAAGAAAGGGGATGGAATGGACTGTTCATCGCCGCGGTGAAAAATATATACCGCGCGGTCAGTCCATCCAGGCCGTCCTTCACGAAACCGCAAGTTACAACAACATCTGGCCGTCCACGTGTCGGGCGGAGATAGCAACCGTCGCCGCCCACTACGCACGGGAAACAAGGCGTCATCATCACAGCGCAAAATTTTCGCGCCCAACGGTCAGAATTAAGCGGCAACCGCTGTTTCCAGTCCATCCTGACAGTGGGACCGCACTGTCATGTCCCATCGGTCGCAGACTGCGCCACAGGCGTCAGCGCTGACGTCAACTGCGAAGGTGTACTAAGTAAGCCAACGGGCTGATTGAGAACTCGAACAATTCATTCGAGTGACACGAAGACTCAGTAAGCTCCTGGAGCTGAACAAACTCGCGCAGTAAGCCAAGCTGGCCGAATATACAGTAAGCCAAACTGGCCGAATATACAGTAAGTCAAGCAAAGCCAGTTGTGACTCCATAAATTTGAGTCCTTTATTCACTCCCATCGGGAGCGGGCTTTTCGACTGAAGAAAAATTGAGTTTAAATTCAATTGCAAGCAATTCAGCTTAATCTCGGGGGCTACTCCCATCGGGAGCGCTGTTCGCGCTCCCGAGTGACTCAGAATAATGTCAGTCGAAAAATCACCGACTAAGGCTGCACTCGCAGTATTTTGCCCTGCAGTCGAAAGTTCGACTAAGGAATCCTCTATGAGCCCTGAACGGCCGGAGTCGACTAATTTTATTCGTTCCTCTCAGGAACCCGACGGCGTGCCCAGGAGGAAGGAGTCCTCTACCCGACTCTACGATTCGACTGAGCACTCGGGGGCTACTGTCGTGGGGTCACTCTTCGAGTGTCCCACGGTGGGGATACCTGGGTCACGCCAACAGCCTTATGACGAAGGCCCAAGGAAGGCCCAAGGAGGACGACGTGCGGCCCAAGATAGTCGACAAGATAGGTCACATTGTTTCATCATCTTGTAAGCGCCATCCGCACCGTTCACCCGAGACCTAGCCTATGATATAAAGGCTAGGAGGGTCCTTCGTCTAGGGTAAGCAAGCTCATAGCCGCCACTGCAACCCTAGCGAGATCGCCATCTCGCCATTGTAGCCACAACTCGCCATCAATACCAGACAAGCAGGAAGTAGGGTGTTATCCTCCGGGAGCCTGAACCTGGGTAAAACGCCTTGCTTGTCAACCGTCGTGATCACCAGCGCTCATCTCTCTCCCCTTTAATCAACCCGGGGTACTCGACCCAGGGATTTGCCGAGCTATAAACTCGTCAGCGAGAGTCCGAGTTCCCGGCAGGAGGCCAGACTCCCTCTCGCTAGAAGACCTCAGAAGCCTTGGGAAGCAAGTCGAAGGTGGCGTGGTCCGGGGACACAACCCGTGGTGGTGTCAGCCACTGTCCACCCCAAGGCGGATGCTCCCACCTAATCCAAAGGAGACGCTAGGCCGAGGAGAAGCCACGTTTCCCCATAAACCTGCTGTGGAGGGTCCTTCCAACCGAAGGCCCCTCGTGCCCCTCACGTGACCCTGTGGTATCCCATTAGCCTATAAAAGGAGGACCAAGGCACCGAGGGAGGAAAGAACAAGTCGAACCAGACCAAGACTAGACTAGGGCTGGAAGGGTGGAGGGGAAGGTGATCTCCTACGGGTCAGGATCTATCCTTCTTCTACCTCCAGCCAAAACCCTTCCGGGTACCTTGTCCGGAAGGCTCCATTGTAAGCCACACTATGAAGAACCCATCAATCCAGACATGCAGGAGTAGGGCTTTTAGCCTTCGGGTGGCCTGAACCTGGGTAGCTCCTTGTGTCCCTTTGGTTGCATGCTTTGATCGTGGAGAGGAGAGCTTGATCTAGGCCTCACCCAAGAGATGATTCTCAGCCTACTTCGCGCCCCGTGCCGAACCTCAAAGGGGGTATCCTCTACTCCCGGTGTCCGTGATTCGAGACACGACAAATCCCTTCCATAAGTTGGAGGAATCGAGAATACCATGGAATCCCTTCCATTTACTTCAGTCACAACAAGGACCCAAGATCTTAGCTCGCATCTTCATTTTGTTTGAATCATTTCGCTATTTTCTTCGGTTCTTATGGTAAAATTTTGAGATTTCAACAATCTGTTCTCCTACGCCCTTTCTTAGTGTTTACTTTAGATTCCCATGATAATTATAAGTGTTGTGCATGTATGTATTGAGTAATATATGTATATGTCATCGTGTTTACGTATATAGTATATTTTTTTGCTCTAACGGGTATTTATTTTTATTTTATATACTTATTTGCATCCTCCATTTCCCGCAGCAACGCGCGGGGTATTATCTAGTGTTCAAGAGAAGTTATCACCGGAAGTAGGCCAAGCACTCAATGATGAGGTTGCCTTTGTCTACCGCAGTACTGTAGGCGGTTTGCAGTACTTGACGCTAACCAGACCCGACATTTCGTTCGCCGTTAACAAGGTCTGTCAATTCTTGGCTCAGCCAACCAAGGTTCATTGGGAAGCGGTTAAATGAATTCTTCGCTATGTCAAAGGTACAATATCCTTTGGACTCAGTATACGGAGATCATCGTCTACACTCTTGAGCGTTTTCACAGACGCCGATTGGGCTGGTTGCGCGGATGATCGACGCTCAACCGGTGGCTTTGCGGTCTTCTTTGGCCAACCTTAATTTCCTGGAGTGCGTGAAAACAGCCAACCGTCTCACGCTCATCTACAGAGGCAGAGTATAAGGCACTCGCGAATGGGACTGTCGAAGTTACTTGGATACAATCGTTACTCAAAGAGTTGCGGATCTCACAGCCGCGCCCTCCTGTTCTGTGGTGTGACAACCTTGGAGCTACCTATCTTACAGCAAACCATGTGTTTCATGCAAGGACAAAACACATCGAGGTCGACTTTCACTTCGTACGAGAGAAGGTGGCACTAGGAGCTCTAGAGGTCCGCTTCATTGCATCTGAAGATCAGGCCGCAGATATCTTCACAAAACCGTGCACCAAGCGGATGCTAGACCGGTGTCGTCGCAATCTCAATCTTGTATCACTCGGTTGAGATCGAGGGGGCGTGTTAACTGTGATGAGTTAGTGCTATCCAAACTGGAGGCGTAGTGCTTAGCAATTATAGCTTAGTGCTAGAATGTAGAAGGTCTAGAGACATCACTCTTGATTATCCACGATCAAGTGATCTGTAACTGAACCTGTACGTGCACTATATAAGCAGCTGAATACTAGTGAGTATGACACACAGCAAAAAAAAAAAGGATTCCCTTTATCTCTGCTCGATAAGCTCCAGGAACTCAACACATACATAGGCAGCAGTACGAATTATTTATGCAAATGTTGGAAGCTAATGCCTTAAAACATTGTCTGACAGATCAATCCAACCTGAATATATATATATATATAACTCAGCTAAAAGGAACCTATTCCTGTTTAAGCTAAACAGGAACTTTCTGAACTTTCACGCGAGTGCTAAGTGAACCTTCTCGCGCATGGCATGTGAACCTTCAGACGGAACATGAACTGAACATTTTTTCTGAACTTTTTTCTTAACGAAGTGAACTGTTTTTCTGAACTGCACATGAACCTTTTTTCCGAACAAAATGAACTTTTTTTCTAAACGAAGTGAACCTTTTTTCCTGAACTTTTTTCTGAACGAGGTGAACTTTTTTTCTGAACAAAGTGAACTTTTTTTCTGAACATTTTTTTTAACGAAGTGAACTTTTTTTGTGAAACTTTTTTTTGAATGAAGTGAACTTTTTTTTGTAACGAAGTGAACTTTTTTTCTGAGCGAGGTGAACTTCTTTTTTAAACTGCACATGAATTTTATTAACAAAGTGAACTTTTTTTTAATCGAAGTGAACTTTTTTTCGGACTTTTTTCACCACGTAAGAAAAGCAGTTCACAAACTAGTTCCCAGCTCCAATGTCAAAAAATGAAGAAAAAAGCAGTTCATATCTTCATCAGTTTTTTACTGAACTTTCAGAGCTGGCAACTATAAAAATCGGTATAAATCTTGTTTTACCAAGATGAACTTTTACAAGTAGTAGAATTGAACTTCGCGTAACTGGTGAATTTCACACAGTGCACTGTTTTTATCTGTTCCAACAATTAACTGAAATTTATCCTCTCAACTACCGTACACACACACTTTTTTTTAAAGATTACCGTACATATAATCATCAATATTACACGATGGAAGTAATGGAATTCTCATAAATTAACAGTGAAGACTGAACTCTTAGGAAACCTTCGTGATAAGTAGCTAGACCTTATTCGTAGCTAAAAACAATCAAGAACAGCAAATGAAGGTTCAGAGCACCACCGCACATCAGTTCAGAAGACCAGCGCGCAACAGTTCAGAACAAGAGAGAGAAGTTGAGCAAGGACCCACGCCATCTCACCGGCGTGGACTGGAGGCGGCACTGCTGGCCGCTTTCCCTCGCTCGATGGCCACACATGAAGTGACTGGACCCTGAACCGCCGCCGGGCACGCACCAGGGAAAGGCAGGGTATTGCAGGAGCTCCGGCGGACGAGCTCGCATCAGGAGAGGAAAGGGGCTCCGCGGATGGGCGCGCGCTGTTAAGGGCACGAGGCACTCACGGTCGGATTTCGTGGTGGCCGGAGAGAAGAGAGGTGGTGGCAGTTGGCCGTGGCGCCGGTAATTGGAAGCAGAGGCGACGAGGAGACGAAGATGCGCGTAGGCGGGCAGGTCAGAGGTCGGCCAGACCTGGGGCGGGAGCTCGCTGGGGCTTGGTGGACTCCGAGGACTGATGCAGACGAACCGCGAACAACGGCCAGGATCCGTGCGTGACGCCGTGGACCTTGGGGCGTCGCCGGAATCTGCTAGATGCCGTGCAGGTGCGGGGCGCGCCGGGATCCGTGGGGATACAGGGGAGGGGTTGGCCGCCGCAGGATCCGCGCGATCTAGCGCCATCGGGGAAGGCGTGCTGCTCTCGGGAGGGAAGAAGATGGTCGTGTGCGGGAGGTTGCAGTCGCTCGCTCGCCGGCGCCGGACCAGGGGGAAGGAGGTGGGGGAGGATCGAGGTGCGCGGTTCCGGTCGGGAGAACGTTCGCTTTATTAGGACGGGCCGCGTCGGGGTTCCTTCGGTTGTCTGTTTCCTTCCCTAATTAGGATAGTTCCTACTTATGCTAAATAGGAACACTTAAGGGTAGGTTCCTATTTAGTCCTGCCCTATATATATATAGGGCAGGTATATTCAACAACCAGTTGTAGATTAAGGATCTACAACCATCTCCTCCCTATATAGGGCGCGGAGCGCCCTAGGAAACGGTTCGAACCCAAGTCGCCTTCTTCCCGTCGGGCCGTGCGAGCGAGCGAAGCGAGCGAGCTCGGCCCGCCCGTGCCACCTTCCCCACCCCCGCGCAGCTTCTTCCGGCCGGGGCGGGCGAGCGAGCGGCGTCGGGACGCCGACGCGAGGGAGCCCGCGCCGGCCGTGTCTCGCGCTGTCCTTCTTCTCCGCGCAGCTTCTTCCGGCCGGGGCGGGCGAGCGAGCGGCGGCGGGACGCCGACGCGAGGGAGCCCGCGCCGTCCACGGCGAGCTCCCAACCCTAGCGCACCTTCTCCGGTGGGGCGCGCGAGCGAGCGAAGCGAGGGAGCTCAGCCCGTCCACGGCGCGACCCCCAACCCTGGAAGCACCTCCTTCTCCGGCGCGGGAGGGCGAGGGCGAGTGAGCGGCGCCGCCGTGTCTAGTTTGGATCCGCCAGAGCTTCTTCCGCCCCGCACTAAGGATCTACTTCTCGGCTAGCTAGCGTCGATGAGGTACACACCCCCACCCCCACCCTTCTAGACCGCTTTTTTCTCCGTCTCCGGCGAGATGTGACATAGTCAACTACGCCGGAGCTACCGCGGCCAGCGACTCTGCTTCGATTTGCCGATGCGCTGTTCTTCTCCAAATTAACCACGCACTTCTCTCCTCGCATATCCAACATATGGCCCCAACTGCTCGGGCTTTAGCCAAGAAATTCAGTGATGCTGCCATGATTCGGAAGCGTCGAGCTGCTGCTTCATGCGACAAGTTGCCCAAGGTAAATAAATCTGTGCTGCCCTGTTCTTAGTACTGAAGCTATGAGCGACTGTATGTGTGCCTGGACAGAATTACCTCTAGGTAGTTTGATGCATTAGGAGAACTACAACTTATGATGTTATGACAGTACATGAAAGGTAGTTGAGCAGTTCAACTAAAACAGAACCAACTCTAGTACCTGGGAGAGCAGCTAGATATACTACTTTCAGAAAAGTTTATGGCATTGGGGGGAAGTACAACTTATGTTTGAAAGAAGTACATGAAAGGTAGCTGAGAAGTTCAACTAACCCATATCACATCTTTGTCCAAACGCAGGATGGCAACGAAGACAAAAGAATCAAATCTACACCAGATGTCATGGATCCGACGCCAATTCAATGGTATAGTCCTGAATGGAGGACTCCAGAACTACCATCTAGTTACTTTGTGACAACAAGCAGATTCCCATACTCTGCCCAATCGCAAGCAGCCCCAATTACAACTGATGATGGTCATTCACCAGAAGTGAGAATATATGGTGGGCCACCTATCTCGTCGCATATTCAGCAAGTTGTGCGTCAAGTTGCTTCCTTGCGTGCTATCACTCAGCAGGCTGAATTTTTTCCGTCGCATCGGAGACGTGAAGATGCTGCCAAGGATAGTAGAAGAACAAGGCCTGAAGTTGCTGCCACACAACGTCCAACTATGAGGCCTCAAGTTGATGGCGCACAGCGTCCACCTAGGAGGCCTGAGTTTCGTGCCTCACAGCACCGTACAAAGCGACCTCAAGAAGCATGCTCCCTACCTCCAAACAAGAAGCCTCACGTCATCCATGATGATACATCCACTAGCTGTCCTCCCAGTAAGCGTCATGAAACAGGTCAATCTCATATGCATACGCAGCGACAGCAAAAATTCAGGGATCCGTTGCTACACATGCCGCTCGTGACACCACCAGGCCCCATATTGCCTGGGCAGAATCAAACTCCATCAGCGGCGCGCAGCTACACTCATGTAAGTAACTACAAGAAAACTCAGCTCAATGAGATGCAGCGTTACGAATTTTATGTTCCTACGTGCGTGTTTTTTTGATGTGTGAAAATCTGACAAACAAAACTGTATGTGTTTGCAGAAACCTGATCTGCCAAAATATTTGCTGCCTAAGATGAAGATGAGGTTCGACAATTTCGAGAAAGCCAAGGAGTTCTACAACAGATATGCGAGGCATTCTGGATTTGGTACCAAGATTGGACAGCACAATGGTAACAACAGATACCTTCAGTGCACCCGGGAAGGCAAATATATATCCAACGTTTCTGACCCCGAGCGACAGCGAATGAACAGCAGCAAGAGGTGTGGCTGCAAGGCCAAGCTTAGACTGAAGGAGAAACCGGATGGAACATTTGTCATTGAGGACATGCAGTTAGAACACAACCACCGGCTATTACTTACACCAAGCATGCTCGTTTTTCTGCACTCGCACAAGACACTGGACCCGTCTCTTCTTGAGTACGTGAAGTTCCTCCAGTTTCAAAACATCAAGCATTATCAGATAATGTCAATAATAGCCGGTTCAGTGGGAGGATCGCAATACATGACGATGCATGGCCGTGACATTCTGAACAAGTAAGTTGCATTACCACCTGAAATCATAGTTGTAGTTGTGCGCAAAACATCCGACATTGTACTTCGACCCAGGTTAAGATACTTACTTCTTATGTGCAAATGCAGGAAGGCAAAGAACTCTAAAGATGACAGTGTCGGCGAAGTCCATAAGCTCATCAGGTTCTTCACCGAGATGAAGACTGCAAATGATCAGTTCTTGTTCGACATCCAGGTTGACGAGTTTGACAACATCAACAACATCTTATGGTCAAATGCCAGCTGCCAAGGCAATTATGAAGACTTCGGCGACTGCATTACGTTCGATACAACGTACAAGACAAATAAACACAAGATGCCACTGGGGGTGTTTGTTGGCGTCAACCACCACCTCCAGTCCTGCATTTTTGCATGCGCTCTTGTCAGAGACGAGAGTGAAGAATCATTTGTTTGGCTGTTTCAGACATTTTTGAAGTGCATGAAATGGAAAGGAGGTGCAGGGGTTGTCCTAACTATCGGGGGAATATTTAACCCGCGACTTATTTAAATTGATCAACAGCGACTTAAGGCCGCGTATTATTGTTGGGCCACAAGGAAGATGGGCCAATCTCGCGCCACGACTCAAAGAAGGAAAACTCCAGAAGGTCGGTGTAAACTTGCCTTGGAAGACAAGAAATACGATCAGGCTTCATGTAGAACTCTTGTAAACCTGACGAGCCTCTGCATATATAAAGAGGACTCGCAGGACTTAGAAGGGGTCGAGCTATCAAGCCCTTAAACCCTAGCATATACGGCGAGTTCCACATTGGATCGCCTCCATTGTAACACCTCGATTATCATATCAATACCAATCTAGGGTAGGCAGGAAGTAGGTCTTTTACCTCACATTGAGGGGGCCGAACCTGGGTAAATCTGTGTTCATCTTCGTTCTTGTGATCCCACGACAAGCTCGGAGACGCTTGACTCGCGTAATCCCACACCTACGAAGTCAGCTATGACACCTGACGTGACAATCCCACGACAGTTGGCGCCCACCGTGGGGCCTGCGGTCAAAGGCGTCACGTTCCGCGCAGGATCCATGAAGGGAGCTGAAGATCTCATCGTCGGCCGTATCATCACGGTCAATGGCACACCTCTCATCGATGATTCAAGCTGGGGGCCGGAAGCAGATTATTTGGAAACCTGCCACGTCATCCCGTTTGGATCTATCAACGTTTTCGTTGGCTTCATTGGCGGCGACTCAATAGAAGAACTCGCGGACGATGGAGATCAATCCGTGGAGAGCATGGACTCGCAAGAGTTCGGGTCCATCATGTCCGCCTTTGAAGAAGGCCTCTGGGGTTGCCCACAGGAGGCTACGTTATCACCAGATCTGGAGGCGGCACAAGTCGCAGTCTACACAACTACAGGAGCGGGCGCATCAGGAACCGCTGGAGGAGCCGAAGCACCAGCACCTCCAAGCAACCCGCTACTTGTTCCTGTATCAGAGAGGAACGCTGCCGTCCGCGCAACAGAAATTGAAGCTGCAAGGGCCGAGCTCCTGTATGAAGATCAAAGGATGTAAGAGGAGCGCCGTAGGCTCGATCAGATACGTCAAGGAATCCAACAGGAGCGGCAGAGCCTAGCTGCCCTAGCTGCGGCTCAAGGACAAGTTAACTCGCAGGCACAACTGCGCGCGACTCAACCAATGGTGGAACTTCCACTTACTCCCGCCGCAGAAGGAAGGGTCCAGGCAGTTGCAGAAGGATTGGGACAAACAAATCAAGAACCCAGCAGCAACCAAGGAGGTTTCACACCCCGCAGGGTCATTATCAAAACCCTGTCGACAATATGTATGCTGCGGCTAATATCCTGACTCAGATGGTACCAACAGGCGACGACCCGGTCAATACTGAAGCGCGGCGTGCGATTCAGATGTTAAGCACTGCCGTTTTGCAACAGGCCAACCGGGCAGAAGCCGCAAGACAACTACCCCTTGTGCCAACCAACCACAGAGTTGCTGCAGAAGGAAGCGTTCAAAGCAGGCCGCCAGAAAATATACCAGGAGTCGCACAGAGGCAGCAGGAGCAAGTCGCAGAAGCACAGGTGAATACGCCAGCAGTGCAGGTGCGACCTGTGGCAGTTAACAACCCCGCAGGTACATCCACGGCTATGTCCTCGCGGCTCAAGGGCCCAGCATGCTTTACTGAGAAGATCAGATCGGAACCTTTCCCTGAAGATTTCAAAGGGCCACGAAAGGTGGCAAACTACAATGCCAGTATGGATCCCACCACTTGGTTGAACAATTACGAGATGGGGATGAGCATCTTAAATGCTTCAGAAGAGATATGTGCAAGGTACCTCAATATGATGCTTGAAGGCGCAGCACACATATGGCTGCAAAATTTGCCTCCCAACTCCATAAATACTTGGGAGGAATTGAAGGATGCTTTCATCAAGAATTTTCAAGGAACTTGCAAGCGACTCTGCAACATAGAAGATCTTGAGCGTTGTGTTCAGAAGGAAGGCGAGTCAAGTCGCCACTGGATGAAAAGGGTGGCAGAGATAATACACTCTTCAGATAACATACCTCCAAGCTCAGCCGTCCTGGTAATGGAGAAAAACTGTAAGTTTGAGCCGCTGATTCATAAGTTAGGTCGCATGAAGGATAAAGTCAAAAGCCTCAGCGAGGTAATGGCTGCGGCTAACAAATATGCCGCCTCGGATAAGACCAGAGATGCGTCAGATGGAGAGGAAGAAGAGGCTGCTACAAAAGAAAGAAAAGCGTTAGTAAGCCGCAGCAGCAGCAGCAACCAAGCCATAATAGCGTAAACCAAAATAAGCGCAAAAGTGAAGACGGTCGCTCAGGACTCGTTGCTAATACGCGTGGAGGATTCAGAGGTCAGCGGGGAAGGGGTCGAGGATATGGCTCCCATCCGATCAACATGCAAGAAATTTTTAATCGGCCATGCGACCTCCACGCAACAGGTGATGGACGACCAGCAGACCACACCAAGGCACAATGCAACTACTATAAGCAGTGGAGAGAAGAAAGCCAACATAACAGAGGAAGCACTGGTGCGGCTCATAACGCAAGTATTGGGCAGCACGGCGCGAATAATTCCAGGCAACAGGGCAGTATCACACAATAGTCATTGACACCTCCAAAAGAGAAGAGAAGTTGAGTCGCAGAGGTCAACAAGTGAATGCCGTGATGCCAGCAACGCCCAACTGGCTGAGGTGGTCAGAGCACACAGTAACTTGGAGTCGCGACGATCATCCGCCACAAGTACGAGAACCTGGGAAGTTGGCATTGGTTGTAGCACCATATGTAGCAGGTTATAAGCTGACCAAAGTGCTAATGGACGGAGGAAGCAGCATAAACATCTTGTACTACGACACGTTCCAGCGTCTAGGGCTCAAGGATTCTAGCCTACAACCCACATCAACCGTGTTTCATGGCATTGTCCCAGGAAGATCAGCCAACCAGTGGGAAAAATAACCTAGGGGTAACTTTTGGGACAGAGGAGAACTTCGGAGCGAGTTCTTATGCTTCGAAGTGGTAAAATTCCAAAGCCCATATCATGCCTTATTTGGAAGGACAGCCTTTGCTAAGTTTATGGCTAGGCCATGCTACGTGTACCTGCAGTTAAAGATACCAGGACCAAAAGGGGTCATTACAGTTTATGGAGATAGAGAAAAAGCAATAGAGTGCGAAGAAGGAGATGCAGCCTTCGCAGAATCAGCCTGTGCCGCGAAGAACTAAAAGGCTATAAGTCGCAGGTGGATCCAAATGATATGAGCGTAGTAACCGCGCCTTCTATGAAATTCAAAGCGGCCCAGGACACTAAACAGATAAATCTTGTTCCTGGCGACTCATCCAAGCAAACCAGCATTGGAGCACATATGGAAGAAGAACAGGAGAAGGCTCTCGTTGCTTTCCTTCAGGAAAATAAAGACATCTTTGCATGGAAACCATCAGATATGCCAGGGGTACCAAGAGAGTTAGCAGAACATAGCCTTAAGGTAAACCCTGCGGCTAAACCAGTTAAGCAGCCGCTGCGGCGATTTCATGATGATAGAAGGAAAGCAATAGGGGAAGAAATAGCCCGTCTACTCGCTGCAGGATTCATCACGGAGGTATACCACCCGGAGTGGGTGGCAAATCCAGTCTGGTTATGAAAAAGAACGGTACGTGGCGGATGTGTGTTGACTACACTAGTCTTAACAAAGCCTGCCCAAAGGATCCATTTGCCTTGCCACGGATTGACCAAGTGATTGATTCAACTGCTGGGTGCGAGCTATTATGCTTTTTGGATGCTATTCAGGCTACCATCAAATCAAGATGAAGCAGGAGGACCAAGAAAAGACGTCCTTCATCACGCCCTTTGGAGCTTTTTGTTATGTCAGCATGCCTTTTGGGTTGAAGAACGCAGGAGCGACTTACCAAAGGTGCATTCAGAATTGTTTGCATGAACAGATAGGTCGCAATGTTCACGCTTATGTGGACGACATTGTGGTTAAGTCGCAAATTGGCCAGGATCTCATCAGCGACCTGGCGGAGACATTTACAAATCTCAGAAAGTACAACATGAAGCTCAACCCTACAAAGTGCGTCTTTGGAGTACCAGCAGGAAAATTATTGGGGTTTATAGTATCAGAAAGAGGCATTGAGGCCAACCCTGACAAGATAAAGGCCGTAATGGACCTACAGAAACCAGAAAAAATCAGGGACGTGCAGCGACTTACAGGATGCGTTGCGGCATTGAGTCGCTTTATATCAAGACTGGGAGAAAAAGCATTGCCTTTGTACAGATTGCTGAGAAGTCAGATACCTTTGTTGGGAAAGAGGCTGATGAGGCCCTCACAGCCTTGAAGAAACAGTTGACAAATGCTCCAGTCTTGGCGGCTCCAAAGGATAAAGAGCCGATGTTGTTGTATATAGCAGCAAATTCCGAGCAGTCAGTGCTGTCATGGTCGTAGAGAGACAAGAGCCAGGAAAGGAGTACCCCGTCCAAAGGCCAGTATATATGTAAGTGAAGTGCTCACGGCCTCAAAGCAGCGCTACCCCCAATGGCAAAAGCTAGTATTTGGCGTATTCATGGCGAGTCGCAAGCTGAAGCACTACTTCCAGGAGCACCCAATAACTGTGGTCAGTTCAGCGCCTTTGGCGGAAATTATACGCAACCGAGAAGCTACTGGAAGAGTTGCAAAGTGGGCTATCGAGTTGGGTCCATATCATATCAGTTATGAGCCGCGTACTTCCATTAAGTCGCAGGCCCTGGCAGATTTTATCAACGATTGGACAGAAATCCAAGTCGCTCCCAGCATGGCTGAAGCAAAATATTGGACCATGCACTTTGATGGGTCAAGGCAGTTACAAGGCTCGGGGGCTGGAGTTGTCCTAACATCCCCTAAAGGAGATAAGCTACGGTATGTGTTACAGATACACTTCAATTGTACAAATAACGTGGCAGAATATGAGGCACTGCTTCACGGTCTACGTATAGCAAAGGAGATGAACATCAGTCGCATACGCTGTTTTGGCGATTCAGACTTGGTGGCACAGCAGGTCTCTGGAACATGGGATAGAAAAGATGCAAATATGGCTGCATACAGAAGGGAAGTGGACAGAATTGCAGGATATTTCACTGGATATCAAGTAGAACATATTGATCGGAGACAAAATGAAGCGGCAGATGCTTTGTCTCGGCTTGGATCCAATAGACAGTCTGTACCACCTAATGTGTTTCTAGATGAGTTGCACAATCCATCAGTTAAGCCTCCAGCAGAGATTGACATTGCAGAGCCAGAGGATGATTCAACTCTAGTCGCAGCCCTGCATGAACAGCCAGGATGGACAGAGCCATACATGGCATACTTAAGTCGCGGAGTACTACCAGACGATGAGTTTGAGGCGCGCAAAATCATACGGCGATCTAAGGCCTATACCATCATCAACAATGAGTTATATAAGCGCAGCGTCTCAGGAGTATTCCAAAGATGTGTTTCACCAGAAGAGGGACGAAAAATCTTGCACGAAATTCATTCAGGCGATTGTGGCCATCATGCTTCGTCAAGATCTTTGGTGGCAAAGGCGTTCCGGCACGGATTCTTCTGGTTAACAGCATTAGCAGATGCAGAGCAAATTGTCAGAGTGTGCGATGGATGCCAAAGATATGCGAGACAGGATCATATGCCAGCTCAAGCACTTCGCACAATACCCATCACATGGCCTTTTGCTGTATGGGGTTTTGACATGGTAGGGCCCTTCAGGGTCTTCAAACGGAAAAACTCACCTCCTAGTAATGGTGGACAAGTTCACAAAGTGGATAGAAGCAGAACCTGTAGGAGATTGTGAAGCTGAAACAGCAGTCAAGTTCTTGAAGAAGGTTATATTCCGCTTTGGGTATCCCCACAGCATCATCACAGACAATGGGAGTAATACCTCTGAAGGAGCAACACAAATATTTTGTGCCAACAATGGCATAAGGCTGGACCTCACGTCAGTAGCACACCCACAGAGCAATGGACAAGCTGAGCGAGCTAATCAGGAAATCCTACACGGAATTAAGCCGCGCCTTATAGAAAATTCGAAGCATCTCCAGGATGTTGGGTGGAGGAATTGCCAGCAGTACTGTGGAGTTTGAGGACAACCCCAACAGGTCCACAGGGTTTACACCATACTTTATGGTCTATGGAGCAGAAGCAGTCATGCCCAGCGATATTATACATGATTCACCAAGAGTTGCGGCTTATGTCGAGGCAGATAATGAAATAGCTCGGCAAGACTCGGTGGATACATTAGAAGAAGTCAGAGACTTGGCAGCCTCAAGGTCAGCAGTGTATCAACAAGGTTTGCGACGTTATCATGCCAGACGCATCAGCCCGCACCTTTCAAGAAGGCGACCTAGTATTGCGACTCAAGCAAGACCATAAGGGCATGCATAAGCTATCATCTCCATGGGAAGGACCATTCATCATCAGCAAGAAGCTAAACAATGGCTCATACTATTTGCTGGACGCAAGGGAAGAAAGAAGTAATCGCCACGATTTTGAAGATCGATTGGAAGCACCTCGCCCTTGGAACGTCGCACATCTGCGACCTTATCTATTATATAATTAAAACACAGGACAACCAACGGTTTAGATTAGCTAGGCAAAATCAAATAAGGACCAACGGCCAAGATTATAAATTCGTAATATCCGGTCGGCAGCCGTGTTGACCAAAAATAACAAAGCGCACAAATTTGGCAGCAGTGTCCTTCTTCCTCACGTCTATAATTACATCCAATCACCGTGTTACCAAAAGGAAAGGAAAACGTATTTAAAGCAAAAGCTTCCTCCTTGACAATTGCATCGTTTGATCTGGATCCACACGGCATTGTCAAGGCGAGAGGTGGCAAAGTTGGCCCGGGAAGAGCTGCAGATCGACCACGACGGGAATCGGACGTCGGAGCAGAGAGGTCGTCCACATCGACGAGAGGAAGCGAGGCGATCGGCCGTCTCGGGTGGCACAGACATCGGGGCCGTGGGCAAGGACGTCGCCTACACCAGTTTGCTTCCCTCAGCCAAAGGTGTCAGCCACGCCGACGAGATGGAGAGCCGCGCTGTCCTGTCCTATACTCGCGGGAGGAAGGAAAGGAGGCCGTTGGCTTGGAGCACACGAGTCCAATCTACTCCTCTCCAGGGAAATCAAGTGATTCCCGGGCACGAGCACGACGACTGCCACAATGCGCACGACGGAGACTTCGTTGGTGCACTGGACCATGATCTCGATCAGCTGCTGTCGTGAGGCCAACGACTGATGAACTCTATTTCCTCACTCCTCCGGCCAATGACAAGGAGTTTTGAAGGGCAAGCCTGTCGCGCACGCGTACCAGGGCGACCATGCATGATCAGTGTCGGTTCTTTGTGTAGTGGCCGATCACTTGGATTGATTTTTATTCCTTTAGTTTGCTGACCCTACTCCTTACAGGTCGATTTGATCAGGGACTGCTGCATCACATCCACGGCCATGTGGTGTGGCCGGCCGATCGGCCGCAATACCAGTGAGTGCTTGATCGATCACTTCCAATCTTGCTCTATATTTCAGTAGTGTTGGCTAAGATCGGGGCGGTTGTGTCTCTTCCTGAACTTAACATTAAACATGAAAATATCGGCTATGGAAATACTATCGTTGCAGCTTTTTTTTCTTCAAGTATATATCAGTTTATTATGTTTGTAAAACGAGCTTACCAAGTACTTTTAATCACTGCAGCCATAACTATCTTTTTCCTGTGTTATTGATGCTAATGGCAGCGCTCACTGAATTTGATTTCTATGGTGTATTGAAACAAACGAATACATCTGCAAGTAATTTTAATCACTGCAGCAATAACTATCTTTTTCCTGTATTATTGATGCTAATGGCAGCGCTCACTGAATTTGATTTCTACGGTGTATTGAAACAAACGAATACATCTGTATTTGATTTCACTACTTTGATAGGAAATGCCAGAACTGAATGACTAATTCGAAGTGAAGGATGCGGCGGACGGCAGCCATGTGAGAAGTGAGGGAGAGCGATTCCAAATTGGACTCAAGGTAAACTCTACGCAGTTTTGTTACGAGGAGCAGACCCAGCAACCCTATTTGGACGGGGCAGTCAGCGGATATTTTCAAGTGAGACTATAGAAACCCTCTTTTTCCCATAATGTATAGAGGTTAATCAATTGTTCCAAAGAATTCATTATTATCATAAATGCTACCAAATAAGTGTACATATCAGTTTGGTGCTCCTCACAGCATAAATCTTTGTGGAAGGCAGAACGGTTCAACCTTTTGTAGTTTATGTTACATGGAAAATTATGTAGTCGCTCCTCCGGTTAAACGTATTTGTCTTACACATTCTACGTTCAGTTGTTGAATATATGTTCTTCATTAGAATCCTATGAGAATAATTTGACCAGTATACACAGATCAATTAATTAATTACGTGTGCCATATCTGACTGATATGGTTGACTCTCTAGATCATCTTTGCAGAAATTTTTGGAGTGGTCACGAGAGATTGGATTTGAAATACAGGATAGCAGTATCCTTTTCCTAACCTTTGTCTCTCTGAACTGAACATAAATCATTGAAGGATCGGTCATGGAACACTATTTTTTTCACCTGTGCATTAGTTTTTGGTCCAAGTATATGTTAGTTTAAGATTTTTGTTGACCTTAACAAGTGCTTTTACCCTGTGCAATATTTGTTTTATGTATTAGTGATGGTAATGAATAGCGCTATATGAATTTTGTTTTAAAGGATGTGTTTAAACAAAATACATCTATATTTCATTTTGCTAATTTGATAGGAAGTCCAAGAACTGCATGTGTAGAATCACTTTTCAGATTGGATTAATAGTGGTAATTGTTTATTATTCTCTTGCGGACCTGTTATTGCGAAATGAATTTGATACCTATAATGGTTCTTTAGACCAAATCAGTAAAGTGTGTTAGTTTATATAAACAACATATCCTCTGTACCCTATTTATATGACATGCAATTAGTGTTGAATTAATTAAAATAAAACAATAGGTGAGTTTAAGTCATGAAGCTGGCAAAAAAATCCCAAGCTAAAAGTTCATAAAAGCCTAGCCGCGCAAATGCGCGGGCGACCCAGCTAGTTATACATAAGAGAAGGCTACTCAGAGCCAGGGAACACCCTTTCCAGCTTTATAAGTTGAGTATCATCACAGCCACTCAGGGCTAGAGCTTCAACTCAGGTCGCCACCTAGGCGCGACCTATGCAACACCTGATCGCCACCTAGGCGCGATCAATTTTTGTATCAGAAAGCGGCCGCCACCCAGGCGCGGCCGTAGCTTTGTATCACCTCAGGTCGCCACTGAGGCGCAACCGACCAATGTCTCATTCTGGATTGCCCCCTATGTGCGATCCGACCCTATGATTAACACGGTTGCCAACGAGGCGCGACCTTATGTGTTTTCATAGCCCAAGCTTATCATAGCTTAGCCTATCATGGCTTCAGCCTATTATGGCAAACCTTAAGTTGGATAGCTACTCGCATTATGTGTCCAAAGTACTGGGGTGCGGTGTCAATCAAAGTGCAATAGTCTATCATGGCTGCCGAGTGACCCTGAACACGCATGTTTACCTGGGAAATACTGAGTCACGCGAGTGCCCACTTACAGGAAATGACCTAACGAGAGGTCGATGTACTGTCTTAGTACGGCAACACCAATTGCAATTATTTGTATCTTAACAATTGTTTTGTTCATGATATCAAAGATACAGGTGACGATCTTCAAAGCCTTCTGAGAAGAATTAAGATGACTATCAAAGTCACGTCCTCTCAATCCTTGGGGTCTACATTATATTGCCATCAAAAATTTGAAGATGGATCGTCATCAGAATTTTGAAGCTATCAAGCTGATTCAAGCAAAGAAGCTCACTAAGCCGGATGATCTTCCAGGTGCGAATCAAGGCCAACTAAACATGATCATAAGTCGCAAAAACGAAAAGTGCGGTCTAAACGTTCAAGATCAAGAATAACAAGATATCTCATGAAGATTCAGACCACACTTGGGGGCTAATGTCGGGGGAATATTTAACCCGCGACTTATTTAAATTGATCAACAGCGACTTAAGGCCGCGTATTATTGTTGGGCCACAAGGAAGATGGGCCAATCTCGCGCCACGACTCAAAGAAGGAAAACTCCAGAAGGTCGGTGTAAACTTGCCTTGGAAGACAAGAAATACGATCAGGCTTCGTGTAGAACTCTTGTAAACCTGACGAGCCTCTGCATATATAAAGAGGACTCGCAGGACTTAGAAGGGGTCGAGCTATCAAGCCCTTAAACCCTAGCATATACGGCGAGTTCCACATTGGATCGCCTCCATTGTAACACCTCGATTATCATATCAATACCAATCTAGGGTAGGCAGGAAGTAGGTCTTTTACCTCACATTGAGGGGGCCGAACCTGGGTAAATCTGTGTTCATCTTCGTTCTTGTGATCCCACGACAAGCTCGGAGACGCTTGACTCGCGTAATCCCACACCTACGAAGTCAGCTATGACACCTGACGTGACAATCCCACGACACTAACCTCACCAACCGGAGACCGGCTGAAGTACATCGTCCAGATGCACTACCAAGGGAAAATCTCCAACAACACGGTGGAATACGAGGGCCTGCTTGTAGGACTTCGTGCTGCCATCGGCCTCGGCATCAACAAGATCGTCGTCAAGGGTGACTCTCAGCTGGTCATCAAGCAAGTGAACAAGGAGTACGCGTGCCCTCAGATGGCGCCGTACGTCGAGGAGGTCTGGAAACTACAGCGGCGCTTCGACAACTTCCGGGCTATGTATGTCCCACGGGGAGAAAACACAGCCGCGGACGAGCGGTCGTAGGTGGCGTCCAAGCAAGAACCAGTGCCTCCCGGGATCTACATCGAGGTTCTCAGGCGACCTTCGGTTCCACCCGAGAGGCTCGCGGCAAGATCTACACCAGGGGATGGCGACCCTTCTACCTCGACAACACGGGTAGCCAGCCCAGAAGCTCAAGACCCGGCAGCTCCTCCGGCAGAGGAAGCCATGCTTTTCTTCTGTCAGATGGTGCTACCGGTGGAAGGAACCCACCCACCCTGGGCCCAGGACATCGTCAAGTACATGATGGAGCACGCCCTCCCGGAGGATGATCACGACGCTGAGCGGGTGGCTTGCCAAGCCAAGCTCTATGTCTTGATCAACGGCGAGCTCTACCGGCGACGGGACAACGGAGTCAAGCTCCGCTGCATTCCACAAGAACAAGGCCAAGTACTGCTAAGGGACATCCACGAGGGCACGTGTTCAAGTCATGTGGCATCAAGATCACTGGCGGGGAAAGTTTTTCGTCACGGGTTCTACTGGCCAACAGTCCTCAGTGATGCCGAACAGCTAGTCAAGACCTGTGAAGCCTGTCAGTACTACGTGAAGAACATACATCAGCCGGCGCAAGCTCTGCAGCCAATTCCAATCTCTTGGCCATTCACGGTCTGGGGGCTGGACATCGTGGGGAAGATACCAAAGTCTGTCGGGGGACATGACTACCGCTTCATGGCTATTGACAAGTTCACAAAGTGGGTGGAAGTGATGCCAGTGCCGCGACAGATAACTCAGGCCGCCATCAAGTTCTTTGAGGGGATCATGTACCGCTTTGGAGTTCCCAACAAGATCATAACGGACAATGGCACTCAGTTCACAAGTCGGGCCTTCCTCAACTTCTGTGAAGAGCTGGGCATCAAGGTGTGTTTCGCCTCGGTGTCCTATCCAAGGTGCAACGGGCAAGTGGAGCGAGCCAATGCGGAGGTCCTAAAGGGTTTGAAGACCAAGGCCTTTGACAAGTTGGAAGATAAGGGCAAGAACTAGATTGAACATCTGCCAAGTGTCCTGTGGTCCCTCAGAACCACACCAATCAGAACAACTGGAGAAACACCATTATTCCTTGTCTATGGAGCCAAAGCCGTCTTGCCAATAGAACTCAGGCACGGATCTCCTCAGGTACTTGCCTATGACGAAGACACACAAGCTGAGAGGAGGATCGATGACATAAACTTCTTGGAAGAGGTGCGGTGTCGAGCTTCTTTACGATCTTCTCGATACCAGCAGGGCTCCGTCGCTATCATGATTGCCATGTTCGCTCACGGGCACTGGAACCCGGAGACTTGGTACTCCGCAAGAAGCAGAAACTTGATGGCATGAACAAGTTGTCTTCCAAGTGGGAAGGACCTTATCGGGTGATGCATACCCCGAGACCCGGAGCTGTTTATCCGGAGGACGAGAAAGGCAGGCCGAAGGGCAACGCCTGGAACATCGAGAATCTCCAGAAATTCTACCCCTGATTACGAACATGAATCGCAGATAGTCGAATCAACTAAGCACGCCCAAGGGGCTAGTGTTCTATAACAAGGGTGTAAGAATCGTCGCCAAGGAAATAAAAGATAAGTTTTTTCAATTCCGTGAGCCTCTCTTGCTGTCGTGAAGTGTGTTATCCGTAACAACCCCTAAGCAGGGGGCTGACATGGTACTGGTGGCTGACAGGTCGAGCGCAAGTAGCCTATCAGTAGGCGCTGCCACCTGATCGTACCGTACTGCCGCGGAAAGAAGTGGAATGGGTAGTGCTGTGTTTTAAAGAACATAAACACAGAAATGCACATTCAACTTTGCTTGCGGGTTGCTTCGGATGAAACACTTTCACGACATGTAGGGGAGGGTCCATTCTTTTTCTACTAAAAGTTTGTTGTGTGCAGTGCCTCTCCCGAGACAGGAACGGATGCTGAAGAGCGGCTAAGGAGCTGGATACCCGGGAAGGACAGAGCAGATCAAGGGTGCGGCAGAAATCAGATAAGTCTTTGCATGTGCATCTTGCATACTAGGCATAATATCTCGCTCGGAGTCAATATACCACCAACCTACGCATGCTTGACAGTTGATGAGAGCCTTTGCGGGGGTAATGCGTCCTCCCCAGCGAACGGTCCGATTTCCCTTCTGGCCTAGTACCCGTGACTGTGGAGTGGACTCCCGGAAGGTATAGTGCTCTTAGGGGTACTGCTACCGGTATAGGCGGTCAGAGTACTTGGCACCTAAGAGATCTCCTCTGAAAACTTGACGGCGCGTTAGTGCAAAGGAAGGTTTGGGAAATGACCCCGGGAGATGAGCCATAGGATTGCATTCATCTGAAATTACATTCTGAATTACCATTCTGAATTACATTCAGTTATGCGACTCCCTGAGTACATATTTAGCCTATGCTACTAAGGCCAGCCCAGAGTTCCTGGCTGCGCGGGCTTGTCTTCTGTCTTATTGCCTGCCGGGTGCACTCCTTTCTTCGGGGACGCCTGGATGAAAGGAGAACGCGCGTGCAGGATTTCTTCTGGTGTTTCGAAGGGCTAGAGCCCCGGCTGCCGACCCGGGCGCTCCACGACCAAAGAGGCGGAAGATTCCATCCGCCAGATCGCCTATGGACCGACTCTCGGCCTGCGGAAGACAGTCCAGGTCAAGGACGAAATCAGCCAAAGGAAAAGGCGGAAAGACAAAGAAGAGCAGGCCACAGACCTGTTCGATGGCTTCAAGCTCAGCCACAACCGGGGACAGCTCCGGAATTCTGGCAGTCCTCTCCCTCAGGATGGACCACAGGTGCACCCTCCTCACTGCCCTGATCCTTGCTTCCTCCTGGGCAGCAAGACTAGAGACGGCCGCCAGACGGGAGAGATTCTGGGCGACGGAGGAGCGAGACACAACCTCGCCATCAGCGGCTCGGGCTCTAGCTCCGCTGGGCGCCTCCGCCGTGCCACAAAAGGCCGACTCCACCATCGACACGTCAGAGGAGGCCATCCCTGCTTTGCCAGACATCGTTTTCCGGTTCGTGGAGAAGCAAGGGAAGAAGCGGAGCGGAGCGGGACGAGAAGATGTGACGAGAAGGCTGGGGTCTGAGGGCTTTTTATAGGCCTCTCACCCCCCACCAACCCTAGGCGATATGGCTGCCGCAGTAATGGGAGCGCATTTTGCAAAAAAACTCATTCTCATTCACACAAGCGCAACTCGAAGACAAGGAGGAAACATGCTCTTCTTCACTTACAAGGACTACAAGGGTGACGATCTTTTTTAGAACAAAAAAGTTGGCTCCCGGCGAACAAGGAGCATCGCCGCACAATGGAAGGCACTAATTCTAGAAGTACGTCGACAAGGCTGCCAAGAAGGAGGTCAACGAGATCTCCATGGCCTTTGCCGGAAGCTCCTCGCTCTCAGGAAGACGAGCTCCCCACGACCCTGATGCCGGATGAGCTTTCCTCATCGTCATCCTCATCGTAGGAGCTCGAGCTGCTGCTGCTGCTCTCCATGCAGCACTCCACGCGTCCGTCGGCGACATCGAAGATCTTCACGGAGAGCGTCGCATCCCCGTCATACTGGAACACCAAGCACTGCCCCCGGGACAGGCGGCGGGCGCGGGAGAACGACTTCCATCCCTAACCCAGGAGCATGGTGCCTTCCATGGTGTACTCCGCGAAGGCCCAGGAGGGGCCATTGGGGCAACCGTCGAGTTTGGTTTCCTCCATCGCCGTCGCGAAGGAATCCGGCAGGAGAAGCTCGCTGTGGGGCCTGCAGTCCAGATCCACGATGAACTCGAACGAAGTGAACCCAGTGTGGATCATGCTCCTTGGAGGAGGAGCAGCGGAGCCACGGCCCCCACGACCGCCACGACCGCGAATCCCACGACCTCGTGGAGCGGCCCGGCCATGGTTGGAAGGGCCACTCTCCGCAACAGCTGAAGAAGAACGAGGACGCCCGACTGCTCTCTTTGCCCTCGCCATTGACACTGGCGGCCTGTTGGGAAGTCTGGAGTTGGGATGAGGAAGAAGATGGATGAAGATGCAAGAGGCGCACCCCGCTTTTGTAGCCTCGGCGGCGCCTCTGTCATGGGTCTCCTCGTTTTCTCCGTTACTGGGAATCGAGGAGGCCATCGCAGTTACTACCCTAAGTGGAGTAGCTCCAAGACCGTCAAGACGATTGACGAAGCAAAGCAAGGAAGACCAGATGCCCGGGACCCACTTTGACCAACTTTAGGTCATAGCCCCGGCAGCTGGAGCAAGAGCCGCCGGGACCATGGCCGGGGGCTACTGTCATAGCAGTGGAACACGGGGTTCCCCTAGTGCTGCCAAAGTGGGTCCACCCCATGCGGGCCCAAGATGAAGATGGACAAGGCCAAGACCCAAGTAAGGTTGGCGGGTTCACCGTCCAACCCTACGAAGACCAAGAAAGACCTACACCGACAAAGGGCTCCGGTCCTGGGGCCTGCCAGGTCCCCGAACCATGCGGGAAGACAAGGAAGTCTCCGAGAGTACGAGTTCCCGGCAGGAGGCCAGGCTCCCTCTCGGTTACCTCTCCGTACCACAGTGGATAAGCTCTCCACCTCACGCTAGAAGACCTCAGAAGACTTGGGAAGCAAGGCGAAGGTGGCGTGGTCCGGGGACACAGCCCGTGGTGGTGTCAGCCACTGTCCACCCCAAGGCGGATGCTCCCACCTAATCCAAAGGAGACGCTAGGCCGAGGAGAAGCCACGTCTCCCCATAAACCTGCTGTGGAGGGTCCTTCCCACCGAAGGCCCCTCGTGCCCCTCACGTGACCCTGTGGTATCCCATTAGCCTATAAAAGGAGGACCAAGGCACCGAGGGAGGAAAGAACAAGTCGAACCAGACCAAGACTAGACTAGGGCTGGAAGGGTGGAGGGGAAGGTGATCTCCTACGGGTCAGGATCTATCCTTCTTCTACCTCCAGCCAAAACCCTTCCGGGTACCTTGTCCGGAAGGCTCCATTGTAAGCCACACTATGAAGAACCCATCAATCCAGACATGCAGGAGTAGGGCTTTTAGCCTTCGGGTGGCCTGAACCTGGGTAGCTCCTTGTGTCCCTTTGGTTGCATGCTTTGATCGTGGGGAGGAGAGCTTGATCTAGGCCTCACCCAAGAGATGATTCTCAGCCTACTTCGCGCCCCGTGCCGAACCTCAAAGGGGGTATCCTCTACTCCCGGTGTCCGTGATTCGAGACACGACAAATCCCTTCCATAAGTTGGAGGAATCGAGAATACCATGGAATCCCGTCCATTTACTTCAGTCGCAACAAGGACCCAAGATCTTAGCTCGCATCTTCATTTTGTTTGAATCATTTCGCTATTTTCTTCGGTTCTTATGGTAAAATTTTGAGATTTCAACAATCTGTTCTCCTACGCCCTTTCTTAGTGTTTACTTTAGATTCCCATGATAATTATAAGTGTTGTGCATGTATGTATTGAGTAATATATGTATATGTCATCGTGTTTACGTATATAGTATATTTTTTTTGCTCTAACGGGTATTTATTTTTATTTTATATACTTATTTGCATCCTCCATTTCCCGCAGCAACGCGCGGGGTATTATCTAGTGTTCAAGAGAAGTTATCACGGGAAGTAGGCCAAGCACTCAATGATGAGGTTGCCTTTGTCTACCGCAGTACTGTAGGCGGTTTGCAGAACTTGACGCTAACCAGACCCGACATTTCGTTCGCCGTTAACAAGGTCTGTCAATTCTTGGCTCAGCCAACCAAGGTTCATTGGGAAGCGGTTAAATGAATTCTTCGCTATGTCAAAGGTACAATATCCTTTGGACTCAGTATACGGAGATCATCGTCTACACTCTTGAGCGTTTTCACAGACGCCGATTGGGCTGGTTGCGCGGATGATCGACGCTCAACCGGTGGCTTTGCGGTCTTCTTTGGCCAACCTTAATTTCCTGGAGTGCGTGAAAACAGCCAACCGTCTCACGCTCATCTACAGAGGCAGAGTATAAGGCACTCGCGAATGGGACTGTCGAAGTTACTTGGATACAATCGTTACTCAAAGAGTTGCGCATCTCACAGCCGCGCCCTCCTGTTCTGTGGTGTGACAACCTTGGAGCTACCTATCTTACAGCAAACCATGTGTTTCATGCAAGGACAAAACACATCGAGGTCGACTTTCACTTCGTACGAGAGAAGGTGGCACTAGGAGCTCTAGAGGTCCGCTTCATTGCATCTGAAGATCAGGCCGCAAATATCTTCACAAAACCGTGCACCAAGCGGATGCTAGACCGGTGTCGTCGCAATCTCAATCTTGTATCACTCGGTTGAGATCGAGGGGGCGTGTTAACTGTGATGAGTTAGTGCTATCCAAACTGGAGGCGTAGTGCTTAGCAATTATAGCTTAGTGCTAGAATGTAGAAGGTCTAGAGACATCACTCTTGATTATCCACGATCAAGTGATCTGTAACTGAACCTGTACGTGCACTATATAAGCAGCTGAATACTAGTGAGTATGACACACAGCAAAAAAAAAAGGATTCCCTTTATCTCTGCTCGATAAGCTCCAGGAACTCAACACATACATAGGCAGCAGTACGAATTATTTATGCAAATGTTGGAAGCTAATGCCTTAAAACATTGTCTGACAGATCAATCCAACCTGAATATATATATATATATAACTCAGCTAAAAAGGAACCTATTCCTGTTTAAGCTAAACAGGAACTTTCTGAACTTTCACGCGAGTGCTAAGTGAACCTTCTCGCGCATGGCATGTGAACCTTCAGACGGAACATGAACTGAACATTTTTTCTGAACTTTTTTCTTAACGAAGTGAACTGTTTTTCTGAACTGCACATGAACCTTTTTTCCGAACAAAATGAACTTTTTTTCTAAACAAAGTGAACCTTTTTTCCTGAACTTTTTTCTGAACGAGGTGAACTTTTTTCCTGAACTGCACGTGAACTTTTTTTCTGAACAAAGTGAACTTTTTTTCTGAACCTTTTTTTTAACGAAGTGAACTTTTTTTGTGAAATTTTTTTTGAATGAAGTGAACTTTTTTCTGTAACGAAGTGAACTTTTTTTCTGAGCGAGGTGAACTTCTGTTCTAAACTGCACATGAATTTTATTAACAAAGTGAACTTTTTTTTAATCGAAGTGAACTTTTTTTCTGACTTTTTTCACCACGTAAGAAAAGCAGTTCACAAACTAGTTCCCAGCTCCAATGTCAAAAAATGAAGAAAAAAGCTGTTCATATCTTCATCAGTTTTTTACTGAACTTTCAGAGCTGGCAACTATAAAAATCGGTATAAATCTTGTTTTACCAAGATGAACTTTCACAAGTAGTAGAATTGAACTTCGCGTAACTGGTGAATTTCACACAGTGCACTGTTTTTATCTGTTCCAACAATTAACTGAAATTTATCCTCTCAACTACCGTACACACACACTTTTTTTTAAAGATTACCGTACATATAATCATCAATATGACACGATGGAAGTAATGGAATAATCTTAAATTAACAGTGAAGACTTAACTCTTAGGAAACCTTCGTGATAAGTATCTAGACCTTATTCGTAGCTAAAAACAATCAAGAACAGCAAATGAAGGTTCAGAGCACCACCGCACATCAGTTCAGAAGACCAGCGCGCAACAGTTCAGAACAAGAGAGAGAAGTTGAGCAAGGACCCACGCCATCTCACCGGCGTGGACTGGAGGCGGCACTGCTGGCCGCTTTCCCTCGCTCGATGGCCACACATCAAGTGACTGGACCCTGAACCACCGCCGGGCACGCACCAGGGAAAGGCTGGGGCGCTGCCGTTCGAGCACGGACACAGCAGGGGATTGCAGGAGCTCCGGCGGACGAGCTCGCATCAGGAGAGGAAAGGGGCTCCGCGGATGGGCGCGCGCTGTTGAGGGCACGAGGCACTCACGGTCGGATTTCGTGGTGGCCGGAGAGAAGAGAGGTGGTGGCAGTTGGCCGTGGCGCCGGTAATTGGAAGCAGAGGCGACGAGGAGACGGAGATGCGCGTAGGCGGGCAGGTCAGAGGTCGGCCAGACCTGGGGCGGGAGCTCGCTGGGGCTTGGTGGACTCCGAGGACTGATGCAGACGAACCGCGAACAACGGCCAGGATCCGTGCGTGACGCCGTGGACCTTGGGGCGTCGCCGGAATCTGCTAGATGCCGTGCAGGTGCGGGGCACGCCGGGATCCGTGGGGATACAGGGGAGGGGTTGGCCGCCGCAGGATCCGTGCGATCTAGCGCCATCGGGGAAGGCGTGCTGCTCTCGGGAGGGAAGAAGATGGTCGTGTGCGGGAGGTTGCAGTCGCTCGCTCGCCGGCGCCGGACCAGGGGGAAGGAGGTGGGGGAGGATCGAGGTGTGCGGTTCCGGTCGGGAGAAGGTTCGCTTTATTAGGACGGGCCGCGTCGGGGTTCCTTCGGTTGTCTGTTTCCTTCCCTAATTAGGATAGTTCCTACTTAAGCTAAATAGGAACTCTTAAGGGTAGGTTCCTATTTAGTCCTGCCCTATATATATATATATATATATATATATATATAGGGCAGGTATATTCCACAACCAGTTCTAGATTAAGGATCTACAACCATCTCCTCCCTATATAGGGCGCGGAGCACCCTAGGAAATGGTTCGAACCCAAGTCGCCTTCTTCCCGTCGGGCCGTGCGAGCGAGCTCGGCCCGCCCGCGCCACCTTCCCCACCCCCGCGCAGCTTCTTCCGGCCAGTGCGGGCGAGTGAGCGGCGGCGGGACGCCGACGCGAGGGAGCCCGCGCCGGCCGTGTCTCGCACCGTCCTTCTTCTCCGCGCAGCTTCTTCCGGCCGGGGCGGGCGAGCGAGCGGCGGCGGGAGGGCGAGGGCGAGTGAGCGGCGCCGCCGTGTCTAGTTTGGATCCGCCAGAGCTTCTTCCGCCCCGCACTAAGGATCTACTTCTCTGGCTAGCTAGCGTCGACGAGGTACACAGCCCCACCCCCCACCCTTCTAGACCGCCTTCTTCTCCGTCTCCGGCGAGATGTGACATAGTCAACTACGCCGGAGCTACCGTGGCCAGCGACTCTGGTTCGATTTGCCGATGCGCTGTTCTTCTCCAAATTAACCACGCACTTCTCTCCTCGCATATCCAACAGATGGCCCCAACTGCTCGGGCTTTAGCCAAGAAATTCAGTGATACTGCCATGAGTCGGAAGCGTCGAGCTGCTGCTTCATGCGACAAGTTGCCCAAGGTAAATAAATCTGTGCTGCCCTGTTCTTAGTACTGAAGCTATGAGCGAATGTATGTGTGCCTGGACAGAATTACCTCTAGGTAGTTTGATGCATTAGGAGAAATACAACTTATGATGTTGTGACAGTACATGAAAGGTAGTTGAGCAGTTCAACTAAAACAGAACCAACTCTAGTACCTGGGAGAGCAGCTAGATATACTACTTTCAGAAAAGTTTATGACATTGGGGGGAAGTACAACTTATGTTTGAAAGAAGTACATCAAAGGTAGCTGAGAAGTTCAACTAACCCATATCACATCTTTGTCCAAACGCAGGATGGCAACGAAGACAAAAGAATCAAATCTACACCAGATGTCATGGATCCGACGCCAATTCAATGGTATAGTCCTGAATGGAGGACTCCAGAACTACCATCTAGTTACTTTGTGACACAAGCAGATTCCCATACTCTGCGCAATCGCAAGCAACCCCAATTACAACTGATGATGGTCATTCACCAGAAGTGAGAATATATGGTGGGCCACCTATCTCGTCGCATATTCAGCAAGTTGTGCGTCAAGTTGCTTCCTCGCGTGCTATCACTCAGCAGCTGAATTTGTTCCGTCGCATCGGAGACGTGAAGTTGCTGCCAAGGAGAGTAGAAGAACAAGGCCTGAAGTTGCTGCCACACAACGTCCAACTATGAGGCCTCAAGTTGATGGCGCACAGCGTCCACCCAGGAGGCCTGAGTTTCCTGCCTCACAGCACCGTACAAAGCGACCTCAAGAAGCATGCTCCTACCTCCAAACAAGAAGCCTCACGTCATCCATGATGATACATCCACTAGCTGTCCTCCCAGTAAGCGTCATGAAACAGGTCAATCTCATATGCATACGCAGCGACACAAAAATTCAGGGATCCGTTGCTACACAGGCCGCTCGTGACACCACCAGGCCCCATATTGCCTGGGCAGAATCAAACTCCATCAGCGGCGCGCAGCTACACTCATGTAAGTAACTACAAGAAAACTCAGCTCAATGAGATGCAGCGTTACGAATTTTATGTTCCTACGTGCGTGTTTTTTTGATGTGTGAAAATCTGACAAACAAAACTGTATGTGTTTGCAGAAACCTGATCTGCCAGAATATTTGCTGCCTAAGATGAAGATGAGGTTCGACAATTTCGAGAAAGCCAAGGAGTTCTACAACAGATATGCGAGGCATTCTGGATTTGGTACCAAGATTGGACAGCACAATGGTAACAACAGATACCTTCAGTGCACCCGGGAAGGCAAATATATATCCAACGTTTCTGACCCGAGCGACAGCGAATGAACAGCAGCAAGAGGTGTGGCTGCAAGGCCAAGCTTAGACTGAAGGAGAAACCGGATGGAACATTTGTCATTGAGGACATGCAGTTAGAACACAACCACCGGCTGTTACTTACACCAAGCATGCTCGTTTTTCTGCACTCGCACAAGACACTGGACCCGTCTCTTCTTGAGTATGTGAAGTTCCTCCAGTTTCAAAACATCAAGCATTATCAGATAATGTCAATAATAGCCGGTTCAGTGGGAGGATCGCAATACATGACGATGCATGGCCGTGACATTCTGAACCAGTAAGTTGCATTACCACCTGAAATCATAGTTGTAGTTGTGCGCAAAACATCCGACATTGTACTTCCACCCAGGTTAAGATCCTTACTTCTTATGTGCAAATGCAGGAAGGCAAAGAACTCTAAAGATGACAGCGTCGGCGAAGTCCATAAGCTCATCAGGTTCTTCACCGAGATGAAGACTGCAAATGATCAGTTCTTCTTCGACATCCAGGTTGACGAGACTGACAACATCAAGAACATCTTCTGGTCAAATGCCAGCTGCCAAGGCAATTATGAAGACTTCGGCGACTGCATTACGTTCGATACAACGTACAAGACAAATAAACACAAGATGCCACTGGGGGTGTTTGTTGGCGTCAACCACCACCTCCAGTCCTGCATTTTTGCATGCGCTCTTGTCAGAGACGAGAGTGAAGAATCATTTGTTTGGCTGTTTCAGACTTTCTGAAGTGCATGAAATGGAAGCAACCTACAATCATTCTAACAGGTAATGAAGCTTTAAAAAAGATGTAGTGTTGCATTGCATGTGTAGAAGTTCAAGCTAGTTTTCGTGGCAGTAAATGATAGGTAGGTGGGCAGTTCAGGGTTTTTAGTTCAAGTTACCTGCATGTTCAGTATGTCACTCGTAGCACTGTACTTCATGGAAGTTCAAGTAAAAAAAGTAAGAAGTACAGTCCATGAGTTTTAGTACATAACTGGTACAGTCCATGAGACTCATTTGTTATAATTTTTTTGCGCAGACCAATGCCCGTCGATGGCGCAGGCGATTCCAAGGGTCTTCTATCTAGCGCTGCACAAACTGTGCCGATGGCACATGCTGAAGAAGTTCAGGGAACAGCTGGGTACACTTTACCGGTTGCATCCAAACTTCAAGGGTGAATTCAGAGCGATAATAAACTGGCCTCTGATGCCGACAGAATTCGAAGCTGCTTGGCAAGCGCTAGTGGAACTATACAACCTCCATGACAACGCGATGATGTTATCGCTGTGGGAAGATAGGAGGGATTGGATTTCAGCTTACTTCAAGGGAGCTTTCTGCGCAAGGATGACATCTACTCAGCGTAGCGAGAGCATGAACTACATCATGAAGAAAGGGTTCCTTAAAAAGACCCTTACCCTGCACCGTTTCGTGGAGAAAGTAAATAACTGCATTCAATCGAGGCGCATGTTAGAACACGAACAGACGATAGCAAACCTTGTAAGTTATTTCAGCCTTTCAACTAGTAACTTTAGAGTTCTTGTCAGTTTCAGTTTCAGTACTGATCATGCTAACCCTGATATATGTTTTTGTTTACTTTCTGCAGGGTAAACCAAATACAAGTACTCACTATGGGTTTGAGAAGAAGCTGTGCAAGACGTACACTATTGCCGTGTACAAAGATTTCCGTAACAAGTTCAAGAAGAGCACTCTGTACGCTGTGAGGATAGACCCGGAGCTTCGGGAACCTCACTACCTGGTGAGGTTCAAGAAACCTTACAAGACTTTTTCTTGGTCCCAACACGAGTACAAAGTGGAAGCAGACCCTGACGCTGGCAAGTTCCAGTGCGAATGTATGCTATGGGAACATACAGGTACTTTGTAAGATGTTACTTATTGTTTGTCAAGTTTGATCTTGCAAAATGCAGTCTTACCAAACAGGAAATGTATGCAGGTCTTTTCTGCGTACATGTGATTGCAATGCTGGAGCACTTGAGGGTGGACGTTATTCCTGATGGGTACATACTACAAAGATATAGCAGAAGTGCAAACCTGACGCATACATTTAATAGGGCTGATTCAGGACGGTAGCGTATGATGGGTCGCAAATTGCTTATAATCACAATGAGGTTCTCCAGCTATGTTTCCGACTTGCTAGGGCCGCATCCAAGTCAGACGAGCAGACTGTCGTATCAAGGGTTGGTCTCATAGAACTGATAGACAAGGTAGAGGCGATAGGCTGCTCAACTGCTGGCTCTGATGATGATGAACCTGGTATTCCAGCACCTTTCAGCAGCTTTGAGCCTGACATATACAACCAGACCAAGGAAACAAATCATCAGGCTGAGACTAGTTCTAGAGTCATTCTTCCTCCTCTTATGTCGAAGACAAAAGGAAGTGGAACCAAGGCCAAAGCTGCTGCTGCTGAGAATAAAACTTTGTACGATGAAAGGTTTGAACCTGGACGGAGAATCTGCAGTGTGTGTGGACTGAAACAGAAGCACAACGCCAGAAATTGCCCTTTACTAGATGACCCACCAAATTATGGTCCAGCAGCTGTCAGGAAAAGTAATGCTGGTCGAACAGTTGTGAAGAAATCTTGTACAGCTCCTGCTGCAAAGAAGAAATGTGTTGCTGACCAACCTGCTGATGATGCATCTAAAGGCAAAGTAACAAAAGGGAGGCTTTGTGGGTATTGCGGAGAATATACAAAAGGACACAATGCTCTGTCATGTCCTCAGAGAAAGGACATATCACAGAAACTAACTGCTGCTACAAAGAGTAAAAAGAAGAAATATGAGGAAGAAGAAGCAGAAGAAGAGGCAGAACAAGATGATGACGATGATGATGATGATGATGATGATGATGATGACGACGACGATGATGATGAAGAAGAAGAAGATACAGAAGAAGATGATGATACAGAAGAAGATGATGACGAAGGAGAAGATGCTCAGGAAGAAAAAGATGCGGAAGAACAAGAAAAAACTAAAGAACATGAAGAAGAAGTAGTAGACAAGCATGAGGGAGAGCCATCAGGAAAGAAAAACAGTCTTAATAGAGATCAAGCAAAAGCAGCAACAAGGAAGAGCAGCAGACCCAAAAAACCATCAGTTGAACAAGCAGCAACACCAGAGCAGTTTGGGCCACCAACAAGGAACAGCAGCAGAAGGAAAGCCGAAGAAGAACAAGCAGAAATGGAAGAGCCAGAGCCATCCGTAGATAAGAGCAGCAGACGCAAAAAACCATCAGTTGAACAAGCAGTAACACCAACGCCAAGGAGGAGCATCAGATTGACAAAAATATGATCCTTACTGCATTTTTGAAACTGGGCTTCTATTTTTGTGAACTTCTTATTTGTAAATCCTGTTTTTTCATACTGTCATACATAGTATAAAACAAAATAACAAGCAATGGTGATTTTCTGGAGATTTTCAATTGAAATGTGCAAACAATATTTGCTCCTTCATTTGTATATTTAAACAGATGATTTGTTATGTTACTTTTCAAATGGTGAAGTGGACAGTCCAATAGACGCAACGAAGTACAACCAACATCACCAAGGCAGTACAAGGACAAATTGAACGAAGTACAACCGCCTAACCAAGAGCAATGGCAGGGAAGTACAACAATGACAACCAAGGAAGTACAAATGTTGACATGATGAAGTACAGGGTTACATATCATGAAGAAATTGACATGGGAAGTACAACAAAAACAGCCAAGGCAGTACAGCGGCGAATAAAATGAAGTACAACTTTCACAATTCAAAAAGGCATACAGAATCAAACATAAGGTACTGATATTCATAAAACGCGACACATAGTTGCTACATAGGTGATATGATTCATAAACGCTATACATTTTTGCACGCTGCAACAATGCCAAAATCCTATTTTTTGCGACTCTGCTGCTCTCTCCCATACATCAGCAAAAATAGAAGGGCAAGCTCTCTTCAGGTCCTCGTACCCTTTACTTTCAACCACATCATCCATTCTGTTGGTAGAGTTGAGAAAATCAATGCAAGCATCTTTGAGCTGGGTGCAATGGTGTTGGTCGGCTAGAGCTAGGGTGTTTGCCACTGTCTTGGCACAAAGACTCTCTGAAAGCTTGCACTCGCACAGCAGTTTCATTCTCTCAATGGCATACCTATCCGCAGCAACGAGGATATGCTTAACCATATGTTCGGTCTCATCATCGTTGAGGTCATCCATTGGGAGCAACGAATCCTTGTAGATGAAGTGAAGGAGTGCTTTGAAAACACACGGCTCCATATCTCTGATTGTTACATTACATGTAGACTTGTCCCTCATCGGCCCGTACAACTCCGCTTTGAAGACGGGTGACCGCATAGCGAGGATCAGCTTATGTGCTCGAAAAACCTCCCCCTTGACCTCGAAAGACACATCTGCTTCATCTTGTGTGTCTAGCAAATCACCAAGGTTATCAAGCAAGTCTGACGATGGAACTTGGAATACATATTTCATCTCAGCCTCCTTGAACCTGATAACAAGAAGATTGCACTCAATGACAAGGGTGTCATCCACAATGTAAGATTTGACGTCATCTTTTGTCTCAAATCTGTCATGACCCTGGTCCTGTGTTTCATCACGAAACTCGACCATCGTTTTGTATTTATCAGGGAATTCTGACCATATGAAATCTGGTCTTGGTGTGGTATGGTCGATCAGGCAAATATCGAGTAGTGCCTTCACGTTGGTATTCTTTGAATTGTGCGAGATGAAAACTGAAACCCACTCTTCCTCTTCCTCTGTGTAACCGTTGGGGTAGAACTTGAGGCACCATTCGTGTCCACCGATGTCGAAACTCGCGGACTTGATGAACTCGCCGACGCCGAGGTCGCTGTACAAGTTGTAGCCCTCAATCTTGAACAAATGCTTCCCTTCCACTGTTTCCTGTGAGCAGGTCGACTCTGTCACACTTGGTCTCGAGGACGAGTCCATCTGTTCACCTGAGGAGAGCTCCTGAAGAAGAGACACGACGAGGAGATTCAACATGCGCCTCAATCAACCCAACCTACTTCCCCCTAGTCACCTGCTCACCTGGGGAGAGCTCCTGAAGAAGACAGACGGCGAGGAGATTCAACAGGCGCCTCAATCAACCCAACCTACTTCCCCCTAGTCACCTGCTCACCTGGGGAGAGCTCCTGAAGAAGAGAGACGGCGAGGCGATTCAATAGGCGACTCAATCACCCCCACCAGCCAGGCGCCGTCCAGAGAGCAGCAGGCACGGCTCTCACGAGACCTAGTTCGCCGCACGCCGCCGCGATCTGTGTGTTCTATTTTCCTTCCGAGGTTCTGCGCCTAATGTGGGTGGGCAGGTTAGGGTTTGTTCGGGTCGTTACATCGAGGGGAGAGGAGGCCCAGGTGGACAGCAGTTTTTTTCCGCTAAACTTGTCTTTTTTTCTTTTTCCTTTATTTCCAAACACAACGAACTATTTTTTTTTGGGACACCACGAGGAAGTAAGACTGCGATTAATAAGGACGTACACGCGAATAATAACAAGAAGCACAGACTACGGAAAACCAAAATAATTACAGGTAATCATAAATAGGTTACATAGTTCATACATAGGCGGGCTGGAAATTAACGAACTGAAAAGGAAAACTATTAAACAGCACAAGGAAAAATAGATTATTCAGAAATATTTAAAACGGGATACATGATAACTCAGGAAGTACAACCATTTAAAATGGGTAGTACAGAGGTGAATTACATGAAGTACAACAATCACAAATCATCAAGGCATACAAAAATAAACGCGAAAGACATCACTGACTGAAATAACAAAAACACAACTGAATCACACATAAGCTACTCATATTCGAATAAATCCAAGAGACAAAAACAGGGGAGCACAACCATCATCAGATAGGCAGTACAAGGGTAACATTGAACGCAGTACAACGGCTATCCAAGAGCAATGGCAGAAGTATAACACAACTGAAAAACATTTAAGTTCCAAATTATCCTGAAAAAATTAATAGCAGTACCGATGAAGAACCTCACATGTACAGAAGTCAAACAAGTGGAAGTTAAAAATAAAATAAATCACGCAATTCCCTGAAACAAAAAAAAGGAATTGAATACAAGCATAAACAGCTACCAGAATTTATACCATGGATAAATAATAACAATAATGTATCAGATAATAATCTGCTGTAGCCAATACAAATATTGGTTTAATGTACAAATGCTTACGCAAAATCAAATGTCAAATGAAAAATTACAAATTCTGCTGTCTATAGTAAACACCAACAGAAACATCTACTGCGTGAAGAGCGCGATGAGTGCTTCACCCTGCGTCGACAAAGCAGTAGTACCAGGAGCGAGGAACCGGATCTCCTCTGGTAACTCGTCAGCAGTAATCTAGTTCTCCTTGTGAAAACGGACGAGAATAGGTACTCGGCCTTTCAATCATTCACACGAGGCTGCAGATAAAAAACACAAAAGACAGTGACAAAATATTAATAACACTGCAATGCATTAAAAAAGGTAAACAATAAAGTGAAAATTTGGTTTCAAAATGCAGAAACATACATCACAATCAACAATCGTGTCAACCAGCTTTTCGCCATCGTAATCTGAAGCAAACTTGAGGCAATAGAAGCCACATTGATTGGCGCCCTGAGTAGGCACATTCACATAGTGTGGCCTCTTTGCTTTCACCTGCCAGTCAGGATGATTGAGTTTTCCATAAAGATCTTTGGTATATAACTCCTTCATCAGCAAAACCATCCTTCTGGCCAGTTAGCGACATACATAAATCAGTAACTTTAAAGACTGAATAATACATCCGAAATTACCATTGTGTTAGAAACAAAAGTAACAGGTAAATACAGATACAAATTCAGGGAAGTGCATAACGTAACTGCAGGCAGTACAAGGATGAGCAAATATGTGTACAGGTGCACATTAAGGGCAGGTCAAGTTACCATCAGGACAAAAGCAGTACAGGAAAGCATAGAAGGGCAGTACAGGAACAAGTTATAGGAAGTGTGCACCAGCGTCATAGTGCAGTACAATAAGGATGCAGTCTCAGACAAGTACAGGTGGACATGAATAAAAAAATGTTAATATGGTCCCAGGAAAAACCTCAAAGATGAAAGTTAACAGTGGTACAGTAAAATAGTCAGGGGAAAGTACAAGTACGCAATTCTGGGAAGTATATAAACTCAGCGTTAGGCAGTACAAGGTTGAGCACAAAAATCAGTGACTGTACTTACGATCTCAACAATCTCCGAATGGAATGAGCTCTTTGATGGACGCGCGCCTTTGATATATGGATAAGAATCAAGAACATCAAACGTAGCACTGTATTTGTTCATTGCGTACAACACGTGATGAGATTGCCCGTTCTTCAGGCTGCTCAACAGGTCAGGCCCCGTGGAGTGGACCCCTGAGGCCGAGGAAGCCCTGCAGTCCCTCAAGCGCTACTTCGCCTCACCACAAATCCTTGTGGCACCGGAAGAAAAGGAGCCCCTGCTACTGTACATTGCTGCCACCAACCAGGTGATCAGTGCTGTGCTTGTGGCAGAGCGTGACTCTCCTTTGAAGAAGTCAAGCAAGATCAAGGGCAAGTGACCCGGGAACTCTCTCCCGGGCCAACCATGCAAGAAAAGGCTGCCGGGTGACCAGGGTTCTAACGGCCCTGACGTCACAGCAACCTTACCAGATGGCGCGGAGCCTGTCAGCGAAGGAGAATCTCCCTCCGACGAGATTCTGCTGGGGGCTACCTCATCCCCGCTCCAAGAGACGTCAACATGGAGGAAGCCGAGCCCCTTCAGGTCTCGGCAACCCGCAAGGTGCAGCATCCGGTCTACTTCGTCAGCGCGGTGCTGCGAGATGCCCGGGAGCGGTATCCAATGATGCAAAAGCTGCTGCTGGCAATCCTCGTTGCCTTCCGTAAGATGAGGCTGTACTTCCAAAGCCATCCCATCACGGTGGTGTCAAAGTACAACCTCAAAAGCCCGTTGGAGAACCCACTTGCCACTGGACGCATGTCATGGTGGGCCATGGAGCTTCAGGGTTTCAGCCTCAAGTTCGAGCACACGGACAACATCAAGAGTCAGGCGTTGGTGGACTTCACTGCTGAGTGGACCGAGACGGCTGACGGGGTTGTACCCTTCGGGTCCCCTATTATTGGTATACCTGGTGCAGCCCAGACATAGGCCCACCTGGCGGCCCAACAATTACTTCAAGCACAAGTCAAGGACTCCAAGACGAAGTCTACTAGAACTCTTGTAAACCCTACCTGGCTTCATATATAAAGCCAGGCAGGGGCACCCCCATAGACAGATCCAAGATAGATCGATACTAGATCCACAACTCGCATATGCATGTAACCTCATATATCATCATAATCAGACAAGCAGGACGTAGGGGTGTTACCTCCACATGAGGGCCCTGAACCTGGGTAAATCCTTGCTTGTCAGCCGTCCAATACTACCAGCGCGCACATCTTCTCCCTCTAAATCTACCTGGGCTACTCGACACTAGGATTGCCGTGGGCGCACCACGTCAACGGCTTTTGACGGCCCGGAAGAGGAAACCTGCCTCCCCCGAAAAGAAGACCCTAGCACCTGGATCATGCACTTCGATGGCTCCTACACCAAGGGGAAAGGAGGTGCAGGGGTTGTCCTAACCTCACCAACCGGAGACCGGCTGAAGTACATCGTCCAGATGCACTACCAAGGGAACATCTCCAACAACACGGTGGAATACGAGGGCCTGCTTGTAGGACTTCGTGCTGCCATCGGCCTCGGCATCAACAAGATCGTCGTCAAGGGTGACTCTCAGCTGGTCATCAAGCAAGTGAACAAGGAGTACGCGTGCCCTCAGATGGCGCCGTACGTCGAGGAGGTCTGGAAACTACAGCGGCGCTTCGACAACTTCCGGGCTATCTATGTCCCACGGGGAAAAACAGCCGCGGACGAGCGGTCGTAGGTGGCGTCCAAGCAAGAACCAGTGCCTCCGGGATCTACATCGAGGTTCTCAGGCGACCTTCGGTTCCACCCGAGAGGCTCGCGGCAAGATCTACACCAGGGGCTGGCGACCCTTCTACCTCGACAACACGGGTAGCCAGCCCAGAAGCTCAAGACCCGGCAGCTCCTCCGGCAGAGGAAGCCATGCTTTTCTTCTGTCAGATGGTGCTACCGGTGGAAGGAACCCACCCACCCTGGGCCCAGGACATCGTCAAGTACATGATGGAGCACGCCCTCCGGAGGATGATCACGACGCCGAGCGGGTGGCTTGCCAAGCCAAGCTCTATGTCTTGATCAACGGCGAGCTCTACCGGCGACGGGACAACGGAGTCAAGCTCCGCTGCATTCCACAAGAACAAGGCCAAGTACTGCTAAGGGACATCCACGAGGGCACGTGTTCAAGTCATGTGGCATCAAGATCACTGGCGGGGAAAGTTTTTCGTCACGGGTTCTACTGGCCAACAGTCCTCAGTGATGCCGAACAGCTAGTCAAGACCTGTGAAGCCTGTCAGTACTACGTGAAGAACATACATCAGCCGGCGCAAGCTCTGCAGCCAATTCCAATCTCTTGGCCATTCACGGTCTGGGGGCTGGACATCGTGGGGAAGATACCGAAGTCTGTCGGGGGACATGACTACCGCTTCGTGGCTATTGACAAGTTCACAAAGTGGGTGGAAGTGATGCCAGTGCCGCGACAGATAGCGCAGGCCGCCATCAAGTTCTTTGAGGGATCATGTACCGCTTTGGAGTTCCCAACAAGATCATAACGGACAATGGCACTCAGTTCACAAGTCGCCTTCCTCAACTTCTGTGAAGAGCTGGGCATCAAGGTGTGTTTGCCTCGGTGTCCTATCCAAGGTGCAATGGGCAAGTGGAGCGAGCCAATGCGGAGGTCCTAAAGGGTTTGAAGACCAAGGCCTTTGACAAGTTGGAAGACAAGGGCAAGAACTAGATTGAACATCTGCCAAGTGTCTTGTGGTCCCTCAGAACCACACCAAGCAGAACAACTGGAGAAACACCATTCTTCCTTGTCTATGGAGCCAAAGCCGTCTTGCCAATAGAACTCAGGCACGGATCTCCTCAGGTACTTGCCTATGACGAAGACACACAAGCTGAGAGGAGGATTGATGACATAAACTTCCTGGAAGAGGTGCGGTGTCGAGCTTCTTTACGATCTTCTCGATACCAGCAAGGGCTCCGTCGCTATCATGATGCCATGTTCGCTCACGGGCTGGAACCCGGAGACTGGTTCTCCGCAAGAAGCAGAAACTTGATGGCATGAACAAGTTGTCTTCCAAGTGGGAAGGACCTTATCGGGTGACGCATACCCGAGACCCGGAGCTGTTTATCTGGAGGACGAGAAAGGCAGGCCGAGGGCAACGCCTGGAACATCGAGAATCTCCGGAAATTCTACCCCTGAATACGAACATGAATCGCAGATAGTCGAATCAACTAAGCACGCCCAAGGGGCTAGTGTTCTGTAAAGGGTGTAAGAATCGTCGCCAAGGAATAAAAGATAAGTTTTTCAATTCCGTGAGCCTCTCTTGTTGTCGTGAAGTGTGTTATCCGTAACAACCCCAAGCAGGGGGCTGACATGGTGGGTGGCTGACAGGTCGAGCGCAGTAGCCTATCAGTAGGCGCTGCCACCTGATCGTGCCGTACTGCCGCGGAAAGAAGTGGAATGGGCAGTGCTGTGTTTTAAAGAACATAAACACAGAAATGCACATTCAACTTTGCTTGCGGGTTGCTTCGGATGAAACACTTTCACGACATGTAAGGGAGGGTCCATTCTTTTCCTACTAAAGTTTGTTGTGTGCAGTGCCTCTCCCGGGACAGGAACGGATGCTGAAGAGCGGCTAAGGAGCTGGATACCCGGGAAGGACAGAGCAGATCAAGGCGGCAAAATCAGCTAAGTCTTTGCATGTGCATCTTGCATACTAGGCATAATATCTCGCTCGGAGTCAATATACCACCAACCTGCGCATGCTTGACAGTTGATGAGCCTTTGCGGGGGTAATGCGTCCTCCCCAGCGAACGGTCCGATTTCCCTTCTGGCCTAGTACCCGTGCTGTGGAGTGGACTCCCGGAAGGTATAGTGCTCTTAGGGGTACTGCTACCGGTATAGGCGGTCAGAGTACTTGGCACCTAAGAGATCTCCTCTGAAAACTTGACGGCGTGTTAGTGCAAAGGAAGGTTTGGGAAATGACCCCGGGAGATGGCCATAGGATTGCATTCATCTGAATTACATTCTGAATTACAATTCTGAATTACATTCAGTTATGCGACTCCCTGAGTACATATTAGCCTATGCTACTAAGGCCAGCCCAGAGTTCCTGGCTGCGCGGGCTTGTCTTCTGTTTTATTGCCTGCCGGGTGCACTCCTTTCTTCTAGGGACGCCTGGATGAAAGGAGAACGCGCGTGCAGGATTTCTTCTGGTGTTTCGAAGGGCAAGAGCCCCGGCCGCCGACCCGGGCGCTCCACGACCAAAGAGGCGGAAGATTCCATCCGCCAGATCGCCTATGGACTGACTCTCGGCCTGCGGAAGACAGTCCAGGTCAAGGACGAAATCAGCCAAAGGAAAAGGCGGAAAGACAAAGAAGAGCAGGCCACAGACCTGTTCGATGGCTTCAAGCTCAGCCACAACCGGGGACAGCTCCGGAATTCTGGCAGTCCTCTCCCTCAGGATGGACCACAGGTGCACCCTCCTCACTGCCCTGATCCTTGCTTCCTCCTGGGCAGCAAGACTAGAGACGGCCGCCAGACGGGAGAGATTCTGGGCGACGGAGGAGCGAGACACAACCTCGCCATCAGCGGCTCGGGCTCTAGCTCCGCTGGGCACCTCCGCCGTGCCACAAAAGGCCGACTCCACCATTGACACGTCAGAGGAGGCCATCCCTGCTTTGCCAGACATCGTTTTGCGGTTCGTGGAGAAGCAAGGGAAGAAGCGGAGCGGAGCGGGACGAGAAGATGTGACGAGAAGGCTGGGGTCTGAGGGCTTTTTATAGGCCTCTCACCCCCCACCAACCTCCAGGCGATACGGCTGCCGCAGTAATGGGAGCGCATTTTGCAAAAAACTCATTCTCATTCACACAAGCGCAACTCGAAGACAAGGAGGAAACATGCTCTTCTTCACGTACAAGGACTACAAGGGTGACGATCTTTTTTACAACAAAAAAGTTGGCTCCCGGCGAACAAGGAGCATCGCCGCACAATGGAAGGCACTAATTCTAGAAGTACGTCAACAAGGCCGCCAAGAAGGAGGTCAACGAGATCTCCATGGCCTTTGCCCGAAGCTCCTCGCCCTCAGGAAGACGAGCTCCCCATGACCCTGATGCCGGATGAGCTTTCCTCATCGTCATCCTCATCGTAGGAGCTCGAGCTGCCGCTGCTGCTCTCCATGCAGCACTCCACGCATCCGTCGGCGACATCGAAGATCTTCACGGAGAGCGTCGCATCCCCGTCATACTGGAACACCAAGCACTGCCCCCGGGACAGGCGGCGGGCGCGGGAGAACGACTTCCATCCCTAACCCAGGAGCATGGCGCCTTCCATGGTGTAATCCGCGAAGGCCCAGGAGGGGCCATTGGGGCAACCGTCCACCTGCAGCCAGAAGCCGGCGGGTTTGGTTTCCTCCATCGCCGTCGCGAAGGAATTCGGCAGGAGAAGCTGGCTGTGGGGGCTGCAGTTCAGATCCACGATGAACTCGAACGAAGTGAACCCAGTGTGGATCATGCTCCTTGGAGGAGGAGCAGCGGAGCCACGGCCCCCACGACCGCCACGACCGCCACGACCGCGAATCCCACGACCTCGTGGAGCGGCCCGGCCATGGTTGGAAGGGCCACTCTCCGCAACAGCTGAAGAAGAACGAGGATGCCCGACTCCTCTCTTTGCCCTCGCCATTGACACTGGCGGCCTGTGGGGAAGTCTGGAGTTGGGATGAGGAAGAAGATGGATGAAGATGCAAGAGGCGCACACCGCTTTTGTAGCCTCAGCGGCGCCTCTGTCAGGGGTCTCCTCGTTTTCTCCGTTACTGGTAATCGAGGCGGCCATCGCAGTTACTACCCTAAGTGGAGTAGCTCCAAGACCGTCAAGACGATTGACGAAGCAAAGAAAGGAAGACCAGATGCCCGGGACCCACTTTGACCAACTTTAGGTCATAGCCCCGGCAGCTGGAGCAAGAGCCGCCGGGACCATGGCCGGGGGCTACTGTCATAGCAGTGGAACACGGGGTTCCCCTAGTGCTGCCAAAGTGGGTCCACCCCATGCGGGCCCAAGATGAAGATGGACAAGGCCAAGACCCAAGTAAGGTTGGCGGGTTCACCGTCCAACCCTACGAAGACCAAGAAAGACCTACACCGACAAAGGGCTCCGGTCCTGGGGCCTGCCGGGTCCCCGAACCATGCGGGAAGACAAGGAAGTCTCCGAGAGTCCGAGTTCCCGGCAGGAGGCCAGGCTCCCTCTCGGTTACCTCTCCGTACCACAGTGGATAAGCTCTCCACCTCACGCTAGAAGACCTCAGAAGACTTGGGAAGCAAGGCGAAGGTGGCGTGGTCCGGGGACACAGCCCGTGGTGGTGTCAGCCACTGTCCACCCCAAGGCGGATGCTCCCACCTAATCCAAAGGAGACGCTAGGCCGAGGAGAAGCCACGTCTCCCCATAAACCTGCTGTGGAGGGTCCTTCCCACCGAAGGCCCCTCGTGCCCCTCACGTGACCCTGTGGTATCCCATTAGCCTATAAAAGGAGGACCAAGGCACCGAGGGAGGAAAGAACAAGTCGAACCAGACCAAGACTAGACTAGGGCTAGAAGGGTGGAGGGGAAGGTGATCTCCTACGGGTCAGGATCTATCCTTCTTCTACCTCCAGCCAAAACCCTTCCGGGTACCTTGTCCGGAAGGCTCCATTGTAAGCCACACTATGAAGAACCCATCAATCCAGACATGCAGGAGTAGGCCTTTTAGCCTTCGGGTGGCCTGAACCTGGGTAGCTCCTTGTGTCCCTTTGGTTGCATGCTTTGATCGTGGAGAGGAGAGCTTGATCTAGGCCTCACCCAAGAGATGATTCTCAGCCTACTTCGCGCCCCGTGCCGAACCTCAAAGGGGGTATCGTCTACTCCCGGTGTCCGTGATTCGAGACACGACAAATCCCTTCCATAAGTTGGAGGAATCGAGAATACCATGGAATCCCTTCCATTTACTTCAGTCGCAACAAGGACCCAAGATGTTAGCTCGCATCTTCATTTTGTTTGAATCATTTCGCTATTTTCTTCGGTTCTTATGGTAAAATTTTGAGATTTCAACAATCTGTTCTCCTACGCCCTTTCTTAGTGTTTACTTTAGATTCCCATGATAATTATAAGTGTTGTGCATGTATGTATTGAGTAATATATGTATATGTCATCGTGTTTACGTATATAGTATATTTTTTTTGCTCTAACGGGTATTTATTTTTATTTTATATACTTATTTGCATCCTCCATTTCCCGCAGCAACGCGCGGGGTATTATCTAGTGTTCAAGAGAAGTTATCACGGGAAGTAGGCCAAGCACTCAATGATGAGGTTGCCTTTGTCTACCGCAGTACTGTAGGCGGTTTGCAGTACTTGACGCTAACCAGACCCGACATTTCGTTCGCCGTTAACAAGGTCTGTCAATTCTTGGCTCAGCCAACCAAGGTTCATTGGGAAGCGGTTAAATGAATTCTTCGCTATGTCAAAGGTACAATATCCTTTGGACTCAGTATACGGAGATCATCGTCTACACTCTTGAGCGTTTTCACAGACGCCGATTGGGCTGGTTGCGCGGATGATCGACGCTCAACCGGTGGCTTTGCGGTCTTCTTTGGCCAACCTTAATTTCCTGGAGTGCGTGAAAACAGCCAACCGTCTCACGCTCATCTACAGAGTCAGAGTATAAGGCACTCGCGAATGGGACTGTCGAAGTTACTTGGATACAATCGTTACTCAAAGAGTTGCGCATCTCACAGCCGCGCCCTCCTGTTCTGTGGTGTGACAACCTTGGAGCTACCTATCTTACAGCAAACCATGTGTTTCATGCAAGGACAAAACACATCGAGGTCGACTTTCACTTCGTACGAGAGAAGGTGGCACTAGGAGCTCTAGAGGTCCGCTTCATTGCATCTGAAGATCAGGCCGCAGATATCTTCACAAAACCGTGCACCAAGCGGATGCTAGACCGGTGTCGTCGCAATCTCAATCTTGTATCACTCGGTTGAGATCGAGGGGGCGTGTTAACTGTGATGAGTTAGTGCTATCCAAACTGGAGGCGTAGTGCTTAGCAATTATAGCTTAGTGCTAGAATGTAGAAGGTCTAGAGACATCACTCTTGATTATCCACGATCAAGTGATCTGTAACTGAACCTGTACGTGCACTATATAAGCAGCTGAATACTAGTGAGTATGACACACAGCAAAAAAAAAAAAGGATTCCCTTTATCTCTGCTCGATAAGCTCCAGGAACTCAACACATACATAGGCAGCAGTACGAATTATTTATGCAAATGTTGGAAGCTAATGCCTTAAAACATTGTCTGACAGATCAATCCAACTTGAATATATATATATATATATATATATATAGGGCAGGTATATTATACAACTGGTTGTAGATTAAGAATCTACAACCATCGCCTCCCTATATAGGCGCGGAGCGCCTCGGACCGATAGCCGACCCAGTGTTTCCCCACCAGCGCAGCTTCTTCCTCCGGTGCGGGCGAGTGAGCGGCGGCGGTAGCCGACGCGAGGGAGCCCGCACCGGCCGTGTCTCGTCGCCGTCCTACTTCTCCGGCGCGGGAGGGCGAGGGCGAGTAAGCGGCCAAATCCCCAAATCCTACACACCTTCTTCGTTGGGTGCGGCCATGTCCTAAATCCTACACACCTTCTTCCCGGTGGTACGAGCACCGAGGCCCGCGACGCCGCCGCCGGCCGGCTGTCCCGCCTCCGCCACCGGAGCTCCTCCCTGCACATCCTGCTCCAACCCACCCCGCGGCCTCACACCCGTCCCCGCGACGCTCCACCACCACGTTCGCCGGCAGTCCCGCACCAATCAATCCACCCCCGCCGCCGGAAGCCCCACGCCGCAGCAGCCCCTCGCCGGCAGCCCCGTGCACCTCGAGGTTCGCCGCCGCCGGCCCGTGCGTCGCCCGCGTCCGCAGGTGAACAACGCGAGGTCACCTCCTTCCCCGCGTCGGCCGGCCGGCTGCCTCCTTCCTCCGCATCGGCCGCCATCTCTTCCCCGCGCTGTTCACCTCCTTCCCCGCGCATCCCCGCCTCCCGGCCGCAGGTGGGATCCCACGCGCCTCACCGCCTTCCGGCCGCCGGCGTGGTATGACGCGCCTCCCGGTCGCCGAAAGGATCCCACGCTCCGGTTGCAGCAGTTACCGCACCTTCACCCTGCGAGCCCGTGCGTCCTCGCCGCCGGAAATAGCTCCAGTGTCGCCGACCCCTGCTCCCGCCGACAGGCCCTGCGCGACCGGCGCGCCCCCCTTGCTGTCCCCGTCCACACGCCCGGCGACGACGGTCGCCGCTCAACTCCGCCTTCCACCGGCGCTATTCCCGCCGCCGAATCATTTGTATCCCGGCCGCCGGCGCGGCTTCCCTCCGCTAGCTCCGTCCAGTCTTGTGCTACAGGGCATTCCAGTCCCCATCGATCATTAGCTGCTGGACGTGGGCATCAGGGGTGTACAAGCGCAGCAGCAGAGGCACCTGCAGTTCGTGCATACAGGCAGTACAAGCAGGCCGCAGCAGCAGTTGCGATTCAGTTTTGTTTACAGCAGATGCACCTCCGAGTCCCTCTTACTTTGTCTTTCTGTTTACTGAACACAGCATGGGCAGTGCACCGTTTTGTACAAGGAAGTATAATCATCCAATGCAGGCAGATGCGAGTCGCTGAGAATTGAGCCGTGCGTGTTTTGCTTGAGTGCTATCAGGAGATCGAGGCGCCAGCTCCTAGAAACAAACCTGATGCAGAGTGTAAAGCAGTACATCGCTGCTCTGTCTCCGTTCCTACATACAGGTTCTTGCTGGCGGCAGTACATACAGGTTCTTGCTGGCGGCAGTACAACGGCGTTCTCCCAGTTCGCCGCCGCGCCGACTTTCTGATCGCCGCCATGCCGTCTCCTAGGTTGCTTCCGGCTCTCCTAGGCAGCAGCAGTTATTCAGTATCATGTTAGAAGTACTGTTAATTCAGATTCATTTGGCAAAAATAGTTGTGGGCAGTGCAAGTCGCTAAACATGGGAGTACATAACTTTCTATTGTTGAAGTACACTGGTACAGGTGATGATTCTATGAAGGTGCTGATGACATCGAGCTAACCAGATAATGTGTTTTTCATTTTTTTTTTTTGTTTTCTGCGTTTGCTGGTACACCGTGATTCAGAGCGTGCCCTTGTTTGTCCTCATTCTGAAGACAAGTTATAACTTTTTTTGAAACGGTGAAGACAAGTTATAATTGATGTGCAAGAGTATGTTGTGTAGCAGCAGATCAATTCATTCTCGCGATCTCTAAAAATGTTTATGTTAGTTGCTGGGCAGTGCATATGGATGTATGAAGTTATTGAACCTATGTTGGCGTGTATTCACCATGAATCTGATGATGATTGTTAAGTAATGAAACAATGTTTCATTCTCAATTAAAAAAAACATCTAGGCAGTACGCTCATATAAGAATAAAAGAAGATTAAAAAGCCCGCTAAGAAGTATAGATAAATAAGATGGGAAGTACATAATTCATTCTTGAGAAGCACATATGCAAAATGAACTTGTTCTGATTAGTGCTACTCATAATTCTACTGTATATTTTTTCTTCGCATTTTTCGTAGATATCCCGAGTCCATCTTTCCAGACTCAGACGTCGGATCGGTGGCCAAATAATTTATTAAATGGATAAAAAATATTTGACCAAAATTTGACCGTGAAAATAAACAGCATAGAAATCGATTTTGAGATTTCCGTTACCGTTAAATCTAATAGATGTGTTTTATCCGACAAAACATTTCAAGTGGCCATACACCTGAAACGGATATCGTATGAAAAAGTTATCGCTAATTTACTAAACACTAATCGCTAAAAATACCCCATCTGCAGTACACACATCAACCAAGAAGTCCAAGTATGTTAAGTCCGGGTATTTGGTTTGTGAATTTCACATCCCACCGACAAGTTTAACAAAACTGTAAATATCCAGCCTAGAAGTACACATAGATGATCCGGGAAGTACAAAACTCACTTCCGAGAAGTACAAGTGTGGTATGAACAAGTTTTAGTGAATAATAGCCCAATTTCACACCGTCGGCAGTACAAATGAAATAACAGAGAAGTACAGTTATGTTTTCAGGAAAGTACAGGTATTGTGTTTGTGAATTTCACATCCCATCGGAAAGTTTAACGAAACAGTAAATATAAAGCTTAGAAGTACACATAAATAACCCGGGAAGTACAGAACTCACTTTCGGGAAGTACAAGTGTGGTATGGAGAAGTTTTAGTAAATAATAGTCGCTATTTTGCTACACATATTTTTAGTATGGACAACTTTTAGTGAATAATATCCTGTCGGCAGTATACACGCATCAACTAAGAAGTTCAAGTATGTTTCAGGAAAGTGCAGATATTTTGTTAGTGAATTCACATACCACCGGGAGGTTTAATGAAACAGTAAATATCCCGCCAAGAAGTACACATAAAGAATCTGGGAAGTACAAAAACTCACTTCTAGGAAGTACAAGTGTGGTATGAACAAATTTTAGTTAATAATAGTCAATATTTTATTAAACATATTTTTTTCGAGGAAAGTACATGTATTTTGTTTGTGAATTTCACATCCTGCCGGTAAGTTTAACGAAACAGTAAATATCCAGCCTAAAAGTACACATAAATAACACGGGAAGTACAAAACTCACTTTCAGGAAGTACAAGTGTGGTATGATTTTTTTTAGTGAATAATAGTCGCTATTTTGCTACACATATATTTCTATTTTTATTTTTATTTTTTATAGATAGTCTCTGATTTCATCTTTCCAACACAACAAAAATAATTCAATTCCGAGATCGGATGAGTTGCCAAATTATTTATCACCGCCTTCCTGAACCAGCGAATATTGACGTGGATATTTTAAACCGGTGTTAAAAGCATGCACTTCCTTACCTGAACGTGTGTACTTATTATCAACAGGCAGCTTTACTGCTCTGTAGAGACAAATCTCAAAGTTGATTGAACCTAGATCTAGGCATACATACATGTGAAGCACAGAAACTGATATCATCTTAAGAAACACTGAAACTGAATTGAATAAGAACACCTGAAGTACACTCGTTTGTATGCTCAATAATTCGAATGCATGGAGCCAAACCAGCATGAAGTAATACAGGAACAAGCCTGCTATATATACCACGAACTGACTCAGAAAACCACAGAAACATGAACAATAATCTGTGAACCGAACTCACTCACTATTTTTAGCCTGATTGAACTTCTTTATTAAACCTATTTGTACTGCCGATCAAAGAAGACAAATTCTAGACTAAACTGCTGCTGAGCGGACTGCCGCTGCCACGAACTACTGTTGCTGCATGTACTTGCCGGATGGTGGTGGTCGTGGGGTCTGAAGGCAGGGAACTGTGGCAGGGTGAAACTGCTCCTATTTTCAGAAATGCAACAAAAAGGAAAAACATCGCCAGCGTGAGGTCAACGCGGTTGGGAGCGCCGGTAGCGTGCTGCAATCGAGATGTTGGGCGGCTCTGGCTGGGATACGCGGCGACGCCCTGCTGCTGGTGGGGCACCGAGCCGGCAATGGCCGTGGCAGGATGTGGTCGGCGGGTAGGCCGCCGCGCAATTAGGGGGAGCTGGAGCGGAAGAGACGGGGAGCAGAAGGGCAGCGCCATTAGAAGGCATGGACTGTGCAGCCTCGTGGCGGCGTCGGCGGGAATCCGTTCCTGCGGAAAAGAGGCACGACGCCGTCGGAATCGAGCACCGGTGGAGGATCGTGGCGGTGTGCGGAGCGATTCCGGGCGGAAGTGCATGGTGGACACCGGCGGAGCTGCGGAGGCAGCACACGGAGGGCACCGGCGGGCGGCGACAGAGCCGCGCGGAGGGCACTGGTGGCGGAAAGGCTCGACAGCGGGGGGCGCGCGAGAAGTCCGAGCCGGCGGTGGGTGGCGCTAGGGAAGTCCGGGCCAGCGGGGAGCGCACGGGATGGTCCGCCGGCGGCGGGGCGCGCGCGGGATGGTTCGCCGGCGGCGAGTGGTGGGCGGGAGCTGATTCCAGCGGGAGGTCGAGGATGAACGTGGGTGTGGGGTTTTTTCCATCGCTCGGTTGGTTTGCAATAGGATCGTTCTTCTACAGAGGCGCCGGTTGTAGATTAAGAACGACCCGCAATCACTGATAAACAGAAGAAAAGCACCTGAACTTCCTGATTATACGAGCAGTACACGTAGAACAGAAGGGCAGTACAGATTCGGTTGTAGATCCTTATTCTACAACCGGTTGTAGAATAGCTGACAGCTATATATATATATATATATATATATATAACTCAGCTAAAAAGGAACCTATTCCAGTTTAATCTAAACAGGAACTTTCTGAACTTTCACGCGAGTGCTAAGTGAACCTTCTCGCGCATGGCATGTGAACCTTCAGACGGAACATGAACTGAACATTTTTTCTGAACTTTTTTCTTAACGAAGTGAACTGTTTTTCTGAACTGCACATGAACCTTTTTTCCGAACAAAATGAACTTTTTTTCTAAACAAAGTGAACCTTTTTTCCTGAACTTTTTTCTGAACTAGGTGAACTTTTTTCCTGAACTGCACGTGAACTTTTTTTCTGAACAAAGTGAACTTTTTTTCTGAACCTTTTTTTTAACGAAGTGAACTTTTTTTGTGAAACTTTTTTTTGAATGAAGTGAACTTTTTTCTGTAACGAAGTGAACTTTTTTTCTGAGCGAGGTGAACTTCTTTTCTAAACTGCACATGAATTTTATTAACAAAGTGAACTTTTTTTTAATCGAAGTGAACTTTTTTTCTGACTTTTTTCACCACGTAAGAATAGCAGTTCACAAACTAGTTCCCAGCTCCAATGTCAAAAAATGAAGAAAAAAGCAGTTCATATCTTCATCAGTTTTTTACTGAACTTTCAGAGCTGGCAACTATAAAAATCAGTATAAATCTTGTTTTACCAAGATGAACTTTTACAAGTAGTAGAATTGAACTTCGCGTAACTGGTGAATTTCACACAGTGCACTGTTTTTATCTGTTCCAACAATTAACTGAAATTTATCCTCTCAACTACCGTACACACACACTTTTTTTTAAAGATTACCGTACATATAATCATCAATATTACACGATGGAAGTAATGGAATTCTCATAAATTAACAGTGAAGACTGAACTCTTAGGAAACCTTCGTGATAAGTAGCTAGACCTTATTCGTAGCTAAAAACAATCAAGAATAGCAAATGAAGGTTTAGAGCACCACCGCACATCAGTTCAGAAGACCAGCGCGCAACAGTTCAGAACAAGAGAGAGAAGTTGAGCAAGGACCCACGCCATCTCACCGGCGTGGACTGGAGGTGGCACTGCTGGCCGCTTTCCCTCGCTCGATGGCCACACATCAAGTGACTGGACCCTGAACCGCCGCCGGGCACGCACCAGGGAAAGGCTGGGGCGCTGCCGTTCGAGCACGGACACAGCAGGGGATTGCAGGAGCTCCGGCGGACGAGCTCGCATCAGGAGAGGAAAGGGGCTCCGCGGATGGGCGCGCGCTGTTGAGGGCACGAGGCGCTCACGGTCGGATTTCGTGGTGGCCGGAGAGAAGAGAGGTGGTGGCAGTTGGCCGTGGCGCCGGTAATTGGAAGCAGAGGCGACGAGGAGACGAAGATGCGCGTAGGCGGGCAGGTCAGAGGTCGGCCAGACCTGGGGCGGGAGCTCGCAGGGGCTTGGTGGACTCCGAGGACTGATGCAGACGAACCGCGAACAACGGCCAGGATCCGTGCGTGACGCCGTGGACCTTGGGGCGTCGCCGGAATCTGCTAGATGCCGTGCAGGTGCGGGGCGCGCCGAGATCCGTGGGGATACAGGGGAGGGGTTGGCCGCCGCAGGATCCGCGCGATCTAGCGCCATCGGGGAAGGCGTGCTGCTCTCGGGAGGGAAGAAGATGGTCGTGTGCGGGAGGTTGCAGTCGCTCGCTCGCCGGCGCCGGACCAGGGGGAAGGAGGTGGGGGAGGATCGAGGTGCGCGGTTCCGGTCGGGAGAAGGTTCGCTTTATTAGGACGGGCCGCGTCGGGGTTCCTTCGGTTGTCTGTTTCCTTCCCTAATTAGGATAGTTCCTACTTAAGCTAAATAGGAACTCTTAAGGGTAGGTTCCTATTAGTCCTGCCCTATATATATATATATATATATATATATATATATATAGCTGTCAGCTATTCTACAACCGGTTGTAGATTAAGGATCTACAACCGAAGTTGTACTTCCTTTTTGTTCTATCTGTACTGCTCGTACGATCGTGAAGTACAGGTGCGGTTTCTACAGTTAATCAATGAATATGGTTGCGATTCTTTTGTGTTATATGTTTTCCGGCCGATTCTATAATAAAATAAGCCGGAGAGCAGAGAAACCCCACTGAGCTAAGCACTTCCACCTCTAACGACCTCCTGCCCGCCGCTCGCCGCCGGCCCGACCTTCCCGCGCGCAGCTCGCCGCTGGCCAAGCCCCACACGTACGATTCATCCTCCACCTCCTGACTCCAACCACCTCCTGATCTCCCGCCCGGCTACTCGCGCACCTCCGGCCGCCGGTCCATCCTTTCCGCGAGCCGCGCGCCGCCGGCCGCCGGTCCGACCTCCCGTGCGCCGCCCGTCGTCGGCCCGGCCTCCCGAGCGCCGCCCGCCGCTGGCCCGGCCTCCCCGCGCGCCGCTCGCCGCCGGCCCGGCCTCCACGCGCGCCTCCCGCAGCCGGCCGATCTCCCTCGCGACTCCCGCCGTGGCGCTGATTCCCGCACGTTGCTTCGCAAAATCAGGTGCATCTCCACTCGGTATTGGACGTGAGCAACCCCAGCAGGCGAGGCACTCGTCGGCCACAGGGCTACCTGGCTCGCTGCTCTATACCTGTGATTTCCTTTTTTGTTGTGTTCGGCAGTACAGGTATTCTGTATTCAGGCATTCATCCAAGAGATGCAGGGAAATCACTCATCGAGCAGGGAAGAGCACGACAGTGCAATCATTGCGATGCTGCTACTGATGTCCGCTCCTCTCTTCTGTCTTCAGCTCACATTGAAGTTGTTAATGCTCTCCGCTCTGCTTTCTTTCCTCAAGACAATTAGCTGATGTCTGTGTAGAATAGGTCACACAATGGAAGAAGCCCAAAGGAGAGAGACAAGGTATATGCGGTGGACAAAGACAGTCAAGTTCTGATCGATAGACGTGGGAACTTCAGTCAAAATTTGCTCCGCCCGCAAGCTGAGGACGAAAAATACATGCGGAAGTGAAGACTTGCTAGTTGAAGCAGTACAAATACAATGACGTGCGCAGTATACTACGAGGAGTACTTATATTTTATCTGGCTGTAGAAATGATGCCCAATTTTTGTTTGGATACTTAACAAAGTACAGTTAGTGAGGCAGTACATACGTATTCAGAAAAGAAGTGCAAGTAAGAATAAAAAGAATGTATGGAGCTGCAGAAGAATGGTCCAAGCCTTGTGTCTGATGTAATCAGATTTGCTTGGATGATTTTCTAATGAGGTACTGCACTTGTGTCTGATGTAATCAGATTGTTGGATATGCAGCCTTCAGTTGCTTGTTGTGATGTTTTTTAGAACCGGATTACTTTTTATTCCGCATAAGTCTCAAAACATATACCGGTGTGCAGGATATCTGAGTTGAGATTATAATGGACAGTGATGCATCTATGAATATGATTGAAATGGAAGCATATATTCACTTTTTCTTCCAGGCACTGAGCTTGCTTCGGTGGGCACTCCATCTCCTCAGCTTGATTTGGTGGGCAGCAGGTAGGTGGTGTGCTCACCATGGGCATGGCCTCTTGCAGGTGGCCATAAACCGGCGAACCACAGCTAACTCTCCAGCCCCAGTTTTGCTGATGGTTTGCGATTGCAAAAATTTTGACACTAAATTGCATCTTGAGAAATATATGTTTTTTGATATTTCCAGTGAAATGTTTGGTGCAAACCATGGTATGAATCGGTGGTGTAAAAAACAGAGTAAGTGCACTTCTCTCGACACACACTTGAACTTCTCTATTGATTCGATTGTACTGCCGAAATAGTTTTCGTAATTAGTGTTTAGTAAAACCGGTAATGAAAATATCAAAAATGGATTTCTAAATGGGTTTTTAGGCAGTCAAAGTTCAGTCAAACCTTTCCTACCCGTTTGAGAAATGGCAACACATCCGACCTCGGAATTGAGTGTTTCCTATTGCGTTGGAAAGATTAAATCAAGGACTATCTACTAGAAAACAAAAGTAAAAATAAAAATATATGTATAGCAAAATTGCGAGTGTTATTAACTAAAACATGTTCATACCACACTTGTGCTTCTCGAAATAGAATTTTGTACTTCCCAGATTATTTATGTGTACTTCTAGTCGGAATATTTAGTGTTACGTTAAACCTCCCGAGTGGTATGTGAAATTCACTAACAAAATACCTGGACTTTCCTATAAACATACTTGAACTTCTTAGCTGATGCGTGTGTGCTGCCGACGGGGCATTTTATCGAGTAGTTTTGTACTTCACAGATTATTTCGATTATTTATATGTAATTCTAGCAGGATATTTACTGTTTCGTTATAAATATGAAAAATATGGAAAATTTAGAAATATGTTGTTAGAAGATTTGCGAGTATTATTCTTATTGGATGTGTACTTCCCGAAAGTGAGGTTCGTACTTCCCATATTTCTTTATTTGTACTGCCTTGTTGGTTAAAAACCATGTCAGGTCGCAACTTGTTGAGATGAGTAGCAACGCGTTGGTGCATGTGATCACTGCTTATTATCATTACACTCATCTTAAATCATATGAAGCCTTTTCTACTGACATTGAGGCGTAGAAAGCTCAAATCGACGAGATTACTATGATATATTTCCGCCCCGGAGAACAGAGTACTTGAACTTCTCTCGACACACACCTGAACTTCTCTGTTGATTCGTGTGTACTGCTGACGTAGTTTTCATGATTAGTGTTTACTAAAACAGCTATAATTTTCTCATACGATTTTCATTTCAGCTCTACGACCACTCAAAATGCTCGTCCTGAAAAAGTGCATCTATTAAATTTACCGGTTAACGAAAATCTCAAAAATCAATTTTTAAGTGGGGTTTTTTGCGGTCAAAGTTAGGTCAAACCTATTTTACTCGTTTGATAAATTATTTGACAACCCATCTGACCTCGGAATTGAGTGACTCTTGTTGCGTCGGAAAGATGAAGTCAGTGGCTATCTACGAAAACTGAAAATGAAAACTAAAATATATGTATGACACACTTGTACTTCCCGAAAGTTAGTTCTGTACTTCCCAAATTACTTATGTGTACTTCTAGACGAGATATTTATTGTTTCGCTAAACCTCTCAGTGGTATGTAAAATTCCCTAACAAAATATCTGGACTTCCCTCTAAACGTACTTTAACTTCTTAATTGATGCGTGTGTACTGTCGACAGGGTATCTTCTTGAATTTGAAGATTATACTTCCCCTGTCATTACTTGTACTGCCTGGTACTACTATGTGTACTTCCCGTCAGGGAACGTGCACCTCAAAAAATTGATCTAGTTTACTTCGTGAAGTGAGTGTGTGCTTCCAACAATTTCGGATGATTTTATTATTTCACACCATCAGTGGGACTCTGCACTTTTGAAACTAAACCTTTATACCTCCTGAGGTCAATGTGTGTACCTCCCTTAGTTATTGTCTGTACTTCCTGTTATTTTGTAAATATACTTCGTGTTATTGTCTCCGAGTGAAAAGACACATCTATTAAAATTAACCGGTAAAGTGTACTTCCCGGAGTAACCATGCGTTCTTCCGAAAATGTACTTGTATACTTCTTGGAGTCACTGTGTGTACTTCCTGCATTTTTTGATGATTTTATTATATTTTCACACTTTAGTTAGAATCTACACTTTCGAGACTAAATCTTTGGTCTCCCGAGAGTCACTGCCTATCTTTCCCTGTTGATCGAAAGATGTGGTTCACGTGGTTATCTTTTTATTTTCACTTCAATGGGTTTTAATTAATTTTCTCTATACTGCCCACCCTAATATGGTGCATTGATAAGAATAAACTGTCATACTTAAACAACAAGCAAACCCGCAGATTTGGGCCTATGCACATATAATTAAAAATATCCCAAAATTTGGTCTGCGTATGTAACTGTGCGAGGTAAATAACTCGTGGAGCTAGATGTATACTTTCGATAGTTACCAACTGCACTTCTAGATGGTTTGTTGTGTGGAAATTATAAAAAAAATGCAAAGTACAGTGGAGAAATAGTTCAATCCGAATTAATCTCTCTAATATCGAGTAGTACACAAGTGTTGCCCAATGTCAAAGAAAAGATGAAAAACAACTACGGCCTACTTCCATAGAAATTCAGAGAGCAAGAAAAAGATGGAGCTAGCTTAGTTAGCTCGCTCTCTCAATCAGAACACACGAGACAGAGAAGACAAGCAATGTGTAGTATTTCACTTAATATACAATACAAGACTTGTACTTCCGTCGACAAATATTTGCACTGCCCAGGCTGCAAGGGGGAGAGAGAGTAGTGGCGCGGGCTACCATGCGGAGCGGCCTCGCAGGCTACCTGGCGGTGCCGGTCGCCGGAGCACTACCGGAGGCAGCGGCTTCCACACCTGACCGAGCTCGTAGTGGTGGCTCGGGAGCACAGGGGCCAACTCGCGACGACGCAGATGGGCTGGAGCCGTCGATTTCGGCAAGCAGGCGAAGGTGGTCCGGCAGCCGCGGGAAGGGGCGCCGGCCGTCAGGGCTGTCGATTCGGCTGCAGAGCTCGCTGGGCTGGTTTGCTGCTTTTCCTGAAACAACGCTGAACCAGTACAAGACCTACACTTCTTCAGAGACGTATGGCAAACACTTTGGCTGCAGCAAGAAATTACACGAGAAAAGTAATGCGAGCCCAGTGCGTCGCTTCTGAGAAAGGATTGTCAATTCTCAATTGATTGTACTTCCACTAAATGAAACTATGTACTGCCACTCAAAAAATAAAAGGAAAAAGATGCAGCGTAGAGCGTCTCTGCACATAGAGGAACAGAAAATGAAGACGCCATCCTTCGGCTGGCTGGTGCGGAGCAGTAGCTGTGTAGGCGGGTGGAGCAGAACCTTCGATTCCATGGTTGGTCAAGGGGACCGACGCCGTTGTGGGAGTCAGGCGGCGACGGAACGCCTGCCGGAGGAAGGAGCCCGGAGAGATTCACGGTCAACACCAGAGCTGGGCCCGAAGGTGGCGCCTACCCGCGCACTGCAGCCATGGCAGCAGGAATCCGGGGCGGCACGAGGCTCGTCGAAGGCAGAGAATCCGGGGTGGCGCGGGGCTCGCCGGAGGGGGAGAATCCGGGGCGGCGCGGTGCTCGCCGGCGGCGGAGAAGCCAGGGCAGCGCGAGGGCCCGCCGGCGGCGGAGAAGCTGGACATCGCGGGGGGCCGCAGGAGGTGGAGAAGCTGGTCGGCGCACGGGGAAGATGCAGCGGCCGTGCTGGGTCACGGGGCAGGGTTGCACGGCGTCGGTTGGTGGGCGGCGGCGGCCCGAACCGCACCTCCCGCCGGCGGTGGGGCGGCAGCGCGGGACGGTGGCCGACGGCGACGCGGGCTCCTTCGCGCCGGCGTGGCCGCCGTCGCTCACTCACCCGCGTCGACAAAGAAGAAGGTGGTTCGGCTCGGTTTCTAATGAAATCGCTCCCTTATAGGAGACGCCGGTTGTAGATTCTTAATCTACAACCGGTTGTACTATATACCTGCCCTATATATATATATATATATATATATAGGGCAGGTATATTCAACAACCAGTTGTAGATTAAGGATCTACAACCATCCCCTCCCTATATAGGGCGCGGAGCGCCCTAGGAAACGGTTCGAACCCAAGTCGCCTTCTTCCCGTCGGGCCGTGCGAGCGAGCGAAGCGAGCGAACTCGGCCCGCCCGCGCCACCTTCCCCACCCCCGCGCAGCTTCTTCCGGCCGGGGCGGGCGAGCGAGCGGCGTCGGGACGCCGACGCGAGGGAGCCCGCGTCGGCCGTGTCTCGCGCCACCTTCCCCACCCCCGCGCAGCTTCTTCCGGCCGGTGCGGGCGAGTGAGCGGCGGCGGGACGCCGACGCGAGGGAGCACGCGCCGGCCGTGTCTCGCGCCGTCCTTCTTCTCCACGCAGCTTCTTCCGGCCAGGGCGGGCGAGCGAAGCGAGGGAGCTCGGCCCGTCCACGGCGCGACCCCCAACCCTAGAAGCACCTCCTTCTCCGGCGCGGGATGGCGAGGGCGAGTGAGCGGCGCCGCCGTGTCTAGTTTGGATCCGCCAGAGCTTCTTCCGCCCCGCACTAAGGATCTACTTCTCCGGCTAGCTAGCGTCGACGAGGTACACACCCCCACCCCCCACCCTTCTAGACCGCCTTCTTCTCCGTCTCCGGCGAGATGTGACATAGTCAACTATGCCGGAGCTACCGCGGCCAGCGACTCTGCTTCGATTTGCCGATGCACTGTTCTTCTCCAAATTAACCACGCACTTCTCTCCTCGCATATCCAACAGATGGCCCCAACTGCTCGGGCTTTAGCCAAGAAATTCAGTGATGCTGCCATGAGTCGGAAGCGTCGAGCTGCTGCTTCATGCGACAAGTTGCCCAAGGTAAATAAATCTGTGCTGCCCTGTTCTTAGTACTGAAGCTATGAGCGACTGTATGTGTGCCTGGACAGAATTACCTCTAGGTAGTTTGATGCATTAGGAGAAATACAACTTATGATGTTATGACAAAGGTAGTTGAGCAGTTCAACTAAAACAGAACCAACTCTAGTACCTGGGAGAGCAGCTAGATATACTACTTTCAGAAAAGTTTATGGCATTGGGGGGAAGTACAACTTATGTTTGAAAGAAGTACATGAAAGGTAGCTGAGAAGTTCAACTAACCCATATCACATCTTTGTCCAAACGCAAGATGGCAACGAAAACAAAAGAATCAAATCTACACCAGATGTCATGGATCCGACGCCAATTCAATGGTATAGTCCTGAATGGAGGACTCCAGAACTACCATCTAGTTACTTTGTGACCACAAGCAGATTCCCATACTCTGCCCAATCGCAAGCAACCCCAATTACAACTGATGATGGTCATTCACCAGAAGTCAGAATATATGGTGGGCCACCTATCTCGTCGCATATTCAGCAAGTTGTGCGTCAAGTTGCTTCCTCGCGTGCTATCACTCAGCAGGCTGAATTTGTTCCGTCGCATCGGAGACGTGAAGATGCTGCCAAGGAGAGTAGAAGAACAAGGCCTGAAGTTGCTGCCACACAACGTCCAACTATGAGGCCTCAAGTTGATGGCGCACAGCGTCCACCCAGGAGGCCTGAGTTTCCTGCCTCACAGCACCGTACAAAGCGACCTCAAGAAGCATGCTCCCTACCTCCAAACAAGAAGCCTCACGTCATCCATGATGATACATCCACTAGCTGTCCTCCCAGTAAGCGTCATGAAACAGGTCCATCTCATATGCATACGCAGCGACAGCAAAAATTCAGGGATCCGTTGCTACACATGCCGCTCGTGACACCACCAGGCCCCATATTGCCTGGGCCGAATCAAACTCCATCAGCGGCGCGCAGCTACACTCATGTAAGTAACTACAAGAAAACTCAGCTCAATGACATGCAGCGTTACGAATTTTATGTTCCTACGTGCGTGTTTTTTTGATGTGTGAAAATCTGACAAACAAAACTGTATGTGTTTGCAGAAACCTGATCTGCCAGAATATTTGCTGCCTAAGATGAAGATGAGGTTCGACAATTTCGAGAAAGCCAAGGAGTTCTACAACAGATATGCGAGGCATTCTGGATTTGGTACCAAGATTGGACAGCACAATGGTAACAACAGATACCTTCAGTGCACCCGGGAAGGCAAATATATATCCAACGTTTCTGACCCCGAGCGACAGCGAATGAACAGCAGCAAGAGGTGTGGCTGCAAGGCCAAGCTTAGACTGAAGGAGAAACCGGATGGAACATTTGTCATTGAGGACATGCAGTTAGAACACAACCACCGGCTATTACTTACACCAAGCATGCTCGTTTTTCTGCACTCGCACAAGACACTGGACCCGTCTCTTCTTGAGTACGTGAAGTTCCTCCAGTTTCAAAACATCAAGCATTATCAGATAATGTCAATAATAGCCGGTTCAGTGGGAGGATCGCAATACATGACGATGCATGGCCGTGACATTCTGAACGAGTAAGTTGCATTACCACCTGAAATCATAGTTGTAGTTGTGCGCAAAACATCCGACATTGTACTTCCACCCAGGTTAAGATACTTACTTCTTATGTGCAAATGCAGGAAGGCAAAGAACTCTAAAGATGACAGCGTCGGCGAAGTCCATAAGCTCATCAGGTTCTTCACCGAGATGAAGACTGCAAATGATCAGTTCTTCTTCGACATCCAGGTTGACGAGACTGACAACATCAAGAACATCTTCTGGTCAAATGCCAGCTGCCAAGGCAATTATGAAGACTTCGGCGACTGCATTACGTTCGATACAACGTACAAGACAAATAAACACAAGATGCCACTGGGGGTGTTTGTTGGCGTCAACCACCACCTCCAGTCCTGCATTTTTGCATGCGCTCTTGTCAGAGACGAGAGTGAAGAATCATTTGTTTGGCTGTTTCAGACATTTCTGAAGTGCATGAAATGGAAGCAACCTACAATCATTTTAACAGGTAATGAAGCTTTAAAAAAGATGTAGTGTTGCATTGCATGTGTAGAAGTACAGTCCATGAGTTTTAGTACATAACTGGTACATTCCATGAGACTCATTTGTTATAATTTTTTTGCGCAGACCAATGCCCGTCGATGGCGCAGGCGATTCCAAGGGTCTTCTATCTAGCACTGCACAAACTGTGCCGATGGCACATGCTGAAGAAGTTCAGGGAACAGCTGGGTACACTTTACCGGTTGCATCCAAACTTCAAGGGTGAATTCAGAGCGATAATAAACTGGCCTCTGATGCCGACAGAGTTCGAAGCTGCTTGGCAAGCGCTAGTGGAACTATACAACCTCCATGACAACGCGATGATGTTATCGCTGCGGGAAGATAGGAGGGATTGGATTTCAGCTTACTTCAAGGAAGCTTTCTGCGCAAGGATGACATCTACTCAGCGTAGCGAGAGCATGAACTACATCATGAAGAAAGGGTTCCTTAAAAAGACCCTTACCCTGCACCGTTTCGTTGAGAAAGTAAATAACTGCATTCAATCGAGGCGCATGTTAGAACACGAACAGACGATAGCAAACCTTGTAAGTTATTTCAGCCTTTCAACTAGTAACTTTAGAGATTCTTGTCAGTTTCAGTTTCAGTACTGATCATGCTAACCCTGATATATGTTTTTGTTTACTTTCTGCAGGGTAAACCAAATACAAGTACTCACTATGGGTTTGAGAAGAAGCTGCGCAAGACGTACACTATTGCCGTGTACAAAGATTTCCGTAACAAGTTCAAGAAGAGCACTCTGTACGCTGTGAGGATAGACCCGGAGCTTCGGGAACCTCACTATCTGGTGAGGTTCAAGAAACCTTACAAGACTTTTTCTTGGTCCCAACACGAGTACAAAGTGGAAGCAGACCCTGACGCTGGCAAGTTCCAGTGCGAATGTATGCTATGGGAACATACAGGTACTTTGTAAGATGTTACTTATTGTTTGTCAAGTTTTATCTTGCAAAATGCAGTCTTACCAAACAGGAAAATGTATGCAGGTTTCTTCTGCGTACATGTGATTGCAATGCTGGAGCACTTGAGGGTGGACGTTATTCCTGATGGGTACATACTACAAAGATATAGCAGAAGTGCAAACCTGACGCATACATTTAATAGGGCTGATTCCAGGACGGTAGCGTATGATGGATCGCAAATTGCTTATAATCACAATGAGGTTCTCCAGCTATGTTTCCGACTTGCTAGGGCCGCATCCAAGTCAGACGAGCAGACTGTCGTATCAAGGGTTGGTCTCATAGAACTGATAGACAAGGTAGAGGCGATAGGCTGCTCAACTGCTGGCTCTGATGATGATGAACCTGATATTCCAGCACCTTTCAGCAGCTTTGAGCCTGACATATACAACCAGACCAAGGAAACAAATCATCAGGCTGAGACTAGTTCTAGAGTCATTCTTCCTCCTCTTATGTCGAAGACAAAAGGAAGTGGAACCAAGGCCGGAAGCAAGGCCAAAGCTGCTGCTGCTGAGAATAAAACTTTGTACGATGAAAGGTTTGAACCTGGACGGAGAATCTGCAGTGTGTGTGGACTGAAACAGAAACACAACGCCAGAAATTGCCCTTTACTAGATGACCCACCAAATTATGGTCCAGCAGCTGTCAGGAAAAGTAATGCTGGTCGAACAGTTGTGAAGAAATCTTGTACAGCTCCTGCTGCAAAGAAGAAATGTGTTGCTGACCAACCTGCTGATGATGCATCTAAAGGCAAAGTAACAAAAGGGAGGCTTTGTGGGTATTGCGGAGAATATACAAAAGGACACAATGCTCTGTCATGTCCTCAGAGAAAGGACATATCACAGAAACTAACTGCTGCTACAAAGAGTAAAAAGAAGAAATATGAGGAAGAAGAAGCAGAAGAAGAGGCAGAAGAAGATGATGACGATGATGATGATGATGATGATGATGATGACGACGACGACGATAATGATGAAGAAGAAGAAGATACAGAAGAAGATGATGATACAGAAGAAGATGATGACGAAGGAGAAGATGCTCAGGAAGAAAAAGATGCGGAAGAACAAGAAAGAACTAAAGAACATGAAGAAGAAGTAGTACACAAGCATGAGGGAGAGCCATCAGGAAAGAAGAACAGTCTTAATAGAGATCAAGCAAGAGCAGCAACAAGGAAGAGCAGCAGACCCAAAAAATCATCAGTTGAACAAGCAGCAACACCAGAGCAGTTTGGGCCACCAACAAGGAACAGCAGCAGAAGGAAAGCCGAAGAAGAACAAGCAGAAATGGAAGAGCCAGAGCCATCTGTAGATAAGAGGAGCAGACGCAAAAAACCATCAGTTGAACAAGCAGTAACACCAACGCCAAGGAGGAGCATCAAATTGACAAAAATATGATCCTTACTGCATTTTTGAAACAGGGCTTCTATTTTTGTGAACTTTTTATTTGTAAATCCTGTTTTTTCATACTGTCGTACATAGTATAAAACAAAATAACAAGCAATGGTGATTTTCTGGAGATTTTTAATTGAAATGTGCAAACAATATTTGCTCCTTCATTTGTATATTTAAATAGATGATTTGTTATGTTACTTTTCAAATGGTGAAGTGGACAGTCCAATAGACGCAACGAAGTACAACCAACATCACCAAGGCAGTACAAGGACAAATTGAACGAAGTACAACCGCCTAACCAAGAGCAATGGCAGGGAAGTACAACAATGACAACCAAGGAAGTACAAATGTTGACATGATGAAGTACAGGGTTACATATCATGAAGAAATTGACATGGGAAGTACAACAAAAACAGCCAAGGCAGTACAGCGGTGAATTATATGAAGTACAACTTTCACAATTCAAAAAGGCATACAGAATCAAACATAAGGACTGATATTCATAAAACGCGACACATAGTTGCTACATAGGTGATCTGATTCATAAACGCTATACATTTTTGCACGCTGCAACAATGCCAAAATCCTATTTTTTGCGACTCTTGGCTGCTCTCTCCCATACATCAGCAAAAATAGAAGGGCAAGCTCTCTTCAGGTCCTCGTACCCTTTACTTTCAACCACATCATCCATTCTGTTGGTAGAGTTGAGAAAATCAATGCAAGCATCTTTGAGCTGGGTGCAATGGTGTTGGTCGGCTAGAGCTAGGGTGTTTGCCACTGGCTTGGCACAAAGTCTCTCTGAAAGCTTGCACTCGCACAGCAGTTTCATTCTCTCAATGGCATACCTATCCGCAGCAACGAGGATATGCTTAACCATATGTTCGGTCTCATCATCGTTGAGGTCATCCATTGGGAGCAACGAATCCTTGTAGATGAAGTGAAGGAGTGCTTTGAAAACACACGGCTCCATATCTCTGATTGTTACATTACATGTAGACTTGTCCCTCATCGGCCCGTACAACTCCGCTTTGAAGACGGGTGACCGCATAGCGAGGATCAGCTTATGTGCTCGAAAAACCTCCCCCTTGACCTCGAAAGACACATCTGCTTCATCTTGTGTGTCTAGCAAATCACCAAGGTTATCAAGCAAGTCTGACGATGGAACTTGGAATACAGATTTCATCTCAGCCTCCTTGAACCTGATAACAAGAAGATTGCACTCAATGACAAGGGTGTCATCCACAATGTAAGATTTGACGTCATCTTTTGTCTCAAATCTGTCATGACCCTGGTCCTGTGTTTCATCACGAAACTCGACCATCGTTTTGTATTATCAGGGAATTCTGACCATATGAAATCTGGTCTTGGTGTGGTCTGGTCGATCAGGCAAATATCGAGTAGTGCCTTCACGTTGGTATTCTTTGAATTGTGCGAGATGAAAACTGAAACCCACTCTTCCTCTTCCTCTGTGTAACCGTTGGGGTAGAACTTGAGGCACCATTCGTGTCCACCGATGTCGAAACTCGCGGACTTGATGAACTCGCCGACGCCGAGGTCGCTGTACAAGCTGTAGCCCTCAATCTTGAACAAATGCTTCCCTTCCACTGTTTCCTGTGAGCAGGTCGACTCTGTCACACTTGGTCTCGAGGACGAGTCCATCTGTTCACCTGAGGAGAGCTCCTGAAGAAGAGACACGACGAGGAGATTCAACAGGCGCCTCAATCAACCCAACCTACTTCCCCCTAGTCACCTGCTCACCTGGGGAGAGCTCCTGAAGAAGACAGACGGCGAGGAGATTCAACAGGCGCCTCAATCAACCCAACCTACTTCCCCCTAGTCACCTGCTCACCTGGGGAGAGCTCCTGAAGAAGAGAGACGGCGAGGCGATTCAATAGGCGTCTCAATCACCCCCACCAGCCAGGCGCCGTCCAGAGAGCAGCAGGCACGGCTCTCACGAGACCTAGTTCGCCGCACGCCGCCGCGATCTGTGTGTTCTATTTTCCTTCCGAGGTTCTGCGCCTAAGTGGGTGGGCAGGTTAGGTTTGTTCGGGCCGTTACATCGAGGGGAGAGGAGGCCCAGGTGGACCGCAGTTTTTTTCCGCTAAACTTGTCTTTTTTCTTTTTCCTTTATTTCCAAACACAACGAACTATTTTTTTTTGGGACACCACGAGGAAGTAAGACTGCGATTAATAAGGACGTACACGCGAATAATAACAAGAAGCACAGACTACGGAAAACAAAATAATTACAGATAATCATAAATAGGTTACATAGTTCATACATAGGCGGGCTGGAAATTAACGAACTGAAAGGAAAACTACTAAACAGCACAAGGAAAAATAGATTATTCAGAAATATTTAAAACGGGATACATGATAACTCAGGAAGTACAACCATTTAAAATGGGCAGTACAGAGGTGAATTACATGAAGTACAGCAATCACAAATCATCAAGGCATACAAAAATAAACGCGAAAGACATCACTGACTGAAATAACAAAAACACAACTGAATCACACATAAGCTACTCATATTCGAATAAATCCAAGAGACAAAAACAGGGGAGCACAACCATCATCAGATAGGCAGTACAAGGGTAACATTGAACGCAGTACAACGGCTATCCAAGAGCAATGGCAGGGAAGTATAACACAACTGAAAAACATTTAAGTTCCAAAGTATCCTGGAAAAATTAATAGCAGTACCGATGAAGAACCTCACATGTACAGAAGTCAAACAAGTGGAAGTTAAAAATAAAATAAATCACGCAATTCCCTGAAACAAAAAAAGGGAATTGAATACAAGCATAAACAGCTACCAGAATTTATACCATGGATAAATAATAACAATAATGTATCAGATAATAATCTGCTGTAGCCGATACAAATATTGGTTTAATGTACAAATGCTTACGCAAAATCAAATGTCAAATGAAAAATTACAAATTCTGCTGTCTATAGTAAACACCAACAGAAACATCTACTGCGTGAAGAGCGCGATGAGTGCTTCACCCTGCGTCGACAAAGCAGTAGTACCAGGAGCGAGGAACCGGATCTCCTCTGGTAACTCGTCAGCAGTAATCTTGTTCTCCTTGTGGAAAACGGACGAGAATAGGTACTCGGCCTTCCAATCATTCACACGAGGCTGCAGATAAAAAACACAAAAGACAGTGACAAAATATTAATAACACTGCAATGCATTAAAAAAGGTAAACGATAAAGTGAAAATTTGGTTTCAAAATGGCAGAAACATACATCACAATCAACAATCGTGTCAACCAGCTTTTCGCCATCGTAATCTGAAGCAAACTTCAGGCAATAGAAGCCACATTGATTGGCGCCCTGAGTAGGCACATTCACATAGTGTGGCCTCTTTGCTTTCACCTGCCAGTCAGGATGATTGAGTTTTCCATAAAGCTCTTTGGTATACAACTCCTTCATCAGCAAAACCATCCTTCTGGCCTGTTAGCGACATACATAAATCAGTAACTTTAAAGACTGAATAATGCATCCGAAATTACCATTGTGTTAGAAACAAAAGTAACAGGTAAATACAGATACAAATTCAGGGAAGTGCATAACGAACTGCAGGCAGTACAAGGATGAGCAAATATGTGTACAGGTGCACATTAAGGGCAGGTTAAGTTACCATCAGGACAAAAGCAGTACAGGAAAGCATAGAAGGGCAGTACAGGAACAAGTTATAGGAAGTGTGCACCAGCATCATAGGGCAGTACAATAAGGATGCAGTCTCAGACAAGTACAGGTGGACATGAATAAAAAAATGTTAATATGGTCCCAGGAAAAACCTCAAAGACAAAAGTTAACAGTGGTACAGTAAAATAGTCAGGGGAAAGTACAAGTACGCAATTCTGGGAAGTATATAAACTCAGCGTTAGGCAGTACAAGGATGAGCACAAAAATCAGTGACTGTACTTACGATCTCAACATCTCCGAATGGAATGAGCTCTTTGATGGACGCGCGCCTTTGACATATGGATAAGAGTCAAGAACATCAAACGTAGCACTGTATTTGTTCATTGCGTACAACACGTGATGAGATTGCCCAGACACAGGGGAAATCTTGCAATAAGGAATAAGAATCTGCGGAAAACAAAAAATAAGAGGGCAAGTCAGAAAAAACAGAGGCAGTACATGATGGGAAACAGAGAAGTACAAGTGCAATAAAAAGAAGTACATGCAAATGAGGTAAATAAATTTTATAATTTCAGAGGTACTGACCAAGTATGCTCGTGCTAGGTGATACTGTTCCTTGACATGCTTCCTGTAAAAATCTGCTGCCCTTTTCACATCGAATGGTCTGCTACTTTTAAGGCCATCCATATCAAGAACATACTGCAAATTATTACATACGTTATTACACACAATTAGAAAAAGTTGCACATAAAAGGGAGCTGAAAAATAACATGCCCAATGTACTCGCTTACCGTCACGAAGTGCGGGCTAAGTAGTACACGGTCAGCACTTCCATACACATGGCTGTATGAGGAATCAATTTTCCAATGCCTCATCACGAAACCCATCAGTTCGCCCTCAATCTGACCAAACTCATCGAACATTTGAGCCAATTCACCACAGGTAAAAGTTGATTCAACAACCTGACCATCAGGAGTCACCCCGTGATCGAACCGACAAAGTATTTTGCTTCAGGAAAACAAAAGATAAAAGGTACACAGTCAGACGCACATTGATTAAAATAAGTCAGTGAAGTGCAGAGACAGTGCAAACAAGCAGAAGTACATGTACAGACATTCAAAAGAAGGAGAGAGGTGCAGTTAACTCACTCTTTGTAATTTTGCTTCGCATGATCACACAGAATATATGCTTTCAGAAGATGAGCACTCTCAAGGTGAGTACATTTACCAGGCTTCAGAGGAGGAACACGGAACCTGAACTTACGAGGCCTTCTATTTGGCCTCTTCGTCGTAGTAATGTTTCTGGTAGAGACGGCAGGGTCCTTCTTCCTACGAGCACCTACCTTGCCACCTGTAGGATTTCTGACTGCTTCGACGAAATCGTCATCATCATCTACAGTATAGGTACCTATCACAGGAAGCTTGTTACCAGAAGGTGTCTTGAAGTCAGAGGACTGAACTTCCTGTGAGTTGCCAGCACTTTTTAATTTTTTAGAGACCACCTAGCAGGTGCATCATCCTGCTTGATTGACAGAACAATATCAGGCTTGCACATCTGGGTCTCGAAGAGAAGGAAATTTTCAGCTTCTTCACCGAGGTTAGCAACTGCATAAAGCAAAATAGAGACATATCAGAACGACACATCATTTAAAAAAATAAAACAATACTTCACATAAGAAGTACATAAGTCGAAATGAAAAATGTAGCACCCACAAGAAAATAAAAAATAAATTAACTGCAGACAAAAAAGAAGATAAAATATTTACGTGGGTGGTAGCCGAAAAGCTGTTCAAACTGCACGTTGAACAAACAAGACGTAACCCAGCTCCACAACATCGTTTTCCTCATATTAGGTATGTCCTTGTACGTGAATTTCGTATACTGCTCACCATCCCAGGACATCGCAATCTGAAGCATAAAGAATCCACAGTCCCTACTGCAACACGTACCATAGCAGTAAGAGAATGGATTAGGAAAATCTATTTACAAAGGAGGCTACAAAGCTTGGGGTGACAAGAAGCAGTAAGGATAAATAGATAGGAAGTACAGGGACTAAAGCATAGGGAAGTACAGGTGAAATGCAACAGTACTGAATAAACCACTAACCCATTGTTTTGCATTGGAGTTCTCATATAAAAAGTCTTGAAATGATCCAGTGTCAAGGGTGACAAAGGTTCATCCCTACTGTCTTCAGCAGCAGCATTCCACAACGCCTTTATGTTCTTGACCATCCTCTCAAAGATATCCCACCCCGCTTGACGTTTAGCGTCGTAGAGGGAGTCAAAGTAGTGAAAACACTTTTTTGGTATATCCAATGAAACGACAACCCAGTGTCCAACACCATTTAACCGGTGAGGGGTCTATGGTTGGGAACACAATCTAGCAAAAACAAAAATATTATAAATTCCGCAACATAAGTAAATAAAATAACAAACATGAACAAAAAGTGAAACCTAAAAAGACGTCTTACAGTGGTGCACTTGTCAATACGCTCTTCACCAGTTTTCAGAAGCCATTTCTTGAGACTTTTATCAGTGTGACCAGCATATATCTTAGCCTGCATGACACATAGCAGAGCATAAAAAAAAATCAATTCACAAAACACATCCACACAAAATACATTAAAAAGATTGATAACTATAAATAAGAGAGACATAGGACATACAGTTATCCAGTATGGAACAACATACTTGTCGGACCCCAGATAATATTGATTCATGATATAAATACCAACAGAAGCTGCCGCACTACCAAGCATCCCTCGTGGGCTAAAGGATGAAACTATATGGCCCACAGTAGCGTTGCACTGATCATGTACAAACATTGGTTGATCTCTGCCCGTGCAAAAAACATTAGACATCAAAAGTAATCAGGTGCGAGTACATATTAAAAAGATTATAATGGTACCAATTCAGAAACAAAAACTTACAATAGCTTATCTTTTCTATGAATAGATGTGACAACATCATAGAATTTTATAATTGCGTACGGAATCTCATCAGGCAAATCAGCAGACATATCACCTGCAACATAAAAGCAGAAAATAAAAAGAAAAGTTAAACAATGTGTTAGAAACAAAAGTAACAGGAAAAATACTGATACAATTTCAGGGAAGTGCATAACAGAACTTCAAGGCAGTACAAGCATGAGTGAAGAGTTGTACAGGTGCACATTCAGGAAGGTCAGGTATCATCAGGCAAAGCAGTACAGAACAACATAAGACGCAGTACAAAGTTAAAACATGGCTGAATGAAGATAGTGGAAGGGCAGTACAGAAACACAATAAAGGAAGTGTACAAAAGCAGTACTAAAGGAAGCAGTCAGACAAGTACAGGAAAAGCAGTTCAAACACGAGTAAAAGGGCAGTACAGACCTAAGAACAAAATGTTAACATTGCTACAGTAACTATTGTCAAGGGCAGTACAAGATTGTAGTCAGGGAAGTACATATGCACATCAAGGAAATGTTGAGGTAGTACCAGATTAGTTCGGAGGGAAGTACAAGGATTGGTGAGAAAGAGGTTTCGTTATCGCATTCAACCATTCGGGGGAGGCGAAGGACTTCGTAGGGAGGGAATAGGAGCTTCCACAAAGTACAACCATTGCAAACGGAACAAAACAATATTTACAGCCCATGTTTCACGAGAACAACAAAACCAACACGACCCCAACATATAACCAGTCGATTACATCCCCATAGTCCCTCTCACGGCCGCCGTGACAGGGAATGTTTTACTAAAATAAACATATAAAACATAATAAAAGGTGGACTTCATGGATTCTTGCCTTCTTCCTGAGCTGAAGAACTTGGGGTACCAATATCAGCAGCAGCATCATCATCCGTACCGACCTTTCCTTCAAACCTTCTTTGCCTGCTGCAGCAACTCCCTCATCTCCTTCTTGCTCACTGTCCTGATCTTCATCTTCAGCCTCCTTGTCCTTCTCTTCTTCTTCAGGCTCCTTGTCCTTCTCTTCTTCTTCAGCCTCCTTGTCCTTCTCTTCTTCTCCAGGCTCCTTGTCCTGAACTTCAGCGATAGGATCAACCGAAATTGGATCTGCAGCTGCTACATCCAGAGCAACAGGAGACCGCGGAGCCGAGTCTTCCAAAATAGGATTAACCTGGGAGATAGTATCTTCACTATCAGCTTCAGTGACAGCTTCTTGAGGAGCAACAGGTGAATCAGTGCCCTCTTTCGCAGAAGGCACTGCAGATTCCTTGGTCACACCTTCAATACTCTCCTAAAATCACAATGTGAGGGCAGTTCAACCATCAGACAACTGGAAGTACAAATTGCCAGTACATAAAAACTAACATGAAAAACATTAACTATTGACAACAAAGAATACTCACTTTTTCAACATCTTGCCTACCGGCGGCAGCTGGCTCCTTCTCCTTATTCTGCATCTCAACCATCAAACTATGTGCCTCATCCTCAAAGGGTTTACAGCGATCATCTTGCATAGACTTTAGCATTAGAAAACTAGTCTGAATATTTGCTAACCCAGACTGCATCTGAGCAATACTGGTAGCTTCCATCCGGAGAATTCCACTGGAAGATTCATCGTCAAAGTTCCGCCCACCACATAGATATTCAGGAATCATACTCAGACGGGCAGTAGATGATGGAAATTTCAGAGAAAGCTCAACAGCTTTAGCAAGATGAAACTCCAGCTGACCAAAGACATCACCAGCAACATTTATGTTGCTTCCTCCTACATCAGCAGCTGCCGCACTGGTACTTCCTGTGAACACACGTTTGCTAGAAGGCACATCGCCAGCAGAACAAGCGCTCCTCTTATGCGTAGGCGGACGGTGCATTGGACCCGTCGCTTTTGAGCTCGTATTCCAGGAAATAATGTTACCTTCGGACTTCCACTGAAAAGACAAATAAAAATACATGCAGTTGCAAATTAGAACAACTTATTTACGCTGGTAGAATGAACGTGCAAAAGGAACTAAGTACATCAGATATACACAAAGCAGAAAAATTATAAGAATATGCTCACCCGAAACTTCCCAAAAATCCATGATCTAGGATCCTCTTTACCCTCTTTTAAACAATCCTTCTTAGCAAGAGCCCTAAGATGGGATTCATCCATGTAAAGAACACGGGGAGTACGGATATCCTTGGTTTCATGGACCGGGTGTCTAATACAATCAAGGTAAGCAAGGACAGCCGAAATGCCACATCCAGGCATGGCTCTCCAATCGGCACCAGCATTCTGCCAGATGATAACAGCCCTCTTAAACTCATCAAGAAGAAGCTGGCACATGTCAACATCATGCAAATCAGCTATCGTAAATTCCTCAACCATCGTTGCCTCCCTAGAAACACGAACAGATGCTCCGGGATAGACAAACTTCATATAAAAAATGAGACCAAAAACCTTCATGGCCAAAGCATCTTTTGTCCGATCTTCCACAAGTGCTTTAAGCTTTGCACGCAGATCCTTGGTCTCAATGTGCTTATGCCTTGGAATTTCAAGCTCTTCTCTCAGCCGCATCATAGCTTCATCAGACCCATTTTCAGATGGATAAGGAGGGGAATTCTTACCACGGGGCAGACCAAACAGAATATACATGGTCTCTGCAGTGAACTGAATAATCTTATGACCATCACCCAAGTCAAGCGTCATAGTAGCTGGGTCGATATGATACATCAGGAAAGCCATAAGTGGACGAAAGATGTTGGATTTAATCTTGAAGTCCGGCAAATGGCCAAGACCTCCAAGTCGAAGCTGCTCAAGATGGCGAGGCTTCAACAACTTAACACAAGCAGCTACCTCTTTCAGGGAGCACCTCGCCGTTGTATTGAAACGCGGCTTCTTACTGGGTGCTTCTCCATCAGAATCAACATCAGACGAGGCTTTCGATCCCCTCTTCCTCTTAGCGGTCCTCGGTTTAAGCTCATACTACACATAAAAAACCACAGGAAAACATGTCAACAAAGGAAGTTCAAGTAAAAAACAATAAGAAGTACAAGCCATGCTGCATACAAGATAAGAAAAGACTACGTAAAATAGGGAAGTACAGGAATATCTGAATAGAAGTGCATAACAAACAAAGAAAGAAGTACAGGTTCAAAAAGAACAATCACCTGAGCCAAATCAACACCATCATCAGAATCTTCGCTGACGTGCATCTCATCGTCAACAAAGTCGTCGTCATCATCATCAAAACTAACTACCTTACGAACCTTGGAAGGCAACTTCTTGGCAACAGCAGCAGGCCTTTTGTTTCGGCCAGCACATTTCTTCTCCACAGCAGGAGCAGCCTTGGCCTTTGCAGCAGGAGGAGCCTTGGCCTTTGCAGCAGCAGGAGCCTTGGCCTTTGGAGCAGGGGGAGACTTGGCCTTTGCAACAGCAGGACCAGCCTTGGCCTTTGCAACAGCAGGAGCAGCCTTGGCCTTTGAAGCAGGAGGAGCCTTGGCCTTTGAAGCGGCAGGAGCCTTTGCAGCAGCATCAGCAATGAGCTTTGCAGCAGCAACATGCTTCTCCACCATCCCGTCATACTTCTAGTTTTAGTACCAGGAACTAATCCGTCAAGAGAGCTAGACTTATTCATTGCTTGAACACGAGGGCTACACCGTGTAGCCCCTTCAGAGGTTGACGAGACACGTGGGCTTCTACGAGTTCCCTGCTGCTGGACCAATGGAATAGATTCCGAGGCATCAGGCCTTGACAATCGATCAGAATTAGCCTTGGATCGTTGTTCAGCCTTGGCTAGACGTTCTCTAGCCCTCTATAGCTTACCAGCCTGCTTTACTCTCTCAGCCTCCAGCTGAGCTTCAGCCATCTCTCCAAGCTGAGTAACAGGCTCATTAGGATCAAAAGGCGGCGGCGACTGTGTCTCTGAAAGATCAAGGGAGTCAACCGAGTCGTGGGAGACTGCATTATCTCCACCAGCGCTGCCTTCTGATCTAAATTCAGCATTGACAGAAGCAAGGACCTCGCCAATTTGCTTATCAGCCAAACCCGCTGAATCATCTACGCAAAACAAAAACAAAATCATGTGTAAGTAAGATAGGAATAAAATAAAATTTTGTCAGCTACAAGAATACACATAAAGAAGTCAACACAAGTAAACACATGCATAACCAGGAAGTAAACAACAACATATAAGGCAATACAGGATTTAATTCAGATAAGTGCAGATGCACATCAATGGATTTTGAAGGTATTTGCCAGGAAAGCAGTTCATACAGGAAATAAAGGGCAGTACAATAAAATAGTATTCAGCATTTCAAACACGACTTACACTACAACCGAATTGACTTTTTGTGACACGGTCATTTTGTCACTTATTAACGAAATTTGTCACGGATTACCCCCTCGTGACGACATTAGGGCGTCACTAAGCCCGTCACAAAATCCTCGTCACAGATTACAAAATAGTGACGCCACGACAAATTCGCGTCACGCATTATGGCTCATCGGTGACGCGTTTTTTCGCGTCACGCATTAATGGAATGCATGACAAAATTATTTGTCACTGCTCATTCGTAAATTTGTCACCGATGAACGCAATGCGTGACAAAAATCGTGTCATTGATTGGTTCGTCAGCGGTCAAAGCTGCTGACCTGTCGGTCAATGAAGATGATGTGGTCGTTTACGTGGCTGTAGACGTGGATGCTGACGTGGATGCTGACATGTGGCTGTTTAGGTGGCACTCGACGTGTCTGTTGACGTGTATGCTGACATGTGGGTCCGTGCTCTGCTGACGTGGCATGACGTAAAATGGGTCCACACAATGCTGACATGTGGGACCCACCGGTTTGCTGACATGTGGGACCCACCGGTTTGCTGACATGTGGGACCCACCGGTTTGCTGACGTGTGGGACCCACCGATTTGCTGACATGTGGGACAGAAGGCTGTGACGCTTAACAAATTTTGTCACGGTTGTTAGGCGAAGGAAAATTTTCAATATTTGCAAATTTTGAGGCAATTTGTAAATAAAAAGAATTCAAATGAACCATTTGGAAATGTACCGATAAAACATTATTGCACTTATAATTCAGGCACACAAAATACTTAATGTCTGACTGACACCAACTGTTACAATAGCACACGAAAATGAAAGATAGTAGGCATAAATGTGGATGAAATCAAGTTTTCATGAAGAAAACACTACTGGCGGGCAAGGTTTGCTGCTTATTTGGTCAACTAGGTGATTTACATGTCCTGAGGAGATAACCAAGAAGTGCATCCATCTCTTGCTGCCTCGATTTTATTTCATAGGTCATGTCATCATAAGCCTTGTGCAGAGCTTCATATTCTGTGTGCTTCCTTTTCAGGTCTTCAGTTCTTTCTTCCACGGCCTGTATCCTTGCCTGCAGTTGCTGGTACCTTGGAGATGTAGGTAAGGACTGTTGCTCATGATCTTCTAGTATTCCTTCAAACTCTGGGATGATTGCAGATGTCATGCTAGATGTAGTCCCCAAGTCTGACAGGAAAATGCCTTTCATTCTGCGTTTCTTGAGGACATCTTCGCAAATCTGCTGATCAGTTCGGGGAGGCTCATCTTTCATGTGTGGACCCATTTTTGCAAGGATCATTTCATCCTGCCATAGGATACGAGTATTTTTTTTGTCAGGTGCAAGAAACAGTACGTAATAATGCTACAAGAAAATGTAAACATTTTACTTACATAAGCAGCTTGTGCATCCTTGCTCATGATACCAGCACTGTTTGTTTTGGTTATTTTAAAAACTTCAATAGGAGTTGCTTCGCGCGTCTCAGTAATCTTGAAGACAGGAGGAACCTATAAGGGTTACGAAACAGGTAAATAAGAAGAGTATATGAAAAATTTAGTGAAGAGGTAAGGTTTTCAGAGGGATAGCCAGTTACTGCACATACGTCGCCACCATAGATGCTCCTTATGAACGTACTTGTCGCACCTAATTGGTTCAATTCATACCTCCCCTGAATTGCATAATTTACCATAAAGTTAAAATATATTAGTACGCACTGCATATTCCTCGCTAGCATCCTTGCTTGTAGAGCGACTTGTCTCACCTATCTGGTTCATTGTACTCTTCCCGTTGATTCCCTAGTAAGCCATGGAGTAAAAACATATGAATGCACAAGCTATAACTGAACAAACATGATTCATAAAAGCATGGTGTCGCACAGAACATACTGAATCGTAGTACATCCAGTGCGGTCCAGGAGCCTTCTTCTTTCGGGTGCTTGAACCACCGTAGACAAAAGTTCTTGCTATAGAGTCAAAATCTTGCATTTGTTCACCATTTCCTTCAGCTTGCTTCTTCAGTAGTGCAGACATACGAGAAGCATTCTGTTCCATCGCTAGCTTCCTAATTTTCTCATATGCAACTTCTGATATGTCTTCATTACCTGAAATAAAATAAAGTGAATTATTTTATATGCATATACATTTATTGATGGCACATAGCTTAAAACATGACAACTATCAATTCAGATGTCTATGTTTCTGAACCGACACAACTATCGTAGCATACAATCCAATCCAATAGTACGAGGTCCGTGCAGAACTATAAGCCTGACAGACAAAGGTTCAGTTTCAGAGCGACACTTTTACTGTAGCTCGTCTAGCTGTTGTCGCTGTCTGTTTCAGTTTCATTTAGGTTCAGTATTAGTCTGAATAAACGTGGCATTTTTAACAGACTTACAGAAAATAAATCATGACGGCAACTTGCACGGATCTCAAACATGATACTTGGTCTACCCATCTGAACCAACTAAAATCCATGAAACCCTACAGTACTTGACCATTACCTATACGACTGAAAAAATTGATTTCTTTAACGATTGTGATGACTTGATACGTAATTAGGAGCGTGCAATAACAACCATTTGTAGCAGATATGATCTAATATAACTGGTAAACTCATGGTGTTAACCCGAATCAACAAAATATCACAAATATGCATAGATCTATATGGAATAGAAGATGAGAGGGAAAGAGTTTGACTGAACAACCCCTACTACAAGAAATTTGATCTTTGCCAGGGCTGCCGGTGTTCTCCTGCATATTCATGCCGGGGTTCTCCTCCAGAATGCTGCCGTCCATGTCGGTCGTCAGGTCGATCAGATTGTTGCGGCCGAACATTTTCCACCGCCGGGGCAGACGGATCTTGGGTGATGAAGAGGATGAGGTAGGCGAGATTAGATCTTCGAGAGGAGATGGAGGATGATAGGAATGGAAGGTGTGGTACGAGATCGTGGGTTCTGGCGATACGAGGGGCGTATTTAGGGGGAGGGTGGGTGCGCGCGGGACGGTTTCGTTTGAGCCGAAAAAAATGGAGGGAACGGGGATAATTTTAAATAAAGGAGGGAACAAAAAAATTAAACCAGAAAGGAGGGAACGTACAGTTTTTTGTACAAACGAAATAAAATTTTCCCATCTAAACTAGGTGTGCTTGCAAATTGAGCAGAGATTTTTTGAGAGTGTTCATTCACACATACTAGGTGTGCGTGCAGTTTTTCAGAATTTTCTAACATGTGAACTGGTGTCAATCATTTTGTTAGGACGAAAAATGCAGAAATTAAATTAATGCATGAAAAGTGGTAAATTGCATATAAAAGTAAGGTACACTTATGAGGGCATTTTGGGTATTATGGTCATAACGTTGACGCCGAAAGATGGATAAACCCAAGATGTGTGTTTTGGTTTAGCATGAACACTGTTGCAGGCAAGGATCATGATTGTGGGCTTTCTTTTTGCATAGCACTTGTGAAACCTAATGGGGTCAAAACAACTTATGGGTTTGGTCGACATCGTTCATGTCGCTTATGGGGCATCTTTGAAGAAAGGTGCATATAGGACATCCAGATCGGCCTCAAATTTTTTGTGGGTGGTAATGCACACATACTACGTGGGCTTGCAGATTTTGAGATTTTTCTGACAATTAAAAGTGTGCATATCATTTTCTTTGAAGAAAAATGCAAGAAATTGAAAAAAATGCATGAAAATTTGTCAAATTCATGTTAAAATCATTTAAAACTCACCTGAGTCATGCAAAGTTTGTATAATCATGTAGAAATTATGTACCACAGGATGTGACAGAGTTTTGGTCAAGTTGGATGGAAAAGGTTCAGTAAGGAGGGCATTATGGGCATTTTGGTCAAAACATCGAGGCCGAAAGCTGTGGATAAACCCTATCAAGATGTGTGTTTTCATGTAGCATGAACAATGTTGCAGGCAAGGATCATGATTGTGGGCTTTCTATTTTGCCTAGCACTTGTGAAACCTAATGGGGTCAAAACAACTTATGGGTTTGGTCCACATCGTTCATGTCGCTTATGGGGCATCATTGAAGAAAGGTGCATATAGGAGATCCAGATCAGCCTCAAATTTTTTGTGGGTAGTAATGAACACATACTACGTGGGCTTGGAGATTTCGAGATTTTTCTGACAATTAAAAGTGTGCATATCATTTTCTTTGAAGAAAAATGCCAGAAATTGAAAAAAAGTCAGGAAAATTTGTCAAATTCATGTTAAAATCATTTTAAACTCACCTGAGTCATGCAAAGTTGGTATAATCATGTAGAAATTATGTACCACAGGATGTGACAGAGTTTTGGTTAAGTTGGATGGAAAAGGTTCAGTAAGGAGGGCATTTTGGGCATTTTGGTCAAAACATCGAGGCCGAAAGCTGTGGATAAACCCTATCAAGATGTGTGTTTTCATGTAGCATGAACAATGTTGTAGGCAAGGATCATGATTTTGGGCTTTCTATTTTGCCTAGCACTTGTGAAACCTAATGGGGTCAAAACAACTTATGGGTTTGGTCCACATCGTTCATGTCGCTTATGGGGCATCATTGAAGAAAGGTGCATATAGGAGATCCAGATCGGCCTCAAATTTTTTGTGGGTGGTAATGAACACATACTACGTGGGCTTGGAGATTTCGAGATTTTTCTGACAATTAAAAGTGTGCATATCATTTTCTTTGAAGAAAAATGCCAGAAATTGAAAAAAAGTCATGAAAATTTGTCAAATTCATGTTAAAATCATTTTAAACTCACCTGAGTCATGCAAAGTTTGTATAATCATGTAGAAATTATGTACCACAGGATGTGACAGAGTTTTGGTCAAGTTGGATGGAAAAGGTTCAGTAAGCAGGGCATTTTGGGCATTTTGGTCAAAACATCGAGGCCGAAAGCTTTGGATAAACCCTATCAAGATGTGTGCTTTCATGTAGCATGAACACTGTTGCAGGCAAGGATCATGATGTGGGCTTTCTATTTTGCCTAGCACTTGTGAAACCTAATGGTGTCAAAACAACTTATGGGTTTGGTCCACATCGTTCATGTCGCTTATGGGGCATCTTTGAAGAAAGGTGCATATAGGAGATCCAGATCGGCCTCAAATTTTTTGGGGGTGGTTATGAACACATACTACGTGGGCTTGCAGATTTTGAGATTTTTTTGACATTAAAAGTGTGCATATCATTTTCATTGAAGAAAAATGCCAGAAATTGAAAAAAAGTCATGAAAATTTGTCAAATTGAACAGCCGAACAAAAGCAACACACAAGAAAGAAAATATGAACTACATATGTACCAGCATAACTTGTCTTCAACAGCCCAACAAAAGGAACACACTACATAACTAGTTAGCTAGTCTAACTTGTTCATCCAAACACAAATATATTTTTACATAAGTGCAACCACAGAAGCAAACTAAACTCCAGGAAGCATCCTACGCCAGCTTACGCCTCTTGTTATCCTCCTCTAATTCTTCTTCATCTGATGAATCTTCAGGAACATCAGTGCCTGATTCTTCAGAATCATCCTGAAGCTGAAATCGAATTGGCAGTCCAGCGTCTAGCTTCTCCAGCATTACCCGGTACAGCTCAAACGCCACGAAGCCATCAATGGCGGCGTAGTCCTTGTTGATCTTGGCAAGAGGTCTGTTCTCCCAACTTGAGTGCGCCTGAAAGGGGAATTTCTTCTTCATGTCTACATACCATGGATCAATCAGGTCCTCAGCCATCACACTCGTGCCAACCTTGTCTTTTGATCCAGGGAGCTGGTACAGGTGCTGGAGGTCGACATAGAAGCAAGAGGGGAAAACAGGGGAAAACAGAGGAGCTATGGAAGTTGAGACGAAATGGGACGGGCCGAAACACAATTAGTATAATCGTCTATCCAACTGACAGGTGGGCCTGGCGGTGTATGTATTGTCACGTCAAAACGCCAGTACGGCCGCTTTGCCTCTATCCTCTCGTCTACCGTGAAATTGACTACATCAAAACAAAAGCCCTCGCCCTCCTCTAGCAGCCGCCACGTCTCACCACTTACATCTTTCACCGCCGACACCTCTCTCGCCACCGGCCGCTCGCCATTGGACCCAGCACGAACACACTTAGTCAGTACCAAAAATGCGCACGTACGTCTTTCATTTTCTGGCCTTTTACTTCCAACAAAATGATAGCAAAACCTATACCTGTCAGACAAATCTGAAAATATGCTGCATGTGGAAATTTTCTAAATAGGGTAATGTACTTTGTTGCTGCATGTGGATGGCTACTTGGAATGGTACAAGCATGTGAGCTCTTGATTTGAATACCACATATGCACCTAGAAAAACAACATAATCACATGTAGGTACAAGGAGTTCATGTTTATTAGTTTAGATCATCTATAACATTCACTAATCACCACGTAAATTCAGAAAAAAAAGCCAATCTTTAGCATGAACACAAATTTGACACTTGGCAGGACATATTTTAGTTCTAACCTCGAAATATTTTGCTCAATTTTTTTAAAAAATCATATTGGGGTACCCAAGTAATGGTTTTATATGTTCATAAACCTGTATTTCAATAATATTGAGTAGCAATGTGGTTGGTACTCAAATGACTCATGAAATTGAAACCGATATTACAATCAAAGTACTGAGAAGAAGCTTTTATGTTTTATTCGGGATAAGTTAATTTCATCCATCATAAAACATGCTAGTGAGTACCATGCAGTTTTAATTGGCCAAGGAAAAAAATTACATGTTCGTACAAGGAAATAAATAGAGGGGAAGAGATACGTATTGTTTTTTTTCCGCTCACGGTAACTGTTTCCGTGGAGGCCGAGGAAAGAACTACAGGGCAAGTCTTGCTTCCGACGGTTCTTTATTAGTTCCTCTTTCTTCTCAACTGCCACCGCTTCCCCTGTTTTCCCCTGTTTCTCCTGTCTTCGGCCCTCCTCTTCATCTTCTTCCTCTCCATCCACGCCGCCATGGACTCAGCACAAATCCGTACTGTATCGACGTCGTACACCGCCCATGGCCCGACGGACATAGATGTGACATACACCAACGACATTGCGCGGGTTGAGGAAACCCTCTTAGTGCTCAAGCGCAAGCTGTTGAAAATGGACGAGGAGGATGAGTTCATGGGGCTGGATTTTGAGTACACCGACGCGGATTTGGATTCTCAAGAGGTGGCAGTCGTTCAACTTTGCGTGGACCAAACTGTGTTGGTTTGGCAGTTGGCTAGGTATGACTGATAGATCTAGTACTGTACATTTTCCGTATTGGGGTTTTCCAAATATTTCATTCTTCTGTTAATCACAGAGCTATAAATCTACTGTTACTGTTAAACCAACACTGTTTTGGTTTCACGATTCATATGTACGACTGTGACTACGATAACAAATGCTCAACTGAAATATATGCAACATACGGCAGCAAGCAAAAATGAAAGGTCTTTCCAAATGCACCAATGAAATGGAATATTGCATGCAGGAAATTGTAAGTTTTGATCTTGTATTGGTCTGTGTATCTATTGGCCTTTTCTTGTTCAATAGCATTTTTGTAGAGGATATGACAATCTGACAATTGTACCTATCAAATAGTACATTGAAGGAAGTAATTGTAATTTTTTATCTTCTATTAGTGTTTTATCAATTGCTTCATTCATTGTGTTAAATATCTGATTGTACAATGGTAGACCTACCTGACAGTCTAATTTTGAGGACATGCTTCATTCATTTTTGCCTTATATAGCCAGTCACATTAGATTTTGACATTTTGTTGGATGATTTCACATTAGACAATCATTGTTCCCAATATTATGTTAATCCCTATTCACTTATTGTTTCAATCCTTTTGGTTTGCATTTATTTAGTTTATGCAATTAGTGCAACGGCATGCCTGTCATGGCCCCTTTCATCTTCCAACTATGACTATCTTAAATTCATGGCCATGAAAACATTCTTTATTTTGTCCGAGGATGGCTAGAGTAATACAACACTTTCAAAAGTATTCCAGTGACATTTAAGAAATTTGTGTCAATAAATAGAATCGTATGGTGTAAAGAAATAGATTTATATAGAAGTACATATTTAACAAACAAGAATCTCATTGTTTTTAAAGTATTATGTGCCTATCGCTTTTTATACATGTAATTTTTTTGTGTATTATCTTTACATGTGCGATGAAAAAAGTTGACGACGGGCATTCAACTAGTATTGATAACAGTGCTCCTAGTTATGACAATTTCTTTGTACAATTAATTTAATCATGTTACATATACTTGATATGTAAATTCGAACTGAACTTTCTGCAAATTTACAATTTATACTTTGTAACTACTGTAGGCCCAGGGAGCGCTGTGAAAAGCTATTCGAGTTTTTCACCGAGCGGACGTGTAAATTTGCCAGCGTCGACATCAGGGGTGACAGGAAGGTGATGGAAAGAACCTGGGGTTTTACAATCCCAAGGAAGTATCATGTGGATATCCAAGATATCTACCACATAAAAGGAAAAGGACGCGACGGGAGGACTGGAATGGCTGACCTTGCAGCCGAACTCATCAACAAATCCTATGAAACCATGAAGAAGGACTTCCCAGAAGGCGGGCACAAATTATGGGAGAAGCTTCCACTTAACGACGTTAACCTCAAATATGCTGCTGTCGATGGGTTTGTCTCGTTCGAGCTGTACCGGGTTATCCAGTGCGCCCAAAAGGGGCTGGTTTGTTGCCAACCAAAACCAAAAGTACCACCGATCATCCCCAAATTATGTGCACCCTCAACATCTTCCACCATCGGCATCAAGCGAAACAAGTGGGAGGATGACATCTATGCGGAGGATGGCCGCAAAAGGGGTGAGGGGTGGAACCATACCACTGGGTGGAACTATGGCACAGTTGGGGACGACGACTATTCCGGGTGGAAGTGAGCGGCACGAAGCCCTCGATATGTGTCGTACTGTTTATATGTGTCGTACTGTTTATGTGACGTACTGTTCGTATGTGCATGCTTTTGTGTCACTCGTTCCGTACTTTGTAACATCTATCTGACCAATGTGGTTTAGCTCAGTTGTATGTAAAGCACTTTCAGTATGATGTGGTTTAGAAATCTCGACAAATTTAACTGATAAACCCTAAATATTTTGAATTATTTCAGGTTCTATGTAAGTTCACCGATTTAAACGACCATATCCACGTCATACTTCATGATAATGACCTAAAATTTGGTACATAGCTATATCTTGCCACGGTAACATGAGTGAACAAATATTTTTTTTGAAACTTGTTTGAATTTTTTTTTTGAAATTTGTCGATTGCTATCTACTTTTGCGCATTTAAATAAACTTAAGCTGATTTATGAAAAGTTGGTCAAATTTGAACTACAAGTATGCTGTAGCTTGTTGTAATTATGTTGAAAAAATCATTTTGGGGTACCAAGTAGTGATTGTCTCACAGAGTCGTTGAAAGTTGTCAAAGATATTCGACACCTACACATGAATAACCATGCCTGCAAATTTTACCTATTTTTCAAAAAATCAAACTGAATGTAGAAAGTTCAAAGCAATGAAATTAGAATATAACAATATCATAACACAACACTTCAAGTAGAGCACATTGGACTATCCAGATTCTAGAGCCTCAAGGCCAAATGTCTTTGAAGAAGACCATATCCATGGGAAACTTCCTGATAATGAGATGAAATTTGGTACATAGGTGTATCTTGGCATGGCAACATGTGTGAACAATTTTTTTTTTTGAATTTTGTTTGAATTTTTTTTGAATAATTAAGCGTCAAATATGAGTTTTTTGTGAACCAAGTAGCAAAAATAATGTGCAAATTAGCATGAACACAAGTACCATAGAAATAGGGACATATGATATGTGTAATATCCGAAGTATTTTGAATTTTTTCGCCTGCTATCTAGTTTTACCCATTTGAATGAACTTTAGCCGATTTATGAAAAGTAGGTCAAAATATAAATTTCGTAGCCTTTTTCTTGGAAAAATCGTGGAACCGTCAGCCTAATGGGCCCAGCTCCCCTGACGTGGGGAATCCTACTTTTCAATCACAGACATGTGAGGCCCACCTGGAGTGGGATCCACATGTCCGAGACCCATAGTCAGGGTTTAGCTCGCGGTAGTCGAGTTGTCACGTCAATTGCGCATTATCAATTCACCCCCTCCGCCGCTTCACGCCACGTAGTCACGTACAGTACTTCATTGCTAATCCAATCTCTGGCACAGCGCCTTCTCCCTAGACCAGTCGCATTACATATATCGCCGGCGCATCTACTCGCCGTCGCCGGAAAATCCTTGTCCCTCTCTCGCCTCGTCAACTACTTTCAGGCGGCGCATTGATCCGCCGCGCGCCACTTAGAGGAAAACCGACGATGGCGGCCTCCGACCAGGTAAGATTTATTTCCGTGGCCATCCCTAACCACCGATTTACCTCAGATCTGGAGAACTAACATTAACTATTTCGGATCGCAGTGTCCTACTTGTTTTGACACGAAGGGATTGTGCGGCGATCCAGACATGAAGACTAAGTTCTTTGTTCTGACCCTTCAAGAGGGATTTGAGGACAGAACGGTATTAACAATTCTGTTGCAATGTCTTGAGGATTTTGTTGTGAAATATGCATGTTAATTTGATTATGGTTCCAAGAAAATGTCTTCAAGATTTTGTTGCGCCTATTTGATAGTAGGAGGAATTGTTCATTCCCTGTTATATGTACCAACAAAATGGGTTTCACCTTCATTACTGGTAGTATGTGGAAAGATTTTTGTAGAATCTACTCTCTTGAAGTTGGACAGAATCTCTATTTTTGCATTAGCAAACACTTTGAGCCTCGTGTTAAACCTGAAAACCTACCAATCACACATCCAGGTAAGTTTAAAGGTGGATGCATCTTCTGTTATGCTGCATTTTGTAACCAGGTAGTATGAGTAGTGCTCTGACCATTTATTCTTAGTTACTAAACTTTAATCTTACAGCCTACCTTGATTTGTCCCCCCAAAAACGTCTTATTGTGGACTCTATGGATTCCATTGATGGAACCAAGATCAACTGGAGGATGATGGAGATAGTAATACTAAATGTGCAACATCTTGACCACCTTGTCGACTATCATGATGGTGGAGAGTATGCAAAAGGAAGGACTGTCGCATGTTTGCATACCCTTAACTACACAAACACTCGCAAACACAGCATGCACTTGGTAAACACTTATAACATGTTATTTCCTTACTAAATATGTAGTGCTTACAGTGTTATGTGTGCCACTTGTTGAAGTATGTTGCAGTGATTGTGAAAACCTAGCTAACGTCTGTCGAATATGGAACAGAAAATCCCAAGACGGTTTGTTCCCCAAGAGCTCGAAGTATGCTGCTCTTGCTTTACAGTGGTAACCAAGGGCTTTTCTTGTTTGTGACCGATGTTCCGTACATTGATCCAGAGTAGTTAGGTACTGAATGTAAGTGTGGTATTTGTTATGAAGAACTGCAAGTAGTGTCGTACAAGACTGGTAGTAGTTGTTCTATCTATTATTAAGTACTGCCCAGTATGTAATCGTAGTAGTCAGAATTGTAGAAGGATTTAGCTGTCGCAATAAAGTTTTACATGTTTCAAACTGAAAATGGGGATAGCCCCATGTTTACAAGTCGGAGCCGGACGTTTTGCTACCTAGTTTACTAGATTCTACTGGCTTTTGACATGGGGCTCTACTGGTGCATTGCCCTCGCGCGGAGCTGCTCGACTTCGATCTTCAGGTTCTGGATTACGATGCTTGATCTTGCATTGTCATCTTTCAACTTCTTCAGTTCTACCTGAGCCGTCAGTTTAGCCTCTTGGGCGGCGATGGCATATTTGAGCTCTTCATGGCGTTCATCTATCGCCTTGATTTTCTCACGAATAAGGTCTTCACGCTGCATCTCGAGGTTCTTCTTCTCTACCAGAAGCTCCTTGATCAGGCCTATCGCCTTCTTGTTCGTTTCAGAACTCATATTGTTTATCCTGTACAAGGTGGCTACCTCATTCTGTAGTTTGTTGCGGTCCGCACGAAGATTTGCTGCTTCAGTCGCAATTTTTTGACACGCCTTCCTCTGTAGCTCCAAATCTTCACGGAGCCCTGCACACTCTTTTTTCAGTATCTTGTTATTGTTCAGAAGGGTGGCGCAACAGTCATTTGCCTGAGCCTCCTTCACTTCGATCCTAGCCCTGGCTTCCTGCAGGCAGTTATTAATTTGTAGTGAGAGTAGTCTGAATTTGAGGAATAGAACCAAAAAGTGGTAAGTTCAGACCTCGCTCTGTCGGAGAGCATGGACGAGGTTATCGAATGATTCTTTCTCCCCGCTACGACATTCCTGCTTTGTTCTTGCTCTGGATTGCCGATGGTCGAGCCGCTGGCTCTGAGATATGTACAACTCACTTGAGTTTGATGGATATCGTGACATGTTTCTACCAAACAAATTATGCTTCATGGATATTAAAACGTACCGGTTCTCGCACAGATTTAGCAGGGTTTTTGCCTCCGTCAGAGGACAATCTTGTTCGCCGCCATCTTCTTGAGCCACTATCTTCTTACGGCGTTTTGCCTCGCGGGCCTCCTCAGCCCTCGTGGCAGCTACCTGTTGCTTCCAGCTTGGAGCTTCACGACGCGTAGACATGGCTGGGGTTTTGTGCAGAATGGGGAGTTCTCCGCCGACTGGTGCGAGTGGGGAAGAAGGTGAATAGTGGAATGACGGAGACGTGTTCTGACAATGCTACTTTAATACGTGGCAACCGTCTCCTCGCATTCACCGAGCAATCTGGTCCGTCCATTTAGAATCTACGAACTCGCCCTACGGGTCCCACTAGTCATACAGTTATTATCTCCCTACTCCTCGTCCTCGCCTCCACCTCGCCCAAATCAGACTCCTCTCCCACACCCCACAAAAAACCCCGGCTCCTCCTCCCCCGACGGCGGCGGACCACGGCGCCTTCCGCATCAAGGACCTACTTGTCATCAGCGACAGCATAGTCGTCCTCAAGCACGACCTGGTAAGTACCACTGCACTGCTACTTACTTCCTTTCCAATCCCTTATGATGCCTCTAAATCTAGGTAAATCCATAGCCAGGGTACGATGTAGGTTATATTTCGGAAAAATTATGCTAGAAAATGCCCCCGTCCATGGATCTAGGACGCCGGCTTTCGATTTTGTTAACCGGCGATTGGTTCCATGTAGAAGCTGCTCATTTCTTACTCTAACTTAATTTCGAACTCTTGTTTTAGAACGACTGCAATTGAGCAAATGGAGTCAAAATGTGGTGATGCTGAGTGTATCATCTGCCAAGGGCGGAGATCGTTTGCCCGGACATTGATCCCGCGTACGCTCAATTCTTAGAGAAGGAACGAAAGACCTGCATGAGTCGTCGTCAGAAAAATGCCGCAGGTCCATCAACGATGTCTTCCCCAACTCTTTATGACACTTTTGTCACTCCTAGACTACGCATAGAAGCCAAGCCTGTACGCTCAGCCGAGGTAAATAACAAACGAATTAATATCTCCTTTCTACGTTCTAGGTATATCTTTCATTGTGATTGCTGTCATATTTAACTGCATACTTGTTTGATCCTGGCCTGTACCGCACAGCAAGTGACCGCTTTCCTACCTGAAACCGCTAGTCGGGAGTCTCTAGTGGAGGAGTGCCTCACACTCCAGCATGAAGTGCTCGCACAGATGAGGAGCTTTAGGCGATTCCATACGAACTTTATGAAAATGTGGGATGAGAAGGATAAGGCCGTGGAAGAGCTAGAGAAATTGAAGATGGGCAACAAGAATAACACAGACGTAGTTAACCTAAGTGATGATGATGAGCAGGAAACCACAGACAAGAAAGGTAAGAAAGCTGCGGTAGAGTCTCATCAGGATCCCAAGCACACTAGAGTGAAGAGAGCCAGGGGAGGAAAGATCACTCGTAGAGGTGACAACGCCTAACCTAATGTTGTACTAGTATACTACTATTGTATGCACCTACAGCTTACTTTCTAATAATTAGTTCTTTGCATTGTAGGTCCTAACATTTGTGGGACTGAAGAGTTTGACAAGTACTGCTTTTTTGCAAACGACGTCGACCTGAATGAAGACCAAGTTGCACATCTCAGAAGCCAAGTTGCAATCTTGAAGCCATTGATACCATACTATGTATGCACGATGACAAAGTCTACTGTCACCCATGGGAAGGCCAAGATGGTAAAAAATAAACTCTCATACTGATTTTGCACAATCATCCTAGGCTTCAACTAACTAGAAACTTCTCTTCCAGTACTTCTCTTCCAAGTTCAGCATTCCACACCTCAACCAGTATGCGCCAATGGAGCTTCCTGTATTTTGCACTAGTGGCACCAATGTTACTCGTGTAACCTTGCTCATCGGCAAAAAACAAGATGCCCAGATGTGTCGCAATTGGCCGAAAATAGTCAAGGAAGCTGGAATCGAGGAGGGTGCCATATGTGTCTTCACTTTTGTGCATACTGAAAAATCTGGATTTGTGTGTACTGTTGTTGCCCTGAACTGATGCCGAAGCCTGTTGTTGTGTAATTACATGATGTAAACCTTCTAAGTACTGTCTTCAAAACACTCACTGATGCTCTATCGGTTTAATGAGTGGAAACTTTTGTAATGGTAATGTGCCACACTTAGTCCATGCATGTGCTGTTCTATCATGATGCTAATGTGGAACCTTTTATAATTCTAGTAACATGACAATGTTTGGAATATTAAGTGGAAGCTCAATTTTTTGCTCAAAATTGTCAAGTGTTGATGTTTTTTAATGCAAACTAACTTATATTGTCGCCTGAACCGTGCAAAAAACAAATGCACACTAGGCCTAAATTCAGTACGAACTAGTCAATATCAGGACCTCATAAAACTTATCAGTAACATTAGCTCAACAAAGCTGTAGCGCATCTTTATTTTGTTCAGAAGGTCGCGGGTTCAAAACACAACGAACGATTATTTTTTTAAGTTTTATTTAATTAACTGACATTTCGGTCCAAAAAACTTTGTGACGACCAGGGTGACGCCCTTAAATCCGTCACCAGGGTAATCCGTGACAGACTTTGTGACAGCAAAGTTGAGCGTCATGATTAACGCTAATGCGTGACAAAAATCAAAAATACCGTCACCTATTATGGAGAATCAGTGACAAATTCGATGTCGTCAACAGGAGTTTTGTCACAAAAGGTCAGATCGGTTGTAGTGTTAAGACAAAAACCTGCTACATCAGGTGTGACTGCATCAGGAGGAACAAAAGCAGGACTAATGTCATGGGAAGTTCAAAAAATTAGTTAAACAGGAAGAACAACTAGTTTAGTTAATCATACAAAAACTTCATATCACAATAAGGAGTAAAACGACCGAAAAATACAAACTAATTCAAAAAGTTATTTACCAATTCAAAACAACCGATGTCAGACCAGAAATAAAACACACAACAAAATTTAGAGACACAAATTATAACAGAAGGAAAAATAATATACCTCTCTATCTACATACATATAAATAGAAATCTCACGATAAGCAAGCACATCTAGATGAATAAGACGAAGTACAACATTACATTCAGAGAAGTACAACTGCAAAGCAATGAATGTGCATGTATTCCAAGGAAAAACATTGCATACATACAAAACAAAAATAGATAGCAGTTCAAGCACAACAATTAGGCCAAATACCTGATTCAGCAGGTGCAACAGCAATAGGATGATGCACTTTACCTACAACCAATGTGAGGACTACATCAGGATGGGTCATGGGAAGGTCAACCTAAGAAGTACACATGGCAGTACAACATCCCGGACCATAAACAAGGAAGTACAAGCTAGTTAAAAGGAGTTAACCTTCACTACTATCGGACTTCGACGGATCTGGAGAGGTATCCATGGCAGCGCAAACGGAACCCCTTGTAAATCAATCCAATGAAGACGCCGAATCCGCACAAACCCTAGATCCACATGAGCACAAATCAAAATCCAAGGCAACATTACTGCGGATAAATAAGAAACACATACTGTGAACACGAGCAACGCGACCGAAAACAAAAACATAGAAACTACCACCTACTCTGCCGTGAAAACCCTAGAAGCAATGGCGGCGAGCCGACGAGAGGAAGCGCGCGGCGAACAAAGTGAAGACCAAAAGAGAGGAGATAGAAGAGAACTAACCAGACAGACGGCGCCGCCGAGAAGGACGGCGCGGAGGCGCGGCGGCGGTAGCCAAGACGAGGACGAGTGCGGCGACTCCTGCGCGCCGTGCCGCGGCGGAGCAGTTGCGACTTCCGAGCAGAGAAAACGAGACTGCTCTGAATGGGGTGGGGAGAGAAGGAGGGCGCGGACGCGCGACGGCGGTCGCCAACACGAGGACGAGTGTGGCGGTTCCTCCGCGACGTGCCTCGGCGGAGCAGTTCGGAGGAGAGAAAACCAGAGAGCTCTGCGTGGTGCGTGCGGAGAGTGCTCTGCGTGCGTGGGGAGTGGGGAGAGAAGGAAAGGAGAGAATAAAGGGGAGGGGAGGCGTCAGTTACGGCCCAACAACGGTAAAAAACTTGTAATAAAACTAAAAATTATTACTAAAAACTAAAATAACTAAAATAACAAGGGGAGAGCAGGAGATATTATATTAAAAACAAATAAATAAGAGAACAAGGGCAACACTACTAGTTCAAAAATTATACAACTGAAATGAAGATCAACAAGCTAGGAAAAAAATAACGGGCTCGGCTGAGTCACCGTCGACGCTACGCGTCGACGGCGACTCAGCGTAGATAAACCAGTTCTACAAAAATAATTTGATCTAAATCTCTCCTACGTACAGATATATAAATTGGGATTACTACACCCACACCCCCCAACCATAAGTCACAATGAATAAACATTACAGGATTTCGTTGAACCAACGGCTCGGCTTCGTCGCCCGTCGCCGCTTCCGCGGCGTATGGGCTGACTCAGCCTCGGTGGCGTTAGGGTTTGGAGGGTTCATCGCCCGTCAACGCTATCGCATTGACGGCGACGATCGCGTTGACGGCGACGAAACCTCCAAACCCTAACGCCATCGCTAACGCGTCATGGCGTAAACATTTGTCAAATCAATTGGTGACAAAATAGAACATGTGAATTAATTAACCTCAAATATCGACGATGCACAAAACTCGTCAGTACACCAACATACGATTCACAAGTTAGACGCATAAAACAGGGAAGTATAGGTGTTAATATACTGGCAGTACAGACTTTACCACTAAGCAGTTCAGGTAGCCACATAAACAAAGCCAAAAAGTTGCCAGAACATGAGTGACAACATAGGATCCAGTAGTTATACTCGGAACGCAGGGCAGTACAGGAGTGAAATAGTAGGCAGTGCAACCCTGACATACAAGAAGTTAAGGTAGCCACATAAATAAAAGCAACCACATATCTTAAATTACATAAGTTTGTCCAAAAGGAACCACACATTTCCATAAAATCCAACCTAAAAGCAAATAGGAATCTAAAATTACTAGAGATCTTAATTACAAGATTCTCCAAGGGCAAACAAACACATCCAGTTTACTACATCGAACCAACAACTAGGCATGCTTCTTAGTTCATCAAAGATCAGGACATTCCTCACAGGGAAAGATTTCATCAACAAATATCCCAACAACGTTGTTTCGGTGAGTGCAGAAGCTGAATATCAAAACATTGCCCTCCTCTAATTCTAAATGTCGTGATACACTCAGCCAGTTCTTTGTTAGGACTGCTTGCTTGTCCGTGCCAATATTGATTTCCACTCGCTTTGCCCACTCCCCACATTGCACTGATATTTCCTTGGGCACAGTTGAGAGGTTCTGCTTGAGGTAGTTCATTGTGAATTTCCTGTTAAAGTACTGAAAACACATACATGGTTCTTAGAATGGGCAAACATAAATGGTCCAGTTAAATATGGAGAGAGTGTGCATACATAAGACTAACAAAAGGGACTGATGTTTAGAATTTTTCCTTCCTTCTTTTTCACATGTGAATCTTTAATGGTGCAAACATACATTGGGATGCTTGTTTTATACTTATCAACAAAATCCCTCAGAAAATCAACCTGTTTATGATCCATGTTGACTATGTTGCCAAACACACAGTGGAGGTCATATGTGTCACGACCTAGCACTCCGGGGCCTGCATTTAAGCAAGAACATAAGAGAGACTATATATCAAAGCTTCTTACGATGGGCAATAGCAGCAACATCATATGTGAACCCCATTACCTCTTGCTGTCAGCTCTTGAAGATGGGAATCACCTTCCTCTTCTGAGCTAGTGTCATAGTTCGAGCTACTATCAGAGTCCGAGTTGGGATGGGGAAGATTGTTCAGGCACATATAACATGTCAACCTATTCTCGTTCGCCATTGTCGCCTATAACACAAGCATTATTGCAAGCTAGAGGTCAAATCCCAGGCACAATAGTAACAAGACTAACAATCAAAAGTAATTGTTCAGGCACATATAGCATAATGCCAACCTATTTACAGGAATAAACCATAGAGGAACAGTCTTCCACAAACACAGAAAAGCAGATCTGGAGAAAACCCTAGAGCTGCAGTACAAGAACTAAGCATGCATCCGAACCAGATACCAATAACCCTAAGCCGAACAAATCCACACTCGAATTTCATCAAACATCCACTCTCGCATTTCATAAAATAATGCAACACCAAATCCCCAAAAGCTTGGAAGATTAGAGATGGAAGAGGAAGGGGGCTTACGAAGGATTCGTCCAGCGGCGGTGCACGGCGACGGGCGGCGCGCTCTACCTGCTCTTCGAGACCTCCCCGCTCCTCCTGCTCTTCGAGTTCCAGCTCAAGGAAATGAACAAATGAAGTGAGGGGAAACTGAAGAAAAGTAGTAAAGGAGCAGGCTATTCGTTGACTCCAAAGGGCGGGTGAGATTCTCTCAGAGGCACCGACATGTGGGACCAAATGTCGGGGATATTTTGGCCTACCTTAGTAGGTTGCACACATTTGAGGAGTAAAAATAAAACAGCACAAAAAAGGTATATAGAAAGTACAGTAATGAGATGTAGAAACTCAGAGTACACTTTTATTACATATGGCATGACACGCGAACATTACTGAGTTACAAAGGGAAGTTCAGATGGAACTGACGGAAAGTACATGCTTTCACCAAAGGAAGTACAGATTATAAGTTCATGAAAAAAGTAAACCTTATTGCCATGCTAAGGCCAGAAATAAATCTAAACATGAATCTTGTAAAAAAAACCTAATACTTCCAATCGCCTTCTTTCCAATCATCTTTTACTGGTTCCTCATCAGATTTATCTCCCCATCCCCAACCCCAAGATTTTCGGTCATAATCCTTCTTCTTTGTAAAAACACGATGGAAGAACCCCCTCTCATAGATATGCAACTGCTTGTAAAGCTCAGAGGACACGTATGCATTTTTAGCTACGAAATTCAGATGATTCTGCGAAAGGGGCGCATCACCCCACAGACGATGTTCAGCATCAGTCAGACCACCATCATAATCCTTGTATGATGGATCAACAAACATAGCAGCAACGTCCATCATTCTTTCCTTTCTAAAAGAAGTCTTATCAGGATTACTCCAAATAGAATGGATGTCTACATCGTTCATGATGAACAAAGGTGTGGCAGAACAGTAGAGCATCAACGTATCTTTAGAGATGTCAAAACCGACAAACCTGTAATTCCTGTTCCTAAGGAAAGCATCAAAGCTTGCAGCTATACCTTCAGCAGCACAACATATATGATACACCAAGCAATGCTTGCCAACGCAAAGATGAACAACAGCTGCCTTCTGCATAGAGCCTCTCTTGCGACTGTAAACTCTCACAGTATACTCCAGGTCTACACCCACGATCTTTAATTCGCATCTAGCCAACAAAGCTGGAGCGTTCTCGATCCAGGAATCCACAGAAGCGACGACGTTGGTGTACAAGGCGTTGACGGTGGTACTGCCATGCGCAACAACGGTGAACTTACGGGTGAAAGGTGCTACCGCGTTGACGCGCGATGAACCCTCCGAACCCTAACGCCATCGCTAACGCGCCATGGCATAGACATTTGTAACATCTATTGGTAAAAAATAAAACAGGTGAATTAAATAACTTCACATATGAGCGATGCACAAAAGTTGTCAGTACATGAGTAACAACATACGATACACAAGTTAGACTGACAAAGTAGGGAAGTACCGTAGTGCAAGAATAGGAAGTACAACTCGGAAGTACAAAGAAGTACAGGTATGTAACATACGATACACAAGTTTGACTCACACAACAGGGCAGTACAGGTGTGCAAAAATAGGAAGTACTGCCAGTAAGTACAAGAAGTACAGGTAGCCACATAAATAAACAACCGCATAGCTTAATTTTCAGGGATGTGAGAAAAATCTGTTCGAGTAGGCTGTTATATTCACAAATTACATTAATATAACTAAATAGAAACTAGAAGTACAGGACGAGTAATGCGGGACGTACATGACGATTCATGCGCGAAGTACATCCATAACGTTAGGGGAATTGTAGGTATATTGCAGTATTAGAGAAGTGCAGCCGTACACAACCAGGAATTACTGATGAAAATGAATGGCAGTACAGGGAGTAATAATCAGCATTACACCACACAACCATGACAAATAATTGCAAAGACGACCACACAAAGATGATAAATAATTACATGACAAAAGAAACGGGAAGAACACAAAGATGAAAACATATATTTATTGAAGCAGACCACAAAAGGAATGCAACGGAAATTACAAACACACCGACACCTAGATGAAGTTCACATGAACGAAATAAAAATTATAAGAAATCACTAAGACTTATTCACGGATGAAATAAAGAAATCACTAATACTTATTCATCTCCACCATCCCCAACCCCACACTTTCTGCTCAACTTGCTTCTTCTTTGTAAAAAGACGACGGAAGAACCCCCTCTCATATTTCTGCAGGCACTTATACTGCTCGGAGCACACATACGCATTCGTAGCAGCGTACTGCAGATGGTTGTTCGAAAGGGCCACATCACCCCAGACACGATGATCATCATTTGTCAAACCACCATCATAGTCCTTGTATGAAATATCAACAAAGAGAGCAGCAACATCCATCAATCCTTCCTTACGAAAATGGGTCTTATCAGGATTACTCCAAATATTATGGATGTCTACATGGTTAAAGATGAACAAAGGAGTGGAACAACGATACAGCATCGTCGTGTCTTTAGAGATGTTGAAACCAGCAAACCTGTACTGCCTGTTCCGAATGAAAGCATCAAAACTTGCAGCTATGCCTTCAGCGGCACAACATATCTGATACACCAAGCACTGCTGGCTAACGCAAAGACTAACCACAGCTGCACTCTGAACATAGCCTTTGCCGCGAGTGTAAAATCTCCCAGTATACTTGACATCTACACCCACAAGCTTCAATTCCATTGCAGCCAACATAGCTGTATCATTGTCAATCCACGCATCAACAGAAGGAACGTCGTTGGTGTACACCGCAGTGATGGTGGTATCGTCATGAGCAGATACAGTGTGCTCAGATGTGAAAGGAAGAAACGTAATCGGTAAAACTTGGTGAGATCTGAAACATGGGATGGAGTTAGAATACCAGATAGACTTTCTGAATAAAAAATCATATGCAAACGATTTTAAATACTACGACAAGACAAATAAGGGCAGTTCAAGGATGAATAAACTGCAGTTCAGAGGACAAGCACAGTAACAACAAACATGTAGATCCAGATACAAAAAGCGGCAAGCATGGATATAAATTCGAGTAAGTGCAGGTATACTATAACCAACAGTTAACACTGATGCAACGCAAATAGCAGACTGATCTAAGTACACAACATGCACCCAATCACCAATGGCCAAAAATAACCATGATTGCATCGGAACAATTAGACAGTTTGAATGATATGATGGCAGATATTGTTGATAATCAAAAAAGAGATACTTGGAACTTTCCATGGAATAATACGAAGTATTCAACACAAAAGGTGTATCAGGCGCTTTTAAATAAACCTGATGCTTCAGCACCATTTCAATGGATTTGGAAATCACCATGTCTGCCAAAACACAAGTTCTTCTTCTGGATTATGATTCAAGATAGGCTGAACACTAAAGATCTTATGGAAAGGAAGCACTTCCATGTTGAATCAAACTTATGCGTGCTATGTGACAATACAGAAAAGGAAACCATGATGCACCTCTTTTTTGACTGCCCTTTCAGTAAGAATTTCTGGGGGAAACTTCAAACTGATTGGTATACTGATATTCAGTTCATTGATATGCTAATTGATGCCAAGAACAGATCCACAAATCAATTCTTTGATATCGCCATGATCGCAGGATGTTGGAGTATATGGAACCACAGGAACAAAATAATCTTCGATGGAGAATTAAGAAGCTTAGAGCTTTGTTATTCCTTTTTTGTTGACTCTGTTAATGTAATTAGACATAGGATTAAGCCTAGTTTGAAGGAAGGTATGCAGGCTTGGTTAGATCTTTTATGAACTCCTAGAGACTTGATGTAATAAGGTTGTAAATATCTCACCAGCTGCATGCAACAGAAAAGGGAAAATGACGCAGTGGGGGTCTTCCCCACTGTCCGACGCGTCAAAAAAAATGGCCAAAAATAAGAAATAAGACTAAACCTAAATCATGCATACATGCAAACAGGGACTACAACCATATCAAGAAAAACAATGAAGACTTAACTTAAAAAAGCACAAGTGTATTTACGGAGGATAAAGAACCTGATGAGATCTGGCGATGGGGATGCAGCTAGAAGACGAAGTAGGCTTTGTGAAAAAGATGATATCAGCGCACGCATTAATATAGAGAGACGCAGGGGACAAACAGATAACAGCTAGAAGAGTGGAAGATAAGCTTATCCATATGTTTCACAATTTTCTGTTGCGACTAGATAAGGACAACATTGTTGTTATCCATACGACGGTTTCAAAAGAAATGCGAATAAAAATAATTAAAGTAATACATAAAACGAACCGATAAATAAACAGCGTAAAATCCTCACAACTATGTTCACTCTGATTAAACCGACAAATTTGTTCAAGAATGCAACGCTAGGAAGTTCAAGGAAAAAGAGACCAAAGTTCAGGCATATACATCGATAACACTGAAGGTTGGTACAAAAAGTCGAACAGTACTGAGCTACAAAAGGCAGTTCAGCTGGCAGTCGCCAAGCAGTACAGGCGGGAACTGAGAGAAGTACAGTTCAAATACAGTGTGAGAGATCACAAAAATTCAATGAGATGTGAATAGAATAAGTTAAGTAATGCATGTAAGTACACACAATCATATCGTATTAATCTAATTTATTATTGAAAGTAACAAAATGTTGATACAAAAGGTCGAACAGTACTGAGTTACACAAGGCCGTGTAGCTGCCCGTAGGAAAGCAGTACAGGAGGGAACTGACAGAAGTACAGGTTCTATGTTTATGAAAATAAATAAATATTATTGCCATGCTACGGCCAGAAATAAATCTAAACACGAATCTTGCAAAAGAACTAATCCTTTCACCACTGCCTAAGACGCTCCTGCTCTTTCCTCTTCATGACCTTGTAACGGCCCCTCTCGTAGAAGTCCAAATTCTTGTAGAGCTCGTAGGACACGTATCCATCCTTGGCTGCATAATCCAGATGCTTCTGGGAGAGTGGAGCCTGATGCCATAACTGATGATCAGCATCTGTCATTCCACCCTTCATCTCATAGTATGAAGGGTGGATGAGCAGACCGCAAGATCCTTCATTCCTTACTTGCCAGGCGACCCATCACTACAAAGCTTGATCAAGTCAGGATCTTTCCAAATTTGCTGAATGTCTATATGGTTATAGATATACAGATTACAACGGCGAAGCATCCTTGTGTCATTGCTGATGTCAAAACCGACAAACTTGTACTGCCAGATTCGAATGAAAGATTTGAACTTCCAGGAGACCTCATCAGCAGCACAGAAAACGTGATAGACCAAGCAATCTCGGCCAACACACAGTTGCAGCACGGTTGCCTTCTGGTCATAGCCTTTAGGGCTAAACTCGACGTCGACTCCAACGAACTTTAGTTTGGACTCAGCCAAGAGACCTTCAGCCTTGTCAACCCAGGCATCAGCCGATGAAGACATGTTGGTGTACAAGGCACTGATGGTGGTACGGTCATGCGCATCAACGGTGTACTCACGGGTGAAAGGTGTATTGGCCATTGGAATTGTTTGGTGAGATGTGGGAAAGGGGATGGAGAGGACGAAAAGGATAGAGGCTTATGAATGGTCGGGAAGAACTAGCGACAAGTGAAGAACTTATATACAAATGCCATCAAGAAACGGAATGAGAGAAAATTGGAAAAGATAAGCTTATCCATCCATTTCGAATTATTCGGTTGCCAACAAACAGAGGTGTCAACGTGATAACAGGGATACTAGCAGTACGGTTAGCCATCGCAAAGCAGTTCGGAAAAAAGCGGCGGGAAGTACGGGATTTGAACGAAGTACCGGAAAGCAGTTCAGGAAGTGCCTCACAGCAGCACGAGACAAATGATGCAAGAAGTACATGTGGACATAATTAGAAGTTCAAAAACTCTGTGCCTAAAACGAAAATCATGAAACAGATGAGACTGGTACTTAGCAAATTGGCATAACAAATCAAGTTTTTACAGGACGAAACATAGTTACAAGTAAATACCATCTTCCGCAAATTAATAAAAACAATAATTATTAGCAAAAAACGAGATCGAACAACCGCCGCAAGGGATCCAGCACGAACGGCAATGTCCGCTCAAATTCGCGCCAGCAAATTCGCACAATACAAGGTTCAAATCACGATCACAAATACATGATACTATACGAAACACCAACTAACTGATAAGTATCAGGTTAATTGCATAGTACCAAAAGACAAAACGGGAAATCGGCATCGAGCACGCGGACAAATTCGACCAATACGAAGTTCCACGAACGATCACAAATGAATGAAAATATACATATGACAAATTAACAGTAGAATCTCAAGTTAATTGCAAAACAATTGAAATAACAGTCCGAATTCGGCATCGGACCCGCGAGCGGAAAGCGGAAAAATACGACCGCGATATGAATGAAATCATCAACAAAAGAAAATCCTAGGGAAATAAGCAACAATTACCGGTCTCCCATGTTCGTAATCTATCATAACAACGATCAATTCCAAAATATTTACATACAACCTGCGATTACGCATGGAGTTTCCGCCCGAAAGAGAAGCACGAACATGTTCATCCGAGACAAATTCCTAAGCGGATCGATTTAAAGTTGTTTTGAAAGTATTAGAGCATTCGCGTGCCTTTAATTCACCTGTACATGTATAAAAACACATCAATCGATCCCGCAATCACCGATAAACAGAAGAAAAACAACCTGTACTTCCCGATCGTAAGGCAGTACAACCTAGTAGGAGACGGCAGTACAACTTCGGTTGTAGATCCTTATTCTACAACCGGTTGTAGAATCGCTGACAGCTATATATATATATATATATATATATATATACCGTGCGTTGCGACGGGTATAAAAATAAATAAATTTATACTTAGAAAACTGATAACTAATTTTCCAGTCAAACAACTTTACAAGTAGCAAAACAATATTGAAAGTACTCGAAAGTACCAATTTGACCATTATTAAAGAAGAAAATTGAATTCTCAAATAGAAGGGTCCGAACCTCTTCTTACACTCTACACGTTATTTACAATCGTTCTTGACCAGTTCTAGGTTAAACATAGTCTTGAATTTAAATATTTTTATAAAATCATAGGAAAATACCCGTGCGTTGCAACGGGTTAACAATGACAGCCCGATGAAATCCCTAATATCCACTCTATATTTGGCGAATCTATATTCCATGATTTCTTATAACTAATAAATCGTCCAATTTGAAACAACCTTTTCAATCAATAATAATGTAGCTATCATTATCTCCAAATATCTACATATTGGTATTGTATAATTTTGTAGAATGGAAGTAACTTCAACATATACAAATAGATCGGAAATTTCTCAAATATCTGGAACATATTTCAGATGTTTCGTTTTACAAATTGCACTATTCCACAATCAATTTGAACATAATCCCTAACACATGAGAACACAATCTGATGTCTACATGAAAGATACAGATTATTTAAGTACTTATGGAAGATGCCAGATCATCAGAAGTCAATATTTTTGCAAGCCCAAAGTCACCTGCATTATTAGATTTGGAATTACATCATTACCAGGATTGCAGAACAAATACATAAAGTGTTGCACTTTTCCTTGCACTAAGCTACGTACCGAGTCTTATAGTTTGGTCTCTGGCAATAAAAATATTGGAGCACTGAAACAAATTAGCAGCTTCAGTATACATTATTACCACACCTTAGAAAGACAACTACCATTATAATGCTCCAAATGAAGCACTGTTACTGACCTTCACATCTCGGTGAAGAATGTGATTTGCATGCAAGTAATCTAGAGCATAAGGAGCTGCACAAGCCACTTGCAAAATCAAAAAATAGTTGACAGTGTGTTCCTCGGCAGAACAAACTAAGGATGCCAAAATGAAAGCAAGGCAAGAATCGCACCTCCTCGGAGAAATAGGTACCATTAGTTCTTTTAATAGCTTCAGACCTGGAACAATGCACATTCTGTTAACAACTTGGACTTAAAGTTGTGAAGTAACTACTTAAAGGACATCACGGCATACTTAAAAGTCTCCTCCCTGGCATTAACCTATGACAATTCAGAAATAGCAACCCTGAAAGTTTAAACGCGCAAAATGAGCAGAATGCATATGAAGTAAAACTGAAGCGACTTCATCTCCCAACTTGTCGATTTACTCTTTTCCTGTATATATCTTGCAGGTTCAGAGATTCAGATCAGCTCATCAGTAGCCAAACTAAACTCAATGGCATCACTACGAGCACAATAATTTAATTACACAACTAATTCTTGCCCAACCCCCAAATAGTGTCCGGAAGTGATTTTGCATGTAGAGCCATCTCCTTCAGCTGAGATCTTGCAGGAGACGACGGCACAAAGCTTTGCAAGGACCGAACTGCACAAGCGGCATATTGGTGATAAGAACACATCGGAGCTATATAATCATGTAATCTCTGACGATGACAATATGGAGAAAGCGAAGAGGAATTACCATGCGGAGGGATGACATAGCTGTTGTCCAGATCATCGGAAGTAGCATCCGACCAGCACGTTCTCGGCTTAATCGAATCACATGACACCGATCCTTGGCTCCCGCCGGCATCGCCTGCAGGAGGCGGCGCGCGCTCGATGACGATGACGGCGCAGGCATCGTCGGCATCCTTGCCATTCTTCTTGCTGAAGGTTAGGAACCTCTTGAGCCCCGCCACGGCATCTGTCGGCGACTGCGGTCTCCCGGTGACAGAGACGGCGCCGCTCGTCGCGGTGCAGCAGTTGCTCGGCTAGCATCAACCACTGCTTTGTACGATGAATTTCAGACATCTGGGAATAGAAACCACTGATATTTGATCTGGATACGTTTGCTAGCATATGCCACTTTATGCATACCTGCAAATCATCGGCAGCTGGTAGGGAGGACCGGCCGCCGGCCCAGATCTTGCAGGCGCCGAGGAGCAGGCAAACGCCGCAGAAGGCTAAGAAGAGCAGGTTCCCGAGCTTCCTCCTCTCCCTGGTCCTCAGCCCCAGCACGACCTCACCCGCGCCACCGCCGGAGCCCGGCCGCTTGAAGAGTCGGAAGCGCAGCTGCTGCTGGTGATGGATGTCGCCGCCGACGGCAGCGCCGGATGAGTACGATATGGAGGGAAACCCCTCCGCGGCATCGGACGGCGGGCTCCCGAGTCCGTCGGTCCTTGGCGTGCGTACGGGAAGAGAGGTGGCCGACCATGGGCGCCTCGTCCAGCGCTGATTAAAAATTTCTGATGAGGTCGAATTAGAGGTCGCCGCGGGAGGCGCTGGAGCCGGCCCGAAGGAGAGGCGCAGGCGGCGCGCGGATCCCGCCTCGGGCGCCGCCGCCGTTCCCCTCTCAGCCATGGGGATTGGGGGTTGCTGCTGCCCTGGGGTAGGGGGAGGAGATGTCGCCGTGTTCAGCCAAGGGAGCGATCCTACTGACCACGGACGCGGTTTCTAGCGATGGAAAAGAAAATTTGAAACGGTATGACTTATGGGTGGCAGAGGTGGGTAATATTTCTAACAACATAGGGGTAAAATCGGAAAAAAAATGACGTACCACAAGAAACCTTAATGCTTTTATTATTAGGTATAGATATAGGGCGGGTATATTATACAACCGGTTGTCGATTAGTAATCTACAACCGGCGTCTCCCTATAGGGAGCGATTCTATTGGAACCAACAGAACCATCTTCTTCCTTCGCGACCTTCTTCCCAACCTTCCCGATGGAGACAGAACCCCCACGACACCTACCTTCCGCGCCGCGCCGGCGACCGCCGGCTGCAAACCCCCGCCCCACCCACCTTCTCCGCCGGCGGAAGACCACCGCGCCACCCCGGCCCGCCCATCTTCCGCGCTAGCTCGCGAGGCGCACAGGCCATGGGCACGCGAGCCTGAAGATGCGGTCGCGCGGCCGCCGCAATTGGCTCTGCGCCGCCGTCGGAAACTGCTCCGATCCATGCCGGAAGGGGCTCCCCCGTCGCCGCCCGGGCACTCCTCGACCGCTGGTGCCCCTCCTACGCGTCCATGGAAGCAAGAGGTGTGAGGTCGAGCCGCTCCCGTAGCAGCATGGCCAGCCCGCCGAGCTCGCGTTGCTCCGGAGCATGGCGGCCGTTCTGCTATACGAGTGGCAACAACTGCTCGATGGTGTGGCGCGCTGTAGCCAGTAGCTTTTGGCACCGCGTTGGTGGATGCATCAGGCGTTCTCCACATTAGGCGAGGAAGGAGCACTATCGGTTCCTGGTGCTGAATTGCTGCTAATACGGGGCTGTTGCAGCTGCTTGTGCTGTGCACGCAAGCTATTTGTTGTTACGTATGCATGAGAACTGGTGAGAAAATAACTTCTGTACTTCTGGCTGAGTATTGTGTTCTGCTTAAGAATATATGTGTGTCCTTCCTTTCTCATAGATTGTTCACTAGGCTGAATGGGAGAAATATGTAGCAGCAGGTACGAGTACCATCTGCTTAAGAATATACGTGCGTGCTTCCTTTCCCTAATTTGTCTCGTTTAAGTGCATACAACTAAAGAGCAGAACATCTGTGTCGTCAAGTGCAGAACAATCCCCAGCTCCGCCTGCCGCCTGGCTCCCGGAGCCGGTCCAAATGCCCCGATGCGGCAAGATTGTCGATTTGCCTTCCGTCGGGCATGATTGACTTGAGCGGAAACATCATTTCTGGAAGCTGCGCCTCTGCTGCATCTTAAACGGGCATCGTATTAAAAAAGTTATCTCTGAATTGCTAAACACCAATCACGAAAAAGTTATCAGCTGAGTTGGACGCCCACGGAGCGAAAGCGAACACTGAGTGCAGGCCAAAAAGTTTCAATCGGGAGTGTGTGGACCTCATCTTTTTGAACCGCAGGTGCTCGACATGTTTGATGTTATGCTGTAACATTATTTAGGGTTTTTATTTATGGGATAAACTAGTCTTTCGTAGTGAGAAGTGTAGAACGTAAAAATTAATTTCAAATTCAGGGCAGTACAACTGTTGGCTCGAAGCAGTGCAAGATTTTTATTTGGAAAGTTCATGCACAGGAATGCATTCAGCGAGTGTGTGCACTATAGTTGTTTACTCATGGGAAGTAGTCATTCATCTGTGCATTTTGCATCTCGGACTTCCCGGAGCCGGTCCAAATGCCACCGATGCGGCAAGATTGTCAATCTGTTTTCCGTATAAAAAATTGTGTTTATACTAAAAGACAAGAGGGAAGTACATGATAGGTTATAATGCCAGTACAGGTTGAACAAGGGGGAAGTACAGGTCGATGGCTCCTCAGCCTCGATAAAACCGGTATTTTTAACAGATGCGTCTTTTCAGTCTGAGCATTTTGAGTGGTCATATATCTGAACGGACACCGTATCAGAAAGTTATCACCGAATTACTAAATACTAATTACGAAAACTATTTGGGCAGTACAATCGAATTAACAGAGAAGTTCAGGTATGTGTCGAGAGAAGTTCAATTACGTTTTCAGGGAAGTCCAGGTATTTTGTTACGGAATTTCACATGCCACCGGGAGGTTAAGTGAAACCGTAAAATATCCCGCCTAGAAGTACACACAAGTAATTTGAGAAGTACAGAACTCACTTCTGGGAAGTACAAGTGATGTATGAACATGTTTTAGTGAATAATACTCGCAATTCTATTATACATATATTTTAGTTTTCATTTTCAGTCTTGGTAGATAGCCACGGAATTCATCTTTCCGACGCAACAAGAATCACTCAATTCCGAGGTCGGATGGGTTGTCAAATAATTTATCAAACGAGTAAAATTGGTTTGACCGAACTTTGACCCCAAAAAAATCCCACTTAAAAATTGATTTTTGACATTTTCGTTACCGGTTATACCGGTAAATTTAATAGACGCATCTTTTCACTACGAGCATTTTGAGTGGTCATAGAGCTGAAACGAAAATCGTATGAGAAAATTATCGCTGTTTTAGTAAACACTAATCATGAAAACTACGTCGGCAGTACACACGAGTCAACAGAGAAGTTCTGGTGTGTGTCGAGAGAAGTTAAGTACTCTGTTCTTCGGGGCGAAAATATATCATGGTAATCTCATAGATTTGAGCTTTGTATGTCTCAAATGTCAGTAGCAAATGATTCATATGGTGTAATATGAGTTTAATTATAATAAGTAGTGTATTTCATTACGAATTAAAGTGCTAAATTCGTCAATTTAATCTCGCACATACCGTGAAACACCGGTATCATGAGTTAAGTAGTTTTGAAAATATGAGTTTAATTATAATAAGTAGTGTATTTCATTACGAATTAAAGTGCTAAATTCGTCAATTTAATCTCGCACATACCGTGAAACACCGGTATCATGAGTTAAGTAGTTTTGAAATTACTTTTTAAGTGTAAGGAATTTGAAAAATCGGTCAACACGAAAAAGTTGCGTATCACCGGTATCTTTCCAACGACATATCATTTGCATAATTCCGACAAGCGGTTGAGAAACAGCGGACAAAATACTGTCCGCCCGTATAGGACACTTACAAATTAGTGTATTTTAGAAATTACTTTCAGTCGGTGCAGAATTTGGAAAAACCGTAAAAGCATAAAAGTTGCGGAATTTCAATAGCTTTCCAACAACATATCATTTGCGTTATTCCGACAATCGGTTGAGAAACGCCGGACAAAATACTGTCCGCCCGTATACACATAGCTGAAGGAGGATGGGTTGAGAAATGCATGATGATGGTGCCGTGGTATGCGCCTACTACAAGGAAGGATCCATCGACCCAACTTTCCTATTAGTGTATTTTTAAAATCATTTTTAATCGGTGACGAATTTGGATAAACCGTGAAAGTATAAAAGTTGCGGAATTTCAACAGCTTTCCAACGGTATATCGTTTGCATCATTCCGATAAGCGGTTGAGAAAATATTTGAAAAATACTTTTGCTGTTATATTTTCAGATTTAAGTAATTTCAAAATTAATTTCAAACCATAACGAATTTAGAAAAATGTCATGAGATAAAAAAGATGCGGAATTTCATTAGCTTTGTAACGGTATATCATTTGCTAAGTTTCGACAAACGGTTAGAAAACTACGTAAAAAATACGGAACATGTACTTCTCGCTCATACGAGCAGTACAGGTAGAACAGAAGGGAAGTACAGTTTCGGTCGTAGATCCTTATTCTATAATCGGTTGTAAAATAGCTGACATATATATATATATATATATATATATATATATATATATGGACATAAAGAAAGGAGGCTTCCAGGAAACGCCACCAATTTTAAAGAACTTCCGAAACAATCATACTTGCTGCTTCTCCACGTACGGCTTGTTTATGTGTTTCTCTGCTTCTCCTTTCCATGCTTTTACCTCATCATCAGAAGCAGAATTGTTGAGTATCACCTCATTGAGCTTTGCCAGATGCGACATGCCCTCGACTCGAGGGTGACTTTCCTTACAAAGCAGCAGGAGGGAGGTGAGAGGGGTCTTGACTCCTTCGTCGATCTTCAGAGGCGGATGCTTTGAGGTTGAGGACTCGAAGCACAGCCAGATAAGGCTTATGAATCCACCAACTTGCACGTGGAAGACGCTGTCCCATAATCCAAGACGATGTTCTCCGAGCTTGAGATATTGCAAGCATTTCAAGTGCTGCAGTGTTCCCAGTTCGTCGCTCTCCAGACCAGTCGAGAAGAGGTGCAGTTTGTTGAGATTAGATACGTTTCTTAATTCGGTAAGGCCAGGCAGACTTCCCTGTCCTTGCCGTAGTTTGATGGAACTGATAGTACCGTTATTCTGGATTAATTCCAGAAAGGTATTGTGGACACCATTAAAATCAAATGACACAGACTCGAGACCAACAGAGCGCTTCTTAAGTGTCTCAGCCAATCTGCTAACACAAGGGAAGAGTTCATCGGCTTCTGGCGTAGAAGCTGCAGGTGCTGATGGCCCTGAAGACGGCTTCCGTCCTTTGAATACCCCAAAAATCTTCCGTCTATTGAATAACCCAAAAATCTTCAATCTGCGTGTTAACTGAACTTTTCTGCTAGCACGAGGGATGAGTTCTGGTTTGTCCATGTACCACACTTTAACCTTCTTCAGCTTTGGGGCATGTTGGACCGACAGTAGAACAATTTCTATACTTTGTGTCTCGTGAACGGCTATTCCACCAAGAGTGTGTAGTTGACTTTTATTGTCTGAAAAAAACTTGGTAAGCTTCTTCATATTGTTAGAGTGCACATTGGTTAGCTCAAACTTGCCAAACAGGTATGCAAGCTGTCGCAGCATAAGGACTTCCATGGGCAGTTTTATCATCACTGTCTCCCGAGTGTCACGAGTGTCCAAGGTCTCCAGAAACATGAGTTCCTTCACATTTTCAGGCAGCTCTGGGATGCCAGTATTTCTGAGGCTGAGATACTTGAGAAACAGCAACCCACATATGTTACCTAAATCCATCAGTGTAAGACCATGGCAACCCTCGAGGTCCAGGACTCTAACCAGCTTGCATTGCTGGAGGTTCAGAATTCCACTATTGAAGATCGATACTGATCTGACAACTGACAAACCTATTCCCTCTGGAGGCCCAGTGATTCCTATATCGGGACTGGACTGAACGGTGAGTCGTCGCACTAAGCCGGCGGCATTATGCAGGGGCTGGCCCTTTTGAATTAGACTCACCAAATTCCTGGAGACAGCCTTCTTGATGGCAAACTCCAGCATGATGCTGTGAACTCGGCACCTCTTAGCGGCATTGTAATAGTTGCGAATGGGTACAGGCTCAATCATACAGTGGTCCATCAATATCTTCAAACACTTACGCACATCTCTGACTACAGATTTTGAATCCTTTATCATATCAGCATCTCTGGGAACCAATCCTTCAGCTATTAATCTCCTGACTAGTCTCTTGCTATTGGTCTGATGACCATGGGAAAGTAGGCTTACATACAGTAAACACTCCTTCTCACCATGACTGAGGAGGTTCTTGTAGGGCTCCACATGCGCCCTTCTCATTTCGGCAAATGTGGTTTCAATTCCATCCAGGCAATCACCAAATTCTTGGCTCACTTGTTCAAAATCTTCACGTCTCGGATCTGGCCCTTGCACACGCAAATATTTAGCTGCTCCGATCAGCGCCATTGGTAAACCATCACATTTATTGATGATGATATCTATATCATTATCGTCCAAGCTATCTTCATCTTCTAGTGAGTAGCTATACTCTTCCCGGAACTTTACCCGGAAAAGTCTTCTTGAATTTTCTTTGTCTAGATGTTGCATTGTGTACATATAACTGCCAGAGCTGCAGGCCCTGGCAACAGAAGGAACACTTGTGGTCACAATTATTCTGCTGTCCATGATGTTTCCACGGAATGCTTCTTTTATGTCCTCCCATGGCGCCCCTCGCTGGACATCGTCTAGAAAGATCAAGTACCTGTTGAAAAACAAATATCCTTTATAAAACATTTACAAAGATACATGTACTTGTGTAGAATAGTCCATTTATACGTTTGCTTGCAATCTGCACTAAATACTTTGATGTCAACATGCTCATATTTCGTTACAAATACTTGGATGTCAACATGCACTAAATACGTGCAGGTGAGCTCTTTTAGCACATGTTCCTAACTTGCTTACGAGGTAAGAGTACCTAATAGATCACGGCCGTTGATTTTTATAATTATTAGTGGGACCAGCTATTACCGCGTGTAAATTAACTTGCAAATAAAGAAAGTCCATTCATCGATCTAACAACAAAAGAAAACCGGAAAAAGGTAGCAGAAAAAAACCCCAAATCACGCACCCCTCAACCCACAACATATAACATATAATTAGTTGTGAGTATCTTAGTTTCCTTTTACGGTTTTACCTGAACACACTTTCCATATGTTAGGACTTCAAAAAAAAGTACTACTCCCTCCATTCCATATTACTTGTCGATTTGTACTGAATCAACAACAACTAACATTCTCGTCAAAAAAAAAAACAACTAACATAGAAAAGAGTGAGTAATTATTTATTTATATTTTACAAGTATACTGTTTCTGTTAGCTTTCGCCCACAGGATCGATCACATAAAACTAGACAAGCACACACACGCAAAAGCTTGTGGCCAGGGGTGCGTGTCGCACCCTCTAAACTTCTCTTTATTTCTTTTCAATTTTCTCGGTGTTACAAACTCACGACCCTGGTCACGTATATATACACGTGAAACCTGGACCAAATCTAATCATACTCGGACACTAACCAGTACAAGCAAACCGACTCGTACTAGCACCTACCAAACTAGTAGGAAACTATTCCTAACACACACGTACATGAACTAGGACTCACACGTTGCATGTTCAAGCTGACTAACAGACTAATCAACTTCATTATGCTAACTCAACCACTAGTTAACTGGATTAGGCAAAGATTATTCCAACAATCTCCCCCTAATCTTTGACTTGTTGCTCCTCGTACTCCTCCCTGGTCTTGACTCGTTGCAGCTTTACAACACGATGACTCAACCCAACGTGTCCTCCGGATTACCAGCCCACGCTGCCGCATCTTAGCGTGCCACATGCAGACTAAACGCATAGCCTCATGCAGGAACTCATCTTACCCGGTTCGCATCCATCTTCACGTTGGTCTTCGTCTTCTCGTTGAGACACGTAGATAGCCACCCGCCATCTTGTCTCCGCACACGTCTTCGCTCCTTGGAGATACACCTTCATTGAAGCACCTCGACCGTGACGTCTCATGCACGTCTTCGCCCCTTGGAGATACATCACACTGGAGTACCTCGACCGTGACACGTTTCCACTGCAACTAACTCCCGCAGACCAGCACTTGGACACAACTTCACACCTTATCCTTATTGTCGGTGACGCATCTTACCGAACAACACTTCACGTCCGACGGCAACACAACTCTTCATGTACGCGCAACACATCTTTCCGTACATGAATTCGCCGGAAACTTGTTACCTTTGCCCAAAGATCGAACACACGATCTTGCGGCAATTCCACTGGTCCAGCGGCAACACAACTCGCCGTATACGGGCAACACAACTTCCGCATACGAACTCGCCGGAACTTCGATCACGAATGGAACCGCAAGGACACAATATCCTTTTTTCGCTCGCTCCCGCACACAATTTTCTCCGTCAGTAATGCAACTGCCACAGGAAAACTCACAACCACAAGCTCTTGGACGCATCTTTGCAAGAACTCATGCACCACACGTTGACGACCTCCTTCATACTCCCCCGGAGATCTTGATGAGATTTACCGATACCGCGCTCGGCACCACCGCTCTCACCAACGATCATCCACCTCCACCACCTTGTTGATGGCATCTCCCGCCGTCTCCTCCGTGTCGCTCCGCTGAACGACAATCGCCCGCCCCGAGGCGCTATTACGGGTCGCCTCCCCGGGGCAAGCGTGGCTTCAAATCTTCGACCTCGCTCTGATACCAATTGTTAGCTTTCGCCCACAGGATCGATCACATAAAACTAGACAAGCACATACACGCAAAAGCTTGTGGCCAGGGGTGCGTGTCGCACCCTCTAAACTTCTCTTTATTTCTTTTCAATTTTCTCGGTGTTACAAACTCACGCCCCTGGTCACGTATATATACACGTGAAACCTGGACCAAATCTAATCATACTCGGACACTAACCAGTACAAGCAAACCGACTCGTACTAGCACCTACCAAACTAGTAGGAAACTATTCCTAACACACACGTACATGAACTAGGACTCACACGTTGCATGTTCAAGCTGACTAACAGACTAATCAACTTGATTATGCTAACTCAACCACTAGTTAACTGGATTAGGCAAAGATTATTCCAACAGTTTCGTTTTGTTTAAGACTTACCAAATATAAATCGGTAATACTTATTTAAAAGGGCCGGTTTTCCTACTCGCATGCTAAAATTTCTCGACAGTATTTACTCTGCTTATTATATTCTATAGTTTTGAAATTGTGATAGATTTTAACTTGATTAGTAGTATTATTTTTCGAGAGAGAGATAGATAGATCGATAGATAGATAGAGAGAGACCTTTTGTTGTTCGGGAAATGTTGCAAATCTTCAGCAGTACTCCGGCGTGCTGGTGCTAGACGAAATAGCTGGAGAATCTTGTTTAAGTAATCTTGGAAAGCTCCAGAGGTAGTACTCCAGCGTGCTGATGCCAGAAGGCGAGGTAATCGGAGAATCTTCATCATGAAATGTTGCAATGCTTGGGTGGTACTTTCAGGTGCTGATGCCGGAACAACTTCTTGGGCAATCTTGTTTACGATGCTTGCCGAGCTGGGGTCAGATTCAGATGCCACGACCCATGCCTTATAATCGAAATCCTTACCAACCGACTTGTCCTCATAGAGTGCCCTTGCAAGGGCAGTCTTCCCGGAGCCGCGACATCCCACCATGGAGATCACGCCTATTCCCCCACCATGGGGATCAGCGCGTGGGGAGAGCAGCTCCACAATCTCCTGTTTGGGTCCCTCGATGCCCACGAGATCCAGCACTCGAGTAGAAGATCCCCTGGCCGGTGTCTCCCCCGCCGGCGTGGAAGATCCCACGCTCGGCGTTGGTTCAACATTCTTGTCGAAGTCACCTTTCAGATTCTCGATACGCGTCTTGAAACCAGCGATGCGCTGAATATATCTAAGACGATTGTCCGCCCCAATCACTGTGAGGACGAACGAGCCAAATGGTCCGGGAACCCAGAGCTCTTGTATGAAGTCATCCACATCAAAAGCCAGCTCCTGCAGCCGCAATTGCATTCTCGGGTTCAGTTGCAGAAGCTTGCTCAGATCGGAGATTAAGCAGAGATCATTCTTGATGGAACCGAGTCCGCTGGAGAGCTCGCCTCCGCGCTCATCGCTTTTCTCTATAAGGGTAACCACCTTGTTGAGACACCCCAGCACAGTCCCGATCGCGCCGATGACCTCCATTGTTCCCCACTCCGCTTCTCGGGCTCTCACAGTCTAGCTCACATGGAAATGACTTCCATCGAGTGTGTACTGTGTGCAGGGTGCTGTATACAAGGACTAATGAGTACGTACTAGTCCTTATATGTGATTCTCTAATATATCGTGACCCATATGGCAAAAGTACTTGGGGACTTTTCATGCAGGAACAAATGAACCAGAACCGAATTATACCATGACTTAAGGATCATGGTAGAAAGGTGCAACCTATATGCCAGCATACTAAGCCCGCCGCTGCACTTGGTAAAAAAATTCTAACGCCTAACAACTCGCACATGTGGACAACGTATCCCCGACATCTGAAGAATATTCTCACTTGGACAACTTTCACGCTGCGGCTTGTTTCAATAGGCTAACAAAGACAACGGCCCCGTAAAGGAATAAACTGAAAGATGAAGAGGAGATAGGCATGTACAGCAGCAGCGCACATAGCCTCCTTCAAAAACACAAACACACTCGATCCAGACCGAGAGAGATCTAGATCGAGAAAGAAAAGGGAGAGAAAGCGAGAGAGGCCAAGTGAGACTAGAGATCTAGACTATGGAAGGTCCACCAGTGGTGTGCTATTCGACAGGGACGATGGAGTCCCTTCTCGACAAGCTCACCAAACTGAAGAATACCTGCAATCCCAAAGACGAATTTTCCGTCCTGACTGAGAAGTTGAAGGAAGATCTGCTGAGCCTTAAGAAGGATTTTGTCGAGAATGTCGTGCCGAGACGCCAAGTTTGCATGAAGCAAGTAAGGGAGCTGGTCTTCGAAATTGAAGACTGGATTGATCAGAAGCCGGAGACCAACATGGTGGATACATTAGACACAAAGAAAACCCAATATTTTATGACAAAGATCAAGGCAGTGCGTGAGCGCTTCACATGGTACTACAAGCTTCTCAAGATAGTGCCCACTGAGCCCGATGTTGTCCTTGATCATGCACCCAGAAACATCAACATGAAGCGTCAATTGCCTACCGAGGAGAAACCATGTGGTGCTTTTCTCGATGGGCCAAGGGACAAGCTTGTAAAGTATTTGACTCGCGAGAAGGAGGGGATGCTAAAGGTTGTATCTGTCATCGGAAGGGAAGGCATTGGTAAGACTACTCTTGCCATGGAGATCTATTCAGAGCTTCATCTTCATGGGCACTTTGAGTGCCAAGCATTCGTCTCTGTAGGCCGGAGAAGACCCATGAGGGAGATACTAAATGATATACTACATCAAGTTAAGATTAAGGGTGTCAACCTTAATTTGGATGTCCAAGGTGTTATCACCGAACTCTGGAAATTCCTCGACAAAAAGAGGTATTTATTTGCAAGGTTTTTGTGTAGTATGATCTTGTAAGTGCATTTCATCGTGCTCTGCGTGAAAATAATATAATTACTATAGTCGAAACCATAATTGCTAGGCTCGTTATTTTCTTTAGAGTTTAACTTGCCAATGTGTGAGTTAGTTCACCAATAGTTTATATTCATAATATGCCACAATTATTTTAAGATAATATACTCCATGAAAGTACCTAGGGTGAATAGAAGTTTATTGGAGAAATAGGTTGCACGAGGTTTTCAAGTTTAGGTACTGATTACTAGACATAATATCCAATGTTGTCTTCACAGGTTTGTGAAACTCACTGTATACAAAAAATTAGCTACACCAGGTTAACTGAGATGCCGGTCGTGATCAATAAAAAAATTACGTATTTACTTTTCATCGAATGGCAGAATTGGCTAGGGAAAATGCTATTTTGCTGGAATGTCATACACACTACAAGATAATAAACAATTAGCACGACAGGGTTGAAAATTTTCAATCATTAATTTTCTAGAACAAAATTATGAATATCTTAGAAACATTCATTTTTTTTGGAAAGGTGAAAGTCTCAGCCTGCATCAATTGATGCATATAGCCGAATCAGTGCGTTCTTATTTTAGAAATATTCATGCTAGAGTAGGATATCCGTTTTATTATTTCCAAGGTGGGCGAGTGAGAAATAACTCATTCACGAAAAAAAAGTGAGAAATAACTATCTCTAAGTTGACACTAAAAGCTATCCATTCTAATCAATGAGATTTGTGCAACTACGAATTCTAGTTAAAATTTAAAACAAAACTCGTTAATATCGACGGAGAAGTAGTAACTCTCGTTGTATATCAACTGCCATTTAGCACTACTATTTGGATATAATAATACCTCATCCAGGGTAAACGTAATGCAAACCCCATAAAAAACCTAGAATGATATTTGTCGATCTTCTGACTCCCAATATATGCCATTAAACACCAACACAACCGGTTCCACCATGACAAACAGTACTACCAAACGGCTCTATCAATAGTACCAAGCTTACTAGAAATTCAATTTGGCTCCGGAGCTCAGCTCCTGCTTAAATAGAAATTTTGAAAACAAGAAAAACATTTCCAAAAAATTCTGAAAACAGTTGGCGAGTAACATATACAAATTTTCTACATGCGTGCTAAGTTTCGTGCTAAAATTACATTCGTAGTGCTTTGTGCAAAACAAAAAATCAGTGACCAAAATGAGATTTCAAAATATTTTGTTTAGACCACTGGTTTTTTTGCACATAACACTTTGAATGTCATTTCAGCACGAAACTTTGCATGTATGTCAAAAACTTGTATATGTTCATCACTAATGTTTTTCAGAACTTGTTGAAATGTTTTACTATTTATTTAAAAAATATTCAACCTGGAGCTGGTGAACTCGGGAGCAAAAACGCCTCCCTCCAAGCTTACAACCTTTGTGCACGTAACTCTGCGAGTTCCTTACGATATTCTATGCGTCAGAACACTATGCACTGGAACTGGAACTGATGCATTTTGTGCCAAATCAGACTTTTTTTTCTACAATGCTAGGTTGTTTTGCATACAATGTCGCTTTGATGAAATAAAATTGGGGACTCTCATCATATATAATTATAATTTTCTTAGTGGCTTTCCTTGGTACATATGCAATATGCTTTACCAAAAAGATATAATTACCTGTAGCACGAACCCCTACTATTATTCGTAATATTTTATGGGTGTTTTGGCCGATTTATGTATTACTTCCCTTTTCTCAATCCCTAAAAATCATAAATCACAAACTGGGCGAGTCAAATTGGTTGGAGCGAGCCGATCCTGGCTCGACCGAGCTCGTCATGGTCCAATAAAAGGAGCTCAGCTTGGTCAGATTGACTAGCTTTCCGAGCCAGGCTCGCACTAAGCCCAAGAAAACTCGGTCTAGAAGTTCCAGGCTTATGTATGATCTATTTCGTTCGTTTTGTGTATTTAATAAGTTGATAATACTTATTTATTTGTACATTTATTTGTTAGGTACTTCATTCTACTCGATGGCATATGGAGTACATGGGCTTGGAAAGTTATCACTTGCGCTTTGCCAAATAATCCGGGCAGCAGGGTTATGACAACAACTTGCATCATTGACGTAGGCAACTCTTGTTCTAGCTATCCTGATGATCTTGTCTACCAGATGGAGGCACTGACAGACAAGAATTCTAAAATCCTGTTTCGTAGCAGAATCACTTGTCAGGAAGAAAGAATTGCTGATTTTGAAGAAGTTTGTGGTGAGATGTTGCTGAAAATGTGTGGTGGCGTGCCATTGGGCATACTTATTGCAGGCGACTTATTAGCAAGGAAATCTGAAGACCCGATACAACTGAAGATGCTTGGGAGATTTATTCTTTCATCGCTGAAGCAATATTCCACCTCTGACGGAATTACCAAGATACAGCATATGAGTTATGCTGATCTCTCTCTTCCTTTGAGGTCTTGCCTTCTATACCTGAGTGTTTTCCCAGAGAGTTATACCATCAAGAAAGATCGTTTGATATGTCTATGGGGAGCAGAAGGATTCATTGAAAGAATAGATGAAGAGAGCTTGTGGGTAACAGGGGAGAGGTACTTCAATGAGCTTATTAGTAGGACACTTATTCAGCCTGTGTTTACCTGTGATGATGACCAAGCAGTGGGTTGTACAGTTCATACAATAATTCTTGATTTCATCAGACCTATCTCGAGGGAAGAGAACTTTGCTACAAGGTCCACAGAACTGAATTCTAGTCCATTTCCATGTGACACGATTCGGCGGTTCTCAATGGACTGTGATAATTATGAAGACGTAGCTGACACCTTGTCCACAAGCAGCGTGCACCTCTCAAGCATGCGATCTGTCACAGTCTTCGGGGATGTTATAGGGAAGCTTTATCCTCCGGATGATGAAATAGTTTATCAAAAGAATATCGAAGCAACGTGGAAGACCCATAGAGCCTTGACGGATGTTGGCGGGACGCTCTATCCCCAAGGTTCGCCTTTGGTTTCCAAGAGTGGTGAAGAGATGCATGGTACTGAGGTTCCAGGAGTTCCTATAATCAACCAATCAAGCAAGCGACCCCTCACGGTCTTTGGGAATGTTGAAGGAAAGCTTGATGATTGCCCAGCGGGTGATGAAAGGATTTCTGATCTTCAAGGTTCGCCTTCGGTTTCCAAGCATGGTGAAGAGATGCATGCTGGTGAGGCTCCAGGAGTTTCTATAAACATTGTTTCTGCCTTCAAACTTCTGCGAGTGCTCGACCTAGAAGGTACAAAGAATCTGAAAGGTCGCCATCTGAAAGGCATTGGAGGATTGGTTCTATTGAAGTACTTGGGGCTCGCTGGGACTGAAATCTATAATCTACCAGAAGAGATCGGAGAATTGGAGCAGCTGGAGACACTAGATTTGAGTCGGAATATTAAGCTCCGAAATTTTCCTGCATCCATTGTTAAATTGCAAAAGTTGAGACATCTGCTGCATCAAGGATATGCCACGCAAATTTGGGAGATGCCGCAATTAGTGGTAGCATCGGGCATTGGTGTTCGGACAAAGATAAGTTGCTCACTTGATATGATAGTAGGGCTGCTGAGGAAATCTGAGCAGCTAGTGATGCTCGGCCTAATCTTAAGAGATTTTCCAATTCCAACAGCAACCGATCTCATATCATTTCTCGACGAGGCTGTAAAATCCAAGCTCCAATCCCTATCCATTGATTTTCGTTCTCGTGATAATAAATTGCTTCCCAGACTACTGGACTCATGGGAGAGGGTCAGTACTCCGCTAGCAAAACAATTTGAGCCCCAAAGATTTGAGCTCAAAATAGCTTACACCCAGAGAGTTCCACCTAATATGGGGTCATTTGCAAGCCTCACCCACTTGCATATTGAAGTTGGGCAAGCAAAACCAGAAGATATCCTTTTCCTCGGGGGTTTGACCAATCTAGTCCTTCTCCACCTGACTGCATATGGATGTTCCGAATCAGAACGGTTAGTCGTCGAGGGGGGTACCTTCCCGTGTCTGAAGGTGTTTTGCTTAGCTGTCGGGTATAGCTGGATTGAGCTAGAGTTGGAAGAAGGAGCCATGCCGCAGCTCCAAAGGCTTGGGCGTGCCTTCATGGTTGAGAAACGAAAGAATCAATCACATCCTGTTACTCGCATGGAGCACCTCACTTGCCTCACACGAGTCCACGCTAAATTGAATTGCCGCAATGCTACTGTTTCACAAGTAGAGGCAGCGGAGGCTGCCATCAGAAGGCAAGTATCTGAGATCGCCAACAAACCCACATTAGAGTTGAGCAAAATACTTCAAAAGTTGATGGTGTAGGACAAAGAAGGGTAAAACTCACTTGTCTCCCCATTCGGAACACAAGTATGGGAGTCGCTTTAGTTGTTTACTATCCTTTTGAAATGTTACATGTTGAGGCAGAGTCCTGTAGTAAGTTGCATATGTACAGTTAAGTTATCTCAAGGGCAGCAGGTTTTTGCCACGTAGGGGTGTTCGAGAGTGAACAATACTCGCAGCGGGTTTCCTGTTACTTTTCTTTTCCATTCCCTCTAATTGCTTTGTAATGAACTCTGTATTTCTATTAAGTGATTAATGGATGGATGTTAGCCCGATTGGAAAAATATCCTGGAGGACGAAGGCCAACACTCACCTTTCTCCTCTTTTTTAGAAGCAAATCCACGTGAGAATGGAGCGGCAGAGTATCTGAAGACGAAATGAAGAAGGACCAAGGGCAACAACTCATTGGGTCCGCGAGAAGTATATATGAGATGGACTCGGTTTAAACATATATGACTTGACTTGTACTCCAATCCACTATGTACCCCGTTGTACCTCTATATAAAACCCACGAGGGTTCAAGCAATAAAACAACCAATATTAGGGTTTCAATATTTTCTATAGGTCCAACCCCGTTGACCATCACTAAGTCTCGACATAGTCCACCCAAAACCTCCAGGAGTTGGTGTCACGGTGACAGGCCCACCTGACCAAGTGATGAGAAGCCCAGAGAGACCATTAAGTTCTGAAAGTGGCCCAAGAAAGGCTTAGGGAATGTTACAGTTGGGTGGACATATTCGGTCATCACTAGGCCACTTCAAACCTTGTAGGAACCTCGCCTGATCTCCTCCGGCCATTATCGAATCTTCGTCAAGCTTTGTGAAGCTCTCTACACCCACGTAAGTCCCGAAAAGGATCAATGTCATGCGTCAAGATTGCGAAAGAGTGTCTCGACCCCATATTTAGGTGTCACTCTGATCAGAGGGTGTCACAACCTATACCGGGACACCCCCTTACGGTTTGTCGATTTAGATTCCCGACATCTGCTAAATCCCTAGGTGCTCCCGTGGCTGCATGAGATGATCGTCCTATTTAGATGGCGCTACACCAATGCCTTTAACCATTCGACTATTCTAGTTTACTAGCCATTGTGCTTGTTTTGTCCCTTTGTTGGGCTTTATAATTTTTCGAACTTTCCTACAAGTTTTCGTTTTACGCAAACTTTCCTACCAGTTAGTTTGACCGTGGTTGCGGTTTGTAAGATTCTAAGAAATACCTGTAAAGGATTTAATAATGTAGAACCTGGCATTTGGTGCCTTTGTCTAAAAGAAAGAAGAAAAAAGAGACTCAATGTGAAAAAGACTTCGTATCTATTTAATGGAGAGCCATGAGAATATACGAATGAGAGCAACTTGTGTGTTATTAGCTGCCAAAAAAATCACAAGTCTCTGTGACAACTACATCACATGTGATATGTGATGTGGCCATAAATAAACGAAAGTGGTGTGGCGCCTAGCCGTCCGTGGCTGGTCTATCTAACTAGTAGAATGGCAATGGAGTCTCATTGGATGGTCTCGGATAATACATGTAGCCTTAACCAATGGATGGAAGAGAAGATCTGGTCGGATATGTCTAGCTCAACCAATGGTTCTGGTTCATGACCTTACAAATTGGTGTGAGAATAATTCTACCAGAAGAGCATCTTTTTCCGGTTGCCGACAAGCTAATAAAGAAGACCGGTCAGCATCTAGCTCTACAAGTTGCAATGGCTGATCGATCAACATTTGTCACAAGGTGCATGTTTGCTACTAGTTGCAATAATGTATTTTTTGTGGCTAACAACAGACATGGATATGTCTCAACCAATGGATGGAGGGGAAAGACTTGACGGCTTCACATTCTTCATGCATGTACTATTATTGAGATGAGACCTAGAACTAGTCTAAATTGCATAGCCAGTGTTACACTTCCATACCCCATGTTTCCAGAATTATCTTAAGCTCGGTTGCACAACAGTCCCTCGGCTTTTGAGAATTCTTCCCCATCTAGAATAGATAGCACGCAGATTTTAGCCCTCTATGCACACCCTTTAATTTTGTGGGCGTACGTTGGGCCGTGGTGTACGAAGGAGAATAGTCACTTGCTCGAACGACTACTACATACGAATTTAAGACATTTTTTTCAGGTGCAGATCGCTTTGATCCAACCACTGCTTAAGGAAAGTTTTCTATCCAAACTGAAGTAAAAAAAAAGGGATTAATTTTCAATCCAAACTGAACTAGGAAAAAGCGGGTTAGCTAGAGTGAAATTACAAAAGGAAAGATCGGTTACAAATTGAAGACGTAATCTCGTGAACAAGAAGTGAAGTGCGGAACGCAAAGCCAGTCAAGGGCTGCAAACTCGTCCAGGAGCCTACTTCCGTTGGAGGCCCGGTTCACCGCTTAGCGGGTTGGCCCAGTTCAAATTTCCCGCTTAGCAGAACGCAAACGCCACACACAAGTGACGGGTTCCCCTATGTATCGCTATGAGCGAGACGAATCCACGGACTCGCCCGCACGATTCCTTCACGGCCGTGTACGAAACCTCCACATGGGCCGGCCCACATACGAGGCTACGTTTTCCTTTTCTTTTATTATTGTTCTTTCTTTCCTGTTTATTATCTTTATACTTTGTTGTTTTATTTCTTTTTCGTTATATTTGTTCCCGTTCCATTAGTTTTAAAAATGGTTCAGATTTTGAAAAATGTTCATAGTTGAAAAATGGTTCCAATTTTTTAAATTGTTCCGATTTTTAAAATAATGCCAAATTTGAAAATGGTTTATTTTTTAAAATGGTTCCAATTTTGAAAATGGTTCCAAATTTGAAGATTTTGAAAATTGGTTCCGATTTTGAAAATGGTCCCCAATTTTGAAAATTGTTCCAATTTTGAAAATGGTACAATTTTTAAAACTGATTCCAATTTTGAAAGTGGTTCAAAATTTGAAGATTTTTAAAAATAGTTCCGGTTTTGAAAATGGTTCCGATTTTGAAAATGGTTCTCAATTTGAAAATGGTTCTAAATTTGTAAATGGTTCATTTTTAAAATAGTTCCGATTTTGAAAATGGTTCTCAATTTGAAAATGGTTCATTTTTAAACGGTTCCGATTTTGAAAATGGCTCCAATTTTGAAAAAATGGTTCCATTTTTGAAAATGGCTCCGATTTTAAAAATGGTTTCAATTTTGAAAATGGTTCAGAAAAATAGAAACGAAAATGGTTAAGATTTTGTAAATCTAAAAAAGAATTTTTTCAAAATAAAGGAAAAGAAAAATAAACTAAATAATAAAAAAGAAATGAAAGAATAAAACAAAAAGCAAAAAGAAACAGAAGAAACCGAAAACCGAAACCAGGAAAGAATACAATGACAAATAATTATATCTGAACATTAACATGAGCAGTGGCTAAGCGATATGTCTTCGACCGTGGAAGTCCAAGGTTCAAATCACGCCGCCGCAATATATTTTATTCACTTTTCTCTCTTGAGAAATACTAGTGGGCCGGCCCAGCCGCAATATATTTTGTTCACATTTCGCTCTTGAGAAATACTAGTGGGCCGGCCCATTAAGAAAACGTACGGGGATGAGGTGGTGCTACGACTCGCAAAAGGTGATATATAGGGTTTGCGCAAGTGACAAGCCGGATGACTCTGAGCTGGACGTCGATGCTGGTGATTCCGACCACGAAACGGGCCGAAGGGCCGAAGAGCTGGACCTCGACGCCTGGTGGTCCTTTCTGTGTGTAATTTTTTGACAGATTAGACGGTTTCTGAAAGACCTAGAGATTCCTCATATATCGTCGGTGGGTGTAGAGTTTACAAGCAGGTCAACCTTCAGTTTTACGTCCAGGATCACAGAAAGAAACATAAAAATGTCATTAAATCCTTAAGGTCCATCTCCACCTCTGCAAGTCTAACCAGCTCCACAGCCAGGCCAGAGAAGCCAGCACCAAGAACGAATCACTTGGTCTGGCATCTCTGAAGAGCGCCTAGTTGGAGCTGAAGATCTTCCAAATTCGTCGGAGGCGGGAAAGAGAGGAGGCCTCATCTTATGTGGCAGACTGTTTGGACATGCATATGATTAGTGGTGATGGAGACAAAAAGATAAAAAATAGAAAGTTAGTCCGGAGTGGGACCTGTCCTATGTGGCAGACTGCCCGGATATGACTGGACATCCTCACTTCCACCCCAAAATGAGCTGAAAGTCTGTGGTGGTGGTGGGGGGGGGGATACACTACTACAAAACCGAGTATCATAGCCGCATCAGGACCACGGGCCTTTGCCGGTTTTTCCATCAGACTCAGAGGGTTGCGATTTTTCTGAGAGCGACGGATTTATCCGGATATGCAGACAAAGATCCGGAGGCCAATTATGCCAACTCTTGAGATATGACCAAATATTTAAATTAAACAGGAAAATAGTACAGGATGCCTAAACAATAACTTTGTATTCTAAATATGGTACATAAGAACCTACTACATGTACTACTACATGACTGTTTTTACATCCCAACAGGAATAGAATACTATATGGCTAGCTAGCTACTCTTCACAACTGTTTGGATTACATATTTGATCGATGTGTCACGGTGAACCACTACATGTGATACGAAGAGAATGATGACCAATCCGCTTCGAAGCCAGCTTCTCAAGGTAAAATTTGCCTCATGCATCTTCAAACCAATTTGCATTGTTGATGAAAACCACTCTTAATTATCTGAAAATTTGATGAGAAGTATAAATGACTTGCATATATAGAATTAAAATCTGTGAAAGAACATTTGAATCTGTGGTAGGTAAATACTTACAAGCATACTAAGGCCGATGTAATTCTGACTAAAGGAATTAGATGAAACATCAATTACTAATAACTAAGTTATTGAGATTGTTTATTGTCTTAACTTGTTTGGCGAGCTGACACCGATCGAATCACATTGACTGGGTTCTCTGCATCGTACATTCAAAGATAGTAGAATCTATGAGCACAAAGAAAGCCAATCTGCTATTTTCAATTGGATAAGAAAATCCAAGTGTACTCCAGAAATATGCTCAAAAGAAGGAATGTCATTCAGTCTGATCACTGACCAGCTTTTGCTTGAATCCTACAGAAGAAATAATTGTGAGCACTTGATCTTTCACTTTCCATATAGTGTTTCATCCTGGGCAACATACAGTTATAATAGCAGTCAACTAATTAATATCAGTGTTGTATGAGGTTCTAAAATTCTGAAAAAAGAAATTACAGCAAACTTCAATAACTGTGATAAGACGATTTTTATTGTTTTACCTTGCTTCGCGAGCATATATCAGCATACAGAAAGCCATCATGAGTTACAATTTTCTTCTCAACACAACAGTTTTCATTTAGGAATTCCCTGTCATTGTAAGGAACATATACTTGCAGTCATTACATTAGTCCAGTCTTTTTTCACATTAATTAGCAGTATCTGCCACAAGCACATCCTGAGGTAAAAAAATGCAGCAATCTGAAGGAATTTTTTCTAGAAGGAGCCTAAAGAAATGAATTACACGGCCTAGTGTGCCTAAATGGACAGTAACAAACAACACATATATACCATGGAATCTCGGTATTGCATCCGCTGATGGAAACATGAGCTTCGTCTGTTTCTTCATTCTGCAGCGGCCCTTCGATTTTGGGTTATTAGGTCAGGTAACGAGCCTAGAGAAATAAATCACAGATGAAATGAGATCCACCCACACATATTTCATAGATCTGAAGGAACCACCTACCGTTTACGGGGAAGAAAGGAGCGCGGGCTCGAACTACACGGGGGATTGGAGGGGGAGGTGGGAGGAGAGGGACGGTGTGTGGGGCGGAGGCACGGGCCGCTGCTCCAGCGGTAGGGGCGGCGTAATGACATGGGAGAGGGGGGCGATGCAGAGAGAGCGGGCGGAAAATTCGAAATGTGAGAGTGCCAAAATTTGAGTGAGTGCCGACTTGGAGTGAGCGAGGCAAGTCTATCCACGGCCAAAATTTCCCCGCGAAATATCCGCACCCTCCACATATGTGTGTACGGTCTGGACTAAATTTGTAAATTATAACATTTTATTCTCATTACTTCATCCAATTAAAATACAACTAGAAAAAAAACGATACAACTGGGAATTAAACAAATACTGCAGTAAACAGTTGTGGCCGCCGCATCAGAATCTTGTTCCCGCTCTTCCTCCGAAGGTGTGGCCGCCGATGCGCAAGTGCGGCGGAGAGGTGCCGTTGACCTGGCCTGCCCATCTCCTGAACTGATGTAGGTGTCTCGTGCGCCCCTGGTTCACGACCAAGTCGACGATATGGCTGATAAGCCGATGAGCGAAGCAGAGTCTGCTCTCTGGTGAGCTTGGCGGTGTCAAATCAAGGTGGTCGGAGTCGGCTGGCACGTTGTTGATAGGCTCCGGGACAAGGACATGGTGCACCTTCGGGACAGTGCACGGGTCCTTGATCCACGCCATGACGTCGATGGACCAGCTATCTGCGGGTGGCTGAACTTCCACAATCTCGCCGCCGAGGATGTTGACGAGCTGTTTCAGCAGCTCCGGCTCCCTTGCGTGGAAAGGGATGCCATCGAAGCTTAGCGTGTATAGGTACGCAAGGTCCGACGGCGTGCCACCATGGCCTCGATGCCAACGTGCGACGCGTCGCCACACCTGAACGTTGGGCAGGTATGGAGAACACGTTTGCAGTCATCGCTGGACTTGAACCGCACGAAGAAATCGGCGGGCGGCGTGCACACCTCGACGAGGACTTCGCCATGCTGGATGCAACATTGAGTGCCTAGCACCGCCACCATGTCTACCGTCGAGACTGGGAGGCTTGACCCAAGCACGGTGGCGACGAGAATGTGTTGATGGAATTCTTGCTCAGTAGACACCATGAGAGAGGTGGGAGACAGGACGAACGGCGGTAAGATGGCCGGTCGCATGTCATGGTGATACGGCGCAACTAGTGTAGTCAACGCCGCTGTGTTGTTGCCCAATCTTTCACGGTACAAAATAATTAATCAACACTCGTAGTCCAATTATTTCAGCAGCTCTCGGATGCAAAACACAATCCAATTAAACTGAGCAATCACGAAGCTAGCTTCAGCAGTATAACGCAACCTTCCTGTCCTATCTCACGTGACTGTAGCAGCACAAAGTACACGATGAAGGCAGAATATAGCAGAATTAGGTTTACCAGATGCAAACCTAATTAAACAACACGCACACCCGGCCGGCCGGAAGTACGTGGACGATCCCAAAGATCAGCAGCAGATTAGAGACCAGCGCTTCAATCTTCTCGCCAGGAAACACACACCAGATCAACTGGTATTCCACAAGAAGCACACACAGAATATGCCGCCGCCAAGCATCGGCGATTTTCTGGTTCAATTAACTCTCAAAACATTGTCTCCCCCTAATACATGACCGGTTCATCCTATATATAGTGCACGCAGGCACTTTATTGGACTCAAAGCTGGTTCGGTATTACGCCAAAACCAGCCCAACTAAACTAACTAGCTGGCCCTTTTAATATCTCACGCAGGAAAATACCAAAGAGACCTGAACTAATAATATTACTACTCAATCGCACTAGGAAAAACCAAGCTAGGACGTACTACTACTCTTGGAATAAAATAAGTAGAAAACTTCCACCACTTTCAAGCCAGCTTCACTTGAATCGTGCCCACCATTATATAGCTGCATGGAGTCCTGAAATTAGGCTTTACCTTTCTCTGGTGCAATTAGCTGGATAGGAACATCTTCAATGGAAGTACTTGTTGCTGCCTCGTCGTAAACACCAGTAGGTTGTTTCTTTCTAGTTTTGCGCTTTGCAGGAATCACATACTTCTTCAAAGATGAAGTGATAATATTTGTAGGTGAGGCCGCATCATCCTCCCTCCCTTGAAGGGAAACCGTCCTCGGTTTCAACCTATGCCTTACCGATTTTTTCTTGAACACCTCGACAGTACACTTGATATTGTTCGCATCTTTGGGAAGAAGAGCATAGAACTCACCCTTATTCATAAATGTGTACCTGTTCGTGCGTCCATGGTGAAGTGCATTGACATCGTGTTGCCACGGACGTCCCAATAAGAGATGACAAACATGCAATGGCAGAACATCACACTCCACTTTATCAACATAGCCATCCACGGAAAAAGGAACTTTCACCCTATGGGTGACCTTCGGCTTGCCCACACCATTTATCCACTGCATATAATATGGCTTCGGGTGCTCCCATGTAGGCGAAGAAAGAGACTCCACCACGTCCTTGCTAATCATGTTGCTTGCACTACCACCATCAACAATCAGCTTGCATATTTCTCCCTTGATAGTACATGCAGTTTGAAAAATGCTACGCCGTTGTCCCGGTTCAACAATGACCTTGTCATCGTGCTCAACCTTATGCGCCATCAAACTCGGCACATTAAGTTCAGGCCAACAATCCACTGCATTACTAGCATCCTTATCAGTAGCATCTTCTAATGGAGGCATCTCATCTTCAGATTCTGAAATATATGCATTATCAACAAGCAAAATCTTTTTCTGATTCGGACACTCACGCATCATGTGACCTCGTCCCCCACACTTATGACATAAAATTTGGCTATGATGAGATGTGCTTGATGCAGTTTGAGAGACCTCCTTAGGTGCAGCAGCCATCTTGCTATGTTCAACACTTGCCGGCTTGTAAGAACCGGTTGGTTTAGCACTAAACGCACCATCAACATGAGAAACAGCACGCCGTCCACTGCTATAACCTGTACGAATACCTGCAGATTGCTTCTCATGACACCACCGTTCAGCCCGCTCAGCTTGATGAATCAACTCGTGAATATCATTGTATTGCATCAAATCAACACGGTCACGAATATCTTCATTCAGCCCCTCAAACGGCCGTACCATGGTTGCCTCCGCAGACTCACGTACCGCTGTTCGTATCATTAATGTTTGCATCTCCTTATAGTACTCATCAACAGTTTTCGCGCCTTGCACAAGACGACGCAATTTACTATGAAGTTGACGAGTGTAACTAGCAGGCACAAATCTGTCCCTCATAACACGCTTCATGTCAATCCATGTTGCAGCGCGCTCCCCGCTACGGTACAGATTATCCCACCAAACAAGAGCATATTCAGTAAATTCCGAGGATGCCACACGAACCTTCTTTTCTTCGGAATAATTGTGGTTGTCAAAAATCTGATTGACACGCATCTCCCACTCTAAATATTTCTCCGGATCAGAACGCCCCGAGAATTCCGGTACGGTGATCTTTATGCGTCCGATACCATCATCCTCCCGAGCAGCATCACCACCTGCGTTGCGCCGTGGAGCAGCACCATGGCGACCCTCAAGACCACGTCGTAGCCGGGGCTGCTGGCCTGCACGAGCATCGGACAAATTAGAAACATCACCATCTAAGTGGCCTTGGCTGCGCGCCGGTGACCGGGACTGCCGGCGTGGTGCATCTCTTGCCTCGAGACGCTGAACAACCGCGGTCAACCGATTAAGGCTCTCGTTAACCACTCTTAAACTGTCATCCCGTTGGCGATCACTTGTCGTCAAACGCACATTAAGCCTGTCCTCAACACCCGCAATATTTGTAGACAAATCCACAACTTTTGCACGGAGCTTTTTATTGGCGTCTTTGATGGACATCAAGTGGATACGCAAATCTTCAGTTATTTCTTGACTCAAAGGAATTTCCTCTTCATCAATATCAGAATTCTCATGATTCGACATGTTGGCAAACTAACAAGATCAACCAAACAATAGCTGAGAGAGAAAAAAAAAATCTGCACCGTGAACAACCCTGCTCTGATACCAAGATGATACGGCGCAACTAGTGTAGTCAACGCCGCTGTGTTGTTGCCCAATCTTTCACGGTACAAAATAATTAATCAACACTCGTAGTCCAATTATTTCAGCAGCTCTCGGATGCAAAACACAATCCAATTAAACTGAGCAATCACGAAGCTAGCTTCAGCAGTATAACGCAACCTTCCTGTCCTATCTCACGTGACTGTAGCAGCACAAAGTACACGATGAAGGCAGAATATAGCAGAATTAGGTTTACCAGATGCAAACCTAATTAAACAACACGCACACCCGGCCGGCCGGAAGTACGTGGACGATCCCAAAGATCAGCAGCAGATTAGAGACCAGCGCTTCAATCTTCTCGCCAGGAAACACACACCAGATCAACTGGTATTCAACAAGAAGCACACACAGAATATGCCGCCGCCAAGCATCGGCGATTTTCTGGTTCAATTAACTCTCAAAACATTGTCTCCCCCTAATACATGACCGGTTCATCCTATATATAGTGCACGCAGGCACTTTATTGGACTCAAAGCTGGTTCGGTATTACGCCAAAACCAGCCCAACTAAACTAACTAGCTGGCCCTTTTAATATCTCACGCAGGAAAATACCAAAGAGACCTGAACTAATAATATTACTACTCAATCGTACTAGGAAAAACCAAGCTAAGACGTACTACTACTCTTGGAATAAAATAAGTAGAAAACTTCCACCACTTTCAAGCCAGCTTCACTTGAATCGTGCCCACCATTATATAGCTGCATGGAGTCCTGAAATTAGGCTTTACCTTCTCTGGTGCAATTAGCTGGATAGGAACATCTTCAATGGAAGTACTTGTTGCTGCCTCGTCGTAAACACCAGTAGGTTGTTTCTTTCTAGTTTTGCGCTTTGCAGGAATCACATACTTCTTCAAAGATGAAGTGATAATATTTGTAGGTGAGGCCGCATCATCCTCCCTCCCTTGAAGGGAAACCGTCCTCGGTTTCAACCTACGCCTTACCGATTTGTAGGTGAGGCCGCATCACATGGTCTGTGGCCTGCGGGCACAGCTCCTCCGACGAGTGTTCGACGTCTGATCCGGACATGGCGGCGATGGGGAAAGTCGTGGAAGTGAGTCGTTTGGATAATGATGTGTGTAAGTGTGAACCGGATGGGTAAGAGATATATATAGGCTGGAAGGGCGCGCCGGCGGCGGGAGCGTATAGCTCAACGGCTAGTGCAAATGTGCAATGGCTAGTTCTGCCACCGGAGCGTTCAGATCAAGTTAACGGGCGGTCGGCGGGTTGTAAACAGGGCATGCATGCGCGCGCACTGCTTAACGATACAGTTAATTACACGGGCAGAGAGGTTCAAATCAAAAGGCACTTCATTAATTACTCAGTAAGCATGTTACAGAGAGATTTACACACCCTGAAACTGCTTAACTAAGATCCTAATATGACGGCGGTAGTTCAACAACCTACCTGGCCGCTGATCCACGACGGCGCACACGTTTGGGAGACTGATGGGTCCTTGATCCACGCCTTGACGTGGATGGTCTTGGGCGTGAGCACCTCCACCATATCGCTGCCGAGGCGTGTGATGAGCTTGTTCAGCACCTCCCCGTGTTCCGTGTAGTGGGGAGGGAGGTCGTCGAAGCTGTGGGTGCATAGGTGGCCACGCTCCCAAGAGGCACACGGGGGCTGATGATCGCCTCGTCGTGGGGGCGCAGGAGGTGGATGAAGCTGCTCTTGGGAAAGTAGTCAGCATCGGTCTTGACGGGGTATGCGCCGGTGAAGAGGATGAGCTCGCTGCCGCAGTCATAGACGCGGTCGTAGATCAGAAGTGCATCGAGGGGGTTGGCGAAGCGGACGACCAGCTCCCCGGACGCAAGCTGCTGGAGGCGATACATAGGCTTCTCGGCAGTGTGACGCAGGCCGTAGCCCCCGCTGATGAAGGCAACCGCCGCATTGAACGGAGACCGCCACACCGACACTTCCCAAACCCAGAGCGTGGCGTCGCTGACCATGGCCCACGTGTACCGAAGCTCCGTCGAGGCGGGCGGGAGGACAAACGAGGCCATTGCGGTGAGGGGGAGTGGAGATGGGTTGTGTGTCCTAGCTGTTTGCGGTGGTTGGAGGAAATGTTGCTGCTGCTTAGATGAGATGCCGCGATGGGGATAAGTAGGGGAGGGGATGGACTTGTGTGTGTGGGGGGGGAGCAGTACATCGCGATGATCAATTCGATGGGACGGGGCTCTGACACTCTGCGGCGAGGCATCGGTGGCACAGCCCCAATTTCTACGTGATGGGATGGTGCTTTGCCGGCACTCGATGGCACAGCCACAATTTTCTACGTGACGGGACTTGCTCTGCTAGCACTCGATGGTGCAGCCACAGTTTACGAGACTAGGCGTAGTGGCGCAAGCCAGGACTCCTTGGATCCTCCTTCGTCTCTATCTATTGCGTGGCTCGGTGGATGTAAGGCGAACTTAATTTCAATTTTCTAGCAGTTCACTTCGAGAAGGGAAGAAACCAATTAATCCAGCCGAAACAATACACAAGAACTTATTCAACACCCAGCCGTTGACAAGCGGGCCCGACAGCATGCCGACACCACCTGTCATCGAGCCGTTTGCGGTTGGCCTTCGCCAAGTCCGGAAGGTCCACGCTCTTTTCTAGCTGGTCTGGAATGGTCCGGCATGTTCGGAATTTGTTGGACAATTCCGGACAAATTAGTACCAAAAAGTAAAATATAGAAAATGTGCCAAAATTTAGTTTTAATTTTCATGGTATCATATTTTGGGTGTATATAAGCTTAATTTGAATTATAGAAGCCAATAAATAAATTTTAACAATGGTAGGTCGTTCCAAAAGGGGAATGTCCCCGCGTCAGGTTGTCTACATGAAAACCCTTCCGCTTCGGAGTAAACAAAGAATGATTAGTAACAACATTTCATCACTTTGAGCTCCTCTTCTACACATGCATTTTTTTAATCATTTAGATTTCGTATATAATATGAATTAAACCCGTGTTTGTTGCTATCTGGTCCGGTTTGTTCCGTCATATTCGGAAATTATATTCCGGATAACTTATTAGTACAAAAAAACTAAAATAAACAAAATGTAAATCTTACCACATTTTAGATTATATTTGCATGGTTATTAATTTTGGCAAATAAGATTAAGTTGAATTGTAGAAGCCAACACATAAAATTTAAAAATGGCAGGTCATAAGCGGACATGTCCTCGATCACATGAAAATAAACCTTCACCTTCGGAGTAACCAAATTCATTAACCAAGATTAATTAGTAACAAAAATTCATCATGTTGATCTCATATTCTACGTACACATGCACTGCCTACCAATTAGATTGCATAATATGGACAAAAATGTTTGGCATCAACGTTTGCGGTTCACCTCGGCCACGTCCGGAAGGTCCGTGTTTGTGTGTCTGGTCTAGTCTGTTCCGGGCTGTTCGGAATTTGTTAGACAATTCCGGATAAATTAGTACCAAAAAGTAAAATAGAGAAAATGAAAAACTTACCAAAGTTTAGTTTCATTTATAGATATAGGTATGAAGTTAATGGATAATGATCACTTCATACATAACTTATCAATGGTAGATCCCTTTGCAAAATCAATAGAGTGGAGGAGTACATTCACTGTGTAATATCAATTTGAAAAACTGTGAGGACCCCTCGTACTACCACCGAGGTGCCCACGTTATGTAAACAGATCACGATCCCAATGGTCAGTGCACCGTGATCACATAACCAACATGGTATACAAAGTAACATCATTCAAACGTACATACAAGTCTTACACAAATGAATAGTGGTCACATGACCAAGTCTGCACCCATCGTCACACAAGACGGAATTGACTACGATATAGCGGAAGCTTTCAGCTAGCGTCGGCACTCGTCACCACCGGACGCATTCCCACAGAGCAGTTGACCGGTGACACTCAGTTGGCGTAGTCGTCGGCGTACTCCTCCTCCTCCTCGTCGTACATCTCCCCGTTGTAAATCTGGACGTTTGAATATCCAGGGACACAGCCATATGAGTACATTTACGTACTCGCAAAACCACCTCAAGGCTTGAGTTTTCATGGTAATGCAGTAAAACGTTTTCGAAAACTGGGATAGCTGCTATATACGACTATAGGGCTTAATTTTCGTAGACGATGCTTTTAGACATAGAGAATACGACATCTCTATATCTTTGTTGAAAAAGGCATTTGGAGATATAATTCTCCTTCTTTTAGAAATGGCAGAAACTATTTCCACGTTTGAAAACACTTTTGTAAAACTTTTTCAAACACTAGGATAGGGATGCCCCTTTTTCCTTTCCGGGTTCAGACTGGTTTACTCCCCGAGACCAACCATCTTCTCCCAAAATCCGTACCTCCCAGGTACCTCCTTGAATTGCCTCCTTGTTTCCACCGAGAAACCATTTTTCTTTTGAAAACTTAAAAATTGCCCATACGCCTAGATCGGGGACCTTTCCAACCGTCCATGACCGCGGACACAGCTATTCGAATAGTTTTACACTCTGCAGAGAGGTGCACTTTCACCACATCAAATAGGTCACCGCCGCGGATCATCCCACGGATTGCCCGACGACAATACGTCAAACGTCGGGACACTAATCAAGACTTTTCACTATGTCCATACTAATACAAAGATACCTCTTCAACTAGGTTGGTTCCCCCCGGCACCGTTTGACCCATCCCATGGCGTCAGACCGCCACGACAGGGGACCTAGTCGGTGCAACTGGTGGTGAACTTAATCCCACTCTCTTTATGTCCCTCTCTCTTAGGTGACAACCAGTTCAGGGGCCATAGCCACCTCCTAAGCAAATTGAGGTAGCCCCATATTAATACAAACAAGCTTCCGGTCAAGCCCTACCCATATCAGGTAATGTGGTTGCACGGGTTAATTGTTCGGGTGGCCGCTAGGGCAGTACTTTGTTTTTCAAATACATCTCCACCTCCGACTGCTCCCAGCAGCTCGGGTTTTCGTCAACTCACCGAATGCTCCCAGCAACTCTGGTTTTCGTAAACTCTCCGATTGCTCCCAGCAACTCGGGTTTTATAAACACTTTCTCGCCGATTGCTCCCAGCAACTCGGGTTTTTCCTCTGAAAACATTTTACTGAAAACAGGCTCCCATCCTAAAGTTTTGAGATGAGGATATACAAATACACTATAGGAAAATATATTTTTCTTGATAGCGCCTTCAGTAGAAGGCTTCTCAAGTAGGAACTTATTTTTATAAAACCTATTATATACTAATAGATATATATTTGGCCAAACAATAATTTTTGGAAAAATAGATTTGGGGGTGACGAAATGCCACATAAAAGACAAAGCATGCATTATTTTATTTTGAAAACAAGACATGCTTTGTACAAATAGTAGGATTTCAATAGGGTGTTGAGGTGGCTTGCCTGTTTTCAGCAACATGTCCCTGGAATTCTCCTTGTTGATCAATATAATAAACTCCGATCCTTCCTCAATAAATCCTCTCCAAAGGCCACTCTGGTAGCGTTAATATCTAGCGTCGCAAACAGGAAAGAGTAACACTCAATACACCAAACAAAACCACAAAAGGTACACAAATAAACCACAAGCATAAAATTAATCACTCAAGCAACCAACTAAGCACAACCAAAGACACTAGTTAAACTTAAATTGGAAAACACTTAACACAAGTTTCATTCTCTGCTAACAAAGCAATTTACCAATCAACAAGACACAACCACATGGGCATCATACTAACAGAAGTTCGACACCACAAACATGCTATAAACATATAGCACAAAACTAGTTTAGCTAAAGGTAAACACCAAGCATCTTTCCTAAAACAGGAAATACTTCAGACAAAAGTTAAGTCACCTAAGATTCCCTGTAATTAAAGTACTTCACCAAGCTAATGGTAGAGACATCAACAAACTACTCATGCTAGTGCTCAACTAAAAGACAACCAAGCTTAACAAGTAAGGCGAACAATTTAATCACACAAACATGTTTGGCTATCACACCACTAATTAATTATTTGCTTACAAAAAGGGTTAAGGTAACAATTAAGCAACCTTTAGGGATCACACTCGACTTGCAAGGCTAAGCATTGCTAATAAACTGGAACAACCAGAAACTAACATCTTTAGTTGGAGGAGATTCACCTCATAAAAATTATCACATTACACAAGCATAGTTAAACAACCTTTTCTATACTTAAGCACCTAACAATCCACAACTAACTTTATTTTAGTTTTAAGTGAGCACTAACAGTACTACATACTATAGATGTTAAAACTTAGTGTGTTACAGTACCACAACAATTTACAAACAACAACAACCTCATTTTCATAAAGGACTAACAATTCTTTTACCACTTTTAATAAGCAGAAAACCCCATTTTTAGAGTTTATTAAGCACAGGTTGTTCTGTTCATCCAAAAGATAAGAAAAACTAGGGTTAGGTTCTATGTAGGTATTAGAAGCTAAAGCAATTGGATTTAGTTCAAAATTTCATTCACAGAAAATCAATTAAATCAACGAAGTGGCTACTGGTCCAAACTCTAAACACATGCCATTTTCAAATACAAATTCATTTGCACACAAGACAAATTGGTGCAGCTAGGTACTGACAAGGGCCATCCAGAACAGTCGAGCTTGCAAGATTTAGATCTATAAAGCTCTATATAATTATGTTTTAGTGAAAAAGATACTTTCTACACGATTACATCTAGCACGCTCACAAAAACATATTTTTAAAAACGGCCAGTGCCACATGGTTAAGAAAACACATAGCTACTCTACAAAATTTGAATCAATTCAAACACATGCTCAGGGATTAAATGGTGAATTAAAACCTAGGCTATAACTAACAGGATTTACGAAACTGGAAATTAGTTTGACTAAAAAAAACACTAAATGGGACAGATTCGAAGGGAGGTTGGGCAGCACCGTGCTGGGCTGGCCCATGGCGAGATCCAGCAGGCTGAAGGGGTAAGTCACCCTTAGATCTAGATCTAAAGGCCAGAAACAGATCAAGGGACAATCAGTCACAACCATTGATCTGAAAGGGTGCAGTAGAGCTGCAGGGAGTTGGGGAAGGTGAGGGAGGCAGAAAATCTTGACAGAGAGCTCCCAAACGTCGGCAATGTCGAGGACGGCCGCGGCGGTCACGAGATGGTGGCGGAAACTCCGGTGTTCCCTGGACAAAAATAAGGGGTGCATGAGGAAGAGAGAAGCAAGGGGACCACTATGGTGCAAGAATGGCGAGAAAAGGGGGACGGTGGCGCTCGCATTCGTCCCGGCAAGATCTCAGGACCGAGATGAACTTCTCGCGTTCCTCGCTCGCAGAGGAAGAGAGAGCTCGAGCTAGGCATAGGGGTGGGAGAGTGGAGGTGTGGGAGCATGAATGGCAAGGTTAGGGCACGGGAGGGAGCCCGTGGCCTTTTATCCAAGAGGTGACCGGTCCATGGTGGACTCGGAGCATGGGCTCGTGTGAGGAGGGGCAGTGGGCGGCTATTGGGTGAGGGAGGCGGCGGAGGAGCGTCTCCTGGCGCTGCTGCTGGCTTTGGCACGCGAGGAGAGCTGGACGTGACCCTGCCCGCACGCCAGGTGCTCGACAGAGTGACCGGGCTCGACTGGCTTGGGCTGGGCGGTGCACTGAGGCGTGAGAGGGAGGGAGGACGTGACAGGGGAGTGGGACATGTTGGAGGCGCCGTCGTTTGGCCACTAGGGCTCGAGGGGTGAGGTGAGGGGAGCATGCAAGCGTTAGGCCATGGCCACCCTCCCCTGCTCACTCCTCTCACGTGCAACAGAGCCATCACGGCTCACACACGACCTGTGAGCAATGCATAGGGTCAGGTATAGTTTGGTAAGAGGTTCACAGGCTTTAAAACGAATTTGAGAAGGTTTGGGCATGTTTAAAAGTTGACAGAAAATTCAGAAAAGAGTTAACGTGAAGGTGACAAAACCACTATGGGAAAGTAACCAAATGGCCTGCAGAGTCAAGGAGAAAGGTGCAGGAGTGAGGTACTAACTATGGTGATCACAATGGTCGACAATGTACGAAGGCTCAAGAGAGTTTGAGTGGTTTTGCAAGGAGGCGAAAAGGGTATCAAATAACAGGTTCAGAAAATTTGGAGTTTGGTCCTTTGAGAAATTTCCAAGTCCAGAAAACTGTTATTTTGGTGACATCAAAACCGACATACAGTAAATAGGTTTAAAGCATGAAAAGCTTAAACAAGACTTTGGAGTGATAAACAAAATGGATTTGAAGAGATTAATGAGGATGAATTCTTAATTTTACCAAAAGTAAAATAATGGTGATGCTCAAAATATGCTATCTTTTAACAGAAATAAAGATAGTTTCAGAGAAAGTTTTGTCAAGTTCTCTTCAAGATTTTGAATAACATAAGCAAATATTTTTGAATAAAAGAGTCACATATGACCATGTGCATTTCAGGGTTTTATCTCAAGATTTTAGGAAACACTTTTGTTCACGAAATAATTTAATAACCAAATCTAGTCTTGTTGAAAATAGGTAATAACAAAAGTTTAACACAAACAAGTCAATACAAACAAGCAAACTAACATCACCACCAAGATCACACACGTCAAACCACAACAACTTGTCACACCATAGCCTTCCATAACCATCATCATCATCTTGTGAAAAAGTGAATCACACACAACCATGACAAGATGATGTTTAAAAGTATCTCAACTCATAACTTGATAGTTTCAAAAGGTTTGACAAAGAGAAATATAGGAGTAATATATCTTCCACTTGTATCATTTTCAAAAGGTGTTGAAACTAGGAGTTTTGAAGAAAAGGATCTTGATACTTGCAAAGATAACTGAGTTGGAAATTGGTAGGAGATATTATATAAACCTCCATAGTTGGTAAACATGTAGTTTTGGAAATACTTTACTTTCTTAAATAATGGGTCCATGGGTTGGTGCTAAAATCAAAACATCTTTGAAGAAGAGTTTGGCCAAAATTAGATTGGAGGAGATATATGGATCATTCTTCTTGTCATGACAGGATCACCAAAATTAAATGATATGCTATATCAGTTGAGTTCAAAGTTTGGTGTCTTCGGTGGTTGTTAACTCAAACAAGAACGCAATCAACGTCAAACAGAGCAATCTGAGGAAAGACACACACATAAACAAAACATTTCAAAAAGTTTTTTGACGGCCCTAAATTTTGGGTCTTTTATAATTAAGTTTTTCAAGCTTCCAAAATTTGGGACGTTACAAAAACCTTGTAATTTTATAAGAACCTTGTAATGTTTGTGGTACTTATGAACTCACTGCAATTGCACTGATCATTGAACTGGTTTGTCAAAACCTTGTAATATTTTAAGAACCTTTTGTAATCTTTTGGTAGTATTTGTGAACTCACTGCAATGGCACATTATCTATTTATTTTTTGAGAATAAAAAAATTATGGGCCTGTTTGATTCAAAGGAATTGTATAGGATTTTTGCAGGATTCAATCGTATATGAAATTTGCCTTTCGTCCTTGTTTGATTTTGTAGGATTGGATCCTATAGGAATTTTTCTTAAGTAATCTTTTGTACTACTTCTCATTGGAGTACTATAACATCTACTCCAAGCTCTTTTTAGTACAATTCCTTGAATCAAATAAATTTGTGTAGTATATATGAACTGATCATCTCAACGTGTTCACCGGATCGAATAGGTACTATATATAAATGTTGGAGAGATTCACCCCCCAAACCCGCATCCACGTCACCCAAATTATTCTTGCCGTTTGATCTCCGAAATGGACGCATAGGATTACTCCACACCACCCCCATCTCGCACGGAACTGTAGCAAGCGACTTTCTGCCAATCAGAGCGTGCCACGTCTCCCGGTCACCAACCGGTGATGCCGGTTCCAGCCGGTCACCGTGGCTTTCTTGCAAACAACCCCCTCGCAAATCGAAACGCTGCCCCGCAGTCCCAAGTTTTCCACTGCGAGGGGCCTATTTGCGATTCCACGAAAAACCAGGGACATCGCTGCAAAACCTTCCATGAATCCCCCTCCCTCTCCTTCTCTCCCGCGCGATGCCGGAAGTCGCCGCCGCCGCCGACGCGCGTCCCCGCCGTCCTGCTCCTCCCCGCTCAAATCGAACCCCACGGCGTGCTCCGCCGTCGCGCCCTCTCCATCCTCGCCAAGTCTCATGTGCTGGGACGCCCTTGAAACGCCGGATTCGTCGCCGCCGTGGGCCTGCTTCCTCCGCCGCGTCTGCACGCCGCCGGCCACGCTCCGGCAGCACAAACGCAGCGCGGGAGCCCGCGTCCACGCGCGTCTGCCGTGTTCACGCGTGCGTCCCAGCTCACGTTGACGCGTCGCCGGCGTGCTCGCCGTGGCCATTGATGACGTCATCACGACGTCATCTAGGGACCCACATGACAGTTTTTTCTTTTAGAAACAATTTTAGAAATTGTTAAAATTCCGACATGTGGGCCTATCCTATTTAACTAAATTCCAAAAACTGCTAAATGCTGCAAAAACTAATAACTTCAAATCTATCCGTCCGAAAAAATGGATAATATATCAACATTAACACAAAAATAAACGTTGACTATTTATGGCATATGATCAAATTTCAAATTTGAATATTTTAAAAAATGTAACACCTTTCAAATTGTTTTCCCTTTTGGCAAACAATTTCAGAAAAAGTTAAAAACCTGACGTTTGGGCCCGGTACAATTAGACAATTTGCAGGAAAAATGAAAGACGTTGAAAAATCAATATCTCCGAGTATATCCATCGGGAAAAATATGGATAATATAACAAAACGATCAGAGAGATACGTGCTAATTACTTATGCTAGAAAACAAAACATTTTAAAAAATTTAAAGTTGGTAAATATTTGGAGAAAATTCAAATGCATTTTCTCTAATTACAACTAGCTAGGTGGCCCGCGCAATTGCGCGGCTAGCACATACATATTTTGAATCTTAATATCTAATATAACTTTTTCTAATTGATTTCTTATTTTAGTAATGTAGGCGAAAAAAGAAGCCAAAATATATAAATATTATGATTTTGAATTTGTAGAGCTTTTTTTGAAAGGAATGCTGTAGGGACTCCCCTACAGCGTTTTTTGTTTTTGAAATAATTTTTGTTTTTTAAATAATAAGAACCCAAATATGCTTCCGTGAGGACTTGAACCTGGGTGGCTGGGTTGTACATCCACTTCCCTAACCAAGTTAGCTTGGCTCAATTCTTGAATTTGTAGAGCTTTATCTATACTTCCATGCTTCAGGTAATAAATCACATGTAGAAATGCAAATTCCAAGTAACTTCATTTTTTAGGATTCAAAGTTCTACTCCCTCCGTTCCTTTGCTTAGGGCGTATATTTTTTTTGCATTTTTCACCAAAAAGTAAGGCGCAGGGTGCATGCAGATGGTAACCTCCCGAATTTACCCTCCTCAATCGTGGGTTAGTTAATGCATGGCGCTAGAATTAAGGGAGACCAAGCAATCAGGGCCACGGTGCGCTGCTACCAGAGAGAATCGAGGAGCCTGGCGCTGCTACGTGAGGAGTAAATGAGAGGGGCAAGGTTGGAAAGTAATCTCCCTGCATGGCCTGCCTTAATTCTTGTGCCCAAATTTTTACGCCTTCCTCATGGAAACGGAGGGAATATTATCTATTGAAGTGGTCATACCGTAGCATTAAATTAGCTCTCGTACTCTATTCCGCTGTAGCAATCATCTGTGTCTAATTGCCCGTGGAGTGATATTGCCATGTTTAGTAATAGAATAAGGATTCGCTTGCTCATTCTTGATCATGCGTGAAATAATGAATGAAGTTCTACCTCAATGAACGCACTTTAAATCTTAGCATATATCTTCTAATATTAAATTCGAAGCACTTACATAGATCTTAACCTTGCAAGTGTTATCGAAACGTATCTCTCTTCTGCCTAACTTATGAATAGCATCAGTGTCCTTTTTTAGTTACATCGCCTTGTAAAATTTGCACATCCCTAAAGGTTAAATTAGAAAGCTTACAAAATTATTTCAAGAGTATGTACACTTGATGAAATGTTTTCCCACTCCATAATATACCACCCTTGTTGTTAAGAGATAAGCATTACCACACATATTGTTAAGAGATATAAGTATTATATAATAGTATATTTGTCCAATAATGCACTTCGCCTGCTTATTTTATTAAAGTGTCAACATTTTTTGCACTCTGACCCTTTTCTAGGGTTTACATGAGAGCTGAGTACCAATAAACATGCATATTATTGGTTAACTACTGCAAATCAATTATATTTGGAATTATACTGAGAATAGATCGAGATTAACAATACCAGCGACACATACCAGGAGAAGCAACACTGTTTTACATCAGTTCATGATCCTAGAAGTCCCCTAAAAATATGTGAACATATGAACCATTGTACTGAGAAAATACAAACACGCAAGACGTAAAAGCTACCTCATATTCGCCCATCCTACTGTCATGTATTCCACAAACCAAAATCCAAAAGGGCATAAAACCTACAAAACTAAAAGAACTGATAAAATATCTAAACAAAGGCTGTAATGTTTTTACATGAACCAAGGTTCTAAGCTTTATTAGATGGCAAGAAGACGCAGCAACAATTTTATGCTCTCTCGGCAAAAATATAGGCTGTAGTGGACATTCAGCCAAATTTCATAGAAGGGATTTTCCTGCAGACAGATATGCTTTGGTGCAGCATACAACGAAAATAATACCATCATTAGGAAATTTATTGGCACCAATAGTGGAGTGATTTTGAAATAACATCCATTTAATTTACACTAACCAAACTTACTGAACAGAAAGCTGACAGAATAATTTTTTGCCAGTAAAACAACAACACACATACCGGGAGAAATAAATAATAAACACATGTGCCTTCAATTATAGTTTCACTTTCATACAGATATGTAGTCATCCCTGTAAAAAATCAAAATAAATAAATAAACAATGCCCTTTACAATTCTTCTCCCGAATGGACCATCATAACATGACCATGCATATATGATAGCCGATTGAAATTCGTCCAGCTTATTACCTCTGAATAAATCCTTGTATGATGCATGCAGTAGATGGACTTCCAATAATGGTTGGCTGGCTGCAGGCTAACATTGCTGCCATGAGCGTACGATTATCTGATCTTACATGGTGCCCCAAACTTGTAGTCATAATTCATACAGGCCACAGTTGTAGTCCAATCTAGCTCGTCGATTCAAATCAGATGTCGAAAGGTTCTGTTGCAGCCACACGGATCCTGATCGCAGGTTTGATCTAGTCTTTTCGTGGAGGTCTGGCTGTGCCGGATGTAGCGGAGCGAGGCCGCCGCTGCCAGCCGCCTAGCTGTGCCTCTCTTGTAGTTAGAAAAGACTGCATCAGAGAGCTATCACATCTCCGCCTCGTATGCGCGGCTTCGAAGAAACGTCCTCTACTTGCTTATTGGGCAACTTGGCTTATCTTTTTTATGCAGCTGTAAGAACCGGCAGAATTACTCAACGGGTCTACTCCATGGCACAATCAGTCTTGTACTCCTGGCATGGATCGTATATGGCTATGTGCCATATCGCCATGGCCTTCAGCATTACCTTGCGAGGCAAAAGGAAGAATTGTGGCTAGTTATGTACGTGCATGAGTAGATTAGATAGCCTGTACTTACTTACATGAGTAAATTAGATGGCAGAGGCAAGGATCGGTAGTCACCAGCGCTATTAATTGTTGTCTGCGCCTTGCAGTTCACGGCGAGCTCGTCCGAGACCAGCGCCGGCGTACAGCCCATCAGTAGATTTGCCTGATAGTAGATCGGATGAACAGCAGGTCAACAATCAGTTTGATGAAAAACTGGTCGATGAATGCATCAGACCTGCAGTTAATTGATGAGACGCTGGTCTGCATGCATGACGATGAGAGGCAGCAGCTAATCGATCGGGATCGTCGGCCATCGGCCGGTGGGCCGTCCCGCAGTCGTGGTCGAGCATTGGCGTTTCTCTCTTCGTGAAAAGAAAAACAAATATGTTGCCTGGCCCATACTTATTTAACACCTTTCAAATTGTTTTCCCTTTTGGCAAACAATTTCAGAAAAAGTTAAAAACCTGACGTTTGGGCCCGGTACAATTAGACAATTTGCAGGAAAAATGAAAGACGTTGAAAAATCAATATCTCCGAGTATATCCATCGGGAAAAATATGGATAATATAACAAAACGATCAGAGAGATACGTGCTAATTACTTATGCTAGAAAACAAAACATTTTTAAAATTTAAAGTTGGTAAATATTTGGAGAAAATTCAAATGCATTTTCTCTAATTACAATTAAAAATTCATGGCAATATAGAAACATATTTAAACACTTCAATTTGCTAAATATTCGGATATTCTCTAAACTATATAAAAAAGGCTCAGAAAAAATCAACGCTAACTACGTATGGCAGAACACAAAACATATTTGAACAATTCAAATTGGTCAATATTTGGATGCAATATAAATGGACTTTATCTAATTATGGATTTAAATTTAATAAATGCTCACAAAATACATTTTCTCTGATTATGGAGTTATCTTACAAATTTATGGAAAACTACAAACATTTTCGAACAATTCAGTTTGCTAAGTATTTCGAGATACCCTAAACGACAAATTCCGGCGAATTTCAACATTTTGAATCCCGACGGGTGGGGCGTATCGCCGTGCCAAATTGCCTAGTACCCCTTTAGATGTAAATTAATTTGTGTAGTATATATGCAAACTACTTTCTTGTTATTGTTATAGTATGCTTTTTTTGAGAATAAAAATAAATTATATTTGTGTTCGACCATAAAACAGGGCCTTGTGCCCAAAGCGACATGCAGTGTGAAAATCCCCCTTCCCCTCCCACGCGCAGCACCTCCCCTTATTTCGGCCATATATCCACAGTGCCTTGCACCGCCCAAACGCCAGATCCGCTGCCACCCCATCCAAGTCCAACATAGATGCCGCCGTGCCGCCGTGTCTAGAGTAACACGGGTTTCCGTGGGGTGCAGATGCGACCGTCCGGCCGCTACGCCGCAGAAATCTCGTTAAACCGGCAACGGCGGTGGCTCGACACCTTCAACACGGCGAACCATGCCGTGCGGTGTATGACGCCGCCACGTGGAGGGCCGGCCGGCCCAAGTCTGACCTCAACTTCCCGGAGGTGGAGACACTACAAGACGCGGAGTGGTTCGAACGGGAAGCACGGGCTGTGTCGACCCGCGAAGAGGAGAGGAGGCGACAACACCTTCGTCCAATGGAGCAGCTTGTTGTCGCCCCCCATGAGTACGATGAGGCGGCCATGGATAGGATTCGAAGGGAGTATCCGGATCTTGTGCAGAAGGAGATGGAGTTCTACTGGGCAAGGGATCCAGAGGCCAGGAAGAAGCAGAAGAAGACCGACGAGGCTGGCCCCTCGACGGCGGTGAAGGTGGAGCACTCCGATGAGGATTTGAGTTTCGGTGATAGCGACGAGGAGTAGCAGTGTGGGGGTGTAGAAGTGTACGTACGCACGTACGTACATGTAGTATCAAGTATAAATTAGCATGTTCTAGTTTAACTATTTTGTATAGTTGTAAAATCGAAGTTTCAACATATATGGAAACGTACGAATTTATATGGTCTGCACGGACACGTTACGGACAGCAAAAAAGCGCGGGAGCGGCCGGACGCGTTCCAAAAACGCAAAACCGTACACAGTTTTAAAGATTGACCGACGCGGAAAAAATATATTTAGAGACTATCGTTAGTTTAGGCCGACGCAGGTTTTATCGGAGGCTCTCCGCGATATGACCCGACCCCAATGCGTTAGTAGGCCTTGACCGTCTTTTTCTATGAACCGCCTCCGAACTACCGACCGTGGCTGATGCCGTGTTATTGGAGCCGGTTTTTTCTTTTGAGGCGGTTTATTCGAAATAACCGGCTGAGGTGCAGCGTATGGCAACCTCTTCTTTTTTTTAATTGCTCCAACCGCCGCTAGTAACAGACTGTAATACTCGTTTTTCTAATAGTGATATCCCGGACATATAGGGAAAAATGAGGGGTCAAGTTGGGTAGCTTTTTTCCTTCTCTCTCCAGTCCGGACATATAGGGAAATAGTGTGGGTCCGGTTGGACATACTCTTATCATCTGATCACCCTCACTGACATTATCATCGTCAGGCTCTTCATCCAGGTCATGCAGCACACGAGAGCATAGTAATCCATCGAGGCAGACTTCTCACCCAGCTGTTCAAATGAAAACTCATCAACTTCCTCCACATTGATGTGGATAGGAGTTTCAAGACCATCACACACTGTGTCATCCAGGTTGGCATACATCAGTTTATCAGGGAGAGATTGTACAGGGCTCCCCGAAGGTACATCAACATCATCATCCAAGGCACCAACGAAGCCATTCCAACTATTGCAGCGAATCAAACCACAACTAGCACTCACAGTATGGTGGGCAGAAGGATTGCTAAAGGAATGGGGGCCACTGGGATTGGCCTGAGGAGTAGCTGGAGGGCCAGAGTTAGAATTATCTGTCTCCATATTATTGGTAGTTTCAACAGCCACTATAACACCCCCACCTTGTCCAGGATCAGAGCCATCAGAACCAGAGCTCCCAGCAGCATCAACTTTCAGATGCAGAAGATATAGATCTTGCCCCATCTCCACAATACGCTGAGGTGGGATTTTAGAAATGTTGCGACAAGCAATCAGCAATCTGATATCAGCATAGAAACTCTTGAAGAAAGCATTCCAATCCACATCCATCAGAATACCAAAGATAGAAGCCAGCTGAGCAAAAGTTTTCCAGGCACACCATTTAGGAGGAAAGCCATTAATAGTCACCCACACTTCAGTCAGAGATCCAAGGATTTTTGCTTCACCTTCCCATTGAGCAATCTTGATGGTGACACCTTCTTTAACCAGTTCAAAAGAGGGAAATCATTTGAGTTCCTTGACACTCTTCCAAGGAGGGAATCGAACGAGGAAAGATCCAGGATCAAGTTCCCTAATCTGCCAAGGCCACTTCTTTTCCTTACAGAAGATAGCAGAAAATTCCTTTTCCAGTTCACTCACAGAGATGGATCCCTTCTTAATAGAAACCACACCACGATTGTTGAAATTCAGCCACTTTGTATTATTTTCATCTAGCACATCAATGTTATAAAAGCCCAAGACACAATTGCAACTACCAAAGTAAGACGCCTCAGGATGATCCTTGTTCCACTCAGAGCAAGAGTACACTGGGTGCCCAGCCTTGTTGCATATGAAGCACAATTTGGGTTTCACACAATTCCCCACAAAATGTCCTGGATTACCACAATTAAAGCATATAAGCTTGCTGTACCTTGGATCAAGTTCCTGTTCTGGAGGATCAACTGAAGTATTTTCACCGCTAGCAGAATGAGAAGAGCTAGCACCAGAGGACTGCTGAGACCAGTGGCGGCGCCACAAGGGGGTCGAGCCTGGTCGGCCGACCCCCCTCTATTTTGGCCGAAAAAAAAGTAGATCGACGAAACGGTGCTCTGTCTCTTGACCCCGTTCTCTCGACCCCGTCCTCTGTCTCTCGACCCCCTACTCTATCTCTCGCCCCCGTGCTCTCCCGCTCCATCTCGATCTCGCCCGCCTCGCCCGCGCCGGCCCTCGCCGCGTCCTCGCCCGGCTCGGCCCTCACCGCACCCTCGCCGGCCGTCGCCGCTCCCCGCCCTCGCCAGCCCTCGCGCACGTTGCCGGCAGCACAGAGCTATCCTGGCCAGTGGCGGTGAGCACCTGGTTGACTGGTTCCCGTACTCCGTGACAAGATGATGTTTAAAAGTATCTCAACTCATAACTTGATAGTTTCAAAAGGTTTGACAAAGAGAAATATAGGAGTAATATATCTTCCACTTGTATCATTTTCAAAAGGTGTTGAAACTAGGAGTTTTGAAGAAAAGGATCTTGATACTTGCAAAGATAACTGAGTTGGAAATTGGTAGGAGATATTATATAAACCTCCATAGTTGGTAAACATGTAGTTTTGGAAATACTTTACTTTCTTAAATAATGGGTCCATGGGTTGGTGCTAAAATCAAAACATCTTTGAAAAAGAGTTTGGCCAAAATTAGATTGGAGGAGATATATGGATCATTCTTCTTGTCATGACATGATCACCAAAATTAAATGATATGCTATATCAGTTGAGTTCAAAGTTTGGTGTCTTCGGTGGTTGTTAACTCAAACAAGAACGCAATCAACGTCAAACAGAGCAATCTGAGGAAAGACACACACATAAACAAAACATTTCAAAAAGTTTTTTGACGGCCCTAAATTTTGGGTCTTTTATAATTAAGTTTTTCAAGCTTCCAAAATTTGGGACGTTACAAAAACCTTGTAATTTTATAAGAACCTTGTAATGTTTGTGGTACTTATGAACTCACTGCAATTGCACTGATCATTGAACTGGTTTGTCAAAACCTTGTAATATTTTAAGAACCTTTTGTAATCTTTTGGTAGTATTTGTGAACTCACTGCAATGGCACATTATCTATTTATTTTTTGAGAATAAAAAAATTATGGGCCTGTTTGATTCAAAGGAATTGCATATGATTTTTGCAGGATTCAATCGTATATGAAATTTGCCTTTCGTCCTTGTTTGATTTTGTAGGATTGGATCCTATAGGAATTTTTCTTAAGTAATCTTTTGTACTACTTCTCATTGGAGTACTATAACATCTACTCCAAGCTCTTTTTAGTACAATTCCTTGAATCAAATAAATTTGTGTAGTATATATGAACTGATCATCTCAACGTGTTCACCGGATCGAATAGGTACTATATATAAAAGTTGGAGAGATTCACCCCCCAAACCCGCATCCACGTCACCCAAATTATTCTTGCCGTTTGATCTCCGAAATGGACGCATAGGATTACTCCACGCCGCCCCCATCTCGCACGGAACTGTAGCAAGCGACTTTTTGCCAATCAGAGCGTGCCACGTCTCCCGGTCACCAACCGGTGATGCCGGTTCCAGCCGGTCACCGTGGCTTTCTTGCAAACAACCCCCTCGCAAATCGAAACGCTGCCCCGCAGTCCCAAGTTTTCCACTGCGAGGGGCCTATTTGCGATTCCACGAAAAACCAGGGACATCGCTGCAAAACCTTCCATGAATCCCCCTCCCTCTCCTTCTCTCCCGCGCGATGCCGGAAGTCGCCGCCGCCGCCGACGCGCGCCCCCGCCGTCCTGCTCCTCCCCGCTCAAATCGAACCCCACGGCGTGCTCCGCCGTCGCGCCCTCTCCATCCTCGCCAAGTCTCGTGTGCTGGGACGCCCTTGAAACGCCGGATTCGTCGCCGCCGTGGGCCTGCTTCCTCCGCTGCGTCTGCACGCCGCCGGCCACGCTCCGGCAGCACAAACGCAGCGCGGGAGCCCGCGTCCACGCGCGTCTGCCGTGTTCACGCGTGCGTCCCAGCTCACGTTGACGCGTCGCCGGCGTGCTCGCCGTGGCCATTGATGACGTCATCACGACGTCATCTAGGGACCCACATGTCAGTTTTTTCTTTTAGAAACAATTTTAGAAATTGTTAAAATTCCGACATGTGGGCCTATCCTATTTAACTAAATTCCAAAAACTGCTAAATGCTGCAAAAACTAATAACTTCAAATCTATCCGTCCGAAAAAATGGATAATATATCAACATTAACACAAAAATAAACGTTGACTATTTATGGCATATGATCAAATTTCAAATTTGAATATTTTAAAAAATTTAACACCTTTCAAATTGTTTTCCCTTTTGGCAAACAATTTCAGAAAAAGTTAAAAACCTGACGTTTGGGCCCGGTACAATTAGACAATTTGCAGGAAAAATGAAAGACGTTGAAAAATCAATATCTCCGAGTATATCCATCGGGAAAAATATGGATAATATAACAAAACGATCAGAGAGATACGTGCTAATTACTTATGCTAGAAAACAAAACATTTTTAAAAATTTAAAGTTGGTAAATATTTGGAGAAAATTCAAATCCATTTTCTCTAATTACAATTAAAAATTCATGGCAATATAGAAACATATTTAAACACTTCAATTTGCTAAATATTCGGATATTCTCTAAACTATATAAAAAATGCTCAGAAAAAATCAACGCTAACTACGTATGGCAAAACACAAAACATATTTGAACAATTCAAATTGGTCAATATTTGGATGCAATATAAATGGACTTTATCTAATTATGGATTTAAATTTAATAAATGCTCACAAAATACATTTTCTCTGATTATGGAGTTATCTTACAAATTTATGGAAAACTACAAACATTTTCGAACAATTCAGTTTGCTAAGTATTTCGAGATACCCTAAACGACAAATTCCGGCGAATTTCAACATTTTGAATCCCGACGGGTGGGGCGTATCGCCGTGCCAAATTGCCTAGTACCCCTTTAGATGTAAATTAATTTGTGTACTATATATGCAAACTACTTTCTTGTTATTGTTATAGTATGCTTTTTTTGAGAATAAAAATAAATTATATTTGTGTTCGACCATAAAACAGGGCCTTGTGCCCAAAGCGACATGCAGTGTGAAAATCCCCCTTCCCCTCCCACGCGCAGCACCTCCCCTTATTTCGGCCATATATCCACAGTGCCTTGCACCGCCCAAACGCCAGATCCGCTGCCACCCCATCCAAGTCCAACATAGATGCCGCCGTGCCGCCGTGTCTAGAGTAACACGGGTTTCCGTGGGGTGCAGATGCGACCGTCCGGCCGCTACGCCGCAGAAATCTCGTTAAACCGGCAACGGCGGTGGCTCGACACCTTCAACACGGCGAACCATGCCGTGCGGTGTATGACGCCGCCACGTGGAGGGCCGGCCGGCCCAAGTCTGACCTCAACTTCCCGGAGGTGGAGACACTACAAGATGCGGAGTGGTTCGAACGGGAAGCACGGGCTGTGTCGACCCGCGAAGAGGAGAGGAGGCGACAACACCTTCGTCCAATGGAGCAGCTTGTTGTCGCCCCCCATGAGTACGATGAGGCGGCCATGGATAGGATTCGAAGGGAGTATCCGGATCTTGTGCAGAAGGAGATGGAGTTCTACTGGGCAAGGGATCCAGAGGCCAGGAAGAAGCAGAAGAAGACCGACGAGGCTGGCCCCTCGACGGCGGTGAAGGTGGAGCACTCCGATGAGGATTTGAGTTTCGGTGATAGCGACGAGGAGTAGCAGTGTGGGGGTGTAGAAGTGTACGTACGCACGTACGTACATGTAGTATCAAGTATAAATTAGCATGTTCTAGTTTAACTATTTTGTATAGTTGTAAAATCGAAGTTTCAACATATATGGAAACGTACGAATTTATATGGTCTGCACGGACACGTTACGGACAGCAAAAAAGCGCGGGAGCGGCCAGACGCGTTCCAAAAACGCAAAACCGTACACAGTTTTAAAGATTGACCGACGCGGAAAAAATATATTTAGAGACTATCGTTAGTTTAGGCCGACGCAGGTTTTATCGGAGGCTCTCCGCGATATGACCCGACCCCAATGCGTTAGTAGGCCTTGACCGTCTTTTTTTATGAACCGCCTCCGAACTACCGACCGTGGCTGATGCCGTGTTATTGGAGCCGGTTTTTTCTTTTGAGGCGGTTTATTCGAAATAACCGGCTGAGGTGCAGCGTATGGCAGCCTCTTCTTTTTTTTAATTGCTCCAACCGGCGCTAGTAACAGACTGTAATACTCGTTTTTCTAATAGTGATATCCCGGACATATAGGGAAAAATGAGGGGTCAAGTTGGGTAGCTTTTTTCCTTCTCTCTCCAGTCCGGACATACTCTTATCATCTGATCACCCTCACTGACATTATCATCGTCAGGCTCTTCATCCAGGTCATGCAGCACACGAGAGCATAGTAATCCATCGAGGCAGACTTCTCACCCAGCTGTTCAAATGAAAACTCATCAACTTCCTCCACATTGATGTGGATAGGAGTTTCAAGACCATCACACACTGTGTCATCCAGGTTGGCATACATCAGTTTATCAGGGAGAGATTGTACAGGGCTCCCCGAAGGTACATCAACATCATCATCCAAGGCACCAACGAAGCCATTCCAACTATTGCAGCGAATCAAACCACAACGAGCACTCACAGTATGGTGGGCAGAAGGATTGCTAAAGGAATGGGGGCCACTGGGATTGGCCTGAGGAGTAGCTGGAGGGCCAGAGTTAGAATTATCTGTCTCCATATTATTGGTAGTTTCAACAGCCACTATAACACCCCCACCTTGTCCAGGATCAGAGCCATCAGAACCAGAGCTCCCAGCAGCATCAACTTTCAGATGCAGAAGATATAGATCTTGCCCCATCTCCACAATACGCTGAGGTGGGATTTTAGAAATGTTGCGACAAGCAATCAGCAATCTGATATCAGCATAGAAACTCTTGAAGAAAGCATTCCAATCCACATCCATCAGAATACCAAAGATAGAAGCCAGCTGAGCAAAAGTTTTCCAGGCACACCATTTAGGAGGAAAGCCATTAATAGTCACCCACACTTCAGTCAGAGATCCAAGGATTTTTGCTTCACCTTCCCATTGAGCAATCTTGATGGTGACACCTTCTTTAACCAGTTCAAAAGAGGGAAATCATTTGAGTTCCTTGACACTCTTCCAAGGAGGGAATCGAACGAGGAAAGATCCAGGATCAAGTTCCCTAATCTGCCAAGGCCACTTCTTTTCCTTACAGAAGATAGCAGAAAATTCCTTTTCCAGTTCACTCACAGAGATGGATCCCTTCTTAATAGAAACCACACCACGATTGTTGAAATTCAGCCACTTTGTATTATTTTCATCTAGCACATCAATGTTATAAAAGCCCAAGACACAATTGCAACTACCAAAGTAAGACGCCTCAGGATGATCCTTGTTCCACTCAGAGCAAGAGTACACTGGGTGCCCAGCCTTGTTGCATATGAAGCACAATTTGGGTTTCACACAATTCCCCACAAAATGTCCTGGATTACCACAATTAAAGCATATAAGCTTGCTGTACCTTGGATCAAGTTCCTGTTCTGGAGGATCAACTGAAGTATTTTCACCGCTAGCAGAATGAGAAGAGCCAGCACCAGAGGACTGCTGAGACCAGTGGCGGCGCCACAAGGGGGTCGAGCCTGGTCGGCCGACCCCCCTCTATTTTGGCCGAAAAAAAAGTAGATCGACGAAACGGTGCTCTGTCTCTTGACCCCGTTCTCTCGACCCCGTCCTCTGTCTCTCGACCCCCTACTCTATCTCTCGCCCCCGTGCTCTCCCGCTCCATCTCGATCTCGCCCGCCTCGCCCGCGCCGGCCCTCGCCGCGTCCTCGCCCGGCTCGGCCCTCACCGCACCCTCGCCGGCTGTCGCCGCTCCCCGCCCTCGCCAGCCCTTGCGCGCGTCGCCGGCAGCACAGAGCTATCCTGGCCAGTGGCGGTGAGCACCTGGTTGACTGGTTCCCGTACTCCGTCCCCGCCTCGCCGGCCGGAAAGAAGCTCCCCGGTGTCTCCTCTTCCCTTGGTGGCGGAAGCCGGCGAGAACCCGGTTCCCAGCTTCCTTCCCCTTCCCCACCTCTCTGACAGCATGGCTCCCATCTGAGATTCCGGATTTCCGGTGGCCGCTGCTCTCTGTGATGGATTCCGACGAAGAAAGGGAGTGGGCAGAGATGCAGGCCGAGGAGGACGAAGCTGCAGCAGCCTTGGCTCTAGCTCGGGAAGAAGAATCTGCAGCGATTTCTAGAAACCTCAAGAGGTTACGCCAGGTTAGGTGAAAGATTGATTTCAATTTCTGTTTCTATTGTCTATTGTTGATGATGTCTATTGTCTAGTGACCAGCAGTGTGTAGGAGATGTTGCTGAAAGATTGATTTCAATTCCTGTGTTGCAGGATACTCAACAATCAAATGCTGCTGAAATTTTTGATATAGCAAATGTTGTTGCCGATCCTGGAGTTCGGAGACCAATTGATGAATATGGTACCTCTGAAATCAGAGATAAAATGAGATGGGCATATTTGTCTAGAGGCCGTAATCGTTTAATTGGTCATAATTTCCCCAAAACAAAATTTGGTCCGGATTTTCGGTCATTTCTAGATGCATGGTACACTAAATGTGATTGGATAGAGTGTAGTGTGGAGAAGGATGCTGCATATTGCTTCCATTGTTTTCTTTTCAAATCTTCAAGCAATAGTTCAAACTTTGGATATGATGTTTTCACAAAGACGGGGTTTAGAAATTGGAAGAAAGCATCGGAAAATTTTAAGTGTCATGTAGTTGGACCAAATAGCATTCACAACAATGCAAGAGCTATGTGTGAAGATTTCAGCAATAAAAAGCAAAGTGTGGCATATGCTCTTGTTTGTCAAGAAGAACAATTGCATATTAATTATTAAATTCGTTTGAGGGCTGTTGTGGATGTTGTCAGATTTCTACTTGAACAAGGTCTAGCTTTTCGTGGGCATGACGAGTCTAGCACTTCCTTGAATAAGGGCAATTTCCGTGAGATGTTGGATTGGTATGGCGCAAGATGTAAGGAGGTAGCCAATGTGATTAATGAGAATGCTCCTGGCAATTGTCAATTGACATCTCGTGAAATCCAACTAGATATAGCAAAAGCATGTGCAGAAGAGACTACACAAGTTATAATGAGTGAGCTTGGAAATGCACCTTTCTCTCTACGTGTTGACGAGTCTCGTGATGTATTGGTTAAAGAGCAAATGGCTGTAATCTTGAGGTTTGTCATTTGCTAGTTTGTCTCTATATTGAAATCTTATATGTTATTGGCTAGTTTCTCTCTACTTACCTTTTGTAATTTTATATGTTCTTGTCTTATTGTTTGTAGGTTTCTGAACCAAAAAGGAGAGATCCTGGAAAGATTGCTCGGTGTTGACCATGTTCTTGATACTACATCAGCTTCTTTGAAAAGATATTTAGATGCAATGTTTGTCCATCATAATTTGTCCATGTCAAGATTAAGAGGACAAGGATATGATGGTGCCTCTAATATGCGTGGGCAGCTACATGGTTTAAAAACATTGGTATTGGCCGACAACGCTCATGCTTTTTATGTGCATTGTTTTGCCCACCAACTTCAATTGGTGATTGTTGCGGTTGTGAAAGGACTTCTACCAATTGGTCACTTCCTTGGTCACCTAAACAAGATTGTTAGTATGGTTAGTTTTTCTTGAACATGATTGCAAATAGTTGTCTACTCTTTATCTATATATCAATTCTAATTTCTACATCCACATTACTTGTAGGTGAGTGCCTCTTGTAAGAAGAAAGATGCATTGTTGCAATTGCATCATGACCGTTTGGTAGCACAACTTGAGAGTGGGGAGATCTCGTCGGGAAGAGGCCAAAATCAAGAGACAAGTTTAGCAAGACCCGGTGATACTCGTTGGGGGTCACACCATATGACTCTAATTCGGATTCAACATATGTGGGATTCAATTGTTGAAGTGCTATGCAGTGTTTCTCATGATGGGACAGATGCCGAGGAGAGAGGTTTGGCTTCAGGCTATATGATATACGTGGAAAGCTTTGAATTTGTTATTATCTTGCATTTGATGCTTCGAGTGTTTGGTTTAACAAATCCTTTGTCACAAGCATTGCAATCCAAGGATCAGAACATAGTGAGCGCTATGAATTTGATTGTCTCAGTTAAAAGTCTATTGCAGCAATTGAGAGATGATGGATGGGAGCATCTATTGCTTGCTGCTACTAACTTTTGTGGTGGAAGAAATATTATTGTACCAAACATGGATGACAACATTCTGGCTAGAGATTATTCAAGGAGTTCACGCAGGATGGTTACTTGCTAACATCATTACAAGGTACAACTCTTTAACGAGGTGCTTGACAGAAACATAACTGAGATGAATAATAGATTTTCTGAAACTTCTACACGCCTATTATTGTGCACTGCATGCCTTGATCCTAGAGACTCATTTAGCAGCTTTGACAAGGATAAGCTAGTTGAGCTTGCAACTATGTACTCTGCTGATTTCACTGCATATGATTGTTCTCTCTTGGTTGGTGAACTGGACATATATATTGATGTGATGAAGAGAAGTTCTGAATTCATAGCTTGTGTTAGTTTGAGTGGTCTTGCTCTCAAGTTGGTTCAGAAGAAACACCATTTGACATTTCCATTGGTCTATCGTCTTATTACACTTGTGTTGACATTACCTGTGGCAACAGCACAAGTTGAGAGAGTTTTCTCGGCCTTGCATATTATAAAGACAGATCTTCGAAACAAGATAGGGGATGATTGGCTCAATAATTTGATGATTTGCTATGTTGAGAAAGAGATATTTACAAAAATTGATGGCAAGAAGATTATGCTGCGTTTCCATTCCTACAATGATCGTAGAGGTCATCTTCCTCGACACTTTCGCCTTGCCAACATGGATTCAACTTAATGGTACTATATTCTTATCAAAATGTAGCACTATTTTGTATGTATTTTTTTGTTCTTTGTAGTCAGTTCGTACTTGTGCTTCCGTACAATTGTGGATTACATGTGTTGTCCAAAAAAAATTTCGCCGGTGGCACATTTTTACTGTTCGCCACTGGCTGAGACGCAGGCTGCACCAGAGGAGGCTGGTACATCTGTGCAGGAGGCGCCAGTTGCAGTACGAAATTCTGCTGGAAGTTTGGTGCAGCCCCGAGGTAGGAATAGCCGGGAGGCGGCTGTTGAACACCACTCGGATTCTGGAAACCAAACTGTTGATTGGGAGGGATGTTGGTATACCTCTGTTGGTTCCGACCCAGGTGTCTAGGGTTATTGTTCTTCGGCCTCACCGGAGGAGGTTGCCAGGGAGGGATAGCCGCCACGACCGGCGCCAAAGGAGCGGGAGGACCAGAGGATGAGACCCGCGACCGCGGCCGCGGCCAGGCGCCAGCATCGGAGCCATCGTCGGGTGACAGAGGACCTCAACAAAGGAGGATGAACCACTAGGCCTACAGATCTCGGGAGGCGAAAGCAGCCACGCGTGGTGGTGAATCAAGGCGTCACGGCTCGCAGGAATACAATCAGAAATGTAGAGATTTGAATCAGGGATATCCTTTCTCTTCCAACATAGGATCCTTCGAGAACCATGTAGGCGCGGCTCGGAAGAAGACGGAACTACCCATAGCTGACCAAAAAAGTCCTCTGAAGATGTTTCATGGCGCTGACTACCGGGCCCTGCTCTACTCCCTCCGACATGCGGGGCCTCTAGATTCGAAGCTAGATTCCCGCCATTGATCAAACAAGGAAAGGCAGTAAGATCGCCCGGCCATGGTGGAACCATAGACGTGGAATCCCTTGAAACCCGGACCAAAATGCGCCCCATATAGATCGCATCTCCACCACCACAGACAATTAATCTCGGAGGAGACGCCCTCGGCGGAGAATCACCAAGGAGGAGGCGGTGGATGCGCACGACCTCACCGATCCGTCATCACGAACCGGAGTTGCCGACTCACAGAGATGCGGGCAGAGGATCCTGACCCCAGAGGGCGGGGGTCGGCGGCGAAGGATCTAGGATTCCGGCGAGAATCCAGAGGATCGAGGAGGGGAGGGGAGGCGAGCGTAGCCGCCATTTCAGGATTCTCCGAAAGCCAAATCCGATGGACTTCAACAACCAATGTTCTAAATTTTTCTGAAGGATACCTAGACTACCTAAAAATTATAAAATGTTGCTCTAAGTAAGATACAAAACTCCTGGACATTCATATTAATTTCTGTACAAGTCACATCTAAAAACATAATTCGACGAAACTATAAAATCAAGAATAGAGTTTTCTTTTCAGTTTTTTTAGTATGGTTAAAAAAACTGGGTCCCTGTAGGCCGAGCTGCATTTGAGATTTTGGGTCTAGAAGCTGAACACACTAGTAGAAAACAGCCCTTTCGTCTGGCCCCTTTAGTCCCGGCCGTGGCCTGGGCTGAGACTAAAGGTCCGGCCACGTCGCCCCGAAACCGGCGGTGGCGTACGGCCCCTTTTGTCTCGGTTCATTAGGGCCCAATAGTCCCGGTTTGACATACAAACCGCGACTAAAGGGGTCTGTGGCCCGCTGCGGCCTGGTGCCCCACCTTTAGTCCCGGTTTGTATCTCAAACCGAGACCAATGGGCTGGCCCTATATATATGGCAGCCCCTCTCCCCTCTCTCTTGTTTTTTTCCTGGTGGGAGGTGGTGTAGGTTTGTGCTAGTTTTTTTTTCTTCATATGCACTAGAGGTGTTCGGTGAAATGCCTGTTAGAGCGATGCCACTTGAGTTCACACAAGACAAACATGATATGAGGTGCCCGAGCCACACTTAAGCTTCCTCCTCTTTGTTTCCAAGTGTCCTAAAAGGTTAGCAACTATTTTCTCGTTTAGACCGCGCGTACTAATTTTAGCATCGTGATTGCGTTTGATATATAGTTCTATGATGCAGATGAGCCATCCATGGATGTACGGTGACCGACGCTCTGCCGCTTACAGAGAAGGCGTGCGTTCTTTTCGCGATCCGGCCGAGGCGAACAAGCATGGGGGTGGCTTTATGTTTTGTCCATGTGTTGAATGTCGGAATGAGAAGGATCACACTTCCTCAAGAGTCATTCAGAGCCACCTGCTTCGGTCCGGTTTCATGTCCGGCTATAATGTTTGGACCAAGCACGGAGAAAGAGGGGTTATGATGGAAGACGGCGATGAAGAAGAGAACGATGATGACAACTACCGATCTATGTTCCCTGAATACGCTGATACCGAAATGGAAGACAATGAAGAAGAAGAGGGTGAAGAACGGGCACCAGATGAGCCCGCTGATGATCTTGGTCGGGTCATTTCTGATGCAAGGCGAGGCTGCGACACAGAAAAGGAGAGGTTGCAGTTCGAGCAGATGTTACAGGACCACAACAAATTGTTGTACCCAACTTGTGAAGATGGCCAGAAGAAGCTGGGTAGCACACTGGAATTGCTGAAGTGGAAGGCAGAGACCGGTGTGACTGACTCGTCATTTGAAAAGTTGCTGGTACTAATGAAGAAGATGCTTCCAAGAAAGAACGAATTGCCCGCCAGCACGTACGAAGCAAAGAAGCTTGTCTGCCCTCTAGGATTAGACGTGCAGAAGATACATGCATGCCCTAATGACTGCATCCTCTACCGCGGTGAGAAGTACGAGAATATGGATAAATGCCCGGTATGCACTGCATTGCGGTATAAGATCAGAAAAGATGACCCTGGTGATATTGAGGGCGAGCCACCCAGGAAGAGGGTTCCTGCCAAGGTGATGTGGTATGCTCCTATAATACCACGGTTGAAACGTCTGTTCAGAAACAAAGAGCATGCCAAGTTGTTGCGATGGCACATGGAAGACCGTAAGAAAGACGACAAGTTGAGGCACCCCGCTGATGGTCGGCAGTGGAGAAAAATCGAGAGAGAGTTCGGGGACTTTGCAGGTGACGCAAGGAACTTATGGTTTGGTCTAAGTACAGATGGCATGAATCCTTTTGGGGAGCAGAGCTGCAGTCACAGCACCTGGCCCGTGACTCTATGTATCTACAACCTTCCTCCTTGGTTGTGCATGAAGCGGAAGTTCATTATGATGCCAGTGCTCATCCAAGGCCCGAAGCAACCCGGCAACGACATTGATGTGTACCTAAGGCCATTAGTCGATGAACTTTTGCAGTTGTGGGCCAAACCAGGTGTAAGTGTGTGGGATGAGCACAAACAGGAGACATTTGACCTACGAGCGTTGCTTTTCGTAACCATCAATGATTGGCCTGCTCTTAGTAACATTTCAGGACAGACGAACAAGGATACAATGCATGCACGCACTGTTTGGATCAGACAGAAAGTATATATCTGGACAAATGTAGGAAGAATGTGTACCCGTACAATCGTCGTTTTCTTCCGCCAAGCATCCCTTAAGGAAAAAGGCAAGCATTTCAATGGCAAGGCAGAAACCCGGACGAAGCCTGTCACCCGTACTGGTGCTGAAGTATTTGGTATGGTCAAGGATTTAAAAGTAATCTTTGGAAAGGGTCCTGGCAGCCAACCTGTTCCGAACGGCGCTGATAAGCGCACCCATGTGGAAGAAGAAATCTATATTTTGGGAGCTACCCTATTGGGAAGTCCATGAGGTCCGCTCCGCAATCGACGTGATGCACCTGACGAAGAATCTTTGCGTGAATATTCTAGGCTTCCTGGGCTTGTATGGGAAGTCAAAAGATACACCGGAAGCACGGGAGGACCAGGAACGTCATAAAGGACGAGACGGCATGCATCCAGGGCAGTTTCAAGGGCCTGCCAGCTACGCTCTTACCAAGGAAGAGAAGGAAATCTTTTTTCCTTTTCAGTATCAAGGTCCCGTCTGGCTTCTCGTCGAATATAAAGGGAATAGTAAATATGAAAGAGAAAAAATTCCAAAACCTAAAGTCTCATGACTGCCACGTGCTTATGACGCAATTGCTTCCGGTTGCATTGAGGGGAATTCTAGCGGAAAATGTTCGACTGGCCATTGTGAAGGTATGTGCATTCCTCAATGCAATTTCTCAGAAGGTAATCGATCGAGAAAGTCTATCAGGGTTACAATTGATGTGGTCCAATGTCTGGTCAGCTTCGAGTTGTTGTTCCCGCCATCCTTCTTCAATATTATGACGCACCTCCTAGTTCACCTAGTCGAAGAGATTAGAATTCTCGGTCCTGTGTTTCTACACAATATGTTCCCCTTCGAGAGGTTCATGGGAGTCTTAAAGAAATATGTTCGTAACCGTGCTAGGCCAGAAGGAAGCATCTCCAAGGGCTATGGAACAGAGGAGGTCATTGAGTTTTGTGTTGACTTTCTTCCTGACCTTAAGCCGATTGGTGTTCCTGAATCTCGGTATGAGGGGAGGCTGACTGGAAAAGGCACACTAGGAAGGAAAGCAACGGTATGTAGGGACGGGCATTCTTTCACTCAAGCACACTACACAGTTCTACACAATTCCACCGTGGTGGCTCCGTATATCGAGAGACACAAGAATATTCTACGCTCCGAAAACCGGGAAGGCTGACTCCTGATTAAAGGGGAACACGAGAAGACTTTCGGCAGTTGGTTGCAGACACATCTCATGAATAACACCATTGTTGGAGATCAGCTGTACTTGTTGGCCAGGTCACCATCTTCGACTATATGTACTTTCCAAGGGTACGAGATAAATGGAATACATTTTACACGATCACCCAAGATAAAAAGAGCACCAACCAAAACAGTGGTGTCCGCTTTGATGCAACAGACGACAATGGGCAGAAGGACACATATTATGGGTACATAGAGGAGATATGGGAACTTGACTATGGACCTACTTTTAAGGTCCCTTTGTTTCGGTGCAAATGGGTCAAGCTGACAGGAGCGGGGTAGATGTAGACCAAAAGCACGGCATGACAACAGTGGATCTCAACAATCTTGCGTACATGGATGAACCATTCGTCCTAGCCAACGATGTGGCTCAGGTTTTCTATGTGAAGGACATGTCTACCAAACGAGAAAAAGAAATCAGCAAAAGAATACATCGTCTGATGAGCCAAAGCGCCACATAGTTCTTTCAGGGAAAAGAAACATCGTGGGAGTAGATGACAAGACAGACATGTCAGTAGATTATAATAAGTTTCATGAAATTCCGCCCTTCACAGTGAAAACTGACCCAAGCATCCTATTAAATGATGAAGATTCTCCATGGCTATGGCGCAGAAGAAAACAGAAAGAATAGATAGGGATGTTGGTGATGTGTAATAATGTATTCGGTCAATGAACTGAAGGACGTAGCTACTTAGGAAACCCGAATGATTTGTATTCAGTCGATGAACTGAAAGATTTTGTTGATAGAACAAAACATACGGTTTCCCCTGCGTACAGCCCGACGGTGGCTCGTGCGTGCCCGCATATCAAATGCACCATCGGATGTATGCAGGGAATCCGAATGCTTTGTTCACGAAATGAACTACAATGAGTATAGAGTGAGTGCCAAACATGTCCGAGAGGTGGGCTATATATAGGGTCGTGTGGCTCACAAAGTGGTTGTGCTAGTGCTGATCCAACAGCTCACAAGCCCTCCAAAGAAACACACCCCCTGATCCAACGGCTCACAAGTGCTCAAAAGAAACACACGATCCGTGGCTCACAAAGTTGTTGTGCTAGTGCTGATCCAACAGCTCACAAGCCCTCAAAAGAAACACACACCCCTGATCCAAAGGCTCACAAGCGCTCGAAAGAAACACACGATCCGTGTGCTTCTTCCTTATTGGTGGGATTCCCTTTAGTCCCGGTTGGTAAAATTGCGCGGGAAGAAATAAGCCCCTTTAGTCCCGGTTGGTGGCTCGAACAGGGACTAAAGGTTTGTTTCTTCCCGCCTTATTTCTTCCTGCCTTATTTCTTCCCGCGCTTTCCACCACTTCCCGCCTCCGTCTTCCTGCCATTTCTCACTATATATATGTAGGCATGGCCTCCATTGGCATAGCACATCTAAACTCATATCTGCAACGTCATCACTCCCCATGGCTTCCACCGCACCCACTCTAACCTACTCGGAGGCGGAGGCGCTTTGCGCCTCGCACTACCCCTGCCCGCCCGGCTACGACGTCCCCGCCGGCTGGAAGCTGAGCACCGGAGGCATGTCGGTCCCTCCTGTCCCTCAAGGTTTGGTGCGCCGGGCGGCCATCACGAACCACTACTATCTTGAGCTCACTCCGGAGCAGCGGATGGATCCCCGCTAGGATCCCGACTACCGCCCGGCTTGGGACGCCTTCTTCATCAATCGGCATGAGAGTGCGCTCGCTAGGTACGAGGAGGATGGCCCGCCTCCTTCGAACTTCAACGAGGCCGGCCGTCGGCTGTGGTGGGGCGGCCGGACTCTCCAGAGCGTCATGGACTACATCTGTGGCACCCCGATCCAGATGATCGAGCCACCCCATATAGCAGTCCCAGAAACACTGGATATATGACAACTTGATAAACAAAGACATAACCAAACATATATATGGCTCCGAGTTCAGATAGATACATTATTACAACACGGGGTGAGGCTTCAGTGCTCGCGCAATAGGCGCACATAACAGTATGTACATTATTTATCCAACAACAAGCCTCTAGCGGAGATCGTAGCGGGTATGTAGGTAGTAGCATGGCAACGACGGGGCCTATTCCACGGGGTTTTGCCTGGGATACGGATTCCTAGCTCTCCTACAGCGGGTACTCAGCGACGGGTGCAGCGGGGTCTGGCCACATGAAAAGCCAGGTAAGTACTTGAAGTACTCGCAAGACATTAGCCCAAAATCAAAGAAGATCTATCTATATGGCATGGCATAAGTTCGGAAAATATCATGGCACGAGTGTGGGCATATAAGTGCGAGTCCAAGCTTAACGGTTGGACATAACTTACCTACTTACCTTAGTAGGGACGTTTCATGTTATCAAGTGAGATCACGTTTCTCACTCAACAACTCGTAACCACAACTAGGCTTCCAAGCCCTTAGCCAACTCTGGCTTATTTCTCGATTCTCAAGTCCTTAGCCAACTCTGGCTATACTCTCAAATTTCCACGTGATCGTTGGGTTCACATTAATTATTTCTCCATGTTCGACTGGACTGACTCATAGCGTGACTTGACCCAAACATCGTCCCATAACCTAGGGACAAGACTGGATTCTAGATTTACACTCTCGAGAGGTTGCAACTTTTATCCACACGCTGAAGTCTTGGCTTGTACCGCCGGTACCGAAGTACTAGAACCGATCATGGCGATAGCACAAACCCACACTTCCACAACCGCTTATTCTACCCGGACACTCCCTGCGTAGCCACCGACACGTCCAAGGGACCAAGTCTTATGATGAAGTGAATCCGGCACACCCCCAACAGATGAGCGACGCCTAGCTCCGAAACCTTCGCAAGACTAGTCCCGACCACAAAGGTAACCGACTAGACTTGCCAAATGGGTGGCGTCAAAGGAGGCTTGATAGAATACTCGACCATGGTGCGCCCATATGAATGACGCATGGTTGTGCTGGTTGTGCTTGGTGAGTGACACTATGTGACACAATCTAGTCGACGGAGGTGGTTATCTTCTTAGTCCAATTTTAATTTCAGTCTCCAACATGATCCAAGCAACACATGATATTCACATAATAATTCAAGCGGTAAATAACTCGTAATGACCACCACGTATCAATGTCCAAACTTGGCAAAGGAAAATGGCGTCAACCGGATGACTGTGGCAGAGCTACCTCCGACCAGCGCCTTCTCGTTCGACAAGGAAAAGAAACGTCAACCGGATGACTGTGGCGGAGCTACCTCCGACTAGCGCCTTCTCGTTCGACAAGGAAAAAGAAACGTCAACCGGATGACTGTGGCGGAGCTACCTCCGACCAGCGCCTTCTCGTTTGACAAGGAAAAAGAAACGTCAACCAGATGACTGTGGCGGAGCTACCTCCGACCAGCGCCTTCTCGTTTGACAAGGAAAAAGAAACATCAACCGGATGACTGTGGCGGAGCTACCTCCAACCAGCGCCATCTCATTTGACAAAAGAAAGGGTGTTGCAAAGATCCACAGATATATATAGATGCGACAATATTTAATGCCACATGGCATGTGAGATGCAACAGCAACCAATTTAAACAATCAAGAAATTTTCTAAAGTTCGAACGAGCTTCAGATCGGGTTAACGGCTTGCCATCAGCAGTGGGGTATGGTTCGGGAACAACTTCCACTTCGTCGGAGAGGTTTAAATCTATCAAAGGAACACAAATATGCATCAAATACCCCTCCTAGGTCATCGAATAAATACCAAAAAAATAAATTCCAAATATATCCATTTTGGTTCCATTGGAAAGACATTTTTAAAACAAAGCCAGCAAAATTTGTCTCATATTTTTCTGATCATTTTTGAGGGAGAATCAGCCCTCCAAAATTTGGTTTATTTTCTGCCTTTTTCAAATAGAAAAAAAAACAGAAAATGGTTCAGATAAAGATTAAAACCCTGACCAGTGGGACCCACTGTCAGTGGCCCACTGTTCGAATCTTTTTTCTCGCGCGAGACAGAAGACAGGGCGGCCGTCTCCGGCGAAGTCACCAGCGGCGATTTCCGGCGGCTTGGGCTACGGGAAGGCGAGGGAGAGGAAGCAGAGCGGCTCAGGGAGGGGTGGCGCGGCCCGTCCACGTGTTCACGGACCACGGCAAGCTCGTGCGGCAGCAAAGCGTCTTCTCCGGCGGCGGTGGCATCCTGTCGATGACGAACTCAACAATTCCGGCCACCACTCACCCCGGCGAGCATGGCAGAAGCATCGTGGTGATCAGGGGAGGCTCTGGGTGGAAGGAATCGATGGGGGAGATGCCCTAGGTGAGGAAATCAAGCAGGGGTCAGTGCGGCTTGGGCTGGTTTGATTCCGGTGAGGTGGTGCTCTCCTGGCCTCGATGCTGCGGTGGAGGTCGATAGGGAGGGTGAGAGAGGTGGTGCGATGCTTGGAGGGTGCTGGGATGGCCTCTTATAGGCTCGAGAGGATGCGGCCGTCTTCAATGGCATGGCGAGGTGTCAGGGCGGCGCTGCTGCCTGTTCGTGCGGCGCGTCGTGAAGTAGCTGGCACAGAAGCGCACGAGGATAATCTCCGGCGCTCGGATAAGGCTCGGCGGCGGAGGAGACGCTGACAAAGGGGCCCCGACGGCGCTGTGCTGGACAGTGCATCGCCTACCACCTCTAGCATATCTGGCGACGCGTGGGTGCTGGGTGGTGTAGAGGGTGGAGGGAAACCCGCCGTTGGGCACGGTCCGGGGAGAGGGGAAGCAGAACGACGTCGACCAGAACCGGGCGGTGCTCCACGGCCACGTCCATGCCGATGTTGGCATGGTCTAGACCATGCCAATGTTGGCATCGACACCGTTCTCTCATCTCCGGTCACCAAAAGGGATGGCGTTTGCGTCACTGTGCGCCAAATGTAAAAACCAACAATTTTCCTGAATAGAGTTTGTCCAAATTCGAAAGTTCGTCCGTGTAGAAATTTTGAAAAACAGCACTGGTCAAAAGGAGAAAAGTGATTTTGGAGAAGCATTTGATTTTTGGTTGGATCAAGATTTTGTCCAGAGGTGTACCCTTCCCTTGTGCTTGCATCTAGGTCCTTGTGGCCCACTACAAAAATCATTTGAATAATTTTTGCAAACTTTTGAGCCGGTCTAGAATCAGATGTACTTGCTTCTCAGCTTCCAACAAAACATTGGGCCCAAAGATCTTGCTGTCTCTAGCCTCGGACCAGTTGAGTGGGGTCCGACACTTCCTTCCATACGGCGCTTCAAATGGTGACATTTTCAGGCTGCCTTGGTAGCTGTTGTTGTATGAGAACTCCACATAGGGTAAACTATCTTCCCAACCTGCTCCATAGGCAAGCACACACGAGCGGAGCATGTCTTCTAATATTTGGTTGACCCGCTCTGTTTGGCCGTCCGTTTGTGGGTGATATGCTGTGCTGAAAGATAGCTTTGTCCCCATGGCCTGATGCAGGCTTGTCCAAAATTTGGAGGTAAATTGTGTACATTGGTCTTCGGAACTCCATGGAGTTTGACAATCCTGTTCAAATAGAGTTGTGCCAGCTGGTCCAAATGGTACGTTGTCTTGACGGGAATAAAGTGAGATACCTTCGTTAAATGGTCGACAATGACCCAGATAGAATCATTCCCTCGGCTGGACTTGGGAAGTCCGACAATGAAATCCATACTTATGTTGTCCCATGATACGTCTCAAACGTATCTATAATTTTTGATGTTCCATGCTGATATTATACCAATTGCTACATGTTTTGCATCCATTTTATGTCACTTTTATACATTTTTGGGACTAACCTATTAACAAGATGTCGCAGTGCCAGTTCCTGTTTTCTGCTGTTTCTGTATTCCAGAAAAGCTAGTCAGGAAATATTCTCGGAATTGGACGAAAATTTATGGAGGCCCCTATTTTATCAGAATACACACGGAGTCTGAAGGAGAGACGAAGTGGAGCCACGAGGACCCCACGTGTGGCCAGGGTGCGGCCCCTTAAGGCACGCCGAGGGTGCGTGTGGGCCCCTCGGGGCTCTCCAGCCGCCGCCCTTTCGCCTACTTATTCCCCCGATGCGAAAACCCTAAGTACCCGAGTCATTATCCACGAAAAGTTCCAGAGGCGCCGCCGTCGTCAACCCTAGCTCGGGAGGGTCCAGAACCTCTTTCCGACACCCTGCCGGAGAGGGGAATCATCACCGGAGGGCTCTACATCACCATGCCTGCCTCCGGAGTGATGCGTGAGTAGTTCATCCTTGGACTACGGGTCCATAGCAGTAGCTAGATGGTTGTCTCTCCACTTTGTGCCATCACGTTTAGATCTTGTAAGCTGCCTAACATGATCAAGATCATCTTATTGTAATGCTACATGTTGTTGTTTGCTGGGATCCGATGAATATTGAATATTATGTCAAGTTGATTATCAATCTATCTCATATGTTATTTATGATCTTGCATGCTTTCCGTTACTAGTAGATGCTTTGGCTAAGTAGATGCTTGTAACTCCAAGAGGGAGTATTTATGCTAGATAGTGGGTTCAGTCTCCTATAATCTGGGCGAGTGACAGCAACGCCTAAGGATGTGGATGTGCTGTTGCTACTAGGGATAAGTTAACAATGCTATGTCCACGGTCATTTGTATTTGTTTACATTTCGCACATTACTTAATGCAATTATCTGTTGCTTGCAACTTAGTACCAACGGGGAACTGGGATGACAACCTGGCGGTGGATTATTAGTCATAGACGCTGTTGGATAACGGTCTATGTATTTTGTCGTAATGCCCAATTAAATATCATAGTAGTCATCATGTCATATATATGCATTGTCATGCGCTCAATATTTGTCAATTGCACAGCTGTAATTTGTTCACCCAGCATGTTAGTTATCTTTTATGGAGAGACACCTCTAGTGAACTGTGAACCCCGGTGCATTCTTTTACATTGATCAAACCACCAAGTGCAAACATTGTTCTCTTTTACTTTCTGCAATTTACTACTGTTTTCCACACCATATGTTTAACCCTTTGTTTTCAGCAAGCCGGGGAGATTGACAACCTTCCTGTTTCATTGGGACAAAGTAGTTTGATTGTGTTGTGTGCAGGTTCCATGTCAACAGTCCAGACTCCCAGCAACAACTTTTTCTGGCGCCGTTGACAACCTTATGAAGTGCTACTGCTCCTACTGGTTCGATAACCTTGGTTTCATATTGAGGGAAAACTTACTACTGAACTACAACATACCTTCCTCTTGGGGTCTCCCAACGAACGTGTGTTTCATGTCAGCAAGTCTTTTTCTAGCGCCGTTGCCGCGGAGTAGAAGTATTTCAGGAAGCTCTCTGTCTCCCGTCAACTGCACTTTTTCTGGCGCCATTGCCGGGGAGACAGCAGTCTTCTGCAAGGGGAGTTTCACGCTTCCAATCTCTTTACTTTGTTTTTGTCTTGCTTTGTTTATTTAATTTTATCTTGTTTGCTTATCAAAAACACAAAAAAATTAGTTACTTGCATCTAGTTTATTTTCCGCTTAGTTTTTGTTATTTCATCATGCTTCTCCCTAAGTATACTTTAAAAGACATATCTGTGGGTAGTGGATCTATCATTGGAAGAGATAATATTGAGGAATTCTTTAGTCACATTAGTAGGGTTGAAGATTTTGAAGATAGATCCTTGGTAGAACTTGCCCTGAATTATGAAATTGCTACAGCTTCTCTAGTTCACATGTTGGAGGCTCGGTTTGTCAATCTTAGTCCTATAATGCAGCACATGTTTCTAAAAGTTCATTATATGGAAGAAGGTGAAAAGAAAGATTTTGTTTTAGAAACCCTACTTAAAGAATTTGGTGATGTTGCTAGGGAAGCTAGAAAAGTTTTTATTAAATATAAGATGCTTGGGTATTGTATTGATGTTGTTAATACACTTGAAAAACTTGAAAAAGAGAGGCTTAAGTACACTAAAGAAACCAATTGTGAGGGGGAAGTTAAGATACCAATACCTTTTAAGCTTATAGGAATGCAGGAAGCACTAGATAAGAATTTTGATTGGATTGTTCCTGAAAACCCATTTGATGAATATGATGAGCCTGAAGGTATTGAAAGGGGGAATTCTGAAACCTACATAGATAAGATACAATGCATTGTTGAGAAAACTTCTGACCTCTCTTTGGATGCTTCTTCATTTGATAATACTTGATGCATGCTTTGTGCCTAGCTAAAAGGCGTTAAAGAAAAGCGCTTATGAGAGGCAACCCATTATTTTTATTTTCTGCAATTTTTCTTTATTTGAGTCAAAGAGAGTGTTTACTTCTGTAGCAACTCCTTTGTATCTTTACTTTCTCGCCTTGTTGTGCCAAGAGTAGCCTCTAATGTTAAGATGATGCTAAATTTTGATTGTTGCACAGAAACAGATTTTTTCTGTTCACTGTACGAAATTCCTAAAAGCACCCGATTGTTAATTAAATCTAAAAAAAATTGTGCATAATCTTTATGAATGTCTGAATCTTTCGTTAGTTAAATGTTTTTCGATCTGAGCGTTGTAAGTGCCTCGAAAAAATTCGTCTTTGCGGACTGTTCTATTTTAGATAGATTATGCCTTTTTATTTTGCATTCTCTCTTTTACTAGTGTTGAGTGAAATTCTTTTTTGGGTGGAAGAGCTTCACATAATATCAGTGGCAGTAGCTAATGTTTAAAGTAACAAGTCATATTGCATCTTTTACAGAACATGTGAGTTTTTGAATATGCACTAACACTCTAATGAGATTTACTTTGAGTTTGGTGTGACGAAAGTTTTCAAGGGTCAAGAGGGAAGGATGATATAATAGGATCAAGAAGAGTGAAGAGCTTAAGCTTGGGGAGGCTCCCATGGATCTCCCCAGCATATTTCAAGAAGACTCAAGCGTCTAAGCTTGGGGATGCCCAAGGCATCCCCTTCTTCATCGGCAAAATTATCAGGTCATCTCTAGTGAAACTATATTTTTATTCTTTCACATCATATGTGCTTTTCTTGGAGCGTCTGTGTGCTTTTATTTTCAGTACTTTTATTTTTCAATAAATTTGATCGGACCCTAGCAATCTTGATTGGGAGAGAGACACGCTCCGCTTTTTCATGAGAGTACTCCTATTATTCACTTATATTTGTTGAGTATTCATATCTAGCGCTGTTCAGCTTTTAGCTATTGTTTTCTTATATCTCTTGTCAGAGCTATTAGTTTTGTTTTAAAGAAAGTACTCTCTTGCTTCACTTATACTTGTTTGGAGAGTTATTAAAATAAATTGATTGGTGTTTGGTTGGTACAAAAAAATGTTGCATGTGGTAAATGGTATAATGGAAAAAACTTGCATATTCTTGTAGATCACTAATTTGAATAATTTGATACTTGTCAATTGTTTTGAGTTAACAAGTAGATCATGATTAAACTTTTGCATCATGTAAGTTAAGCCTATTAGTGAAGAACTACCGTAAAGCTTGTTGAAATATGTTTTTCATATAAAACTTGGTGTACTGGTTGATATTCTTGTTTGCTTACATAACCTTGCTAGCCTAAACTCTGTAATGAGAGGGAATGCTTCTCGTGCATCCAAATCGTTGAGCCAAAATCCATGCCATTTGTGTCCACCATAACTACCTATATGTGGTATTTCCTTGCCACTCCAAGTAAATTTTTCAATTGCTACCTTTAAATTATTCAATATTGTTATTATTCCTTTTTGTGTCAATATTTACGAGCTCATGAGGAAGTAGTGGGTTATTCTTTATTCGACTTATCAAACAGACTTTACACCTGGACTAGTGGCATATATATCCGCTTATCCATTAATTTTGCAAAAAGAGCTGGCAACGGGGTGCCCAGTCCCAATTAATTACAACTTTAACCGCTTAATTCTCTTCACACTTTTGCCCTGATTCATCAGTAAGCAATGACAAACAGTGAAATACCTGCGTGTGTAAACAAAACAGAAAGAGAGATGATCTGCATTGCTGGTATAAATAACGTCCTTCATGGGAGCCGCTCTTAAAAGTCCGTCTGATAGGGAGAATACAGTTTTCATCCACTACCATTCGTTGACAATTAACAAACACCTCTCAAAACTAGACACTCCTCCATGGTATGTGATTGATGGAAGGCACCCGAGGATTCGGTTAGTCATGGCTTGTGTTAGCAAAGGTTGGGACGAGTGTCAAATATTTTATGCAATCTCTATATGTTTTTCAAAACTTAAAAGCTCTAGCACATGATTTAATCCCTGCTTCCCTCTGCGAAGGGCCTTTCTTTTACTTTTATGTTGAGTCAGTTTTCCTATTCTTTCTATCTTCCACAAGCAAACACTAGTGTCAACTTTGTTACAACATTTGTTATATGCTACATATTGGACTTATTATATTGCTTTGTGTTGACAATATCCATGAGATAAACATGTTGAAAGTTGAAGCAAATGCTAAAACTTAAATCTTCCTTTGTGTTGATTAAATACCTTTTCTTAGAATCTATTGCTTTATGAGTTAACTCTTATGCAAAACTCTTTGATACTTTTCTCGAAAGTACTATTCATGAAAAAGTTTAGCTCGTGTGATTCATTGTTTACTCATTATCTATTTGGTAGCAAACTATAGACCATTGACTTGGATCACTTCATTCATTTACATGTGCCTTACAATATTATATGATCAAGATTATGATGGCAGCATGTCACCTCAAAAATTATTTTGTTTTATCGTTTACCTACTCGAGGACGAGCAGGAACTAAGCTTGGGGATGCTGATACGTCTCAAACGTATATATAATTTTTGATGTTCCATGCTGATATTATACCAATTGCTACATGTTTTGCATCCATTTTATGTCACTTTTATACATTTTTTGGGACTAACCTATTAACAAGATGCCACAGTGCCAGTTCCTGTTTTCTGCTGTTTTTGTATTCCAGAAAAGCTAGTCAGGAAATATTCTCGGAATTGGACGAAAATTTATGGAGGCCCCTATTTTCTGGCCCCACACGTGGCCAGGGCGCGGCCCCCTTTAGGCGCGCCGAGGGTGCGTGTGGGCCCCTCGGGGCTCTCCAGCCGCCTCCCTTTCGCCTATTTATTCCCCCCGATGCGAAAACACTAAGTACCCGAGTCATTATCCACGAAAAGTTCCAGAGGCGCCGCCGTCGTCAACCCTAGCTCGGGAGGGTCCAGAACATCTTCTCGGCACCCTGCCGGAGAGGGGAACCATCACCGGAGGGCTCAACATCACCATGCCTGCCTCCGGAGTGATGCGTGAGTAGTTCATCCTTAGACTACGGGTCCATAGCAGTAGCTAGATGGTTGTCTCTCCACTTTGTGCCATCACGTTTAGATCTTGTGAGCTGCCTAACATGATCAAGATCATCTTATTGTAATGCTACATGTTGTGTTTGCTGGGATCCAATGAATATTGAATATTATGTCAAGTTGATTATCAATCTATCTCATATGTTATTTATGATCTTGCATGCTTTCCGTTACTAGTAAATGATTTGGCCAAGTAGATGCTTGTAACTCCAAGAGGGAGTGTTTATGCTAGATAGTGGGTTCAGTCTCCAGTAATCTGGGCGAGTGACAGCAACGCCTAAGGTTGTGGATGTGCTATTGCTACTAGGGATAACCTAACAATGCTATGTCCACGGTCATATGTATTTGTTTACATTACGCACATTACTTAATGCAATTATCCGTTGCTTGCAACTTAATACCAACGGGGAACTCGGATGACAACCTGACGGTGGATTATTAGTCATAGACGCTGTTGGATAACGGTCTATGTATTTTGTCGTAATGCCCAATTAAATATCATAGTATTCATCATGTCATATATATGCACTGTCATGCGCTCAATATTTGTCAATTTCCCAGCTGTAATTTGTTCACCCAGCATGTTAGTTATCTTTTATGGAGAGACACCTCTAGTGAACTGTGGACCTCGGTCCATTCTTTTACATTGATCAAACCACCAACTTCAAACATTGTTCTCTTTTACTTTCTGCAATTTACTACTGCTTTCCACACCATACGTTTAACCCTTTGTTTTCAGCAAGCCGGGGAGATTGACAACCTTCCTGTTTCGTTGGGACAAAGTAGTTTGACTATGTTGTGTGCAGGTTCCACGTCAACAGTCTAGACTCCCAGCAACAGCTTTTTCTGGCGCCGTTGACAACCTTCTGAAGTGCTACTGCTCCTACTGGTTCGATAACCTTGGTTTCATACTGAGGGAAAACTTACTGCTGAACTACAACACACCTTCCTCTTGGGGTCTCCCAACGAACGTGTGTTTCACGTCAGCATCCCACTTCCACTCGGGCACTTTAAGGGGTTGGAGGAATCCGGTGGGTTTTTGATGCTCGGCTTTCGCTAGGTTGCATACGTTGCAGCACGCGACAAAGTAGGCAATCTCCTTCTTCATACCGGCCCACCAGAATATTTGTTTCAAATCTTGGTACATCTTGGTGCTTCCCGGGTGAATAGAATAGGCAGACTTGTGGGCTTCCTTGAGGATCTGCTGTTTTAGCGCGGCCTTGTCGGGTACACAAAGGCGGTTACTGTAGTGGAGCACTCCCTGACTGTCCAAGGAAAATTCCTTGGCCTTACCCAGTGGTATCTTGGTCTTGATCCCTTTTATGCCGGGGTCATTGGCCTGCTCGGTTTATATCTCTTCCTCCAGGTTTGGTTTCACCTCCAAGGTGCTTAAATAGGCCTTACTTCCCACGCACAAGTTCAGCTTTGCGAATTCTTTCTCAAAACTTGGCCGCATCTTTGGGGGCTTCCGGCTTAGGGCATCTGCTACCACGTTGGCCTTCCCTGGATGGTAATGAATTCGAAGGTCGTAGTCCTTGATCACTTCTAGCCACCTTCTTTGCCTCAGATTGAGGTCAGGCTGGGTGAAGATCACTACAACAGGATAGAGCTTTGGTAACACACGCATGTGTTACCACAGGTAAAAAAACGTGTTACTAGGTCATGTAGTAACACAATCGGCAAAGTGTTACGTTAGGCCATGTTACTACGAGATATGCCCTGTAACACATATTTATTGTTACGATATGTAAAAAATGGTGTTACAGTTTTGTTCTTGTAACATGCATAATATGTGTTACTCGATGAGCTAGTAACACGTTTTTATAACTATAGTAACACGGACAGTAACATAATTTTAGGTGTATAACAATATTCTGTAACACAATTTAATAGCTTTGGTAACAAATATTTATCCAATTATTGAATAAAATATTCAGACAATATTTTGACAAGGATGACACATGTGCTAACATGGCAATCTATGTGGCGACTCACTGAATTTTTCCATAAATATTGTTGATGTGGCCATGACATGGCACAGACACGTAGACTAGAGAAGGAAAGATGACGTGGATCCCTACATTTGGCCCAGCCTGGACTACGTGGAATTTGGTTTGACATGGCAGAATTTTTTTCTTTTCATGTTTCTAGAATTAATGGCTCATTTAAATCTCCATTGCAATGTTAGTACACCTGTTACAATAACAATTCATATAAAATTTTAGATATAATTTTTTCGATTGAATTTGAATACCACAGTACAAATTCGGCGCTTATGAAGATAACTAATTACAATTCAGTCACAAAATACATAAGACAACATAACTTAAAATAACAATTAATGGGACAGAAACAACTAGTCTCGCTTGCAACTAAAATCACATGGACACGTCACGGCAAGAACAAAGAGAACTTGATAACTAGTCCAGAATCGTAATGTGTTGAGCCCCAAAAAGACTTGATTCCTATGCCAATCTCTGCAAGCGAGACACCACCGAAGCAGCTACAAAAGTGAGAGTAAATGTTATGTTACATAATTGCTTATGGATATATATGAAAATGCCAATAAGAGTGACATGTTGTCATGCTTAGGAACCGATCTAGATCTAAAGATAAAATAATCATTTTATGAAGTTCACTTGCACTATATTCGTACTGTACACGTCACTGAAACAACAAAGATAAATTAGTGCTATTTGGCCAAATTACTACAATGGTGCATCACATTTATAGCATAATATTTCTTGTGCCTACACTATACATGATCATCTCAAGTCCGTAAAACTGAATGTATGGGCGTCTGGGATGTTTGACTAGCAACGCATATAACAATTACTTAAAATTCAGTTAAGATCTTACTTTACTAGAAATGAAACAATACTACAATAGCATATGCTAAAAGCTTGAAGTAAGACAAGTGGGCTACAGATTGGGTGGCACATATAGGTATCACTTAATTAAGAAACATACAAGCTTAGGCATTAACTGAACATGTTGGTTCTAAACTGCATATCAAGAGATATTAATGGAAAAGATGGATAGATATCTCACGGTTCTCACCTGATTGACGCGCATTGTTCTTCCTGTCCATCAAGACTACATATTCAATTATTGTAGAAATGCACGAGACCACAAGGAAGCAAATGAGCATAAAATTGAGCATCCAATACATGAAACCGCCAAAGGAAATGAATATAACCTTCTGCACAAGCTGACGATGAAATAGAAAGAAGAATATACGTAAGATAGAGAGAAGCGTATTCATGTGCATATGTGAAACCGAATCTTGCACAAAAGAGTTACATGTGCGCAAGAAACATACATACCTCTATAAAAACTATCATATCCCTCTTGATGTAACTATCATGGGCAACTACTAACACCTTTCTGATCCATAGAAGAGCACGGCCAGCATCTTTCTCAAGAACCACATCGGAGACCTCTAGATTAGGAGGTGGTGGAAGAGGGCTGCAAACAACATTAGTTGTTATTGTGACATGACATTGCATAATGAACTAGAGAACAATGCAATAATTCAGTGAGATGGACTAAGTAAAACAATATAAGTTGTCTTGTGAAAGAAACTCACACGATGACCAATTGCAACAAGCTCCTGATGTGTGTTATGGATCAGTGTCCATATTGAAAGCAAATATGGAGCACTTAATACAAATAACTACACAAATACGGCAGAAAAATGACATGCTAGCAAATGAAATATCAAAGTGCTATGACAACTCAACTGTAAAATATAGCAACTTTAGTATTTATTCTTTGCAGAGAAGGGCACATGTAGGTGCATGATAGCTAATGTAGTAGACAAGGGTAAATGAGCAAATCCTCTACATACTGGATGGGTAAACTAAACCTTGAGCACTATCTTACATCTCATAACGACCATGTCCAAACTAGAGCCAAATTCCAGACTCTTAGCAAACCAACTGAACAAATTTAGTTTGAACAAACCACCAAACAATTCAACAGTAAAATAATTATAATCTCCAATCGAGATCCAGAGTAATAAGTAGTCAAGGAACCAATTTACAACAAGCCATCACATGAATCAACTGGACAGAAAGAAGGGGAGTCGCTGAAGGTGGCCCCTGCTTGGGGTCCTCTCCTTCTAGTTCATGGAGGTTCCACCGTCCAAGTGGTTGCTGCTGCCACAGCTGCTACAAAAGCCTGTATAAAAAGCTTCAGCACTACAGCGTATGAGTACATGACGATTCCAATCTAGCTAAATGACCACATAGACTTATATTGCATAACGGTATAGCACTACACAACAAATCAGCACGGTAAGAGGCTAACAAAACTTTTGAAACTGACCTAATAAAGGGGAACATTTCCTTTGCATACTGACTTAAAAGTGGCTTTTGATCAACACTCAACATCAATTACACGAACAACAGGAGCATTGTTTTCTAAATTTCTAAATCTCGAATGGAACATTTCCTTGCATATTTAAAATTGGATAATTAGATTTGACCTGCGCTGAGGATTTGGGAAAGAGCACCGCTTGTACGAGGATCTAACGGCTGCTCGTCTGAGCGAGCCCGTTGTAGATCACCGGCCAGATACCTCTTGCTCCGGGAAGTCGGTGACACAGACCGGCCGCCGGGAAAGACCCGGTGCCGTCGGCGGCGGACATGGGCTCCACCTCCCAGGATGTCATAGGTGGGAGCTCGAGTGCTTGGGCCGGCGCTGCCACGCCATCCAGGGCGGGTTAGGAGCGAGTTAACGCGATGGGGGCTGCTGCGGGAGGGAGCTAACGGCGGCGGCTGATAAATCACGTCGGCTACGAGGGAGAGAAGATTGGGGTGGCGGCTGGGATCTGGGAGTGGGGAGGAGATCCGCTGAAGAGAGATCGCGCGGAGGTAGGTGACGGTATGTGAGAGATCAAGAGAAGATAGCGGCGGCGGAGGTACTAGGTGAGGGCGCCGGCATAGGGTGCGGCGGCGGTTGAGGAAGAAGGGGATGCAGGAGAAGTAGGGTTGATTTTGGGACGGTGGTGGTCTACACCAGATAATTTATCGGGCTTTAGAATGCGCTGCGGGCCGGAAATTTTCTAATTGACGCGCGGGAAGAGAAGGGAAGAGCGGCGGGATATCTAAAAAAACTTGCTACAAATACAACACGTGATCAGTGTAAACACGTTTGTTTCACAAAAAAAAAGTGTAAACACGTTTCGAAAATAGTTTAAATTTAACATGTACATGTACTTTTACAAAATTCATTCAGAATATATATATAAGTTTCTTATCTCCTTGACCCCATTCATTAATTTTTTCATATTTCAAAGAAAACACCTATAGGTGATCTTAAAGTAGCAAGTTCACCAGCAAGGAAGTTTGCCGAGGTTAACATGATTACTTGGTTTATGCCGACAAGGACTTCATCAAAAATTGTGTATAAGAAATATTATTTATTTTGTATTGTGTGAAAATGACAATTTATCTGATGTGGTGAACAATGCAGATTTCGAGTGTTTCAGATCTGTCCAAAATTTGTCTTTTTCATGTTGACCGGAATATAAAATAGTTCGGGTTGAAATTTTCCAGCACCTTATGATACATCATTTTCCACCTATATGATTTTTCTCGAAATTTTTGGAAACAATAAAATATTAATTAAAAAAAATCTGCAGGTTTCCTCGAAAGTCCAAACGAACGACTCGTTCGTTGTATTTAACAATCGATCGGTTGGGCTGAGGCTGAGGCTGGCCTGATGGGCCGGCCCTACTTGCTTGAGGACAAGAAGAGAAAAAGAAAACAGAGAAGAAGAATACTCCAGGGAATTCGGCCCGATAAGATAAAAGAAAAAGGAGAAAAAGGAAAAATAGATGGGCCGTTGGGATTAGGCCTAGTTCGGTCCGAAAATGAAAAAGACGAAATTTTTTTGCTGGAACTATAGATGTTTTTTTATGATGGGATTTTCTTCACAGAAATATAAAATGAATATTTTTAAATAAACTGCTATCTTGTGCATATGTGCTCTTTATTAAATGCATTTTTAACGTGAAATGCCACAAAAATCTAAAAAAGCTTAATGTGTACATCTCCACGAGTCATTTTTCGTGGTATAAAAAAGACAAAATTTTGTCACAAGACAAAAAATTTGTCATTTTTACATACGACAAAAAAAATAGTTTTTCGGCGAAACTTTGTGTGTGTACATAGAATGTGGAGATCTATGGGCAAACTTTTTTTATTTTGATTTGACATTATGAAATTTGTTTGATTGTTAGATGAAACCAAAGATAATTTATTATACTAATTATTCCTTTTATTTCCTAGAGTCATATAGCTTGTAACACATGCACCAACACATAATTCTGTGTTACTATATCTTGTAAACTGTAACACATGTGGTGCACATAAACTTATATGTTACAAAGGTTATGTCCAAGTAACACATTTGCAGATCTTATCAACTCTGTGTTACTTCCTGTTTTGTAACACGCGTGATGTGTTACTGCAATTTTACTCTGTAACACATTTAGCCATGTGTTACTTGATTGTGTTACCAAAGCTCTGTCCTGTTGTAGTGGATGTACTTCAAGCTTTTGTGATCCGTGTAGATCTCGCATCTTCGACCAATAAGGTGATGTCGCCAAGTTTTCAGGGCGAGTATGACGGTGGCCAATTCCAAGTCGTGGGTGGGGTAATTGAGCTCGTGGGTCTTGAGTTGCCTTGATACATATGCGATGACCTTCCCTTCTTGCATGAGTATGGCCCCTAGTCCATTTCTACATGCATCACAGTATACGGTAAAATCTTTGGCGTCATCAGGCAATACCAGTATTGGGGCTGTGGTTAACCGGGTCTTCAACTCGTTGAAGCTTTCTTCACACTCGTCTGTCCAGGCATACTTGCGATTTTTCTTTAACAGATCCGTCATGGGCTTGGCTATCTTGGAAAAGTTTTTAATGAATCTTCGGTAGAACCAACCAATCCTAGAAAGCTTCAGATTTCTGACACATTGGTGGGGGTTTTCTAGTTCAGCACATCAGAGATCTTATTGGGGTTTACGGCCACACCGGCTCCAGACAATACATGTGCTCGGAATTCCACTTCTTTTAACCAGAACTGGCATTTACTGTACTTGGCGTAAAGTTGTTGCTCCCGTAGTCTTTCGAGAACCAACCTGAGGTGTTCGGCGTGCTCCTCCTCATTTTTGGAGTAGATCAGTATGTCGTCGATGAATACCACAACAAACTTGTCGAGGTATTCCATGAATACCTTGTTCATCATGCCCATGAAGTAGGCTGGGGCATTTGTTAGGCCAAAGGACATAACAGTACACTCATACAGTTCATATCTGGTGGTAAAAGCGGTCTTGGGAATATCACTTTCCCGAATTTTTTGCTGATAGTATCCCGTGTGGAGATCAATCTTGGAGAACACTCAGGCACCACTGAGTTGGTCAAAGAGATCATTGATTCTTGGGAGTGGGTACTTGTTCTTGATGGTGACATCATTGAGAGCACGATAGTCAATGCATAATCGGAGTGTACCATCGCTCTTCTTTGCAAATAGAACTGGTGATCCCCAAGGTGAAATGCTCGGGCGAATGAACTTCTTCTGAATTAGTTCGTCAAGCTATTTCTTCAATTCCACTAGCTCGGGACTTGTCATACGGTAATGTTTTTTGAATATTGGGTTTGTTCCTGGTACAACTTCAATGGCAAATTCGATATCACGGTCAGGGGCATCCCGGGTAGTTCATCTAGGAACACATCCGGATATTCACTGACCACATACACTTCTCCTATCTCCAGGGCTTGGAGAAGAAACATCTTTGCATTTATCTGGTGGGGTTTATTTGGCAAGTAGGTGGTACCTATGCCTTCCGGGTTGGTGAGAGTAACTGCTCTAGTTGCATAGTCAATCTGGGCTGCATGCTGGACCAACCAATCCATACCCAGGATGGCGTCGAGGCCGGGCTCATTGAGAGTGTTGAGTTGAGCTGGGAATTTCACTCGGTTGATGCTGATTGTCAGGTCTTAACAAATGGTGTTTGTTTTCATCTCAGAGTCAGGGGTTTGTATCACCAAAAGATGGCCCAAAGGGGAAACGGGAAAACGGTGTTTGGCAACAATATCCTTTGAGACGAAAGAATGGGAAGCTCCAGAATTGAATAAAATCAGCGCGGGTTTAGTGTTGATAGTACACGTACCAAGCACTACATCCGAAGCTTCATATGCTTCCTCTGCAGACATGTGGTGGACACGGGCAACTTGAGGTGGCTTGATTGCACCAGCAGGGTGGTTTTTGTTGGAGTTATTGTTGTTGCCGTTGTGAAGGGGGCAATCCTTGATGTAGTGTCCTGTCTTTTTTTTTTTGAAGCTTGGAACAGTGGGAAAAGATCGCACTGCAATTTTTATATATATGTGAAAATGATATTTACAATGGTGGGGGGTAGAGGGGAATAAAAAAAGCAAAAAAGCTTCAAAAACTCGCTAAGGTTGTAATTGCAACCAGATATTAAACTCTTGAGCATATTTCGCTCTTATTCTATATTTCAGCCAATGTAGCTCACTCCTTTAGATAGCTTTCCATTCTTCAAAACTTGGCGACTTGTTTTTGTCTCTCATCATCCATATACCCCAAGCAGCAAGAATCATTATCTCCATGGCGAAAGGTTCCTGAATTTTCCTTTTCATATCATCAAAAGCTTCGAACAGTGATAGGTTTCTGTCTCTTTGAGGGCAAACGTGATCCAGCACTGAGACGCAAATGGGCATGACCAAAACAAATGAACCAGGGTTTCTTGAGTGCTACATTGCAGGGTAGCACAATCATATGTCTGGAGGACAAAATTCTTTCTGGCTAGAAGATTTCTTGTGTTGAGCCTGTCATGTAAAAGAAGCCAAAAGAAGACTTTGTTCTTTACTTGGCAAGAGCTGTTCCAAATCCATGAGAAATGTGGAGGAGTTGGTCTTGTGCCAATCATTGCTTTGTATGCCTTTTTACTTGAAAAAAGTCCATTTCCCCAAATATAACTCCAAGAGTCCTCCTGTCCGAGTTCTACGACTAGTTGGCATGCTTCCCAAATGGCTTCTAGTTGAAGAAATTCCTGGTATGCTTGACTCGATAGGGGCAAGTGAAAATGGTCTTCTAAGAATTCTAATTGAGCCATAGAGAAAATTGAGACTTGAGTGTTTCTTGAAAACGAAAAGAGATGAGGGAAACAGTGGCTCAGACAGGAGTTTTGCCAAAGGTCATGCCAGAAGTATGTCGTACGTCCACTGCCCAAATTACATTTGGCCAAGCCTTTAAAGTTGTCCAAGAGTTTCAAGTGTGTTTTCCACCAAAAAGAGCCAATGAAATGTTCCCCGGGGACAGCACCATCAGTATAATAAGAAGACCATATTAACTTCACCCATGGGATGTCCAATCTGTTATCGAACTTATGCAAGTTTTTCATGAGCAGCGATTTATTTTGCACTTCAATGTTCATAATTCCCAGCCCTCCCTGCTCCTTTGGTCTGTAGACTGTCATCCATTTCACTAAGGCTGGTCTTTTATCGTCTAGATCAGGTCGTCTCCACAGGCAATGCCTCATATATTTGGTTATCTGTTTTTTAATTACCCCATGCACATCCAGGTACACATGGCAAAGACTGACATTGATGCTAGGATTGTTTTAACCATCTCTAGTTTTCCTGCTGATGTTAAAAAAATTGCAATCCCACAAAGCCTTCTCTCAACAACTTGGATAATGGGGAGCAGGCTTTCAACCGATGGTCTTGTAGTTCCCATAGGCAGGCCCAGGTAAGTGAATGGAAGAACACCTTTTTTGCAGTTAAGTGTTCTTATGTAGTGATCTCCCCTTTCTTCACTTAAGTTTATGGGCACCATCATAGATTTTTCAAAATTTACTTTCAGTCCAGTAGAATCAGCAAAAGTTTGCAGCAGAGCTTTAAGGCACATGATTTGATTGGCTTCCGCAGGCAAGATCATCAAAGTGTCATCAGCATACTGTATCACTGGGAAATCCGGGCAGCCAGGAATATTTAAAGGAGCTTTTATTAAATCTTGACTCATGGCTTTATTAAGAATGGATTGTAGCAGATCAGCCGCCAGAACAAAGAGCAAAGGAGAGAGAGGGTCTCCTTGCCTGACACCTCGTTTGCAGTAAATGTTTTTCCCTGGAACACTATTGAGAAGCACAGAAGAGGTGCCAGTCTTGAGCAACATAGCAACCCAATTAATCCATTTCCTCCCGAAACCTTTTGCTTCTAGAATTTTCAGAATTGCATTATGTTCAATCGTGTCGAAGGCCTTCTCAAAATCTAATTTCAGAATGAGGATCTCTTTTTTTGAATTGTGGCATTGAAAAAGATATTCAAAGCCCCACCCAAGACAGTCTTGAATTGATCTGTCCTTTAGAAAACCATACTGATTTTTGTGCACTAATTTGGAATGATCTTTTGAAGTCTGTTTGCAAGGAGCTTTGCCACAATTTTCAGAACACTATTTAGCAGGGAAATTGGTCTGAAATCCGCAGCAGTTTCAGGTGAATCATTCTTCGAAATCAGTGTGATATAGGAGTCATTTATGCTTTCAAGACATATCTGCTCAGAGTGAAAATCATGGATTAAATCCTTTACATTAGAGGCTATTATAGACCAGCAGTTTTTGATAAATTCGTTGTTGAATCCATCTGGGCCAGGGGATTTGTCATTTGGCAGTTCTTTGATAACTAGCTCAATTTCATCATCAGTAAAAGGCAATTCCAGCTGCTGGAACATTTATGGGTCAGAGTTCTCGCCAAGAATAGAAGGTAGATCAAATGCCATATTTGGGTTTTCAGATTGGCCCATTCTTTCCTTGAAAGCACACCAAAGCAATGCAGCTTTACCATCATGATCATGGATCTCCATGTGATCATAATTTTTCAGGGATGAAATGTAATTGTGTCTGTGCCAGACTATGGCTCTTGCATGGAAGAACTTTGTGTTTTCATCTCCTAATTTTACCCAGTTTATTTTGCCTCTTTGCTTCCAGTAAGAATTTTGGTTCTGCAACAGAGTGATATGATGAGCTTTGAGTATGTCTCTCGGATTCCATTCCCATGTGTTAAGAGTTCTGAATTCTTCCAGGACATCCAAGAAATCAATAACCTCTAAAACTTGGGTAATCAGCGACTTGAGACAGGATAGGTTTTTTTACCATAGCTTGAGAGCTCTCGTCACATTTTTTAGCTTAGCATTAACCTTCTTAGCACAATCCGTGTATCCCACGGGTATATTCCAGGCATTCTGAACAATCTGTTTAAAGTCACTGTGCTGTAACCAATAATTCTCAAATCTGAAGATATCAGCTCTAGGCATTTTTGTTCCGATCTCGACAACGCAGGTGATGCATGTAAAATGCATACATGAACTTTGCATTATTTTACTTATATTCCAATCATATTTGCATCATATAACGGTTATATCACTGTTTTATAATGATTTTGGGAATATTTCACAGTTTCCCCATTTATTAGGAATTAACCCTGCAGAACCAGAAAACCCCTCTTTCCATGTTTTTGACTTTCAGGGACCAAACGACGTCCAAATGACCTAAGATTTTATGGGGCCCAATATTTGGAAATAAGAAGACGTACCAGCCAAGAATCCGCGAAAAAGGAAGTCCGAGGAAGAAATTGGATGGTCCCACGCGGCCAGGTACATAGGCCGTGTGGCATCACCCTTTTTAATCCTCGTGGCTCCGATGCCGTCCGTTTTCGTCTCCGTGGCTTCGTCTTGACCTAAAACCAACTATAAAAATAGTCCCCCGAGGAGTTTCGCGAGAAGGCGGCGGAGAAACACAAAACCAAGAAACAGGAGACAGACGGCTGCCGCCAGAGAAGATCAGAGGGGGGAAACACCGCCGAATCACCTCCAGAAGGCTCCTCCATCCCCCCTTCGGAGTCTCCATCAACACCACTGTCAAGACCAGCACCATCTCCATCACCATCTTCGTGATCCACTTCATCCCCCTCGTAGTTTGAGAGTTGCTATACCCTAGATACTTGTCTTGTGCTCTTATTCATGTTTGTGATCGAGTACTTGTCATTATTTGGTGGTGAAGTTATATTTTCAGATTGTGTTGTACCCTTTATGCCACTGAATATCATCATGTTTGCACATTGTGAGTAGTTCCCGTATGTTCCTGAGGTCATAGGATGAATTGGCAATGATTTATATATCACATGTGTTGGTATTTTTTCAAGTGTTTATCTTTTATGTGATTCTATGATGGTGTTGTGCGAACGTCGACTGCACAACACTTCACCTTTATGGGCTCATAGGAGAACACCGTAGTGTAATGAATTGAGGGATACTTGGGGGACACGTAAACCCATGACCGAGTCATGAAGTTGCATTATGAGGGTATTAGTATCAGGGACCTTAGAGTGTAATGCTATGGTAGGACTTTATGTCTTAATAATTCTTGTGCAGTCATTTACTTGGCCACATGATCCATCATAAGGGGTATAGTTTATTTATTTAGCTTTAGCTAACAATGGCTCCGTCCAAAGAAGATTAAAACTTGACAAGATATTCAACGTGTTGTTTAATAAATCTCTATGCCTAGCAATATTCATGCCGCCCTCGGAAACGTTTTCCACGCACAAGAAACACATCACTTGAGCTTGTCCTCTTGCCACATAGAGGATTGGGCTTTCTCTCTCTGAGAGCTTTGACTTGCTACTGTTTATTTTCTGCATTGCATCTATACAACCAAAAATATCAAAAACACTTGCATCTTTTATTGTTTTATTTATCAATCTTGCTAACCAATACCTTCAGCTCCTCGTGGGTTCGACAACCTTTTCTAATTGAAAGGTACTACAATTGATCTCCTGCACTTGGGAGTCATCAAGATACTTTTCTGGCGCCGTTGCTGGGGAGCGTAGCGCTATTGGTAAGAAGTTTGGTAAGGAAACTTAAAAGCTGTTTTATCTCATTGTTACTTTGGCATTTCTAAATCATGCCTCGCTGCATCTTGTTTTATATGAAAGTGCTTATGCCACTACTCCTAAAGTGGTTGAAACTACTGTGTCTGAGGTACCTAAAGTGGGATTTAAAATTCCCATTGGTCATGTTAATAGAGTTATGAAAAATCCATTTACAGGAGATGGAACTAAGTCTGCACATGAACACATAGAGACAATTGAAGAAATATATGGTTTATTTAGGCTTCCTGGTATTTCTGAGAATCAGGTAAAAAGGAAGCTATTATATTTGTCTATATCTGGTAATGCTCGTATCTGGTTCATGTCTTTGGATGAAGAAGTCACTATTGAATGGAGTATTTTGAGGAAGGTTTTTCTTAAATATTTTACTCCTAAAGAAAGAATTATTGCTGCCACGGAAAATACTAATATTTTGCAGGAAGAGGAGGATAAAAACCTAAGCTTGGGGATGCCCGTGCAACCTCAAGAAGATGATGAAAATGATGAGCAACTAGAGAATGAAGAGAGGAAACTTCCACCTTCACCACCTATGGATGAGGGTAACACTCAAAATTTTGTTGATGATAAACTTTGCTTTTATGATTCTGATGATGAGGAGGAATATCAACCTATGCCTAATGAGAACACTATTGATAATAATTTTAAAAATGATGAGGAGTATGGTTTAGACATGCTATATGATAATGCTTTAGATGATGGTCCTATGCTTATTGATAATCCTCCATGTTTAGTTGTTACTAATTTATGCGAGGATAAAAATGACATACTTGCTATTTGTGATAGTGCTCTTACTCATGAGAGTCCTACTTTATTTTTGAACTCTCCTATTCACACCATGGAGGAGAAGCTTTTATATGTTGAAAAGTACTTATGTGGGCTGAAATTATCTTATACTAATAACCATTTCACCCATGACCATCATGTTTATGGTGCTTCTTACAATTATTTTGAGAGAGGAAAACATGCTAATATCTTACATGATAGTTTTAATAATCCTTTATATGTTCCTAAGTTTGCAAAGTTACACCAATCTAAAAGTTCCTTTGTGAAATTTTTTTCCACTACTTGTAACTATTATGAGAGGGGAAAATATGGTTCTAAACATTTCAATATTATTACGTTTCCTCTCTTTAAGTTTAAAGTCTTGAAATTGCTCTTGTTTCATCTTCCTATGCTACTTGCTTTGTGTTTAAATGATTTATTTTCTTACAAGATCCCAATGCATAGGAAGTGGGTGAGACTTAAATATGTTTCATATTTTTCCCTTGATGCTCACCTTTGTGTTTCAATTCTTATTCCTATGTGAGCATCATTAAAACTATCATGGCTGTTCAGAAAACAGATTACTAAGCTTCACTGCAAAAAATCTTAAAAATCACAGAAAAAGAATTTTGACCTGAAATTTTACGACAGCAATCTTCAGTTATTAATACACATTTCATTAGTTCAAAATTTTCTGATTTGAGCAACGTAAGTGCCTCTGAAAATTCACTCTTTATGGGCTGTCCAGTTTTTGACAGATTCTGTCTTTATTTTGTGTTACTCTCATTACTTGTGTTTTGTGTAGTTCTATTGATCAAAGAGCAATGCACAAACATAGTAACAGTAGCTAATGTTTAGAATCAAATCATGATATGTCTTTGCTATACCTATGGGGATTTAATTTATGGAGACACTAACCCCTCTAATCAAGTTTTATGTTGAGTTTTGTGTAAAGAGAATTTTCAAGTGGAAGAGTTGAGGGTGATGAACAAGATCAAGAGGGACAAAAACTCAAGATTGGGGATGTTACCCCTAGGCTCACCCAACATATATCAAATAAGTACAAGAATTCAAGCTTGGCGATGCCAAGCCATCTCACTCCAACCATCAAAATATCAAGTAAGAAGCCTAGCTATATGGCTATAAAGAAAGCGATTTACAGGAGGCAACCCGGTTGTTTTTATTTTTGATTTTCTTTGTGTCCTCTTGCTGTAACAAGAGACTAGGTTTTTAGTTTAGTTTCTAGAAATTCCATGAGGTGCGACATGCGCATGCGGTAGGCCCTATCCTGGATCACCATTTTTGCCGAGAATATAGCCAGCCAGCCTAACAGCATGGCCAGCATTGACAAAAAAGATGGAAGCATGAGCTGGGAACTAGATGATATGAGGGACCGAGCAATGCAGGCTGATAAACAAGAGGTGATTACTGATGAAAACTTGAGCACTTGGACTAGTCCAGCGCTAGTATTTGGTGTGCTTCCACCTCGCCATTGATATAGCAGCCACATGTCAAGGTAACACAGAGCCGACGAAGAGCTGGAGATCCAAAACACCCTTAGGAACCAAGACCTCAGAATTATCCTGTTCTCTGCATACAAGGAGGCTAGGCACGCCATAATAGCCCCAACTGAGCCGTGAATGATGACCGACGGCCTTTTTATATTCACCACATACTTAGGACGATGACAATAAATAATGAACCATGCAAGTACTGACACGAGCTGCGGCATGCAAGCAAATACCATGTCCTCCCATAGCCATTCTACGGCCATTGAGTGACCTGTCATCATGAAGATCACTATACAGGTCCTGTGCATCACCGGCAGGACCTGATCAACACCAGGACTGTCTGCAATAGGCGGTAAGGCTAACATCACCGTCAGTGCACTCAGCGCCGAACCCAAGAACAGGAGAAAACTGGTGAACACAAATATGTTGCCTTCTTCTACTTTTCCCTTGTATTCAGTACATACCATCAAGCACAGCTGCAACAAATAAGGCACCCTTGCCATTTTTATCAGCTCCTTCACACTCTGTGTGCCTTTTTTGAGGGCATGCTCTCCACTTCGGTACTTGCTGACTTTGCTGGCAATTGCTCCAATGAAGACAAGTATGCCAAAGGGAAGGATAGCAATTTCGATATACTTTCTGTTGAGCGTAACTAGGATTGCATAATCTTGAAGCACTACAACAACAGTCCTCAAGTAGGTCTCCAGACAAGCAAATGTGGACCTAGTGGAGTACAGCCACACTAATAATAAATCCAGTATCACAACAAATAAGAGCAGTCCTGTCTCGAGTGTACGGGCGAATCCCACTACCACTCCTTCAGACCCAAATCCGAATTGTATACTAACACAAAGGACCAATGCCCATATAAACATCAGCCGGGGCTCCAGATGCAGTGATGCCATAAGCTGCATATAGAGCAGAACGAATAGTCAATGTTAGCCGGTATTTTAACAAATAAAAACTACTTTAGTCATGGATCAATCCTATTTTCTGAATTTATGCCATTGTTCATGTAATAAATGTGGTCATATATTCTCTTTTTTTTTTGCGAATTGAGGTCAATATTATTTTTAACCGTACAACTTTTTTGGGTGGCCCTTCTCCTCTAAAAAAGCCTATGTAGTGTGTTGAACAATTATATCATGAAGCTTAGCGATCTCAAAGTAAGTTTGAGATAAGCACATATGGAACAGAAACAAGCAAGAACGGATTTAAGTTGCACTAATCTTGAAAATACGGTGCACATATTCACTGCTAGTGCTACCCGGTTCAAGGAGGGACTAATGTTCATTCTGGATCTTGTTTGTCTGTGCACCATGACATTGTTACTACTGCGATTGTATAAGTTTATTGTGCACAACTTCTTTCAGAATGAACGCTTTCAACCATGGAATTTATTGCAAAATAGCAAAGGATGCAAATCTCAGTAGAGAGATCAGAGAGTGCCATTTATCTTTCTTGAAGATTAGAGATAAATAATTTCTCAACTTAATTTGAGTGCAGAATCACTTGAGCAATTGATTTTAAAGAGATTAGTTGGTATATGTATTAGACTTGGCAAAGTACTTTGATAATATCAGGAAAAACATGAAATATATCAATTTGCTATGAATTATAGTCTTTACCTCTTCAGAGGCTATTATGTCAATATATAGGTTTGCCATATGTTCTTCGTGCAAGATCTCTTCATGTTCATCCAATTGGACCTTGCTAGTAGTCCCAAGCACAGACGACGATTCCACAAGCTGCATATAGAGTAGAAAAACTAGTAATTTTAGCTCGTATTTTCCGGGTACTTTAGTTCTGGATTAAGGCTAGTTTCTAAATTCAAGGCGTCTTCAGAAAGTAAATATGGTCAATATTATTTGTTATAATAAAACTATTTTGCACTTCACATAATGGTAGCATGAAGTTCATCCACATGGTCACATGTTTAAAATAAGAAACAATGGACTAGAAATTAGTTAAGAAGACTAGAGATATCATGGACATAATTTGTTAGGAATGATGCCCTATATGCAGTTACTTTCCGAGTTGTATTCATAACTTGTCCTATGTATGAACTATTGTATTTGTCATTGAATACATGATTTGATTGTGAAACTTTCTACTTAATTAGTTCATACATTTTTATCCTTAGTCGTCCCAGGTTGTGACTGGACTAACACTGACGAGATTATTGTGCAAGCCGGTGAGTTAATCCGACTTGCACTAGCTGATCTTAAGAATTTAACTCGTCTAGACTGACCCAAAGTTTTGAGTCGGCGTTAGTAAGCCGTCATCTCTCTACGACCCAAGCAATGGAATATTTAGACCAGAGGTGTTCGTACTATCCTGTTTGCAAATGATCCGGCTTTTAGCTTGCCAAACGATGTCTGTTACTGAGAATCATAAAAGCGGGGTATGGGTTGTCTTTGAACCAAGCTGCGTGAGGTGGACGATCAAGATAGGATTTGCCCCTCTGACTCGGGCATATATTCTTTGTATATTGTCATGTGATACGACTCAGAAGTATGGCCATGGGGCACTCGGTTATAACCGAGTCAATGCGACTAAAGTGTTAGTCGAGTTGAGTCGTGTATCACGAACGAGAAGAGATTTAAGCTACACGGGAATGCCGACTGGCTCACCCGTAGATTATTCACAATATCGTGAGGAATAGGATTTTGGACAGACCGTCACATTGGGATAGTCTACTTATTGGTATCTGAGAGTCCACAACCTTTGCTAGATGGCAATGTCGACTGACCCAGTTGAGAGTGGCGACTCGAATTGTCTACCATAAGCGTGTGGGGTAGCAAACTTAACAGGTTGGAGTTGGGTGGATAAGATCCGATTGACGGGATCCGGTATGGGTTGGACCCGAACCGGACCAGGAGACGATGGTTAGTTGATGAGACCCATTTAACAAGGGTTAGAGTTTTGGGACAGAGGAACACAAGGTTTTTTTTCGCTCACATACAGAAAGGTTGCAGGGTGGTGGCCAAACCATGAGACAGCTAGCCGCACCATCTCCAATCCCGCGGCGCCAGAGTGAGTCTAGCAGCTTGCCGGTGCTACTCTGCCTTGTAAGTGTGGACATTAGTAGAGGCATCACACATGTGGTGCTAAGCGAGAGGCATGTCGGAGGCTCGCCGGAGAATTCGTCTGGACCGTGGACGCTAGGAACCAGAAGCGAGACAGCGAGTCTGCACTGCTCCGAATAGACGCATCACCGCACATGCGCTTCTAGTGGTAAGAATCAGTGCTTACCTCCTGAGCTAGATCTTGGGTGTGCTACGTTGGTGAAAGTTTTGCCTGCAATTCCTTGACCCGATATGGCCCAGTATATTTGTCAACTGTCATGAAACCAGCCGGGGAGACTCAAGTGGTGCTGAAAGTTATTTTTCGGCTGCTGTTTCATCGAGAATTGTTTTTTTTTTCGCCCTTCGCCCTCGCGTCGTCTCCTCTGGGCGACGGGAGGGCGAACCCTAGCCGCCCGCCGCCGCCACACCCTCCCGCCCAACTCCCTCCCTTGCCGCCTCCGGAGGCGACCGCCGGCAAAGCCCGTGCGCCGCCGGTGATGGGGGCGGCGGGGATCTGCCGCTCGTGGTCCCCTGCCGCCACACAGAGGAGCTGCTGCGCTCGGACCTCGACCCCGACCTCTGGCCCGGCGCGGCGGCGGCGCCCCTCGCGCGTTGGTGGCCCTGGTCGGGTGGCGTCGCGGCGCCTCCCCCTGCGGCGTGCCCTGGACGGCGGCGGCCAAATCTTGGCGGCGGTCCCGGGCGGCGCGAGACGCGGCTTCGTCTTGCTCCCTGCTGCTGGTGTGCGGGGCGCCGGTCGCCGCTACCTGATATGCGTGGAGCACGGCGGCGTGTGCTGCTGGGCTGCTTCCCGGAACCACGGTGGTTCTAGGTCTCGGGCAGAGTTCCTCCGCCTCTGTCAGCACGGTGCTCGACAGGGTGCGGCGGCCGACGCTGCGTCCGGCGGCTCTGGAGGTTCTGGTGATGAGGTGCTCTTTTCTGCCCGTTTGTGGTCTCCGCAAGGTGTGGTTGGCTGCGGCGGTTGCCGATGGTGATCGACTGCCTTTTCTGTAGGGATGTGCTCAAACTCCGGGTGAGAACCCTGCACCGACTTTGTCGTTGCCGGCGGCAGCGGTGTCGTTGACACCGTTCCCTCGCTGGATGTGTCGTTGTGGAGCTCCAGCACCTACAGTACTCTGGTGTCTCCGGGTGAAAACCTTGGACCCGGCTTGCCGGGTCGGATGACGGTGTTGTGTTCTCCACTACACAAACCTCCTTTGAGGTGTCATCTTGGAGACCCTTATGTATGGCTCTTGTCGCTGTGTGTGCTGACGGTGCTGTGTCTTGGTGATGTTGGTGCGGCCAGCTTGGGGCCGACGGTTGTTTGTTTCCCTTTTCGGCAGGTCTTCTCGTGATCTCGGTCATTTGGATGTGCTTGCCCAAGAGCCTCCACTGGTTGCTGTTGCGGTGTGGGAGCTGCGTGCTCTTGGTGGCGTCTCGGCTCAACTTTGCTCAACGACGACACAATGTGTGTCTCCCCCACCTGCTGCTTCTCGACCATTGTGGCGGAGCTCCCTTGCTAGGTTTGTGCTAGGTGCTAGGCTTGACACTCACCGATGATGATGGTGGTGCTCCTCAGTTGTGCCGTGGGGTTCGAGTCGCACGCTGGTGCGTGTGCGTGGGGCTGATTGAGGACTCTTGGCATTGGTGATCCCTCGACTGCACCCCCACCTCTTGTGTCTCTTGGCGGCTCTTGCTTTTTCTTTTCTAGTGGTCTTTTTCTTGTATTTTCTTTGTTCTCTCTCCCATGTATCCCCTGTAAAACTGCTATTCTGTTGTAAGAACATGGCCTGCCAGGCTACTTTTCGGAAATATAACAACCGGTGGGGAGCAATCCCCCGGCATTCTCGAAAAAAAATGAAACCAGCCGGTGACAAATACTCCCATTCAATAGATCGAAACCGAATAGGTGTAGCCCGAATCAAACATTTAGCTTGTTTTCTAATTTGATAACAGCCTACACATCAAAAGTTCTAAGTGGAGACTTATGTAGATCACGCTTTGGTATCTTCCCGATTTAATCAACATCATCACTACGACCTTCATCATGCGACTTTGAATTTTCACGGGGATCAGCATGACAACAACAACATGCACATAACATGCGCCTAAATGGTTCAGCGAAATCTGGTCTATGGCCTGAAGAGTGTGGCTTACCTTTTGCCGTTGGTTTCTTGGCCATTATGTTGGACAAGAGACCATGTTTTGAACTCCTACATAAATGAAATCAGAGAGCAGTAGACCGGCCGGTGAGATGACCGCATCACTCGGAGAGCCGTTGGGGAGACCCGGAGGGCGATTCTGGGCTCTCTCTTCGGCGGAGACGTCTGACCAGGAGGAGGACCAGACTACTACGTCATTTAAGCCGCGCTTGGAGTGGTGAATGTAAATACGGAGCTTGAAATATTTCCGAGCATTATTCGCAATTTTAGCAGGGTTTTGCTAGCTCCGTGTATTTTTCCGATCGTTTTGCCTATTTTACGCTTATCCAAGCGGGGCGTTATCGACCCTCCTCATCTCTGCTGGATCTTGTAGATGCATGCCCGTCCAGGGTGTCAAAAAGATTGGAGAAGTGGCTCGGACAGAAGAAGGCGGCCTTGACTCTGTGCTTGGTAAGTTCTTCACCCGGTTCAGATTTGCAGGAGAAGATCACCCGCGTGGAGTCGTCTGCGCATGTTGATGTTGGGTCTGAAAGCCAGAAAAACTTTGAGATCAGACATCTTTGTAAGGCCGAGCCATAGGAAATAGAAAACTGTATTTCCTCCTCACTCTCCATGGAGTGCTAGTTTGGGGCTAGAGCGACTGTCGCTCCACCAATTTGACGATGCACGCACAGATCACCACCACCACGTTTTCAAGCATACGTCGAGCAGACGTATCGTTTCATAGAAGAAGAAAGCCAAGATGGCTGGTTACAACACGTTTGGCACAGACGCCAGGAACGCGACCCCAGGGTTCAGACACACACCACCACTAGTGATAGAGGCATAGCGCCGTCGCGGTGGCACGAAGCGATGGATCTATAATCTAGCGTGGCGGAAGAGGATTGGACTGGAACAGGATAGACGAGATCCCGCGGGCTAGAGGCCAGCGCAAGAGCACCGAGGCGAGTGCGACCCAGTAGGAGGCACAAGGCGGTGGGGAAGCCATCCGGGAAGCCAGAAAGATTAGGACCAAGTTTGTTTATGCATGGTCCACTAGTAGAGAAAATCTTACCTGTGACGCACATAAAAAAGCTACCAGTGACGCACCCGTGTGCCACTGTAGCTCTGCGAGTGGTAATGCGTTACCTGTGGCGGATAACACCACTTATCTGTGGCGCACAAGACTGTGCGCCACAGATAGCTGGCTCCGTGCGCCACTGGTAAGTGCCACGGGCACACCTCTTATACGCGCACCACCCCCCTGTGCGCCACAGATAAGTGATTCTGTGCGGCACAGGTAAAATATTTTGCAAAAAATTTAAAAAAATGAAAAATTCAAAAAAATTCAAAAAAAAATAAAATAATTTGGAAAAGCTAAATATTTGAATTTTTTATTATATTTGCATTTTTTAACCTATCTCAGATGATGACTTCCCGCTAGGTCACCCATACTCAAATTGCTCCAACCCTAGCACGCTTAACTTCTAAGTTCTATCCAGTCCAGCTACCCCTATGCTACTCAAGTCTTATTCACATATATATCATATGAACCCTCTTAAGTCTTGTATGTGTATATGTGTGGTATGTGTTATATATGTGTGTTTTTAAATTTCAAAATTTTCAAAAACTTCTAAAGTCTCAAAAGGAGATTCAAAAGTTTCAAAAAACTTAGAAAAATCCAAAAAAACCCAAAAAATCCAAAAAATCCAAAATTTTCAAAAAAGTCAAAACACTTCAAAAAAATCAAAAAAGTCAAATAATTCAACAATCTTCTTTGTTATACATTTCTGTGTCTTCCTTTTGAACTATTTGAATTTTTTGTTATTATGAATTTTTGAATTTTCTTGATTTTGTAGAAAAAAAATCATCTGTTTGAAATAACTTTTTTTCTTTTGGAATTTGGAGAATTTGAAAATTGCTGACCGGCTAATCCGGTGAAATCAAACTCCAATTTTTCTCTAGTTTTTTCTGACATATTAAACGCATTTTTTTGACGTCGTATGCAAAAGTTATGGCCGTTTTAATTTTTTTTCTGTTTTTTGCAAAAAAGATCAAAATTCATATTTCAAAATTTCTGTACCAACTAGACACTAAAACCTAACTACATCTCAAAAGATTTAATTTTTTGAACATTTTATCATTTCGTTTTCTTATTTGCAAAACTGAAAAGGCGATCCACGGGGGGGTGGGTGGGTGGGTGGGTGGGGTGTTTGTAAGGGCTCTACCTACGTTACCCGTGGTGCACAGGCTACCTTGTGCGCCACAGGGCCGTGCGCCACTGGTAACTATATTACCTGTGGCGCACAAGCAAGTCTGTGCGCCACAGGTAAATATGGCAAGATGCGTCACAGGTAACTTTTCACGTATAAACAGTTTTCTACTAGTGGTCTACTTACGACATAAGCATTTCTCGAGTGAATTCGAGTGCTCAAACATTTGACCAAAGTTTAGAGGATGTTAGGTGGTACTATATGACCAAAGTATTGGGAGAATAAAAGGAAGAAACTTGGTATAATTTTAGTTCGAGTGTTTACCTCTTGGGAGTCCATTCGGTCACTGTCCCATTCTCCCATCTGTTCTTGCACCAGCAAGACGGAGGTGTTGATACCTCGAGAGTCGAGATCTTAACGAGGAAGGGACAAGTGTTGATGTTTCTTCCGTCCAGGCGCCTTCCCCTGCTAAGCTTGGTTGCAGCTCTACTTGAGAAATGCTTGTCAACTATAATAATAAAATGATTCAGTTAGTATCATTTTTGCAGTAGATATATCCTAACATTACACTGTGAACTTATCCGCTCTCCTATTCAAGCCTACGTGGCGCGCTTGGGACGGGCTTTCAACCAATAATGGTAGACTTACAGACTGTTTTAGGCTACGGAAAGCATACTGACGTGATGTGAATTAGTTGGTTGAGCTTGCATAAAAAGCGGGCCTGATTCTCATTTCCCCCTACCTGATAAGCCACGTTGCTAGTTCGTAACGATTTTTTGTAAAACCTTTCCGTAAGTGTAGCATTACTATTTTTCAACATAGAAAAGCCTGAACGTAAAAATCCACAAACTCGGTTTGATACCCAGCTGACCCGGTTTGGCTCCCTCTTTCGCGGTGCCAGTGCCTTCATCCGGTTACCCAGTTCCGTCAGCACATACTCCCTTCGTTCCAGATTAATTGTCTTTCATTTGTACACATGTGTATGTACCTAGACATGTTATAAGTATAGATGCATCCACATGTGGACAAATGTAAGACAAGTAATTTGGAACGGAGCGAGTATGTGCGACAGTTAGTTCGTCGTGTCCTGGGCCTGTCCGGGACGGTCACCACACGGCGATGAGCATCGAACCAAGCCACCAAAAGAACACAACTTGTTGACGGCCAGCGTTTGGCCTGGGTGCAGCTCAAGCCAGTGGCCGGGTCGCCGGGTGGCAGACCGAATCTCAACTGGAAATTGGGGGAAGTGGGGGGCTTGCTTTGAGATTCGGTCTGCCACGTGTCAGCCGCTCGAGTTGGTCCAGCAAGGAGAGCTGTACAACCTGGTGGTCGTATAGGATTTTTCTCCGTCAGCCAGTGTCCATCACCGTACTTTTCAGTTAGTGTTCCAGAGGCCCTGCTTGGCGTCTAGCCCAACGAACCCACGTTTCCTGACAAGACCGCGAGTTCGCCGGCCGTCAGCTTCGCGGGCACGAACGCAAAACAGCGTATTAGCTCACCCACTGTCTGCTCCGCGGGTACGAAGGCAAAACAAGCACAGGCTTCTGCCTAGCTGCAGCCAGTCGGGCTGCCGCCGTATGTGCACAGTTGCTCCGCCGTTCGGGCGGCCCTGCCGTCTATCGACAAGGCCGCGTTCCCGTACGCTTGTGGCCGCATCCCGGTGGCAGGTACTGGAGCAGCCGACGAAACTACTCTATCCAGACCCACGGAAGAACCGAAGAAGCGATCATAAGAAATGGTTGGAAAATGAAAGAAAAACAGAAAATTGTAAAACACCAATTTCTCCATGAGCCGGACGAACACAGTACAACAGCGTACTTGTCGTTCACACACATAGAGGAGCTGATAACCAAGATTCAGAAAATACGGAATTAAAGAGCAGATACGAAATTAGGAGTCTGATAGCTCTCATCGACCGTCCGGCTTACCTCGATGTAAATGGTGCGGACGTTGCCTGCCGACGATGCACGGCCGGCCACCGGATGCTTCGCACTGAAGAGGTGCCTGTGGTTGGGTTCAGAAAGAAGATTGAGATGGCATTTGGCCGGAGACTTTTCCGCGCGGATGAGAGTGGCTTGCGCGTTGGTTCGTCGGGCCAAAATGGGCGCAACTATTATAGTAACCTCTAGGTGGGCTGAACTCTCAGCGGTATCTCATCTGCCATTTCAATTCAACCAAAATGCAGGCAATAAGAAAAACCAACTGGACTTTTTTTTAATAGAACGACTATGTCACCACTTCTCCGGCAAATTCGAATCGTGCCACTAGTTTTTCTTGATATTGACAAAATGAACTCCGGCCACTCAGGGACGGAGGAAGGGGCACGAGCAGGGGCTACGCCACCCCCAACAACGTGTTTTTCTTCATATGTGTCCTAATACTCATGCTTATTTTAGTAATTCCAAGCCATTTCACCCACGCCGACGTGATTCTGTCCCTCCAACCTTACTAGCTGGCTCCGTCCCTGCGGCCACTTCGTTAAGTGTACACCCATACATGCATTGGATGCCATCTACCATAGACGTGGTCAACTTGTTCTGTGTTTTACTCATTTTATGACATGTCGTACCCACCGCACAAAACGAGCATACAACTTGAGCTCGTTCTAACCGTTTTACCGTTTTACATAAGGCCTCGCAAATGCGAGGGCATTGTATTAAGTCTACTGAATATGTTCATGAACAATTTTTTTGTCTTTTTGTTTTACATAATGCTCATTCTAACCCTTTTACATACAGTAGGGCTCAGGGTGCAGGTGGGACTGCTCATGGGTAGCCCGCTTTGCCCGCACAGTCCCGCACTTGTTCAGTGGGCGATCTGTGGTTGCCGGCTAATTAAGTGGGCATTCCGCAGGAGCCCACATGTGCCCACACATAGATAACCGCATTTTCTGCTGCCGCCCGCATCGTTGTTGTTACCTCTCTCTTCTAAGTATTTTGCTAGAACAGAGTATGTACACAGTTCAGTAATGGAGTAGCCGTGCATATATACGCTTTGAGTGGAAAATGGGTGACCTCAAGACGTGATCGATCAATCGATGCACATGGAATACAAATGGTATGCAAGCGCTCCAGTAATTAATCGATGCATAAAAAACAATTTGTCTAGCTAGCTTCTCCCTACGCTCCGATCAATCAGTTAGGCCTTACGATTGCCTAAAGTCTAGGAGTGTGGACTCCCACCGACGAATCTTCTCTTCCGTTACTGATCCCTTCCAAACATCAACGAAAACCAAAACGCGGCTGATCCATCGATGCATTGTACGTACGTCCTCTCTGCCGCCAGGATCCAGTAAGGTAGTGGAGGGATGGGAGGGAGAGGGGATGAATGGGATCTGTCCGCGGAGACGGAGAAGGAGCGGCTGCCATGGCGAGCTAGCTGGCAGCGCTCCGGCCGTCCCCTATCCTCGCACCAATTCCCGACCAGGACGAAATCATGTGATGGGCGTGGGCAAAGTAGGATGCCCATGTAGGCCCACTTATGTTTTCTACCTACACGTGGGTGCCCAGTTAACGTTTTACGTGGGCTTGGGTAGTGGGTGCCGTGGGCCGCCCGCTCCCACCTTTAACCTGAAGTAGGGCCGCACCATGTAAGCAATAGATGTGAGCAAACCGCATTAGAGGATTGGAGACCCTTTCATACATGAAACTCCAATCTTTTTTGCCCCCCTCCACCGCCACCATCGTGCCAACCGCTTTGGTCTTCGCCGCAGCCCGCATTTTCTCGTTCTCACCATATCGATTCTAGAAGTCATACCCGAGGATCTCAGCTCTCGAGCCCTCCCTCTTGAAAGTTGGCCCCATCTCTGCCACCACCTTGCGGTCGATGTTGTGCTCTGCTGACTAGAAGTGCAGCTTCAGAGCACAATACAGTGCATATGAGAATGATCTAGGGTTGGAGATGGACCCTACACGATTGAATTTGTGCTCGAAGGGGTCCACCTTGACATATTTGGATGGTAGCTGATGTCCTTGGATGTTACAAAAACGATACGCTCGCTCAGGTGTTGGAGACTTTCGCACCAAACGTGACGTTCCGACGAGATCTTTTTGGTCGCCGGTTAGCACCTTGGAATGACATGTTACAACGCCTGACTTTAGTCAATTTGACTCATGGACCGATGAGTTTCGATAGAATTTACAAAAAGTTGGTAAATTCTCGGTGAACTCTATGTATAAGTCGCTAATCCATCTAGAAGTTCCAGTTGATAATAACAAGAATACGTGGAAGATGAAGATTCCACTCAAAAACAAAATCTTTGCATGATATCTTTGTTGAGGTGTAACTCTCACTAAAGATATCCTTGCAAAACGCAATTGGCATGGATGCAAAAAAAGTGTGTCTTCTGTCATAAGGACGAGACTATTAAGCATTTATTCATTGAGTGTAAATTTGCTACGTCTATATGGTCAATCATCCAGATAGGTTCTATCTTATACCCACCACGAAGCATTGCAAATATTTTTGGCAATTGGCTGAATGTTGTGGATAATAGGTTTAAATGAATTATTAGGGTGGGAGCGCTAGCAGTTATATGGTCGTTTGGCTGTGTAGAAATGACAAGGTTTTTAACGATAAAAATTCATCTCTCATGTAGATTATCTACAGGAGTACCGCTACACTCCCTTCGTGGTCACCATTGCAACGTGTGGAGCATCACAATCTGTGTATAAGACTAGAGGATACGTCGAGAGACTTTTTATCCCAACATGGATGACAGCATAATTTGCGGATCGGTCCTCCACCATCTTATGCGTTTTTACAATGTCTCATCATGATAATTCGTCTTTTTATTTACTTTCGTTCTACTAGATTTGAAACGCTGTGTGCATCCTAGTTATGCAGAGTCCGAGTGTAATGATTAAAACTCTTTAAATAATAAAGCTCCCTTTATCAAAAAAAAATGATATCATAGCACGTAAAACTATCAATAAGACAATGTTACTGCTACATGATATCATACATGTTGGGAAAACTGGACACACCAATTAACCCTTAATGGAGATTAGCACACTCTTAACGTGGACTGAAAATACGCAGTGGAATAAAGTAAACTTCAGCACCACTGATGTACTAACTCACGGATCGTTGCTCGTGTCGGACAGAAACATGCATCAAACATATATGGAGCAGACAGGACACTTCTAGCTCGCACTCAGGGATAGACAGTGTCTGTCCTCAGAAGAGAAGCTCGCACCAAACCATTGACAGTGTCTATGGTATCTAGAGAACTCTCAGAACAGCAGAACAGCAGCAGAAATCAACACACGGGGACACCAATCCTTTTTACGTGGAAAAACTCTCAAGGTGAGAGGAAAAACCACGGACCGAAGCCACCCAAATATTCTTCCACTATTATCAGAGCGGGATACAACAGGTTCTTCTCTAGAGAGCACTAGAGGATCTCTTACAACAAGATTTGGGGCACAAGATATAGGGATTGGAACAATCTCACCAAAGATTGTTGAATCACAGCTTGAAGGAGACAAGGTAGTGGATCTGAACGTCACAACCTTGTAGGCAGGGCCCGTGCTTGATCTAAACTTCTTCCTTCAACTTCTTTCTCTTCCCTTCTCTCTTGGTTTTCTTCTCCAATGGAGGCTATCCTGAATTTTCGTCACTCCTCTTGCACAATGTCCAAAATGACCCTTGGTCATAACCCTAATGGGTCGTGGGCTTCTGCACCTGTTTGGGCCGCCTTAGAGGCTTCAAATGGTCATCTCCTCATAGCCCACATGAGGAGGATACCCAAAACAATACCTTTCAAAGGGACCTCGGTATTCACCACCATTATCTGATCTGACGCACGTCAATTTCCTGCCAGTTTCTCTCTCAACTTTGGCATGGAATTCCTTGAAGACGCCTAGCACTTGCCACTTGTTTCTCAACCCATAGAGAAAAATCTTTCTCGAGTGGTCATCAATGAATGTCACAAAGTATAATGCTCCACCGAGTGATTTCTCGGTCATGGAGCAAACATCAGTATGCACAATATCAAGAACATTCTCCGCACGTCTTGGCGGTCGTGTACGAAATGCAACCCTATGTTGTTTGCCAGCAAAACAATGTTCACAGGGTTTCAAGGTTATACCTCTCAACTCAGGGAGGAACTCCATTCGAGCAAGAGCATGCATGCCCTTCTCACTCATATGCCCAAGCCTCTTGTACCACAACTCAGCCGAAGTGCCTTTCTCGGCGACGTTCAGCATCTCATTGCATAGCTTGGTTTTAGTCACATAGAGGTTACCTTGCTTGCTTACTCGAGCCACAATCAAAGAGCCTTTGGTGAGCTTCCATTTTCCATCACCAAAATAACTGCCATGGTGAATGTCATCAAGCTTTCCCACTGACAACAAATTCAGCCGTATATCGGGAACATGCCTCACATCATCGAGCACCAAACTGCAAACTGTGGAAGTCTCAATGCATATAGTGTCCTTGCCAACAATGGTTGACGAACCGCTATTTCCCATCCTCACTTGGCCGGTAACACCGCTGGTGTAGGACGAGAAATACTCCGTGTGTAATGTAATATGGAAGGATGCACCTGAATCCACAACCCAACTCATGGCATCATCACGAACAACACTATAGCATTCTTCATCTTCAATGACTAGATAGTCTTCACCTTCCTCACATTCCGCAACATTGGCGGCACCATTCTCTGCCTTTTGCTCGTTCTTGTTTGCAACTTTTCCCTCTGCAAGATCTTTCTTATATTTCCTGCATACGCTCTTTATGTGATTCGCTTGCCACAGTAAAAGCAAGTAACATCTTTTCAATGTTTCGACTTTGATCTCCCCTTGGATTTATCTTTGCCTGGCTGAAATCTGGCATGGCCACGTCCACGGTTTTCATTCTTACCATGGGATTCAGCCACATACGCATCAGAAGAAATGGCATCGCCCTTTTCCTTCTTTCTGGCTTTTCATTCAGCATGCTATTCTTCACCATCTCCAAAGTCAGCTTCCCATCCGGAGCTGAATTGCTAATGGACACAAAAAGCATGTTCCAACTGTCGGGCATGGAACTCAGCAGCAACAATGCTTGCACCTCATCCTCGAAGTTGCTCTTCATAGCTGAAAGTTGGTTTATATGTCACTGGAAAACATTCAAGTGTTGAATCACACTGCTGCCATCTCGGTACTCAAGTTTTGCAAGTCTCTTGATAACCGAGGCCTTGTTCATAGCTGTTTTCCTCTCATACATAGACTCCAACTTCTGCCACATCTCATACACATTTGTGTCATTTGCAACATGGTGGAATATATTGTGGTTGATGTACAATCGAATCATACCTACTGCGTATCTGTTCAACACTCTCCAATCTTCGTCCGTGACACCGGTCGGTATCTTGTCTTTCACAATTGGCTCATACAAATCCTTAGAGTAAAGGATGTCTTCCATCATGGACTTCCATAATGAGAAATTGGAAGAATCAAGCTTTATCATGCCACTCATAGCGGCGACTTCTTCCAAAGCCATTGCGAGCAGCAACCTCTGAGCAACCTAGCGCTCTGATACCACTCTGTTGGGAAAACTGGGCACACCAATTAACCTTTAATGGAGATTAACACACTCTTAACATGGACTGAAAATAGGCAGCGGAATAAAGTAAACTTCAGCACCACTGATGTACTAACTCACGGATCGTTGCTCATGTCGGACGGAAACATGCATCAAACATATATGGAGCAGACATGACACTTCTAGCTCGCACTCAGGGGTAGACAGTGTCTGTCCTCAGAAGAGAAGCTCGCACCAAACCATAGACAGTGTCTATGGTATGTAGAGAACTCTCAGAACAGCAGAACAACAGCAGAAATCAACACACGGGGACACCAATCCTTTTTACGTGGAAAACCTCTCAAGGTGAGAGGAAAAGCCACGGGACGAAACCACCCAAATCTTCTTCCACTATTATTAGAGCGGGATACAACAGGTTCTTCTCTAAAGAGCACTAGAGGATCTCTTACAACAAGATTTGGGGCACAAGATCTAGGGATTGGAACAATCTCACCAAAGATGGTGGAATCACAGCTTGAAGGAGACAAGGTAGTGGATCTGAATGTCACAACCTTGTGGGCAGGGCCCGTGCTTGATCTAAGATTCCTCCTTCAACTTCTTCCTCTTCCCTTCTCTCTTGGTTTTCTTATCCAATGGAGGCTATCCTGGATTTTCGTCACTCCTCTTGGTGGAGGCTGGTTGGGAGGGTTAACATCCCCCATCCATCTTGCACAATGTCCAAAATGACCCTTGGTCATAACCCTAATGGGTCGTGGGCTTCTGCACCTGTTTGGGCCGCCTTAGAGGGTTCAAATGGTCATCTCCTCGCAGCCCACATGAGGATACCCAAAACAATACATTATAGATACATTATAGAGACATTATCATACACTGGTATCATATGCATAATACTAATACTAGAGTATATGATTCTACGCACTATGGCCAGCTTAAGGGACACGGTTGCTGCGATGTTGACTAAAATTTTCCCATTAACATATGGGCTCCTTGATGAGGCTAGTTGCGCTGCTACTACAGCCGGGCTACAATCCAGTTATGTCTTTAGTTCCACCAGGATTCATTGACCCTGTCCTAATGATACACGATGCTATGCACGCGCATGTGGGCAGTATTCCATTGAGCACATAAGATCAATATAAGGACGAAAGTTGGAGCTCCGCAAGACAGTGTACTGGTTGACGAAGCTTTGTGTTTGTCTCCTTCAAGAGCTCAACATACTTGTTCGCCATCATCATTATTGGCGAAAGAAATGGCGCATCGAGCTGAGCATGGCATTGAGAATGTAAGAATTCCCTCTGATGTCAGTCTTAATTCTTCTTATGAATGAAAGTAATTATGGAGTATACAATTTGATCGTTTTGTGTGAATTACTTTAAGCTATTCCATCTGATCTGCTTGAAGCAAATATATGCAATCGAGATGATAGACTTAATTTCTAGTCCATCAATCATCATATATTATGTACAGAAATAGGGACTTTGCTAAGTATGGTGATTTTGCTGAAACAACCTTGGTAGGAATCGTGGAAACTCTTGAACTCAATTCATATTAGAAGTTGTTTCCAAACGAACTTGTCAATACAACTGAACTCCATTTCCATGGTTAAGAGGCTTATACCCGGATCCGCCTTTATTAACAGAGCGCAAGAGCATTAGCAAAATTCTCGCTAACATGCAGATTAATAACTTAGATCTTGTTGTTACATATAAATCTATATACTAGGCTAGGGATTGTTGATTTATATATTATTTTTTTGAAAAAGGGCCGAATGCAAGAAGATCTGACAGTCACGGAAGCCACGATCAGGGCGGCAGGCAATGCGGGCTTGAAGAAGCGAATGCGAATTTCCACCGAAGCTATTGTGAAAATGGTATCTCCAGTTTTTCTCGCTGCCTGTGTCTCACTGGCTAAGGTGGACATGAGAGATCAGCCCGCAGTACGAGACAGCTTGTCCATAGTGGCAGCCATCACTCTCGGATCCGGCATATTTGGACTCTTACCCCTCAGCTTTCCAAATTGGTTCCCACACAAACACATACTGGTTCTTATCTCCATGGCGTGCATTCACCTTTGTGGTATTTTCCTGATGGTCCTGGCCTTCCTCATCGTACTTCTCGTCAGCAAGGGAGACCTGATTTTGTTGGCTATCCCTCTTGCTATAATCGCGACTGTTGACCTAACCTAGTACATCTTGACCGCGTTGAATGTACACAAGCGCGGGGCAACGGAGCTGGTGCATCCGGAATTTGTAGACCAGCTTGAAAACTCGGTCGATCTCTCGGCTGCTATCATTTTCCTTTTGTTCTTGGGGTTCGGAGCCTTGCTGTTAGGGGGGCAGTACAGCACAATAGTCAACCTTCATGAGAAGGACAGCACGATTCTGCGGCTGCTTGCTTTATCTATCTGTCTGAGCTTCTGCATTTGCATACTTGGCATGCTTTTCATGTTGGTGTGTATGGTGCCTCAGATTTCCAATGGTTACATCATCGAAGTATTTAACTACATCCTTTGTGGCTTCTTAGCTACGATTGTTCTGTTGATCACACTTGGGAAGCTGAAAAACTGGGGGGTGGCTATTGTTGCATTGGTGCTATCAATACTTCCTTTTTTTTGTGGTGCCATAGTTCTTCCCATTTTTGGTGGTTCCATTCAAAGAAGGAATGAAGAAGTTAGGCCGGCGTCACTGGATCTAACAAAGGTTACTTTTACGGGCTTCTTGACTATCTCAGTATACACCATCGGTGAGAACAGCCCAGTCAGCTTCCACGAGTCCTCATGCTGGTTCATATTCTTCACGGCAGTAGCTGTCAACAATTGCCTCGGGTGGAGGCTCATCACGCACCAGAAGAACCCCTCCTCAGCCTGGTTCACAGCCGGTCATATTGCTTCTTTGGCTGCCCAGATATACATCATTCTTGCTGTTGTCCCGTTCCTATGCATGGCTTACGGTGCACTCCTAAAAATTACTACTGCTCCAAGCTGTCATGCTCCAAGTCCTGCTCCAGCATGATGCCTACGGCTCATATGGTCCAAATCTCATTGGTAAAGTTCGGCTCATTCAGTTATTGGTTCACACGGATGAGGTCCATTTGTATAGGTTTTACTATATATTTGTATGACAATGAGTATCATTCGTGATACTAATATATATACCTTTTTTGGAAGATGGCCGAAACATTTATTTTATGGCACATTTATTTGTATTCGAAACTTCATAATTTTTTTATTTTACTCGCATATAAAAACAAAATATCTCACTGCGTATTAAATTCAGACGTTCACATCTAGTCAATACAAGTACAAGAGTGTACACCCATTCTCTGCATATACAAATCTATAAGAACAAATACAAAAGAAGACGAAAAATATGGTGGTAAAAACCGCGTGAAATGATTATGTTGGTGGAGGACCAATCCGAAGAATATGGCGTCATTCATGTGGGTTAAATAATCTCTCGCCACCTGCTCGATACACTGTCAGAAACCTGTTGTGGTTCCCCAAAAACGCAGACGAGGAGACGACAAAAGGAATTACTAAGCACATGCCTAAATAAACTACATAGGAGATGTCTACCATCAAAGCCCATATTATTCCTGAATATTCATAGCGACAATATATTAGCGCAACCGCTGCTTCTCTCGTGATAATTCAAAACTTGTGATCGCCAGCTAACTACTTGCCAAAAAAATGACAACACCATATGGTGGATACAAATTAGAAGCAACCTGGATGAGTCGCCATAGAACAGGCCAATTTGGACAGATGAATAGATGTTCAGTAGCCTTGTTGTGATGACAAAATACTAGGGGTTTTGCCAAAAAATAGATTTATAAGTTAGTAGAGGCCAATACACGATGGGTAGAATACAAGGGACACATAAATGTATACAGGTATGTTTCCCCATGTGAACACGGGTAGAAATTCTACTTCTCGTGAGACGAATGTATCGACTTGCTTGCTTCTTGATCAGAACCATTTTGAGTGTGCTCCTAAATCAAAATCAAGATATATGCCTAAAGGGTGAATAGATGTTTCTGAAGATCTTGTTCAAATAAAATTGTTTGAGGGACTACTTAAGAAGAGTTCAGCCATTAAAGAAAAATCTTATAGAACTAGGATGTAGCATGAAAAGTTAAGCCTAAAAATATGCTTTAAGCGAATGAGACAAAATAAGAATGTAGAAAGTACTGAATCCTAGTATTATGTTGCGAGACAAGAATCTAATAGGCTTGGATTACAAGATGATCCATAATTCCTAGTCTATCGCTAGTCGTGTCCTTATACTATTCTAACATTCCCCTTCACTCGTAGCGGGAGCAAAGTGCATAATTGCGTCTTTTTTTGAAGCCCTGATGATCATGGCCCGACAACTAGGGCGATGACTGTGTCCCCTTCTAGTGCCTCCCTTGTATCTCCTTCTTCCCTCCCGAAGTCAAAACGAGAGTGGGGTGGATGGTGGTGACGACGCATACGCTGTTTAATGTAATTGTTGCTGATGATTTGGTGTAGACATTAATCTTGATGTCGATGTCGAGGTAACCAATAGTGATGTAACCGTGGTCGATGTAGTACTTGTTGTAGACGATGTAGAAGCAATCATTGAAGGCACAACAAATTGTGTGATGCGTATGGCGGAGCTGCAATCAAGCACGTTTTTTCACCTGATGAAGTTCACACGTACCGTAGGAATTACCGATGTTTTGCACCTTGAGAGATACCTTCGGGGTGTCTTGTGGATGTCATAGGGCGCGGTCTTAGGTGAATAATCTTTAGTTCAGATATAGAGAATTCAATCTATATATTAAGTAGGCAGTAAGAAAGGTGGATAAATATAACATATTTAGGGCTTTATTAGCCGCACATTATATGGTATCTAGACCAACACTTGGTATTCCTTATGATGACTTTCCAATGTATGCAGAATCATTAGTATTATATAAAAGACACTAGTAGAAAACAGGTCTATGATACCCCCCCCCCCTTTAGTACCGGTTAAACAAAAACCGGTACTAAAGGGGCATTAGCACCGGTTAGGTTCGACTGCCAGCCCGGGGCAACGCGGCACTACCCTTTAGTACCGGTTTTTCATTGAAACCGGTACTAAAGACAGACCTTTAGTACCGGTTTTTAATAGAAACCGGTACTAAAGGGGTGGAGCCCCCGCCGGCACAAGCGGCCGCGGTCTGTGGCCCCACGCCTAGACCTTTAGTACCGGTTGCTATTAAAAACTGGTACTAAAGGTCCCGGCCACTATAACCTTTTTCCACCTGAGCTGAAATTTTTTAGCTCGAACTCACTCCATTTTTCCTCTCTCTTTAGCTCTCCCAAGCTCAAATTCACCACCATTTTCTCCAACAACTTCCAAGATTGGTGGCACCTACATATATAAGGGTTAGCAACTTCATCTTCTCTTCCGGCATTTCAAGTTTAGCTCATTTTCGTGCAAGTTTAGCAAGTTTGATTTTGGTGGTGCTTGCAAGGTGTTTGATGAAATGCCTAAGTTAGTGATTTCATTTGTTTTATATGCATTTTGAGCTCAAATTAAAGTATAATTTGTGGTTTTATATAGTGTCGTCCCGTCCCCTTCCTCACCGCCGTTGATCGCCCGCGCCGCTCCGTCACCGACACCACCTCGGTGAGCCTCTTTTTTTATCTTTTATTTTAAAAAATGTTAGTTATATGATTTAAATGCATAATTATTTCTTGTATAATTTTCTTATGTTATTTTATATGTATAGTGTCATGGTTTTGATATCCGTCCCCGTCGGCCCTCGTCCGGTCTATGATTCCGATGTGGTATATTTTTATAACTATTTATTTTGTTTCATGGTTATAACAATCATGCCGACCAACTTGAAATAGATATATTTCTATTTAGGAGGCAGTTGAACCGGAAATTCCAGCCGACCCTATTGTCGAGTTTTTAGAAAAAGAAAACAACGATTTAAAAGCAAAATTGAAGATAAGTGAAGATCTTCGTCTCCAATGCCTAGAAGAGAAGATGGTATTGGAATTGAAGATTGCCGACATCGTCGATGCTCACGGGGTCAAGCTTGCCGACGTCGTCGCTGCTAACGAGATGAAGATGGATGCAATGCGCGTCAAGCTTAAAAAGATTAGAAAATATGTCATTTGTCAAGAGGCTTGTTATCATTATGCTGTTGGTTCAATAGTTACCTTGGTTGCGATTCTGATCGCATTTGTTGTTGGATTTAAATTTTTTAGATAGTTGTATGTTAGTTTCGTTTGATGTATGTTTCGTGAGAACTATGTATCACATTTGGGCACTACTCTACTTTGGTTTTAATGTGATGAACTTGTATTAATTAATTTGGTCACGTATCTCTATTCATTATTTAGCTGGTGTAATGGTTTTTGATGTATTTATGTAATGCAGATGAGCCGAGAATGGATGTACGGTGATCAACAATGTCCCGAGTTCATTAATGGCATGCATCGTTTTCTCGATGTGGTTAAGTTAAACAAGCTGAAGAATGGTTTTATGATTTGTCCATGTGAGGAATGTCGCATGGCTTACGAAGTGGTTGTGATAGTGCTGATCCGACGGCTCAGAAACGCTCGAAAGAAACACACCGCTGATCCAACGGCTCACAAGCGCTGGAAGGAAGCACACGATCCGTGTGCTTCTTCCTGATTGGGCATACTACAGCTCACAAGCCCCCAAAAGAAACACACCCCTGAGACATATTATTATCTATGTACGAGGCATATTATAGTTGATACGAAACATCCCACATTGAATCGATAAATTAATTTAACATAAAACTAGAGATCTACGTTACAACTTCACTAGTTCTAAATACTGATAATGCAAATTACGATACAACACAAGTAAAACAAAGACTCTACCTATCTCCTATCGATGCAGGCTGCACCATCCGCCGTGTTGCCACCCTTGCCCTTTGACGAAGATTCTGCCTTCTTGCCTTTGCCCTTGGACGAGGCTTCAGCCTTCTTGCCATTACCCTTGCTCGATGCTTCAGCCATCTTCTTGCCCTTGCTCAGTGCTTCAACCCTCCTTTCCTTAGACGACGGCATGAAATTGTGATCATCATCGCTGTCAACTACCCAGAGACATGAACGACCGTATGAATCACGGTCAGCTTCAGTTCGGTAGAACGGACTATTCGTAACTTTCCTGTCAAACTTATCTGCAAGCCTGAGCATTTCTGCACGAATTTGGAGCGGGGTCCTATACGGAAACCCATCGCGGCATAGCTTCGCCCCAAGCAAAGCGAGATGACTCTCAGTGTGCAAAATTTCTTCAATTGGAACTACGCTACCATCTACCTTCAAATTGCTCGAAAGCCTTGCGAGATGCTCGGATGCGGAAATGTGAAACCCGGACACACACTTCTCGCAAGGACCAATACACACCATGCTTGCGCTCAAGTGAGTATCATGCCTACCTTCGACTGGATTTTATAGAACAACCGGCAGGAAATAATTGGGCGGGAAACGGTGGCGCGAAAAAATTGTGCGGGAAAAGGTGGCGGGAAGAAATTTGGCATAAGACGGTGGCGGGAAAAAATTCTGTTTGAAAAAAGGGCGGGAAGAAATTTCCGCACCGCGCGTGCTATTAGGCGAAATTGCCATTAAAAATAATTTTATTTAAAAAAAATCTCATCAAATATGATTTTTACAAATATAGATAATTATTATAAATTTTAAGACAATTAAATTACATAGATATAAAATAAAAAGAAACTAGAGAAAAAAACAAAACAAAAACCAAATAGAATAAACAAAACATAAACCAAATAGGAAAAACAAATTAAAGGCCCATTAGTACCGGTTGTCAAATACAACCGGTACTAAAGGGTTGGGCTTCGCGCGCGAAATTTTGCGTGGCCCAAAATTGACCTTTAGCACCGGTTGTAATCTACAACCGGTACTAAAGACCCTTTAGTACCGGTTGTAGAGTACAACCGGTGCTAAAGGTCTATTTGAGCAGTTTTAATTCCCCCACCGCCGATTCGATCCCCAAATCGACGCTCTGCTCTTCTTCTCCGCGCCCTCGACACGCTCTGCTCCGGCCGGCCGTGCCCGTCGCCTCCTCCGCCGCGGACGCCCTCCACCGCCCCTGCACGCCGTTGACGGCGCCGCCGCACTCCGCCACGCGGCCCTCCGCCACCGCCTCCTCCGTGCGCGCTGTGCTCCGTACGTCGACCGCGCGCCCGACCCCGGCCGACGCCGCCCTCCGCCGCGCCGTCGACGCCACCGCCCCTGCTTCGGCCACCCCTCCACCACCGCAACCCGCGCTGCTCCGGCGCCACCGCGTCCTCGGCCTCCACCCCACCACGCCCGCGCGCCATCGTCGCCTGCTTGGAGAGACTACTCCGGTAAGTTTCTTTTTCTTTTTGTTATTACTTTTTTTTATTACTGTTTTTCATTTTGTTAGTCATAGAAGTTTTTGCAAACTTACAAAATGTAGCAATTTAAAAAACTTAGCAATTTAAAAATGTAGCATTTTGTTTCGTTTATTACAATATGAAAACTTAGCAAACTTACAAAATGTAGCAATTTGCTAAGTTTGAAGTCATTTAGGGTTATCAATTTTTAGTGTAGCAATTTTGAAAGTTAGCATTTTTGAAAGTTAGCAATTTTGAAAGTTAGAAATATTGCTAAGTTAGAAATATTTGTAAGTTAGAAATATTGCAAAGTTTCAAATATTGCTAAGTTTGAAATATTGTTAAGTTAGAAATATTGCGAAGTTTCAAATATTGCTAAGTTAGAAACATTACTAAAAATAACTTTGAAAATTTTGCTAAGTTAGAAATATTTTGCTAAGTTACTAAAAATAATTTTGCTAAGTTAGAAATATTTTGCTAAGTTAGAAATATTTTGCTAAGTTACTAAAAATAATTTTGCTAAGTTAGAAATATATTGCTAAGTTAGAAATTATTCTAGTAAATAAGTAAATATGTGCATTGTCATTTTTTTATTCTAGTAAATATGTGAATTTTGCTAAGTTTGAAAATTCTAGTAGCCTAGTTTCAAAATTTAGCAAAGTTTGAAATGTTGCTAAGTTTGAAATATTCCTAAGTTTGAAATATTGCTATGTTAGAAAATTTTAGTAGCAAAGTTTGAGTATTTAGCTAAGTTTGAAAATTTTGCTAAGTCATTTTAGTTGCAATATTGTTATCTTAGTAGCAAAGTTATTTTATTAGTGTATAAGAAATTTTAGCTAAGTTTGAAAATTTTGCAGTGACATTGAGCTATGGAGGACGACGCCCCCATCATCGCCGATGTCCCCCCCTTCATCCGAGATTTGGAGGAAGAAGAGCGATACCAACAACTAATATTTAACGACGCTGCCGGACCCAATTCCGACGAGAAGATTCTGATGGAGAAGATTCCGACGAAGAAGACGCCGAAGATTTCAGCGCGAAATGTTTGAACGACTCCGGTGAGGGACTTGAGTTACAAAACTTCAGAGACGACGACGACGACGAAGAAAACTCGGATCACTAGCTAAAAACGACTCCGGCAAGGTATATATTAAGTCTTGTTGATCACTAGCTAGATGCATTAATTGATTTATATGCGCACTTATTAACGAAACATTTTTCTTTCAGCCCTCTGGATCATCTAACTCAATCCCTAAACGAGGCCCGGCCAAAGGGTTAAAGCTGCCGGATGGTGCAAAGTTGTCGATCGACGAAGTTAGCATAAGAGGCAAACCGGAGAAACCCGATGGAATCTACACTAAATATGTAGCTCAATGCGGAGTTCTTGTAAGGGACATGGTCCCGATCACCGTTGCAGAATGGAATGAGCCGAAGAAAAAGAACATTGGCGCAAAATATCTCGAGCAAAGAATTAAAATACCCTTTGGGAGTCGATATTGGGTTCTTTCAGCCTACCGGCAGATCTCCCACAGAGTAGGCAGGATAAAGTCAAGAGTGGACTCTTAGCAAGATGGCCGAGCAATTCAACAACTGGAAGAAAACATTGTGGAGAAAATATGAGAACGAAACTCCAGATTTCACTGGACGTCTAGAGAAGCTAAAAGATGACTGGCCTGAATTTGTGGCGTATAGGAAATCGGCGTCGCTGTGGCCCGATCGACCCAAAATAAGTTGAATGCTAAGAAGAAGAATATTTCCATCGTTTGGGCTCAGGTGGCTACAAGACTGCCGTGCCTAAGTGGGAATCCTATGAAAACGAGCTGCGTCAAAAAGGGATCACTCCAGAGACAGATGACTGGCCCGACAGGTCCAAGTTATGGTTGTTCGCGCATGGGGCAGTGTTGGACATGGAAACAGGGCTGATTGTTGCAAAGGGAAAATGGAGGAAAAGAATTAGAAGAGTCGTAAAAAAGATAAAAAAAGCAATAAGACTAGTCAAGTTGGGACAATATGTTCCCGATAGAGAGGACGACGAGCTGACACTCGCCCTCGGGAATAAAGAACACTGGGGACGATGTCGAGCTAGAGGAGGCGGGGTTGGTTTTCTTGAAGGGTTTCCGGAGGACACTGCAACTTACAGAAAACATTGCAGAAGTAAGAAGAAGGAGGCGGACAGGGTTACTGCGTTAGAACGCTCGTTGAAGGTTGTGCAGGAGCAACTGGCCTCAATTACCAAGACAAGGGAATCTCAACTGCGAGTAGAAGATCCTGCAGGCGATGCCTGCCCATCTCAGCGGAAAAGCAGCGTGGGTTCCACGCAGCTACAAGATGATCCTGCAGTTGCTGAACCGTCGGCGGCTCACTACCCCGTGGATGATATCACGGAGAAGACAAATTGTGAGTTACATGCGCCAATGTTGAACATTACTTGTCCGGTGGCGATTGGCTATGCTTTACCACATCAACTTGGAGCAACCTTCCATTTTGGTGAGATTCCAGCTGGATTTGCTCGTGTCGGGGTCACGAAAATTATGTCGGGAATGAACTCAATAGAGCTTGAAATTCCCGGAGCTGAAGGAGAGAAGACACTAGGAGATGTCGAACTTGGTATCGTTCTATGGAAGAAGAATTTAATCAAGTTTCCAGACTCGGCGCCAAGGCCACCGACTCCTCCGGTTAGAAATTCACCACAGCAAAGTCCACCCTCCTCCCCCGATGATTGGGAGCCCACCGCGAGTCCATCTCCCGCGCCGTCCCGTCAGCCGACTGCTGCGCCCACTAGTAATTTGAAAAGCGGAAGCTGTTCACGGCGTCCCCTGTCAAGAAACGTGCAAAAAAACCAAGGAAGTCAAGGCTCCTGAGAAGTTAGCAGGCGAGATGACTATGGAGGAATTACAAGTGAGCACACAAGGCAAGGCTGCAGCCTTTTTTGAACAGAAAAAAAGGAAAGACTGGAGGCAAGACTTGACCCCATAAAGGAACTTCTGAAGACTATACCAACTGAGGTAAAAGATCGCACCGTTGACAACCTATATTGCCCTCCACGCCGCCCCGTTCAGACTATGAGCGAGGTATTGACAAGGTACTTTCCTCACAGAAGGAGGAAGAAAAAGCGTGCGGGAAAGGAGTTGCCCAGCTCGGAGAACAAGAAGCACAATCGATCGCCCCGCTCATTGTGCCTTCTGAACCTCGGGAAATCGAGCATGGAGAAGTTGTCATTGGCGACACAGGTCTCCCCATAGCGCAGATGGCAATTCAATATAAATTTGAACTCGGGCTGCCTCTGGTCGAAAATCCGAGTGCTCTAACAACACAGTTATATAAATTGCATACCTGGTACATGACCGCCGCAAAAGAAGGGAGGACATATCTCATGGCGGGAGTTAAGGAACAACACTTGTTCCGAGAATATGCTGTGCAGGTTGAGTTCTCCGAACTTTTTCAGATGTACAATCAACTTGCCCTCGACAAAGCTATCCTCAGCTGCTATTGTCTGTAAGTAATTTATTCGTGTAATTTAATTATTTATAGTTCAGCTCGTTCATTGCTTGTAATTATCCTCACAACATTCTTTTGTACGCTATTATGCAGAATGAAGATTCGTGAATGCCGAATGGGAGGAATCTGGGACATTGGGTTCATTGACCCGGATAAAGTTAATGTGGCGACCGTAGAAAATCCTCATTATGTCAAGGACACAGAGGAGCTTGTGCTAACGTGTTTTAAGCGACAAAGTACCAAAAAGGAAATACTTCTTCCTTACAACTTCGGGTGAGTGTTACTGTCTTGTACACATTCTATTTTGCTTTCCCGATATTAAGTGTAATTGATGAGTTCTGAATACCTGCGTATATAATGTGCGCAGGTACCACTTCATTCTGCTAATCATTAGACTCGAGGAAGGAGAAGTTGAAGTCTGGGACTCATTGAGGAAAGATCAAGATGATTACAAAAGCGTGCGTCTAATGCTCAAGAGGTAATTTCAATCGCACTATATCGTCCACTTTCGTTCATTTCCGGATATCAAAAGTATAAGTAATAACTCCTCAATTCATTTTCTTTTCCGGGCAGGGTTTGGAAAAGGTTCATCGCGGAAGAACGCGGTGAATGGAAACTACTACGTATCTAGGTCTGCGTGTCTTTCTAATACCATTATCGTTCTCTTGATTATTATTTGATTAAATTATATTCTTGTATAGTGGTGTCTGCTACAACCACAGGGGACGGAACTATGTGGATACTACGTTTGCGAGTATATTCACACAGGGTCAATGAGAGAGTCAATAGTGTAAGAAATCGAGAGGTACGTAAACATCATACACAACTTTTATTTTGCTACCATCAATTGTGTTTAGTTTCGATCATAACTGATTTGATCTCCTTCTTTTAAAGATGTCAAGGAAACGGAGCCAGCTCCTACCAAAAAACCGCGTGAAAGCTATTGCGGAGGAATTGGCGGGATTCATTCTGACGCATGTCCTAGATGAATTCGGTGAATTCCACTATGTCGAAAAATAGACTCCTCCATGCATGTACTAGCTAGCGGTGATCTCCATTGTAATTATGATCAGTACTTTATATGTACAGAGAGTACTTTATATGTGTAATGAGTACTTCATATGTGTAGTCAGTACTTTATACGTGATCTCCTCCGAAACCCTGAAAAATGAGCGAAAAGGAAAAACACGAAACCCTAAACACCGAAAAATAAGCGAAAAAAATAAAACCGAAAACCCCCTGAATAAATAAGAGGGGGGGGGGGGCAAAAAAAAGCAGGAACTTTAGTACCGGTTGGTAATACCAACCGGTACTAAAGGTCCTCCGCTGCGCGCTCACAAGATCGCCCACGTGGAGGGTCTTTAGTACCGGTTGTATTTTGTACCGGTACTAAAGGGGTACCCCTTTAGTCCCGACCCTTTAGTACCGACCCTTTAGTACCGACCCTTTAGTACCGGTTGTGCAACCGGTACTAAAGGCCCTTTACAACCGGTATTAGAAGTATGTTCTCTACTAGTGAGAATAGCAACTTGTTTGTGTGTGTTAGTTGCCTTAAAACAAAAATGCAACAAGCCACTAACTACATCATTACAACATATATGATGTGACCATAATAGCATAACACTAACCGAAAGAAGAGGTGTGTTAAGCCATATGGTGCCTAGTCGTGCGTGGTCATTGTACAATAATACACATGTCGCTCGGTTCATGGCGTATGATAGGCTACATATTATCTTATTCGATCTGAACACTCTTCATCAACAATTGGCTCCATTTTGGAGAGACTGACAGCAAAAAGAAGATACGGTCGCATATGTCTCCACAAATGGATCGAAGGGCGAAACTTTGTGGCCTTACATTTTGTAAGGTGCCACTTATGTGAGATGAGACCTAGATGTAGTCTTCATTTTCTTGTAGAACGAATAACCTTCAGATATCAAATTCTATGTTAATAGTTCTACAATTTGTCCAAAAGAGCACCTTGGTTCGGTTGCCTAAAATTGTGCAAGACAGGCCAGCGTCTTGCCACTAGCTGGTAAGAATGTGCTACAAGTTATATTGGCTGATCGATCATCCTATCTCTGCATGTGGTTGTCGCTAGTATCAATGATATTTTGTTTTTTATATTACTCAATACTCCATTATTGATAAATCTAGATAATAGTTTCATTGATTGTAGGCAACATCTTGTCATGTTAATTGGAATAACTAGACTATGTATGACCATATGTATACATTGCTCCCCACTATAACTAGACTTAATATCTATGTATTTCTATTTTGAGTAGTCTTACTACAATAAGAAGCATCCCTTGTCATGGTGTATTTTGTGAAGAGTGTCAGCTAAGAGAAGACCTCCGCATGTCTTAACCAATGATGGAAGGGCAAGACTTGGCCGTCCTTACATTTTTAAGGTCTCACTTCTTTCGAGGGAGGAGACAGCACTTGATATCTACGTGCAGCACGTCTTCCTTTTGGTGTAGATCGTGAAGACTTCAATTAACGAATTGGTCGGATAACAATTGAAAATTGGTATTATACCAAAAGAGCAACTTGTTTCGGTTGCCGACAAAATAATCAAGTCGCTACTACCTAGAAAGACTTTGTTACAAGCTAGATTGGCAGATGGATCATCATATCTCATCATGCACCTGTTGTTAGTTGCAATAATATTGTTTTCGTACATTAAAGTCAACACTAGATTAATACGAACTACTAGTAATCTAGGTTAAATGGTTCATTAAATTCATGTTAACATTTACCCCCACAAAATAAATTCGTGTTAACATCTTAGCATTGTTAGTTGGGATAAATTTTGCTAGCTACTGGTCTGGTGTTGAGAACCTCCCTATACTCCCTCCGTCCGCCAAAAGTGGACATCTAGGTTTTCTAAGACAAATTAACAATTTTGTAGAAAAGCCCTTCCTCCTCTCATTTAAGCTAGCAGCCAGCAGTGGTGTTTCTTCGATTCACAAGCAAATTAAATAGTACAATCCAACCAGCAGAATCACTTCCCACCAGCTAATTTAGCTTCAGCTTGCACATTCCCGCGATTGAGTCGTTGCATGCCTCATTAATCGAGGCGTAGACTGAGGCGGCATTTGCACAATTACCGCTGGAAACGTAGACGTACGCTTATTTCGGAAAAACCTTGGACCCTAGACGTCCACTCTTATGCGGACGGAGGGAGTATTTTAAATAAAATTTGTGTACCAATAAACCGGCGTTGAACATTTTGGGTATGTTTAAATAAATAGTTTGTACCAATAAACCAGCGTTGAACAGTTTGGGCCACTATCCAATTATGCAAAGATATACCTTATAGCTAAACAACTAGTGCACCACATCCAGCTAAGAGAATGGAGTAATGCCTGTAACGTGTACACCAATCTCAATCATACATGGTTTATGCACAATAATCCGCATGTCGCGTCATGATGTGTGATAGCGCGTTGCATGTTCCTGGCTTGATCTTAATTACCCTAATCTACAACTGGGTATATTTTGTAAAGGGTGTCGGCAAAGAGAAGACCTGGACATGTATCAACCAATGGATGGAAGGTGAAGACTTCACGACTTCACATTTTGAATGTACTATTTTACCTACGGTTGCCGGAAATTAATTAAATATAGTTCGATTATACATCCATACACCAAGTTAAGAATTATCGTCAGCTGAGTTGCCCAATACACATCATCCTCTTGGGAATTCTTTGTTAGCCCCGTTACCAGCTGGAGTAGAAAAGATAGTGCAGATGCAGATGGGGGTAAAATAATCGGACCTCTATTAATTCGGCAGTCACTGGACTGAAAAATATACATACCATGCAAACCAACCTGTGGTTGGATGGTTAGCAGGGTGGTTGTACTCTCAGCCCACCAGAGTTCAAACCATAGGTTTGACATCTGTGTGTTGCATTTAGGCGGAATATTTTTTCAATGAGAGGCGACGTTCCCGTCGACAGCGAGTCGCCCGTGGTGACTTCGTCAATCTCAAGACTCGATCTGCCGGCTCAGTATTTTCGGAGGTGCTCATAGGGGTAGGGTGTGCGTGCGTGCGTTCATAGGGGTGAGTGTATGCGCGTGTGTATTAGCGTCTGCGTTTGTACTGTGTTTCTCAAAAAAAAATATACATATCATTAAAAAAATATTAGGGCCACAGATAGCTTTGATCAAACCATTCTATTCAAAAATGATAATATATGAAAACTGATGTGAAAAAGAGGGTTGGCTAGATTCTCTTGTATACTTGCTATGCAGTGTGGCATAGAGCCACGCCGCTGCTAGTACGTACGCCGTGGTTTTGGAAGGCATATCGCCCTAGTAATCTTCAAACAAAAAAAACACTCTAGTATGTTTTCAAAGTTTCGAACACCTCAAACCAGTCACGACCTCAGAAAGAAGCCTGCTTACGAGATTATTTGTTCATCACACACGAGCCGGATCAAGCTGGGCTGCCTGAACCTCAACGGATATGGGGGAGATCCTATTTAGTGCTTATAGCGTCAATCCACACGGATACGCGTACCCTCTGCGTCTGTGGGCTTGGCCCATTTACCGCCTCTTCCTTTGTTCGCCATAGTTCGGTCTGTTACCTTTTGACACTTGTTCTTTCAGTCATGAGCGTAGAAATTTGAATTTTGAAGCTCATAGGGTAGCCAAGTATCCTTCTTCTCTTCAAGTGGGGCGCCATCTGTGGAGGAACCCCTTATGATGTGTTTAGTGTAACAATGAACATTATGCATGAATAAAGAGTGGCAAGTTTTCTAAGAAAAAACTTGTTTATTTTTAATGTTTATGGTTTCAATCAGACTAGTGTGTGCGAGAAAACAAAACGTCTGGTTTACCCTTATTCTGATTCATTCAGATTAGTTTGTGCAAAATTTGGTAAAATAAAAAATGTTCCCATGATTTGAAAATGGTCAAAAAAATAGAAATGTTCACGAATTTTAAAACTATTTACAGACTGAACGTTTTTCAAAATCTATTTTTTTAAATCTGAACACTATCGAAAAGTGAACCAAAAAATTCGCCAAATTCAAAAAATGGTCACAACTATAATTGTTTTGTGAATTTGAAAATGGTTTTATGAATTTAAAATGGCCAATTTTTTTTAAAAGTTCACAAAAAATTATTCACAAAATTCAAATTGGCTCATGAATATGAAAAGTGTTCATGAATTTGAAAATGGTTGATGAATTAAACAATGGTTCATAAATTAAAAAGGTTCACGAAAAATGTACATGAATATAAAATGTGTTTGAAAATGGGTCATGAATTAAAAATGTCCCTAATTTTAAAAAGTTCATTAAAAAATGTTCATGAATTTGAAATTGGTTAATGAAAATAAAAATTGTTTTTGAATTTGAAAATGGTTCAGGAATTTACACTATCACGAATTTTAAAAAAGTTCACAAAAAAATGTTCATGAATTTAAATTGGTTCATGAATATAAAAACGGTTCGTGATTTAAATTCCCGAATTTTTAAAAAGATCACGAAAGAATGTTCAGTGAACAAATGTGCCGAATACTCAACGGCCTAGGTTCACCCAAGTGAAGATCCACCACTGGCCGGTGGTACTAGTAGATGATTTTGATACCGTAGAAAACATGGCGGCAACTCCGGTATGCGTGATCTACGGACAAGAAGACTCTTTGGTGCCATTCACTCATCGATTGCAACATCGCGCGATTCATCTGGGTGCTTACATAGGAGGAGGTTGTTTGTGATGCTCGATTCGTTGAAGGATGCTGATCTTACTCGTATGCTCGTAACCCTTTGGGCGATCTAGCATGCGCGAAGGAAGGGGATACATGAGAATGTTTTTGTGTGAACCCTAAAAAACAAGTAGATGATTTTGATCGACTTATATGGAATGATGCAATCTTTCGAGAAGAAAACCAGTAACACTCGAGGCTGCACACTCCTCGAACCCAAGATATTGAGTTTCATCTACTATCCCCTCTGATGACAGCTCCATCCGCATTCAGTTTAATGAATCCCGTGGGTGGCCGATGACGAATCAAAGCTGGCAGCCTCGACGCTTGTGTATATAGGGTCTAATATGCATTAGCATGGTTTAAAATTAATAGGCACTGAATACACACATACTCATTAGCATGGTTTAAATTAATAGAGGATAACACCATCGTTGTGCTTCTATACTGTGATTTGATTTCAAAATTGTATTTAAAAGGTTTTAACCACATATGGAAAAAGAAAGTTATATAAGAAAATTGTTCCTTGTAATCCGAGCTCAATTTGAAGAATCTTTTTTTAATGAATCTGAAGAATCTATTTTCGATGTTGAGCAACGAGTTCAATTGGGACTTCATCGATAATTTAACCAACACCTATCCGGGGTCTCATCATCATTTCCACCGACTAGTGGTTATACTTATTTATCTTGAGCCTACTATCCACATTGTGAAATCTCAACGTTTTAGTTGTTTTGGGCATCATATACGAATCTGTAAATCATTGTTGAATAATATGTGTTGTAGTTTGGACTACCTAAAATCCGTAAACTGTGGCCCTAAATAGGGAACCAAACTCGATTGTGTCCTGCATATTTGTCTTTTTTGTGTAAATCATGTATGAAATTAATGAAAATTCGAAGAAACTTTAAAAATAAATAATAGTTCCTATAGTTTTTCAGATTTTTGGTCATATTATAGCCCGAGCCCCATTTGAAGTTTTTCGGGCTGTGGAGTGGAGGGTCTCAACCCGTTTGTGTTGGTTTCCTCACTTCCTCTTCGCCTGGTGGAGACGCCTCACCGCCGCGCGCCATCTCCTCCTCTAAAGCCGGCCGGGCCCCTACGTGCTGGCGGGCGGCGCAGCAAGTCCCTCAATTCCCCACCTCCGCTCGCCGGCTGTCCTTCCTTCAGTACGTCCATGGCGGTGGCGACCGCCGGCATCAGTAGGTTCAGTACGGCTGCGGGCAACAATGACGGAATCGAGTTCGGCTTCCTCCTATCCGCGTCCTCAACCACCACCGATCAAGGACACAAGGTGATCATTCTATGCGCCAAAATCTCTACTCTCGTGATGTGGATGAATTTGTTCCCTAGCATACTTGTTGAAGTCTGCAGTTCTTCCAGGTTAACACTGGTTCATCGCAAAGTGTGTGTGTGTCTTTATTTCATTCACCGTGGTACGAATTTCCATGCCATGTAGCAGCAAAGAACGCTATGTCATTTGACATTAGTATGGAGCGCCTAGTTGGCAGAATCCCCTGTTCAATTGATCCAGTTTAGTTGTGCGACTGAATGAAACTTTCGTGCATTTTCTTCCCTCTTTCATATTCCCCAGCTCCCAAATCCCACACATATGCTTCCCTTTTTCCCAAAAGTCCCTCTTTCCCAAAAAGAAAAGATCCTCTGTTTCTTTTCTTTTCTTTTCTTTTCTTTTCCAAAGAAGAATTCCTTCCTTACGGCCACATATCACGTCTCCTCTGAAATTTCCCATGGCTGCTGGGCTGCACTACAGAATCCTATTCCCACCCAGCAGCAAGCTTCGCTGCTTCAAGCTTACAAACATTGTCATTCTGGTATAGATGAGTTTCAAGCCTGAGGAAAATAAGGTGATTGATACCAGTGACGCTCATCTCCAATGCATGCAAGATTTTCTTAGCTTGATAGCTCTCCATTGGAGTCGGTCGATTTAAGTGAACGAAACATATCCAGTATATGCTTCTGGTACTAACCGTCATCTAGCAAACTAAAGAACACAGTTTCTACAGTAGTCTGTGGTGTAGCTCTTTGGGTGAGAAATGCAAGGCACGGTACCTGCCAAATAAAGCCCTTGGTTGAGACAAGTTTTTTGAGCCAAAACCAGCACCCCAGCCTAGTGTAGAAAACCATACACCACAAATTACGAATGTACAACTGGATCTTGATAGATGAAAATATAATAGGATATCATGTTAATGCTGATATTTTGCTGGTCTGTGACAGCGTAGGTAAATTACAAACATTGTCATTTGGTGTAGATGAGTTTCAAGCCTGAGCAGAATGACTGATTTTTTTTTAGATAATGGGAGCTTTATTACTTAAAAGGTTTAAGTATTACACCCAGCCTCTGCATAACCAAGATGCACACAGCCGAAAAAAGTCTGAAGTTCGAAACATAAAAAGGCGAATTACATATCATAATGAGAAATTGTAAGAACGCCTATGGTGGTGGAGGGCCAATACGCAAATTATGCTGCCATCCATGT